>OX422208.1:154419969-155114969 GCA_949130495.1 Sambucus nigra | reverse complement strand
ATTTGCTTTACTTTATAAGACGGATATAATTAATCGTATCAAAAAGTGACCTTTTTTGAGACGGGTATAATTAACCGTATCAAAAAATGACCTTTTTTAGACGGATATAATTAGCAGTCCCAAAAAATAATAGTTTTTGAGACGGCTCATTATATCCGTATAAAAAAGTATGTTTTAAAGACTACATTTTGTCTGTCTCAAAAAATAGGGTCTTAAAAGCAACTTTTTTTGTAGTGAAGCCATGGCCGCTAAGTATGAGGACGAGAACGGCGGTAGCAGCGGGAAGTTCCAAAGGAAAAAGGACGGAAATAAGAGGTCAACTGACGACAAGTTCGCCACTATAGCCCTCTAACGGTAAGTTGCGAACATATCCTCAATGAGGTCAAGAATGACAGGTCTCTAAGATGGCCGGAGAAACTGAAGGCTCCTCTACAGAAGAGGAATAAGAATTTGTGCTGCGAGTTCCGCCAAGACCATGGACATGTTACAGACAAGTGCTTCACCTTGAAGGATGAGATCAAGAAGATGTTGAAGTCTGGAAAGTAGAGGAAATATGTTGATGACAAGGCTCCCCAAAGGGGAAGAGATGACCCCAAAAAGAAGAGAAACGACAGGTGTCGTGACGACACCCCAGCAAGAAAAGATGGTGAATCAGATGGTGATGACGAAGACGATCCAGACCTCCCACCAAAAGATGACAACACCCAGTGAAGAGGGCTAGTATGATCTCCTTTGGTGTTAACACCATATGCGGAGGACTTATAGGGGGTGGTTCTGAAGTGGCTGACCGAAAAGCTCATGTGGCAAAGGCCAAGTCAGTGGCCAAAATTGAAGTAGTAAATCTGACGTCTTTTGAGACAATGCAGAAGAGAAAAAAGGTGGACATGGACACCCTCATAGTCGGGTTCTCCCAACTCGACTTCAAAGGCATCCTAGCTCTGCATGATGACCCTTTGGTAATCACAACAAGAATTCATGGATGTGAGGTACAAAGAATTCTTGTAGATGGAGGGAGTTCAGCAGATGTGATGTTCTAGCCCTTCTTCAAAAGCCTAGGCCTTAGCAGAGCTAGGCTAGTACCCTATCATCATCCATTAATGCGCTTCAGTGATGAAAAGGTCCATCCGTTGGGCATGTATGAGATGTACGTACGAATGGGTGATGAGTGGCCTAAGAGGTTAACCCGGAAGACTAATTTCTTCGTTATGGACGAGAACGTCTTCTCAGCCTATAACCTCATCATATGAAGAGTAGGCCTTAAGGAGTTAGAGGCCGTGCCGTCAACGGTCCACCAGATGCTAAAATTCTCGACCCCCTATGGGGTAGGGGAAGTGTAGGGTGACCAGACCATAGCACAAGAATGCTACTTCAATTCAGATGAAGAGAGAGAGGCCCATAAGAGAGCTACTACCACATATAACATTGATACACTTGGCCCTAGAGATTAAACGAAGTTGAAAAAAGGAGAGGTCGTGGAAGAGGTAGAATTCATCGTCCTCAATGAGAACGAACCGGAAAAAACTGTCCAGGTCGAAAAATCCTTAAAAGAAGAAATCAAGGAAGAGTTGATAAGTTTCTTAAAGAAGAGGCAGAGTGTCTTCTCTTGGAGCCATGTGGGCATGCCTAGCATCGACCCTGAGGTTATGTACCATAAACTCCACGTATCTAAGGATGTTAAACCAATCAAGCAAAGATGAAGAGTGTATTCGAGGGAGAAGTATGATGTCATCCGGGAAGAAGTCAGGAAGTTGGAAGAAGCTGAGTTCATAAGGGAAGTCATATATTCGGAGTGGTTGTCAAACACAGTCATAGTGCCCAAGGCTAATGGGAAATAGAGGATGTGTCTAGACTTCACCGACATGAATAAGTCTTGCCCAAAAGATAACTATTCGTTACCTCGAATCAACCATATGGTAGATGCTACTGCAGGGCATGAGCTCATGAGCTTCATGCACGCGTATTCAGGCTACAAACAGATCTTCATGGATGCCGAAGACTCAGAGAAGTCAGCCTTTATCACTGATAAAGGGATATATTGCTACAAGGTAATGCCCTTTGGATTGAAAAATGCATGGGCAACATACTAACGTCTTGTGAATAAGATATTTGAAGACCAAATAGGCAAGACTATGGAGGTGTATGTAGACGATATATTGACGAAGAGCTTGAAGGCTTGCACTCACATGGCAGAGTTAGAAAAGACCTTCGATACCATGGACTTGTACAGAATGAAACTCAACCCTGCGAAGTGTGTCTTCGGGGTAGGTGCTGGGAAGTTCATTGGATTCATTGTCAATCAGAGAGGAATAGAGGCGAACCCTGAGAAAATTAAGGCTTTTCTCGACATAAAGACACCAAGGAGTATCAAGGACGTTGAGAGGCTCACTGGAAGAGTAGCTGCACTCAATATATTTGTCTTAAGGGCGATGGATAAGTGTCTTCCATTATTTAAGGTGCTTAGAAAGGCCTTTGAGTGGGACAAAGAGTGTGACGAGGCTTTTAATCAACTCAAGTCCTACGTCGGATCCCCCTTACTCTTATCTCGGCCCATTTATAGGGAAGAAACTGTTTGTTTATCTAGCAGTCTCTGAATCAGCTATAAGGGCGGCAATTGTACGGGAAGACGTTAGGGTTCAAAGGCCTATATACTTCAACAATAAGGCCCTTTAGGGGTCTGAACAGAATTATCCTCGGACGAAAAAGTTAGCTTACGCCTTGATACATGCTTCTAGGAAAATAAAGCCCTACTTTCAGGTCCATTCCATGGTCATCCTTACCGACTCCCCACTAAGACAGGTCCTCCATAAACCTGAGACGTCGGGTAGATTGATGGCATGGGCCATTGAGTTGAGAGAGTATGACATTACTAATCAGCCCAGGGCGACCATCAAAGGGCAGGCACTTGCGAATTTTGTTACTGAGTTCACATGGGAAAAGGCCGAGGTTGAGAATGACCTATAGACTACAGAAGGGTCAAACATCCACGTCTTCCGTGATCCGAAAGAGGTTGTGTTCAAGAGATCCAGAAATGGGATAGCTGAGAATGAGGAAGATCGGTACCTCTTCAAGCAAGGAATCATTTAAGAAGGGGGAATCTCATAAGATAAAGACATCTGCAACCTCTTTGTTGACGGGTCTTCTTACGACAGTGGAAGCAGTGCAGGGCTAATACTTTCAGCTCTGGATGGTACCAATGTTGAATATGCCCTAAGGTTTAACTTTAAGGCGTTAAACAACGAGTCAGAATACGAGGCCATGATAGCAGGTCTCTCATTGGCAAATACCCTTGGGGTAAGACGACTCCTGCTTTACAGCAACTCGAGGTTAGTGGTTAACCAAGTATTGGGGGTTTATGAGGCCAAGGATGAAAGGATGGCCAAATACCTAAAGAGGGTGAGAACGATACTCGAAGGTTTCAAAGAGGTAAAGATGAATAGAATACCTCGACAAAACAACAGCCATGCAGATACGTTGGCAAGGTTAGCCTCAATAACAAGGACAGACATCAGAAGGACAGTCCCAGTTGAGATCTTTCCCAAGGCGACCATTGAAGAAGAAGAGTTAAGTAACCCTTGCCTCAATTTGAACCTAAGGGACTCATGGATGGATCCCCTTATCAAATATATCAGAGAGGGAGAGCTACCAGAATCAAAATTATAGAGGAGGAATGACACACCCCAACCCAGTTACTTATTATTAAGTTTGGAAGTCAAAGTGAGTCAAACCATAATTAATCTAACCAAACCATAATCACGAGTTTTGATTTCAGAGTCATCATTGTAAATCCATATAACTGAAAACCTTTTTACAACATCAGGGTAATCATGTCCATAAAAACTTTCTTGAAGGATAAGTTAACTTAATTACATCATTTACATTTACACAAAATCATGGTTTCTCCCATTCCTGGCTAACCCAACCCGACCTCCTAGATTTGGCAGTGACATCGCGTTACCTGAAAAAGGTGAACATAGGAACCATGAGCAAAAGTAGCCCAGTGAATGCATCACTACTATACTAATGCATAAATTTACATGCAATATATCATGTCCATATAATTATGAATTAACTTATCTGGCTCATTCATAATGAATGACCAACTTTTTCGAATCATGATTCACATATCCTGTCTAAATAGACAATTCTCCCCCATTCCTGGTCGAGGAGTAACCCCTTGTCATTAATAGACAAATCTCCCCCATTCCTGGTCGAGGAGTAACCCCTCATTTCGGTAAACAGAAATGAACAATTTTATATTCATTATATTATGATCATATCAATACCACGATACAAATATCTCTTTCCAGTGAGTACACTCACCTTGGTTGACAACTATGTATTCACGTTTTCTTCTGGTGGAGTTGAACTGGGTTGATTAGACCTTACACCTGTCAATACAACTAAATCAGTACTGAACCTCAATCATAAATATTATCCAAACATAATTATGTAACTTTCCATGACTATACATCAACAATATAATTCCAATTAAGTCACATTCCATAAAACATAGGTAAAGGCAAAACAATGATATACATGTTGATAAAGTTACGGACATTCAACCGTAGGAAATACCTTATGAGGAATTTATAACCAAAGTCAAGTAAACATGAAATTATACTCCTCAATGTATATACACATGAAACATGTACTCAAAGTACCCTTTGTAAGGACGAAATACAAACATTCATTCAAGGGGTACCCAGTATGGCCTGAAATTATGGTCTTACATACTTAACCATCCTATATTTCTAAATTGTACAAATACAGGGGTCCAACCTCATCAATATGAAAACATATATGAATATACTATCCAGTACAAGTGACGGTGTAATTTTTCAAGCTTCCTAGGGCAAGTTATGACCATTTCTCTACAACACAAGAAATCTGCCCTACAAGCTCCTCTATTGTTCCTTCCACTTCCAAGAATTTTCATAATTTTTCTCCACCATAACTTTCCATGATTTTCAACCCATTTTCATTACACATACTTAATCGTACAGAATTAAAGTTTCATAATTGTTTGACTTCATTTGCTATCTCAAAATCTTGACTAAACTCAGGGCATACCGAAATGAAGTATAAAAACAGAAACCATGTACCAACTTGAAATCATCATTACGTCCTAACCACAAGGAGATAAATTCTAATTTTCAGATATGATATGAATATATTAGTCTACTTTCATATACAATTGGAATTTCTCAATTACAGTAAGTACACAAATAGATATGCAAGTTTGAATACAAGGGGTTTCAATACAAAGCAATTTTAAGGGTTTCTACATTCAACTTAACATAAACTTGCATATAACCATACATACATATAAAGGGCTGAAACTTTCATAAACCTATGATTATTTAGATCATATAAATCAGTAATATAAGATAAATAACTAGAATTGTAATTAGGATTACCTTCAGGGCTTTTTACGTAATTTCTACGAATTTTTCTACACCTTTTCTCCTCACTTTTCCTTCCTAAACTCCTACCTTCTCTTTCCTTAAGCTTAAAACCCTTTCATGGCTGATTTTGGCTGAAGGATAAGTCTATTTCAAGGGTATAAGGTCGGCCAAGGCTGCCTCCCAAGCCAACCAATCAAATTAAACCATTTGGTTTAATAAAAGACAATTTACCACTTAAAGGGAATTGACCAAATTGCCCTTTGTTCGTAAATTCGGTATAACTCTTTACTCGGGCATCCATTTGATTATCCGTTTATTGTGTTACAACCCTAACTCACATGTCTACAACTATCTAGTTTTCACCTCAAGTCATTTATAATGTTATAAAGGTCAAAACTAGTCTCTAACAGGATCCTTTCTACCGAAAACAACAAAATTTTGTGTTCGTAAATAATTCGACCTTTCATGATTTATGAAAGTAGGATTATAATAAACATAATCAATTAACATTAGATATACTAATAACACATTATTCATATCACATAAGATAAGCATGGTTTAAATATAATTTATCATAATTATATTCGGGCTGTCACAACTTCCCCCCCTTAGAAAATTTCGTCCCCGAAATTTAATATAAAAGTCACTTACCAAACAAATGGGGATACTGTTTCCTCATGCTATCCTCCGTTTCCCAAGTTGCTTCTTTAACTCCATGGCTCATCCACATAACCTTAACTAAGGGAATAACTTTATTTCTCAATACTTGCTCCTTACGATCAATAATTTCCATTGGTTCCTCGATGTACGACAAGTCTTCCTTCAGTTCAATTGGTTGAGTTTTCAACTGATGAGATGGATCCTCCAAGTACTTACGAAGCATCGATACGTGAAACACATCATGTAAACGGGATAAATCTGGAGGTAATGCTAATCTATAAGCCAGGGCCCCAATTCTTTCCAACACCTCATATGGTCCAATGTATCTTGGACTTAGTTTCCCCTTTTTCCCAAATCTCATAACACCTTTCCATGGTGAAATACGGAGGAATACAAAATCTCCCTTCTGAAATTCCAATGGATGCTTCGTCTTATCTGCATAAAATTTCTGCCTTCTTTGCGTTATCTTTATCCGTTCCCGAATCATTTTGATATTTTCAGTTGTCATATCTATCCATTCAGGACCCAAAATTTTCCTTTCACCCACTTCATCCCAACACAAAGGCGTTCTACATCTCCTCCCATATAAAGCTTCATAAGGAGCCATACCAATAGTCGACTGATAACTATTATTATATGAAAATTCCATCAATGGCAAATGATCATCCCAACTACCTTTGAAGTCAAATACACAGGCTCGTAACATATCTTCTAATATTTGAATCGTCCTTTCTGATTGCCCATCAGTTTGTGGATGAAACGCAGTGCTGAACTTCAAACTTGTGCCCATGGCATTCTGGAGACGAGGACAAAACTTAGAAGTGAACGTTGGATCTCTATCTGATACTATTGACACTGGTGCCCCATGCAAACGGATAATCTCATCAACGTACATACGTGCATACTTGTCAACAGTGTAGGTGGTCTTAACTGGGAGAAAATGAGCTGACTTCGTCAGTCGGTCTACAATCACCCAAATAGAATCATGCCCCTTTGGTGACCGGGGTAATCCTGTAACAAAGTCCATCATTATATGCTCCCACTTCCATTACGGAATAGGCAATGACTGTAATAATCCTGTCGGCTTCTGATGCTCCGCCTTTACTTACTGGCACACTAAACATTTAGCTATGAACTCTGTAATCTCACGTTTCATATTGTTCCACCAGTAATATTCTTTCAAATCTCTCTACATTTTGGTACCTCCCGGATGCATAGAGTAAATAGAACTATGTGCCTCTTCTAATATATCTTTCTTTAAGGGTGGATCATTCGATACACAAATCCTATTTTTATAACACAACGATTCATCATTCTTAATCTCAAAGTCACTCTCTCTACCATCCCGAACTTCTTGTTTCTTCTTCTCAAGGAATGGATCACTGGTCTGCAAATTTCGTATGCGTTCGGCCAATAAAGGTCTCACTGTGACATGTGCTAATAATCCTCCACTTTTTGAAAACTTCAATTCGATCCCCATCAATGCCAAGTCAATAATAATTCCAACACGAGCACACCGTATGCAACCAAGAATCCCTGATGATTTTCGACTCAAAGCATCTGCTACTACATTGGCCTTCCCAGGGTGATGATGAATGGTACAGTCATAGTCTTTAATCAGCTCTATCCAACGCCTCTGTCTCAAATTCAGTTCTTTCTTTGTAAACAAGTATTTCAAACTTTGATGATCTGTAAATATCTCACAAGTTTCTCCATACAAGTAATGTCTCCACAACTTTAAAGCAAAAACAATGGTTGCCAGCTCCAAATCATTTGTAGGGTAATTTCGTTCATGCATCTTTAATTTTCTGGAAGCATATGCTATTACCTTCCCATTCTGCATAAGAACACATCCTAAACCCTGAAATGAAGCATCTGTATAGATCACAAAAGACTCATTCCCACATGGAATAGTAAGTATAGGGGTTGAAACCAACCGATTCTTTAATTCATTAAAACTCCTCTCACATTCTTCATCCCATACAAACTTCACTTCTTTACGAGTCAATTTTGTCAGTGGTAATGCTATTGCTAAAAATCCCTTAATGAATCTGCGATAGTAACCTGCCAATCCTAGGAAACTCCTAGTTTCTGTCACATTCTTAGGACTTTCCCATTCAACAATTGCTTCCACTTTCTTTGGATCAACATAAATCCCATTTCCCGAGACCACGTGCCCTAAAAACACAATTCATTCAACCAAAACTCACACTTGCTGAATTTAGCAAACAATTTCTTCTCTCTCAAAATTTGCAATACAAGTCTCAAATGCTTCTCATGTTCCTCCATGCTACGCGAGTAAATCAACACATCGTCTATGAATACAATCACAAATGAATCAATGAAAGGGTGGAATACCCGATTCATCAAATCCATAAAAACTGCTGGAGCATTGGTTAATCCAAAAGGCATCACCAAAAACTCATAGTGCCCATATCGAGTCCGAAAAGCTGTTTTGGAAATATCACTATCCTTCACTTTCAGTTGGTGGTAACCCGATCTCAAATCAATCTTCGAAAATACAGTGGCCCCCTGTAATTGGTCAAACAAATCATCGATACGAGGTAGAGGGTACTTGTTTCTAATGGTCACCTTATTCAGTTGTCGATAATCAATACATAATCGCATTGTCCCATCTTTCTTTTTCACAAATAACACTGGTGCTCCCCATGGCGAAACACTAGGCCGAATGAAACCTCTACTTATCAGATCTTATAATTGCACTTTTAATTCTTTCAACTCTGCTGGTGCCATTCTATATGGAGCAAGAAAAATTGGACCAGTACCTGGAATTAATTCTATAGAAAACTCTACTTCCCTATCGGGTGGCAATCCTGGAAATTCCTCTGTGAAGACATCAGAAAATTCTCTAACCACTGGTATATCTTCAACTTTAAGTGTTTCCTTACTAACATCAACAACATAAGCTAAATACCCTCTACAACCTTTACTCAATAACTTTCTACTCTTAATGGCTGAGATAAGACAATTAGGGACAACATTCCTTTCTCCTGTAAGCTGAAACTCAGGTTCACCTGGCAGATGAAATGTAACTTCCTTTTGAAAACAATCAATGGAAGCATGATATGATGATAACCAATCCATCCCCATTATAATATCAAAATCCCGAATGGCCAACGGTATCAAGTCAACATAGAAATCTCTCTCACCCATTCGTAAGACACAATCTTTATAAACGTGCTCAACTAGAATTACACTTTCCATTGGGGTAGAAATATATAAGGCACAATTGAGGAATGAACATGGTCTACCCAAATATGAAACAATATCTAATGCCACAAATGAATGCGTAGATCCAGGATCGATGAGTGCATATAAATCTTTGTTCGCAATAGAGAGTTTACCTGTAACCACTTCAGGTGTAGCATGGGCATCTTGTAGCGTCATCACAAACACTCTTCCTCCTGCCCTCAATCCAGTTACTTGTTCTGTACCTCTCCCCCTGGTGGCACTCCCTGGAGAAGATCCTTTATGAGGCCCCACACTACTGACTGAAACTATTCTCGCTAACATAGGACAATTCTTTCTCAAATGACCCTTCTGGTGGCAGTTAAAACATTCTAAATTCAGTAACTTTGGGCAATTTCTCTTTATATGACCTGATGCCCCACAAAAGAAACAAACATTTGGATCTCCTTGTGATGAAACTCCTGAACCTCTTCCACCACTAGCTTCACCCCTTTGCAAACTACTTCCACCTCTACCCTGTTGGAATTTCTGCCCTCCAAACCTCGAATATTCTGTACCACTACTCTTTTGATAATTTGGATCAAATCTTCTTCTCTTTACACCTCGCTCTCGATTCCCTCTAGCTTCATTCACGTCCCTTTCTACTAGCATGGCTTTGTTCACCAAAGAGGAATAGTTAGAAGTCTCTAAAGACGAAAATCTAGATTTAATGACTAACTCAAGCCCATCGAGAAATTGACTGCACATATCTTCCTCATTCCGTATAAACCTCGAAGCAAACCGAGATAAAGTTGTAAGTTTAGCTTCGTATTCTCTAACTGTCATACTCCCTTGATTCAACGGGAAATATTCCTTCTCCTTTTGTTTTTGATACATTGGGGGGAAATACTTATCATACAAAGCTTTGACAAAAGCACCCCATGAGATCAGATTCTCACCTCCTGGAGTAATCAACAAGTTGTCTGGCCTGTTGTTCTTCCATCTGAGCCATAAATCTAGCTTTCTTCTCTGCCATTAAAGTCATAGCACGTGCCATTTGTTGCATGTCTGTCAATTGTTCTGGGTCAGGTTCTACATTTCCATGAACAGGTTGCTCAACCTCTGCCTCTGCTGTCATATTTGAAGCCTCATCTTCTATTTCCACATTCACATTCCCTCCTTCCATTATTTTATATCTGAAATGGATCAAAGATATAACAACATGCATATATACATATTTTTCCTACCATAATCGTTAGTATCAAACAAAATATACTTTTAACATTCACTGCCAAATCTATACTCTTCTCACTCCAGAACCTCTAAAACCTAGGCTCTGATACCAAAAGCTGACACACCCCAACCCAGTTACTTATTATTAAGTTTGGAAGTCAAAGTGAGTCAAACCATAATTAATCTAACCAAACCATAATCACGAGTTTTGATTTCAGAGTCATCATTGTAAATCCATATAACTGAAAACCTTTTTACAACATCAGGGTAATCATGTCCATAAAAACTTTCTTGAAGGATAAGTTAACTTAATTACATCATTTAAATTTATACAAAATCATGGTTTCTCCCATTCCTGGCTAACCCAACCCGACCTCCTAGATTTGGCAGTGACATCGCCTTACCTGAAAAAGGTGAACATAGGAACCATGAGCAAAAATAGCCCAGTGAATGCATCACTACTATACTACTGCATAAATTTACATGCAATATATCATGTCCATATAATTATGAATTAACTTATCTGGCTCATTCATAATGAATGACCAACTTTTTCGAATCATGATTCACATATCCTGTCTAAATAGACAATTCTCCCCCATTCCTGATCGAGGAGTAACCCCTTGTCATTAATAGACAAATCTCCCCCATTCCTGGTCGAGGAGTAACCCCTCATTTCGGTAAACCGAAATGAACAATTTTATATTCATTATATTATGATCATATCAATACCACGATACAAATATCTCTTTCCAGTGAGTACACTCACCTTGGTTGACAACTATGTATTCACGTTTTCTTCTGGTGGAGTTGAACTGGGTTGATTAGACCTTACACCTGTCAATACAACTAAATCAGTACTGAACCTCAATCATAAATATTATCCAAACATAATTATGTAACTTTCCATGACTATACATCAACAATATAATTCCAATTAAGTCACATTCCATAAAACATAGGTAAAGGCAAAACAATGATATACATGTTGATAAAGTTACGGACATTCAACCGTAGGAAATACCTTATGAGGAATTTATAACCAAAGTCAAGTAAACATGAAATTATACTCCTCAATGTATATACACATGAAACATGTACTCAAAGTACCCTTTGTAAGGACGAAATACAAACATTCATTCAAGGGGTACCCAGTATGGCCTGAAATTATGGTCTTACATACTTAACCATCCTATATTCCTAAATTGTACAAATACAGGGGTCCAACCTCATCAATATGAAAACATATATGAATATACTATCCAGTACAAGTGACGGTGTAATTTTTCAAGCTTCCTAGGGCAAGTTATGACCATTTCTCTACAACACAAGAAATCTGCCCTACAAGCTCCTCTATTGTTCCTTCCACTTCCAAGAATTTTCATAATTTTTCTCCAGCATAACTTTCCATGATTTTCAACCCATTTTCATTACACATACTGAATCGTACAGAATTAAAGTTTCATAATTGTTTGACTTCATTTGCTATCTCAAAAGCTTGACTAAACTCAGGGCATACCGAAATGAAGTATAAAAACAGAAACCATGTACCAACTTGAAATCATCATTACGGCCTAACCACAAGGAGATAAATTCTAATTTTCAGATATGATATGAATATATTAGTCTACTTTCATATACAATTGTAATTTCTCAATTACAGTAAGTACACAAATAGATATGCAAGTTTGAATACAAGGGGTTTCAATACAAAGCAATTTTAAGGGTTTCTACATTCAACTTAACATAAACTTGCATATAACCATACATACATATAAAGGTCTGAAACTTTCATAAACCTATGATTATTTAGATCATATAAATCAGTAATATAAGATAAATAATTATAATTGTAATTAGGATTACCTTCAGGGCTTTTTACGTAATTTCTACGGATTTTTCTACACCTTTTCTCCTCACTTTTCCTTCCTAAACTCCTACCTTCTCTTTCCTTAAGCTTAAAACCCTTTCATGGCTGATTTTGGCTGAAGGATAAGTCTATTTCAAGGGTATAAGGTCGGCCAAGGCTGCCTCCCAAGCCAACCAATCAAATTAAACCATTTGGTTTAATAAAAGACAATTTACCACTTAAAGGGAATTGACCAAATTGCCCCTTGTTCGTAAATTCGGTATAACTCTTTACTCGGGCATCCATTTGATTATACGTTTACTGTTTTACAACCCTAACTCACATGTCTACAACTATCTAGTTTTCACCTCAAGTCATTTATAATGTTATAAAGGTCAAAACTAGTCTCTAACAGGATCCTTTCTACCGAAAACAACAAAATTTTGTGTTCGTAAATAATTCGACCTTTCATGATTTATGAAAGTAGGATTATAATAAACATAATCAATTAACATTAGATATACTAATAACACATTATTCATATCACATAAGATAAGCATGGTTTAAATATAATTTATCATAATTATATTCGGGCTGTCACAAGGAAACTAAGGTACAGAGATGTAAAGTTCTCAATAGTAGGAGACGTCCTATATAAGTAGGGATTCGTATTACCTCTCCTCAGATGCGTTCATCCCACATAAGTTCCTCACATCCTACAGGAGGTACACGAGGGTTCTTTCTCCAGTCATATAGGAGGAAGACCTTTGGCTAAGAGGATTATTACACAAGGATACTGGTGGCCGACCTTGACCAAGGATGCCGCAGCCTACGTAAAGAGGTGCGATAAATGTCAGAGATTCTCCATTATCCCCCATCAACCTCATCAGCCTATGACATTAATCAGTTCCCCTTGGCCATTCACAGTATGGGGAATTAACTTAGTGGGACCCCTGCCAAGGGCAGCAAATAATTATCGATTTATGATAGTTGCCATTGATTACTTCTCTAAGTGGGTAGAGGTAGAGCCAATGATAACGATTATAGAGCAGAAGACCTTTCAATTTATTTGGAAGAACATTATATGCAGACATGACCTCCCAAACACCCTCATCTCGAACAACGTAACCCAGTTCAAGAACTCTTCCTTAGAGAAATATTACGAAAGAGTTGGGATAAAGTAGTTTTTCTCTTCTCCTAGACGACCTGAGGCAAACGGTCAAACTGAAGTCACAAATAGAATGATCCTTGACGAGATCAATAAGAGGTTAGAAGAAGCTAAGGGTAGATGGAATAAAGAGGTTTATGATGTGCTATAGGCCTACAGAACAACAGCTAGGACACCGACGGGGGAAACCCCATTTATGTTAGCACATGGCTCAGAGGTCGTCATACCAATAGAGGTAGGACTCCCTACCCATAGGGTTCAGACCTATGACCCTGAGAGTAATGATAAAGAGAGAATACTTGATCTCGATTTGATCGAAGAGAGAAGGGAAGACGCAAAAATTAGGCAGTCCTCTTACCAGCAAAGAATAACAAAATTCTACAATCAAAGGGTGAAATCAAGACCCATAGCTATAGGATACATGGTATTGAAGAAGACGTTGCAGAAGGTGAATAAGCTTCACCCGAATTGGCATGGACCTTACAAAGTCATTGAGGAGGTTGTGCCCGGGACCTACAGGATAGAAAACCTCGAAGGGGAACCTTTTTCCAATCCTTGGAATGCTGATCATTTAAAAAAGTATTACATATGATGTTGGAAGAGCTTTCATGTAAATGTATCATCTTATGAAGAGATTATTAATGAGAAGATCAATTCATGTGTCAATTCTTGGTTCATTATGCTCGAATGGTAAAATTTGATGAGGATTCCATCTTAGTTGATGACCTCAGACCTTATAACATCATAATTTGGTGACAAGGTCTGAGGTAAGACCTCATACTTGGATGACCCTAGACCTTAGACATCATTAGTTTGGTGAATAATTGTTTATGGGGATAACATCTTATGTGATGACCTCAGACCTTATAACATCATAATTTGGTGACAAGGTCTGAGGTAGGACATCATACTTGGATGACCTCAGGCCCTAACATCATTAATTTGGTGAAAAATTATTTATAGGGATAACATCTTATGTGATGACCTCAGACCTTATAACATCATAATTTGGTGATAAGATCTGAGGTAGGACACCATACTTGGATGACCTCAGACCTTGGACATCATTAGTTTGGTGAATAATTATTTATGGGGATAACATCTTATGTGATGACCTCAGAATTTATAAAATCATAATTTGGTGGCAAGGTCTGAGGTAGGACATTATACTTGGATGACCTCAGACCTTAGACATCATTAGTTTGGTGAATAATTGTTTATGGGGATAACATCTTATGTGATGACCTCAGACCTTATAACATCATAGTTTGGTGACAAGGTCTGAGGTAGGACATCATACTTGGATGACCTCATACCCTGACATCATTAGTTTGGTGAATAATTATTTATGGGGATAACATCTTATGTGATGACCTCAAACATTATAACATCATAATTTGGCGACAAGGTCTGAGGTAAGACATCATACTTGGATGACCTCAGACCTTAGACATCATTAGTTTGATGAAAAATTATTTATGGGGATAACAACTTAGTTGATGACCTCAGACCTTGTAACATCATAACTCGGTGACAAGGTCTGAGGTCAGACATCATGCTTGGATGACCTCAGACCTTAGACGATTATATTGAGACTTCAAATATAGAGAATCATTCAACAAACATTCAACAATTGAAGAAATAAAACCCTCCTCAGAGGTTGATATAGACTAAAATTGAGAGTTATAAACTACAAGGGAACAAAGTTTATCATCAGAGGTTACAGTTCTTCACAGAAATTAAAATTACAAAAAAGCTTCATGAAATAGTCAAGTGTTTGCAACCTCAGGGTTAGTTTCCATGCCTCCATCTCCCTGGCCGAGGGTGGTTACTTCCACCCCGTCGTCTTGAGAGCCAACGTCTTCAGTCCGGGTGTCATCTTGGGGGGTAGTCTCGGCAGGTACGGCACCTCCCTCCTCCTCTACCTCTTGCAAGACCTGAGCAAATCGAGGATCGACATAACCCAAGCCAATGAAGTCAAAGTCTGTGAGGCTCCCTGATTCCTTCTCCTTTATGGAAGCCCATTTACAAGTGGCCTTTACACCCCTTTCCAGGTATTCGAAGCCGAAGCTGACAAACTCATCAGAGACCTTGTACTCCTCCAAGATCTTCTCGAAGGCAACATCCAAGGAAGCCTTCACAGCCACATCAACCTTATGTTGAAGAGAGTCATCCTTAACGCAGTGCTATGATCCTTCCTCAGCTTATCCATATCTTTCTCTAACCCCTTCACGCTGGACTTAGACTTCTTCAAAGTGGCCTTCAGATGCTCCACTTCGACGTTCAAAGTGCCCTCAGTCTTCTCGGCCTCTTGGCCCTTCTCGATCAGAGGAAGTTTTCCCAAGGTTCAGTTAATAAAATAATACATGGTGAGGAGACCTTGTAGAATATGTGCAGAGATGTCAGTCTAAGATCCGGTATAGTTCAAAACCGATGTTACACTTGAATATAATTCAGCAACAAAAGTAAAAGTTCAAGGTCTTACTTGGATAGAGCGATGGAGAGAGAACTCAGCCAACAGAGGCCTATCCAGAGAGCGATAGAAGCGCTTGTCAGAATCGATCATGGCATCGTCGGTGGCATCCAAGGCCTTCAGACTATGGCCAATGAGACTGCCACCAATCTTCAGTTTCTCCAAGCGAGAAATCAATGCGTCCTCGGAAGAAATGGGGATGGCACGATCCCCCTTTTGGATTTTCTTCTTCTTCCTCTGATCCTCAGGGGCAGGGTCGGCAGGTTTCCTCTTTTTAGATGCCTCATCCCTTGAGGTAGTTGGAGGGGGAGGAGGTGCATTAAGACCTACCTTCTTTACAAGCTTCGTGAGACTAGGGCCTTCCATCTCCCAAAGGTCGTCGGAAATCCATTTTGGGCGCTCTGTAATACAGAAAGGTCTGAGTTAGAAAATTAGAGGTACACAAATTCAGAGGTATAACATATTGAAATAATAAAGCAACTTACGGAGCTCGGTTAAAGGACTCCCTCCAAGGCCAGTTTCGGAGAGATAGTAGGGAGTCATCAAATGCTCGTACTTGACTAGCAGACCATTCTCCCCATGATCCTAAAGGTCTTTGACCTTCTGAAGATTATTTTGGCTTAGCCCAGCGTCGGCCCTAGCAGCCATTGTCACCTTTCCCCATCTCAGGGGTATTCTCGGCTCTAGGGAGGAAGAGGGGGCATAGGGACCAAATTTCCATGGCCCTGATGCAAAGAAATAGCATGGTTTCTAATTATGGTTCGAGGTTCGGGTAACCTGCAAAATCTTTTTATTTGACTTCCGAGCTAAAAAATGGTAATACCTCGGATGATTCCTGGAAGATAAAGGGATGTAGCACCCTGTGAAGACTTGGACGGGAAGATCTGAATGATGGACTGCCCTCCATAAAACAATAGCTCCAATTATCACCCTCCAGGCATTGGGTGATAACTGGGAAGGAGCCAAGTTGATGTAAGACAATATAGCCCTGATTATGGGATGAATGGGCAGACGAAATCCTAACTTGAACATCTGCTCATACAAGTAGATTTCACCATCTCGGCCGCCAAAAGCCCTCTTTTCCCTCAGAGGTCTCCTGAGTTTTATGGAGGGGCTTATAGAGTATAAATGTCTAAAGGCTAGAAGGTCGACCTCGCTGATAGTGCTCTCTATCTTAGCCACCTCAGAGGTGTCAACATCACTTTTAGTACCATCAGTATCATCCGATTCAACGTCGGCCTGAACAGACGATAGGGCACCACTTGGGAACCTCTGAGCGAACTCGGCTCCTGTGACGGCCGACAGGGGAATGGCTTCAAGGATTGGTGGAACAGCCACGCTTGGTCCTATAATTTTAACGTCGAAGAAAGAGTGCGATGTGCTTGAACTCTTGTGAGACGAGGCCCGACTGGAAACCTCGTCTTGATTAGGGACATGATCCTGCTGAACGGAAAATTCCATGGCCTCTTAAAAGGAGTCCACAGACATAGGGTCTGAGGTGGATGACTCAGACATGGGAGTAGGTTCAACTGGGACCTCTGCTGACTTAACCGGTTCGGCTGGTTCAGGGTATATGACCTTCAGAGGGGGTGGAAAGATAGGTCTGAGGGGGAATGCCTCTGCCCTACGAGCTTCCTCCTGGGCTATTTCTATTTGCCTAATTTTATCTAAGGTCTTCTCCCTAAGAGAGGGGAATTCCTCTAAGAGTTGATAAAGGGGCCTGAGCATATGAGTCAAACCCTACACTTGTGACTCTAAATCCTAAATAAACAGGATTGGCAATTTGACTAAGGATCAAACAGGGTTTTTTAATAAGAACGATTAAAGAACAGTTCATTGGAAAACTCTTAGGCTCGCCAAAAAATGCATAAACTCGTTGGAAAATGCAACAAATGGAATAATAAGGCTGAAAAAATGCAACAAATGGAGAATAAGGGGTGATAGACGATACCTGAGAGAATTCATAAAGAAGAAAGAGAGAGGTTTACAAGAAAAAGCCACCAGATGTACCTTAACCAAGCTCTTGTAGAGAGAGAGAGAGAGCAGAGAAAATTCAGGCGAGAGAATGAAGAAATGTGGAAGAAAGAGAAAGGAAAAGGGGTAAAACCCTCAAAACCTATTGCACGCATCCCAAGGCCCATTATTTCCTTGGGAGCCCAAATGACAACTAACATCATTGAGCTTTCCTGGCACGCTAGCTACTTCAATAGCTGACACTTGTCAAAAGGTATTAACACCTAAGGAAGTCCAACCTCAGACAAACATACCCCTTAGGCACCTGATCACACAGGTGACTAAGGGATAGGGGTGATTGATACACCCTAAATGTACCCCATCGGCTCAGAGACATCAACCTCGGCCAGGGAGATGGTCGAGGTTAGAACGGCCTTAGATTGGCAACCAGCGGTCTCATCCTAAGTAAGGTCGGCCATGGCCGACGTTACTAGTTACCTCACATTCAGACAGCAAGTGAGGTCCTCATAATCCGCAGGGGCAGTTATTCATCAGGTCATCCAAGGATGGCAACCTCGGTTGGGTGCAGGCCGAGGTTGTAAGGATTACTCCATCATCGTAACCAGCCTCGACTCGAAATCAGCAGACGTTCCTGCTACTCCACCATTACCTCGGCCCAGGCCGACGCTATAGCTCCACCTGCCTTACCTCAGCTCTCCCACTGAGCCAAGGTCACCACTGATCAAGCAGTTGCTCGACTACACCATCCTCGTCCTCTTCCAGGTCGAGGTTGGGACCAATCACAGATGGCCAAGCTTTTATTAGCATATGTATGGTTGGGAACACGTATACATAATCAGTTATAACAAATCAATCCCCTCACGTGGGGGAATATTTCATCATCATTCTCTACATGTGACAGTGACAGGTGTCTTCATCAAATTGACTAGATCAACACACACATGCTTATTGCATGCATAGGGGGTGCATTACACCCCCCACATACTATATATACATGCCTTCTCCTACTTCGATAAGGATCCGAAATGAGCAACCCTAGCTGAAACTCTGTCTAAATACACAATAGAGAGAGAAAGCTTGAGAGATTTGTGTTCATGGCCATTAGAGACCTCATACAGTGATATTAACCACACACCTTCACAGTGGACGTAGGCCTGATTGGCTGAACCACTTATATGATTGTGTTCATCCTCTTCTCCTCACCTCATTCTTTTATATTTAATATACTTGTGCTACCATTGTTATGGACTGAATTGAGCTTACAAACACCTTGAAGGGTGGTGCTATTTCTAGCATCATGATTTAGTAAATTATATCCTAATGGGGTTGGGGGTGACAACTTCGTATCAGAGCTTTAGGTTTTTATGTTCTGAGGTTAGAGAGTCTAAATGTGGCAGTGGCAGAAATAGTGTGGTGTGGGTAATTTATATTAACTTGTGAGAAATACTAACCATTATGTTAGATATAAATGTTGTATTCTTGTTTTTGTAATTGTGATTTATGAAAGATAGTAAGATATGGACGGAGCAAATGTTCATGAGAGGGTGGATGAGGAGTCTTCAAATACAGTAAACCAATAAAATCCAAATAATGTAGAGGGGGAACCTGAACAACTTACAGATATGCAAAGAAGGGCTCATTCCATGACTTTAATGGCAGAATAACAAAACATGTTTATGATGCAAATAGTAGAACAACAAGCTAAGTACTTAGAGGAGCAGACTTTGGCCATAAGAGAAAGGGAAATACAACGAGAAGAGAAGAATACTCTGTACGAGAAGTTTATCAAATTAAAACCCCCAGCATTCTCAGGTTTGTAGATCCTTTAGAAGTTTAGGCTTGGGTTAGAGACACATAAACTATCTTCGGAGTGATAAATGTACCTGGTGCATAGAAGGTAATTTTGGCTACTTTCATGTTAAAGGGCGAAGCTAAATATTGGTGGGAGTCTTCCAAACATTTATTGCTTACTCCGGGGGAGGTGAGGAAATTACTTGGGATTCCTTTATTACGGTCTTATATGAAAAGTATTTTCCTCGTATGTATCAGATGAAAAAATAAAGATAATTTTTGTCATTGAGTCGGGGGAATATGTCGGTCAGGGAGTATGAAAATAAATTTATATCTTTGTCTCGAATTTCATTACCTTTCTTACATGATGAGGAGAATAAATGCACCCGATTTCAGGATGGGTTGACTTCGGTTATCAAGTCTAGACTCACTGGACTTGAAATGGTAGATTATACTTCTTTAGTTAACAAAGCTATGATGGTTGAAGTAGATGTTAAAGATGTAATAAAGAATTGGGAATAAAGGGGAAAGAGGAGTAGATTTGATCCATCTCAGTAAAAGGAAGGCAATATAGAATACTCAAAACAGGGGAGTCAAAGATTTCAGCGCGGTAGGGGGACTGGAAATTATGTTCAGAATTGGACATCAAGTAGTTTTAGGGGTGCAGGATCCATGGGCCACCAGAATAGACAGCAAGAGAATGAGAATGGGAAGTCTAAGCCTGTTACATGCTATTTTTGCAAAGCTGATGTCCATTTCAATCAAGATTGTCCCAAGTTAAAGGGGGTAGACACTACACCAAAAACAGGAAACTGGCACGGTTTAAAACAGTGCCAGACGCAATCTGGCACAGTTCAAAACCGTGCCAGAATCAGGCGTGCCAGTTTTTCTGGCGCGGTTTAAAACCGTGCCAGATTTTCCAAACTGGCACGCTTTTGGCACGTTTTTAAACTGTGCCAGTTTTTTTTTCTGGCACACTTTTGACACGCTTTTAAACCATGCTAGATGTTAAATCTGGCACGCTTTTGGCACATGCCGAAACCGTGCCAAATTGTCTATTTTCTGGCACGCTTTTGGCACGGTTATAAAGCGTGCCAGATTGTTTTATAAGCGTTCTCATTTTATAAATTGGCACGATTTTGGCACGGTTTAAAACCGTGCCAGATTTTTCAATTAATAAAAAATAATAATAATAATAATAATAGGAAACAAATTTGGAAATTCTGCAAATTCCAAATCTGATAGGATAAATATTTATTATTTGTAAAAAAATCAAGAAAATTCACAAATTATGAATATCGCATGTTATTGATAAACTAATGTGCATACAAACTTCAAAAAATTACAAAAGCTAATAGTTCCCAGATCAAAAAAAAATTGGGCAGAGTTTCCTCTATTTTTTTAGCATTCCAAAATCTGCTAACATAAAATCTGCCCATATAAAGCCCGCACGGCCATAAAAGTCGACAATAAAACTATTATATCCAGTATGGCCATAACACAAAAAATAAAACTACTAAAGCCTTCTCGGCCATAAAATAAAAAATAGAATCCTAAATATTAATGACACTAAATGAATAATCCCCTTGTTGTAAAGCATTAACTTCTTCGTGCGTTCCAAGTGGATAAAAGCTAGCGATCAAATGTCATCCTACAAAAAAAATAAGACACAAAAAAGATACGATATTAGTAACCAAGTCATTTAAAAAAAAATTGTATTCAAGCAGAAAATTGTATATACGAGTCACAATTATTATTATATTCTCAACGACCTGTTTAAGGGTTGATTTGAGTTTTCACCCTTTAACGACTTGTTTTTAAGTTTAAGTGTTGATTTTTGCAAATTATCATCATATTCTCAAACGGAGAGACCCGAGACTACGCGGTCAGTTCCTACAAGTTATATTGGTCCCGTGCGAGGTGCTCGTGCCACCTACGGGGTCGTTTGTGGGCTGGTTTGGATTTTCACCCTCTAACGACTTGTTTTTAAGTTTAAGTGTTGATTTTTATTCTCAAACTGGGAGACTCGAAACTACGCGGTCAGTTCCTACAAGTTACATTGGTCCCGTGCGAGGTGTTCGTGCCTCTTACGAGTCCGTTTGGGGGCTTGTTTGGGTTTTCACCCTTTAACGGCCTGTTTTGAAGTCTAAGTGTTGATTTTTGCAAATTATCATCATATTCTCAAATCGGTAGACCCGGGACTACGCGGTCAGTTCCTACAAGTTACATTGGTCCCGTGCGAGTTGTTCGTGCCTCCTACGGGGTCGTTTGGGGGATGGTATGGGCTTTCACCCTCTAACGGCTTATTTTTAAGTCTAAGTGTGATTTTTGCTAATTATCATCATATTCTCAAATCGGGAGACCCGGGACTACGCGGCCAGTTCCTACAAGTTACATTGGTGTCGTGCGAGGTGTTCGTGCCTCCTACGGGGTCGTTTGGGGGCTGGTTTGGATTTTCACCCTCTAACGACTTATTTTTAAGTTTAAGTGTTGATTTTTATTCTCAAACCGAGAGACCCGAAACTACGCGGTCAGTTCCTACAAGTTACATTGGTCCCGTGGGAGGTGTTCGTGCCTCCTACGGGGTCGTTTGGGGGCTGGTTTGGATTTTCACCCTCTAACGACTTATTTTTAAGTTTAAGTGTTGATTTTTATTTTCAAACCGAGAGACCCAAAACTACGACGACAGTTCCTACAAGTTACATTGGTCCCGTGCGAGGTGTTCGTGCCTCCTACGGGGTCGTTTGGGGGCTGGTTTGGGTTTTCACCCTTTAACGACTTATTTTTAAGTTTAAGTGTTGATTTTTACAAATTATCGTCGTATTCTCAAACCAGGATACTCGGGACTACGCGGTCAGTTTCTACAAGTTACATTGGTACCGTGCGAGGTGTTTGTGCCTCCTACGGGGTCGTTTGGGGGCTGGTTTGGGTTTTCACCCTCTAACGGCTTCTTTCTAAGTTTAAGTGTGATTTTTGCAAATTATTGTCATATTCTCAAACCGGAAGATCGGGGACTACGCGGTCAGTTCCTACATGTCACATTGGTCCTGTGCGAGATGTTCGTGCCTCCTACGGGGTCGTTTGGGGCAGGTTTGGGTTTTCACCCTCTAACGGCTTATTTTTAAGTTTAAGTATTGATTTTTATTCTTCAACCGGGCGACTCGGAACTACGCGGTCAGTTCCTACAAGTTACATTGGTCCCGTACGAGGTGTTCGTGCCTCTTACTAGTCCGTTTGGGGGCTGGTTTAGGTTTTTACCCTTTAACGGTCTGTTTTTAAGTTTAAGTGTTGATTTTGGCAAATTATCGTCATATTCTCAAACGGGGAGACCCGGGACTACGCGGTCAGTTCCTACTAGTTACATTGGTCCCGTGCGAGGTGTTCCTACCTCCTACGGGATCGTTTGGGGGTTGGTTTGAGTTTTTACCCTCTAACGGCTTATTTTTAAATTTAGGTGTGATTTTCTAAAATTATCGTCATATTCTCAAATCGGGAGATCCGAGACTACGCGGTCAGTTCCTACAAGTTACATTGGTCCCATTCGAAGTGTTCGAGCCTCCTACGGGGTCGTTTGGGGGCTGGTTTGGGCTTTCACCCTCTAACAGCTTGTTTTTAAGTTTAAGTGTTGATTTTTATTCGCAAATCGGAAGATCCGAGACTACGCAGTCAGTTCCTATAAGTTATATTTGTCCCGCGCGAGGTGTTCGTGCCTCCTAAGGGGTCGTTTGTGGGCTGGTTTGGGTTTTCACCCTTTAACGGCTTGTTTTCAAGTCTAAGTGTGATTTTCGTAGATTATCGTCATACTCTCAAATCGGGAGACTCGGGACTATGCGGTCTGTTCCTAAAAGTTACATTAGTTCCGTGCGAGGTGTTCGTGCCTCTTACGAGGCCGTTTGGGGACTGGTTTGGGTTTTCACCCTTTAATGGCTTATTTTTAAGTCTAAGCATGATTTTTGCAAATTATCGACATATTCTCAAATCAGGAGACCCGAGACTACGCGATCAGTTCCTACAAGTTACATTGGTCCCGTACGAGGTGTTTGTGCCTCCTATGGGGTCGTTTGGGGGCTGGTTTGGGTTTTCACCCTCTAACTGCTTTTTTTAAAGTTTAAGTGTTGATTTTTATTCGCAAACTGGAAGACCCGGGACTACACGGTCAGTTCCTACAAGTTACATTGGTCCCGTGCGAGGTGTTCGTGCCTCCTACGGGGTCGTTTGGGGGCTGGTTTGGGTTTTCACCCTTTAACGGCCTGTTTTTAAGTTTAAGTGTTGATTTTTATTCGCAAACCGGGAGACCCTTGACTACGCGGTCAGTTCCTACAAGTTACAATGGTCCCGTGCGAAGTGTTCGTGCCTCCTACGGGGTCGTTTGGGGGCGGGTTTGGGTTTTCACCCTTTAACGGCTTGTTTTCAAGTCTAAGTGTGATTTCCGTAAATTATCGTCATACTCTCAAACCTGGAGACTCGGGACTACGCGGTCTGTTCCTAAAAGTTACATTGGTTCCGTGCGAGGTGTTCGTGCCTCTTACGAGGCCGTTTGGGGGCTGGTTTGGGTTTTCACCCTTTAACGGCTTGTTTTTAAGTCTAAGCATGATTTTTGCAAATTATCGACATATTCTCAAATCGGGAGACCCGAGACTACGCGATCAGTTCCTACAAGTTACATTGGTCCCGTACGAGGTGTCCGTGCCTCCTACAGGGTCGTTTAGGGCCTGGTTTGGGTTTTCACCCTCTAACTGCTTTTTTTAAAGTTTAAGTGTTGATTTTTATTCGCAAACTGGAAGCCCCGGGACTACGCGGTCAGTTCCTACAAGTTACATTGGTGTGTCGATTAAGAAATGAACCAACCGAACATAAAAATTAAGAAATTTACAAACCTGTAGAATCGGTGTGTCGATTTCAATAAAGCCTACAGACTCTAACGGCACGTCAACAACTTCAAATTCTTCCTCTTTGTAGCTTAGGTCGCAACATACATACACCCCCCTGTAAGTAAGGCAAAACAAATTATTCATATTGATAAGGCTACTTGTAACACAAATCATTCCATATGAAATTCTTAAACTCATGAGTAATAACCTGGCTTAAACTCTGGAAATTCTTAAATCATTTTGATCATAGCTACATGTAATATACACAATCAATTTACATGTAGCGACTATATATATGGTACGAAGGTATTATACACATCTTATGTAATATACACATTCATTTTTATCATAGCCATTGATTGTGTAGCCATTGCTCATTATTGATTGTGTAGCCAATCATGATTGGCTACACAATCAATAACGATCATGATTGGCTACACAATCATGATTGGCTACACAATCAATAACGATCAATGGCTACATAATGAAGTAAAAAAATTATGAAACTTTAATTATATACTATTAAGTATGTGTAATGAAAATGGGTTGAAAATCATGGAAATTTATGATGGAGAAAAATTATGAAAAGTCTTGGAAGTTTAAGGAACAATAGAGGACCTTGTAGGGCAGATTTCTTGTGTTGTAAAGAAATGGTCATAACTTACTCTAGGAAGCTTGAAAAATGACACCGTCACTTGTAATGGAAATTATATTCATATATGTTTTCATATTGATAAGGTTGGACACCTTTATGTGTAATATTTATGAATATGGGACGGTTAAGTATGGAGAACAATAATTTGAGGCCATACTGGATACCTAATGAAAGAATGTTTTTATCTGCTCTTTCCTAAGGGTATTTTTAGTACATGTTTCATGTGTATATACATTGAGAAGTATAATTTTATGTTTACTTGATTTTATTTATAAATTCCTTACGAGGTATTTTCTATGGTTGAATGTTCATAACCTTATCAACATATATACCATTGTTTCGTCTTTACACATGTTTCATGGAATGTGACTTGAGTAGAATTATATTGTTGTTGTATACTCATTGAAAGTTACATAGATATATCAACATAATACTTATGATTGAGATTCAGTACTGATTTATTTGGATTAACAGGTGTAAGGTAAAATCAACCTAGTTCAGCTCCACCCGAAGGAAACGTGAATACATAGTTGACAACCCAATGTGAGTGTATTTACTGAGTTGATTATGGATATGATGTGTATGTTTTATATGTTGAGATGATATGGCTTATTAAAAGTCAAGAGATGTCGAGATGCTATGGCTTTATAAAAGTCAAGATATGTTGAGTTGCTATGCAATTCAGGAGATATTAGGTTATTTAAACCTATAGATATGATTATTACCTACAGGCAGGAGATGTGGGGTTTATTAACTCCGGATATGTATATGGCCTAATTTGGCAGAGAGATGGATATATATTGATATGTTGAGATGTTAATATAGTACTTTTACTATATAGAGATGCAATACATTCACTAAGTTTTTAAACTCGTGGTTTTATATGTTTACATTTTCAGGTTTCGAAGCTGCCACTGTCAGTTCAAGGAGATTGAGCGAATAGTACTAGGGTCTCATCTGTTCTGTTTTATACATTGTACTAGTTGTAATAAAGTTAAATGGTATGGGAGTTTTGTTTAAATTATGTCTCTTTAAAACGATTGGATTTTTAGTATTCCGCATTTTAATCTTGAAGTTGTTTTAATGTGTATTAATAAATAAATAAATAATAAATGTGGTTTGTGAACTATTTAGTAAATTATATCCTAATGGGGTTAGGGGGTGACAATATCCAAACAATTTTAGCCTTAATTCTCCCAATATCAGGTTTGATTTCTAGCTAACGATTTTGATCTTGGATAGCCTTCCGTAGAAAAATCATTATAAATTAATAAAAATCAGAAAAATACGCGGTCAGCGCCCACACGACCGTATCGAAAATATATACAAATTTCATTTTTTGACCAAGAGTCGAATCGATTCTTCTCATGGATGAATTGATTCGGAAAGGACGCTGAGTTACTATTCACCATCTTCTCCAAAATCCCAAATATCAACCCAACCTGCATTCTTATAGTTTCTAATCTCAACCAATATCACCACAATCATCCTAGCACTGATTATTACTAATACATCAATTTATTTATGGTATTAAATCATTCTCTTAGATTTGAACTCTAAAACCATTAAAACCCTAGTTTAACATTTCCTCCCATTTCTAACCATTTTTACACTCTATTATCATGGATTTAACACTAGAAGTCATTAAGAGTTTACACTACATCAACATGTAAACTCATACTCAAATTTCCCAAATTTATTTTAAGGGTTCTAACCCAAAATTATATAGTTACCAACTATAATATGAGATACACACACTCAATTAAATAAATCAAGTATACACTTGCCTCGTGGATAAAATCCGACGACCTCGAGTTGAATCCCGCAGAGTTTGGGTCGGAATCCCCTTTTTCTTCCTCTTTTTCCTTACTCTCTTCTCTTTCTCTTATTCTTTATTTCTTTCTCTCTTTCTCTCTCTACCTCTCTCTATCTCTCTCTCTCTCTCTCTCGCCTTATAAGAGATAAAATAAGGGCTTGTCTCTTATAAACCCAAAAATGACTCGTTTACTCAATTGCAAGTTCATACTAGTCCAAAAATCCACGGAACTCAAACACTACCCCCGGGTACTCTATTTTGACTATCTTGGCCATTTCGAAACTAACCGTACACTTGAAATCTCCATCCGAGTTACTTAACTAAAATTCACTATTTAAACCCAACACATCTCAATACGTGTTTTCTATAACGTAAAATAATTCCCGTCGCTTTACCTAGTTGCGACGTGATATAAAAACATTTCGACTCACTTACTCGGTCCTCTAAGTAAATGTAACACGCATTGATAAGAATCTAATCCTTATTAATCTAGAACTCACTATTCACTAAAATTCCTCAAATTACCAAATTACGCCAACTTATGTAATTTAAATATCGATGAAAGTATGGGGTATTACATTCTCCCCCTACAACGGAATTTCGTCCTCAAAATTCGGATATGACCGGTACTGTCAACCTAGGATTACTAATGAAACTTCATCCTGCACACACAAGTCGTAAGGTACTAACCCAAATGGTACCCTACCACATGCTCGTACACGGTACCCACCTATCTCAAAGCTTATACTCTAGTGCACTAGCTTAACCACAAGCTTAACCAAACCTCTATATGATAACACACTACCTCGGTCGTAAGGATAACTCAAACAATGAACCATTGCACCTACTGCTTCTATAACCGTATAGAAAGAGAACGAGCCTATAATTACCGCTCTGACGTATAAATCCCACCGGAGAGCCACGACTCTAAGCATCCGCTCATCTACAACAAGACATCGAATTTCCCTAAAAAGTAAACTACACTAACGCTTGACTAATACCGTCAGTCTTCTCGCTTATCTTAGGTATACTAACTCTTGTTGCCCCTACACCATTGGGTTATCGCGTGCCTCCTACGACATTCAATCCAACCCATAACTGCTACAAAGCATATTCTTCATCTTTATATATGACGCTGCTTCTATTTCTGGTGATATATAAAACCAACTTACCAAGGTACCAATACACCTTTTAACCCGTGCCTCCTTGCACAACCATTATAAACATCCCATACGTAACACTCTCTCTAAAAATGGGGGGGCCTCGTTTTCCTCGACTTGGTGCTAACACCTCGGTATTCTCAATAATCTTCTCAAGATTCAATTCTTCCTATACTTGGAAATCTAATCCCTCTCAAGGTTAACCCATCAATCTTCTCGTGGTTAACTCACTACAATCTTCCTAAAACAGTGCCACATGACCCACTGGCCTTACTTAATGATAGTCCTAAGATCGATGTGTTTCCTACGGACATAAAATGAGTACTATTATAACTATGTCCCTAGTGCCCAAGACCTCTCTCAACTTTTGACATTTTCTCGGTTTCATGCGCGGGACGAATCGCAAAGTGAAATCCAAACAAGGAACCCTACCATACACTACTTCCTCGCATCATCAATCATTGCGATATAACGGCCTAAGGCACACCATCGGGACACTCTAAATTCCTAGCTCGTTAACCTACTAACGTACTGCTACCACTATGTCCTTCCATCCTGGCAAAATGGAAAGTTTAACTAATCGAGGCGCCTATTCCCTGCGAAAGTGTTACGAACATCACACCGAAAACATATTTCCTCTGAATATGCCTTATATTAAAGGCTTAGATATAAGCCTCAAATCAATTTCCTTTAGCTTGCTTCACCCATATACTTGCGGTGAGCGAAACATTTACAGTGCTTTTCCATAACACATTTACTTTTCATTACCCTTTAATCGTCACATGACCCTCGGCTAATCTATCATCAAAACCAACATCCTTGCATCCCATAACATCTCTCCACTCCCGACATCGTTAAGGTTCATGCATGGAGTGTCTCGCAAGCGAAATCCAAAAAAGGAACCCCTCCTATACACTACTACTTAACTTTGTCGGTCGTGGAGGTATGTCAATGTAAAACATATAAAATAATAAATCTTGCATACCTTAGATCAAATCTATAAGGTCCCTATGCACTAAAGTCATTCTAATGAAACGTCTACTCACCAAAGTTCCATCTAAAAATAAAATAAAGGTGAGTTGAACCCGTATCCAAGTGAGATATCGCAAAATAACTAGTTCCCCCCTAGAACTACGAATACGATAGTCTTGCAATCATTAGCCTGCTATCGCTCCGATCATCCACAAATACATTAAACTTACAATTGTACTATACTCGTATAACACATACAAAATGAGCCGTACAAACCAAATATAAATTCAAAATATCAACACCCACTTTTACATCGAATGAAGGAAAATAGAACCCATCTACCGCAGAAAAAAATATAGACATACACTATATAATGTTACCGATACTACCAGTAAACTCGAATACTATGACTAAATCTCGCCACACATAATATACCTCCTTCGTCCGAGGTGAAACTCATAACAACATTATTTCCAATTACCCTGGATTCTCCAAATGGTTCTTAGTTACAGTACACTTGTCCAAATTGAACCCAAAACTACTTTAATCAATGCCCCATCTAGGCACCCTACTCGTGTCCTTTAACTCCTACCCGGTAAGATAAAAGTGTGTGGTTTTACGTTCCACATTACAACCATTACCTATCTCTAGTCACCCTGACCATGTTAAGGTTATTAGTATCTCAGACTCTATAGCCTCGATCTTGAAAATCACCCTTGTAGTTCCCTGAGCTACTTCGACTATAAGGAAACATGATACCAGCCTCAACTACCTTATTTCAATGAATCCCTGGGCGAATGTCCACCCGTGGGGTTCCACCAACAAAAATTCTCCATAATTATTAGCAACACTTACTAGTGAGCCTATCATTCCTTTGAATGACTCTCTCTTCATTGTACGTACCTTAATTTGGTACAGAGTTCACTTATCCATATAACTCTTTATTCACTGTCGGCCTCTGACCGGTCCTCATAAGAATAATTCAGAAACTGCGTTCTCCTCATTTCTGATAAACCAAAGGAACTAACGGTTAAAACCATCCGTAAGATTCCTCTATGAGCCAAAACATCCTGCTCCCCCAAATATGGTGACCATCGTTCCCACCATTTCAACATTACTCCAACGAGTGAAAATTTTTCCCCAAATTTTCACATCTGGGTATTTCTATACCCTGCTTTAAGCTAAAGCTTCTGAGCCTTCTACTTCCACAGAATAATTCTACACTTCCTTCGAATAACTTAAACTTCAACGAATGGTCCTTATTAAAGACCCTTTCAAACTTTTTCCCAAATTACTTCACTAGGTAATTCAAATTAGCACCACTCTCTATACTATAGTGGTACGTAAATACATATATAACTACTATACTTTAGTAGTCGTTGCAGCAATCCTTGATAATGCCACAAGGGGAGTGACCCATTCTGCGAACATCGTCCCCAACTTTAACTTACAGCTCCAACTATGCCCCGCCTCCTGCTGCCCTCATCACGGCCTTCCCTGGTTGCCCTTCCTCGATCAGCACACGAGTCTCGAATGAGCGCACAAAATATTTACAATAATCTTACATAATAGCAGGAGAAAGAAATCTCATAACATGAATCAACAACCCTAATCATAAGGCTCTATATCAAATAAAAAGCAATGTTGAAAGCGTAGTACGTCCGCACAGATTCCTAAGGACACTAGAACCTCATGCTCTGATACCATTTGTGACACCCCACCTACTAAAATACCGGGTGATCAATCATATACCAAATTAAAACAGGAGTCTTATATGGTTCATTCTTAGCATCACTATTGAAAAACAAATTAATTACTAATAACTTATTAGGCTGGCGTCAAAATTTTATTTAACTAATCTTTTTAATCAAACCATCCAAGTAAAACATTCACAGTTTGTATATACAAAACTGAAATGAAATAAAATAACTAAACACTCGGTACAACATAATACAACCAAATCGAATGCCTCACTAAAAGGCGGTAAAAAGAATAAAAGAATACAATTGGGATATTGGCCCGGGTGTTTCTACAATACCTCCTATCTAGATTACAAGGATAGAGGCATCTATAGTAAACATGCATGCATCCATAGCTGCTGCAGTAAACGTCTGACTCGAAGGAATCATCATCCAAGCGTCCATGTGTCTGGACACCTATATATATATATATATATATATAGTAAGAGAGGGGTAAATAGAGAAACGGGTTAGAGCCCGAGTTTTGAAAATATTTAGTAAGTGCTTAAGAGCCATATTTTAAAATATGAAATCTCTCATATTTTAATTGGTATCGCACTCTCATGAGATACACCTCACCCCTCTTCTAATAGTGCGCACCTACCGTATACCTTTAACAACCTAATTAAGCTACCTTGCCTAACTAATATCTTTCACCCATCTTCTAAATCCTCCTAACTATCACCTACCTTGTGTGTATAATATAGGTTATACCGTAAGATATTACATATTATTTTAGTTGCTATAATCATCCATGTTCTATAAACAATTTTAGCTTCAATTCTCCCAATATCAGGTTTGATTTATAGCTAACGATTTCGATCTCGGACAGCCTTCCGTAGAAAAACCATTATAAATTAAAAAAAATCAGAAAAATATGCGGTCAGTACCCACGCGACCGTATCGAAAATATATATAAATTTTATTTTTTGACCAAGAGCCAAATCAATTCTTCTCATGGACGAATCAATTCGAAAAGGACGATGAATTACTATTCACCATCTTCTCAAAAATCCCAAATATTAACCCAACCTCCATTCTTATGATTTATAATCTCAACCAACATCACCACAATCATCCTAGCACTGATTTATAACTAATACATCAATTTATTTATGGTATTAAATCATCTCTCCTAGATTTGAACCTTAAAACCATTAAAACCCTAGTTTAACATTTTCTCCCATTTCTAACCATTTTTACCCTCCATTATCATGGATTTAACACTAGAAGTCATTAAGAGTTTACACTACATCAATATATAAACTCATACTCAAATTCCCCAAATTTATTTTCAGGATTCTAACCCAAAATTATATAGTTTACCAACTATAATATGAGATACACACACTCAATTAAATAAATCAAGTAAACACTTGCCTCATGGATAAAATCCGACGACCTCAAGTCGAATCCCGCGGAGTTTGGGCCGGAATCCCCTTTTTCTTCCTCTTTTTCCTTCCACTCTTCTCTTTCTATTCTTCTTTCTTTCTCTCCCTCTCTATTTCCTTTCCTTATAAGAGGGAAAATAAGGGCTTGTCCCTTATAAGCCCAAAAATGACTCGTTTACTCAATTACCAGTCCTTACTAGTCCAAAAATTCCCGAAACTTAAACAGTACCCCCGGGTACTCTATTCTGACTATCTTGGCCATTCCGAAACCAACCGTACACTCAAAATCTCCATACGAGTTACTTAACTAAAATTCACTATTTAAACGCAACACATCTCAATACGCGTTTTCTACTATGTAAAATAATACCCGCCGCTTTACCCAGTGGCGACGTGATATAAAAACATTCCGACGCATTTATCCGGTCCTCTAAGTAAATGTAACACGCGTCGGTAAGCATCTAATTCTTATTAATCTCGAATTCACTATTCACAGAAATTCCTCAAATTACCAAATTACGCCCACTTATGTAATTTGAATATCGATAAAAGTGCAGAGTATTACAACGAATCCTGTGAAGAATAACAATTAAATTTACCAAGATACAATTCATTGACTCAAGACTTATAACTCGAATACTCTCAAGATTCTTTGAAAGAGAACATCTTTTAATGCTTTAAAAAGGCTATCAATACTCTCATTTGTCCTCTGTTTAATCATACACTTGGTATTCCTTGTGATCATTTCATAATCTTAAAAAATGAAAATCAAGAATAACCAACATGCCTAGTTCACTACATGTATAACATGTGTTAGTGTACTAATAAACTTAAAAACTATCAGTTTGCTTTTTAAATTTCAAATAATCAATCAACTAAATACATAAAAGTTAACCCCGAGTATTTTTATCTTCTAAAGTTGCAATAAGAGTATGATATAATTAATAGTAAGTCAAGAGGATAGCCAAATGCATCACCACAATGCTCATCGGAGCCAACATCCAATATGCACAGTCATATTCATAGATCTGAAAAAAATCATACATTAATAAAACGAAAAGACTAATTAGGAAACCAAATCTTTATCTTCAACCTAAATCGTAAATTATTTATGCAAACTTGTGACACTGTGAATAACTATTTATACAAACTTGTCACTATTTACGAAAATATAATCTCAAATGATGAACTTTCACATGACACTTTCATTAATGACATAATAGAAAGGCAAAAAATGAGCCATGGGTACTGTCATAAACCATCCCACTTGTTTATCATGGTAGAAAAATGAGTGAAAAAAAAGCCTTGTCAGTTATCATGGTAGATAAAAATGAGCTTCGACAGTTATCATGAAATCAATTTTTTTTAGTTCTACTGAGAGATTAACATGCAAAAAAGATCCCTTAGAAATTAATATAGAAAGAAAACTAATAAGGCTAAAAGTTGAAGGTAGTCAAAGCTTTGCAAAACACATGCCTTTTCTATACTGTATTGGTGAAAACACCTCTATGGTATGTGTTGTATACTGCCTTTTCTATACTGGTTTTGTTATATTGGTTTAGGGAAAAAACTAACTACAAATAATTTAACAGAGCAGGTTCATATATTGACATACCCTAGGTGTATGTTTTCCATGCTTTTTTCCATTTTTAATAGAGAATGATTGAAAGAGTTGTTGGAGCGCCGAACAATATTTCCAAACCCCGGCTAAACCTGAAAAGATCAAATATAAAAAATTATAGAAGGAAGGAACCCCATATCTTAGTTTCCCATTATAAATGAATTTTACAGCTTTATAAAATAAATAAATAGTGCCAAAACTGCAAACATGATGAGTTGCACGGAGCAAAGAGCATAAGGAAATTGAAAACGACAATATGGCCCTCAATTTTATCCTCTTACTGTCAAACCAAAACCAAACTTGCAAACTTTCTTCCTATGATCTTAGTACTTGTGAACAAACACTCTTATATAAAAATAATATTACCATTATAGGGAACTAGAAACATAGTATATACGTTAAAGATGAATACTAATCAAAATTTTCAAAAACCCTAACTTTTGTTCAATCCATTTTGAATCAAAACATTACATTGGCTCAATCCAAAAAAAATACCAATCCATTTTGAAACACACATCCTAAGTACATAATATATAAAAAAAGATCCTATTTTGAGCCAAAATAATCAGACATGCCCCATTATTACTTCAATTTAAATAGATTAGGCAAAGAAGGTGCTTAGATTTATAAAGAAATATGCAGTTCAATAGAAAATCAGAGATACTATGCAAAGAAGAAGTATGTTGTTGTTGATATAGATGAGTGAAATCTTTATAAAATGAGAAGATGCAATGTCATGAAGGTTCCGCTGCTGCTATGATCTATAATAGGCATTGGAAGCCTAAAAATAAAATAGAAAATCAAAAATTGAAAACGGAGTTATCACCACTTTCACTATTGTTCTCATCCTACTCTGCTTTTGCCTTGGGTACCGAGTCATCACCATTAATCTCTGGTAAAAATGGAGCGAGCTCAGTTTCCTAAACTTCAAAAGGCTCTTTAGAATCGATAACTTTTTTCAATTTTTGATATTGGAAAATTTCCAATTTCTTAAAAAAAAAATCAGAGTTGAAACCTGTTTATAATTACATCACAAAAGGATCATCCCAACTTCCAGCCTCTCTGTAAACTCATTTTTCGACTTTGAATTTCCATCAAAACTTTAGAGTCTTCATGGAAACCACTTCCAGCCTTAAGAGATCAGGCCCGTTCGCCTTATCTACAAACTGAGAATTAAAGAATTTTTTTACTAACAAGTATCACAAAGAAGGAGATTGATTCATAAATTAGTAGAGTGTGGATAATCTTCCACTTTTTCTAAGCAACAACTACAACTATGTAGTATATAAAATGAAAGAGAAATTGGTATATCAAAGCAAAGAGCAATAATATTTTTCATACTATAGTACAACCTATAAAATAATAGATGCCAAGAGATGTTATTAAAGGAAAAACAATGACGACGACATTATGAACCAATGTCAATTTATCTACTGTAATATTCCATGCCTAAACTAGAAACTGATCTATAACAAAATTAAGTATAAGCTGTAAGAAGTTGAAAGTCCCCCACCCCTCATTTTGATCTGTATCCACAAAGATATTAAAATAAAACTAAATCTAATGGTAGTTACAATACTAACTAACTGTAACAAAGAAAGGCACCATTAGAGAGGATGTAGCCATTGTATCATTTGGCTAGATTTCAGCAACAAAGAAATATAGGATATTAAAGGGATTAAATATTAAAATTCCCTAATAGAATAGAGTGGGTGAAGAGTGATAATAAGAAATTAAAATGACCCAAAATAATCTTCCTGGCGGGGGAGATGAGACTCTACAAGAAGAATTTAAACAGAGATAGAAGGGGAATTAGAGATATAGTTGAAAGAGTCATGCCTTCTTCATTTACACACAAAGGCCATTTTGTTAATGTGAGAATCTGGATAATTTCAGGGCCTACTATGAGGGCACTGGTGGCAAGTTACCCTTGCAGGTATTCCTTGGTTTATGAAAGTATAGAATTCAAAAATAAAGATGGGAGTGATGTATCTTACCTCACTAAACCTTTTCCCACTTTAAAATAAAAATTCAGTAAACTAAGTATCCATATGGCAAACAAAAAAAGCTTAATTGTAGTTTTGAAACGTAGTTGCCACTTATATTTGAATAATATTACCAACCTATATAAAGAAGATGTGAAATAACTATTGGCATATATACTTAATTTATAGAACTCGATCTATAGATTAAGTACATTGCAACATACTTAAGTAATATAGAAAATTGAAGACAAAATTGAAGAATAGGTACCATAATAACATATGTTTATGTGTCGATCACAATCAATACCCATTCTGATGGAATGAGTAAGAAATCTCCTCAAAACCACTATTTTCATTCGAATGACTTGTAAAAAAAACTATTCGGATGGACTGTAAGAAATCATTTATAACAATTGGAATTGAAGTATAAATGTAAATGATGTAAGAAAGTGCATACATGTTCGTGTGGTTGTGAGAAGATGTTTCAAGTGGTTTTGAGAAGAAGCTCTAATATCTATGTCTCTCTAGTGGTTGTGAGAGGAAAATCCAAGAATGACTGAAGTTATGACTAAAGTTACCTCACTTCGAATGATGTTAAGTTAATTAATCTGTGCGACTAAATCACCGAAACATTCTACATATTAAATACCAATATGGTCTAAAGAGCTGTAAGAAACTGCTTAATTGAAAAATTGGTGATGGAAGGGACAACTTGGTTAAAAAATCAACGTCCTTACAAACCCAAAGAGCTGCAATATGAACTCAATAATAGATTATTAAATGTGAACTCGATAATAGATTCAAAATATGAATGAGCTGTAATGTGTTTAATATAGTACAAAAACAAAATAAATAGACAGAGTTACTTAGTAGTCTTGCCACTTCTACTACATAAAGTGGGCTTTTACCTGAAAGCCTGTGTTGAACATAACTCGTATTCAACCTTTTGGTGAAGTATTCAGGGTAAGACGCCCTATCTTTGGTTACAAGTATGTTATATTAGTAGTGAGACACCTTGTTTTCATCCACACATCCTTATCTAGCCTTCAAATGGATGCCAATGTAGGGACCTTCAATCCACATTCTCCTTAAAATCAAATTACCAAGTTTTCGAATTGGCCTCATAATTATTAGTGCATGAAAAGATGCCATACACTATAACTTATGAAATTTGTTATTCAACAAACAAATAATTTAATTAAATAAATAATAGAGAAAATTAACTGAATCTGAAGCAAATATTAATCAAATCAGAGAACTTATTTAAGAGGTTATAATCATAACATAAGCATGCCACTTTGTATCCTAGCAAGTTTTGTTTCCATGTTCAGTAATCTCTGTAAAACCTTAATTAGTGTTGCACATGTCAAAGGGGATTCCAAAACCTATAACTTTCTTTTGTGTTGCCAAAGCATATCGAAGAGGCATCCAAAAGGGAAAAGGAACAAAATTCCAAAAAGTATCGAAGAGACATCAATTATGACTGGGTCTTCATTATACTGGTTGGGTCTTAATAAATTACAGATTAATAGCAGTACAAACACCATTAGGTACAATAAGCAGTCACATATTAATAACAGTTTACTGATTAATAGCAGTACAAACACCGTCAATTCTCAAAAGAGATAAAAAAACATAAAAATCAAGAACTTGAAAAGTATCCAACCAATATCAAGCACATATTTTTGAATCATAGTTCCAATAAAGCTTTAACAACTCACCCCAAATCCTTATTTGGGCAGAAAGATAGAGAATGAGAAGTAGTTACAATTTAGATTAAAAATAAGTCCTATCTCATGATCCGTTAATGAACACATAGACATACATTGAACCATAAAAAACCTCAAAAATCAGTAAAAAAATATTACCTTATGCAAGTGTGACATTTGGTGAACGATTATGGGCTTAAGATTTAGCACACAACGTTGATGGTAGACTGCAAATAACAAATCTGATACAAAAGATAAACTTTAATGGACTTTATCAATGGTATGAATAAACTCTAAATTAAAAATACTTTTAAATCCAACCACAAATTCAAGCTATACTTGTAGTTAATAGAAAACATAAAACAAATCCCCAACTGATAAGCTAACAATGATATCATAATGGGAGACATTGCCTCCAAAACACAAACATAAAGAGAGAAGGAGACCAAGGTAATACCCAAAAATGAAAATAAACAGAATCTAAATTCAAAACATGAGCTTACACAAACATTGCTAAAAAATTATTTGGAACCTGTAAACCCCCAAAGACCCAAGTTATTTAGACAAAACTAACACCAATTCATAAAAATAATCTCGTAAACCATAATTGATACAAAAAAAAACCTTAAAAAAACTTACAAACCAAATATGATATTTCGATTATGTTAACACCTTAGTTTTGAAACCCTAAAAAAAATCAAAAAACCCCAAATCAAAATCTTAAATCTTTATAGAGAGAGAGAGAGAGTACCTTTATGATAGCGAGATGCAAAACAATCAGATCTGCAAAAAGTAACACAATATAGATGCGACAAAAGTTAAAATAATTTTAGATATATAAAAAGAAGAAAATTGCAATACAATTTTTTTTTTGGCATCTTAGTGTTTGAGGGTTTTAAAATAAAAGATAAAACCCCCAAAATCCTATTCTAATCCACCAAACGATGAAAAAAAACCATTACCATCCTGAAGTGAAGCTCATCGAAAACCTGATTAGAGATGGAATAATGGCCAGATCTGCACACAAAAAAACATCATATATATAAACAATTAAAAAAAGGTAGTTCGTGAAAAATAATGAACCCAAGACCTAATTTAAACAATATGAGAGAATAATAATGAAATCAATAATGAAAATATACGAAAACCATAAGGGAACAATATGAGTTGCACACACGTAAATAAAAACCCATTACTAACACTCTCTCCAAGATGAAATGTCGTCTGCGAGCAAAGGTCGAAGTTGCAGTTGAGATCCATCATATGACGAAGGTTTGAGAGATTGCTGTGGGCAATTTCTAAGAGTGGGTCTGGGATAAATCAAATTAAGGAAAAAAACGTGTTTGAGAGAGGTAGAAAATTAAGAATAAAAAAGACACCGATGCATAAAATTACCTATTGGTGGGCCCTAAAAGATAATTGGAAGTGCAGTGTCCTATTCTAACCATGTTTTTTAATTTTGTATAAGAGGGGAAAAGGTAATGAAGTGTTAAAAAAGAGGGGAAAAGGAAATACCAAAGGGATAAAGAGGAAAATAGGGTTTTTTAATCTTCACCCTTTATTTCTTGCCTTTTTGGATCAATACTAAACCCTTACTAACTTATCATCTTATTTGTCAAAGATTTCAATTAATCAGACATTTACTTTCTGTAAAGTCTTACAAACTTTCCCCCATAACATACATACATCTTTTCAAATAGCCTTCCTATCAAGTCATAACTTGAAGTCTCAATTTGACTTCGTATCTCAGTCTCCCCCACATCATTCAGAGGAGAGAACTATATACAGTGCTTCTACCTCGTAACAAATAAAAAAATCTCCTACTTACCTCGATCCACCTCTATAAAGTCTCAAGCTGTATCCAGGAGAGATATTATAGAACAACTAGTTCCATTTTGAACTAGAAGTGAGATAGCCTTACAATTTTATTTGCTTGTTATCACCCCAAACCAACCAAAATACCTTTACTCGCATAATATACGTAAACTAAGAGAAAGGAAAAGTGGCATCTCTCCACTCCCAACGTCGTTAAGGTTCACGCGTGGAGCGTCCCGCAAAAGCGGAATCCAAACAAGGAACCCCTCCTATGCATTACTACTTAACCTTATTGGTCGTGGAGATATGTCATAACATCCACATACAATGCAAATAAGCAGTAAAAACTCATACCAAATATCACATATGACACATATACATTTAAAATATCATCACTCGCTTCATAGCGAGTGAAGAAAAGATAGAACTTCCATATCACGGAAGTCATATAATTACTCTTCTATAATAGCGTCAATACTACTACAAGCTCAATATACACACCCGAGTCTACAGTAGATACAATAATACTAAATCTTATCCTAAGGAATACACCACCCACTAATAAGGTGGAATTCCCACCAACAATTTATGCCAAGCACTCCGGGTTAATACCAATGGTTCACAGACTCCATATTCGAGCCTTACACGAACCAACATTATTTCCATCAACTCCCCAACTAGGCCCTTTACTCTTGCCCTTGTTTTCCACTCATAAAAATTTTAAATGAGTGGTTCTACGCTCCACATCATAACCATTATTCTGACTCTGGCCGACAACAATTGCCCATGTAGTCCCTCTTAATTTCTCAGTAAAAGAGAACACGCTCTCAGCCTCCTCTTCCTCAGTTCAATGAAACCTCCCCAGGAGGAAGTCCACTAATGGGGTTTCATGATCATTACTCCATTAGAAGTGTTAACGACACTTCTGGAGCCTACCATATTATAGTGCACGGTCTCTCTAACCGTGCAACACTTTATTCACAATCGGCCTTTGACCAAACCTTGTGTGAACATTTGAGAATCCACTTTCTCATCCGTCCAGTTTTCCCAGAGAAACTCGCTGTTGCAGGTGTCCACCGGGCTTTTCCATGGGTTAAACTTTCGGTACCCACTGATGTAGTGACCACGTTTTCACCACCTCAACACTACTCCTACGGGTGAATGATTTTCATCCATCCTACTTTAGGGCACTTCTCCACTTCAATTTAACATTGCTTGAAAGTTCAATCTTAGTACCACTTTCTACTTCTAGCAGTACTTGGGAAAACTACATCAGCTGAAATTAGTAGTCGTAGTATCAAGACAAAAAGTGCTACAAAAAGAGAGCAACCTCCAAAGCGGTCCTCATCCCCCACCACAATTTATAGTTCTTAAAAACCCTTCTCATGATGCCCTTCTTCAATCGACCTATTGTTCTCACACGAATGCGCACAAGATTCTATAAGTTCTACCTCATGGCATAAGAACGAGACCTCACAAGAGAAATCAACGATCTTAATCCTGAGGCTCTATGTCAAATCAAAAGCAATGCTGAAAACTTAAGGCGTCCACACAGACTCCTAAGGACTCTAGAACCTGATGCTCTGATACCATCTGTGACAACCCGCTCACCAAAATAATGGGTGGCCAGACCAATACTCCAATATAACAGAATCATAAATGGAATCATTCTCAGCATCACAATAAAAATATAGAGTATCCAGGATAACCACCCAATATTTCCTAAAACGGGTTGCCAAAAATTTTGAATTTAAAGTAAATAAAGGAAAACAAACAACCCATTTCCTGAAAAGATAGGGGAAACCCCAAGACATATTTAAAGAATAATAACAAGAATACACTAAAAGACCGAATTTGTTACCGGTCAACAAACTTTATAACAGTATTTAAACAACTCCTTAATTTATACAATACATTTCATTAGACATTTACAAAAGCTTGGGCCTCTCGCCCGAGTAAAGAGACCCGATCATAGCTAGAATATAAAGTGAAAACGTCTATACCAAATGTTCTGTAATACCCGCAAAGCATCACGGCTCGCCGAAAATATCGGAATAGGAATTCAAATCAAGCATCTTTGCGGCGGAGTACCTGAGCGGAGACAAGATGCATATGCAACAAGAAACGTAAACGGGTCAGGGCCCGGTTCTATATGATTACCAGATGAATAAAAAGTATGACAGTTATCAATATCATCATGCTAAAAAGATAAAATCTATCTACACAGTTCTAAACATAAGCTAAGGAAAAGAATAAAAGAATGAATTTAATTTAACTAAGAAGGGGAAAAGAAAGATAAACATAAATAAAGACTTCCATTAAATACACCGATTCATTTCATAGTTTATTCCTTATCAGGAAATTATAACTATAATTATAAGCTCTTTATGGCTTTTATCTCAATTTTAAGCTCTTTGTGGCTTTTTATTTCAATTACATGCCCATCCTGGCATTACCATTCCTTAGCAGGAATATCATTATCAACAAATGCTCTTTGTGGAATTTCATTGTGCTCTTTGTGGCACTTCATCATGCTCTTTATGGCATATCTCATACATCAAGTCCCACTTGATTATGAATAGTTATATTTATATACATATAACGATTCTAAGACCGCCCCTCCGAGTTTCCCCACTGGGCGCGCCCCTAAATGACCATCATCTTCCAGGGCCTATCTATACAAGACAACCTGGGCACCTACAACGAAATACGTCGGGAAGCGGCCATATGCCTGCGGGAGAGTAAAGACCACACCCGAAATCTCCTCACCAGCGCAGAAAACATAACATATCGCTCATATGGCCTATGGACTATATCCACCCTGCATTCATTAGCCAGGGGGAATCACCAAGCGAGCGAACTTCCCTTATGATGTCATTTAGAGAGGTGTGTATCAAGTAAGTTAGCATTTGCCATATTCATGATTAAGTAAATTATCATTTACCATCATCGTTACCATTTCCATTTCATTTCATTTCCATGTATATGTTTCATTTTATCCGAAACCATTACCATTTACTTTTTGTAAATAATATAACTTATTATCCGGAGCCATGCGATAAATTATATCATTGCTACGACCTCAAAGGAGTAATTGAAACTCTTAATTACCTCCAAACATTTTATGGTGTTATTTTAAAACCCCAATACTATCATACCTCAAAGGAATGAATGAAATTTCAATTTATTCTCCCTACTTACTTTTATGGTGTTATTATAAACCATCAAGGTTAATATAGCTCCATTGAGTTCCAAAAGTCTCCCAAACATAACTCTAGGAATCCTAGTTTCATAATAATTGACTAGAAAAAGAATACCCTAACATCAGTTGGCATATCCCCGAAAAAGTCCCCACATAACCCCTTCCTAATGTAGGGTAAGTAACTAGCTAAACTACAACTCTAGGACACTTAGTTTACTTCATTAGAGAAGGTTCCTAGGCCCTAGACTTAAAGAAAATGAATTAGAACTAAACTAAGAAAATTACTCAAAAATGCAGGACTTTCGAATCGATTCGGCCAAGCCGAATAGATTTGGGTTCAAGAAAGAGAATCAATTCGGCCCACCCGAATCGATTCGGTCAGGAAAACCTGACCTTCTGCATAATTGCCGAATCGATTCGGATCATCCGAATTGATTCGGTCGACCCAGACCTGGAAACTGTCTCAAGGCGAATCGAGATTGGCCTAATTTTGTCTTAAGGGTTATGAACCCTAATCCTCCCAAACCTCAAATCTCTTCAATTTTACACACAACCAACAACATTTATCTACCCAAAATTTATCCTACATGATTAATAACCATTATAGTCCACAATTTTATCATCAAAATAAAAATTAGGGTTTAATTCCCATAAATTCCATTTTTGATCTGCAAATGAATATACATAATTATCATACAAATTATTCAACTTAAATCACATATTAGCAAGTAGAAAACTTGCCTTAGGGTTGATATCTCAGATTTATTTGGAGAAGAAGCAATCCCAAATCCACCATCTTGAATCTCTCTCTCATTTCTCCATTTTTCTCTTCCTCTTTCTTTCTCTCCCTTTCTCTCTATGTTTTAAGACATAAAATGAGGAAATAAAATAAGGGACAAGACCAAAATCGTGGCTTAACATAATTCTCCCAACTTAAGTTGTTAATACCACATTAAAATGACTCGTAAATACGCATATAAGCTAAAACCATGTAAAAGTGCCCGAAATACAAAAATACAATATGGCACTTTTTTTTACTGTCTCGAACATTCTGGGACTAACTACACCCTCTAAACTGGCATCCGGTAATTTTATAAATCATTTCCAGTTCAAATTTTATTTAAACCAAAATGTCATTTTAAATACATGACACCGTAAACATACATCCTGATGATATTTACTTTCACATATAGTAAATATGCATCAATCTAGTAAATATTAACTTTCAATTTATTCAATTAATAATTACTCCCGACCCCACACTTTATATAATTACCTTATGCGATAAAATTAATATAAAATGAGCCTCCCAAAGGCGAGGGTTGTTACATAAAATTCTACTCCTTATTTTATATGTATATGTATATATAAAATAAGGAGTAGGATGTTTTTACTATTTAATAAGAAGATAACTTAATCTGGGGTGAGGATTGTGCCAACAAAGCAAGAAATGAAGGGTTGGATTAGGTTATAATGATCGAAGGGTTATGATTTTCCCTCTTATTAAGATCTAAGGGTGTGTGATTGTGCCAAACTTACAACATGACAAAATTGGAGAGAAACCCAAACTTTTCCTTTCATACGCTCCAGTTCAATTAGTTTCCACACCACAAAAAACCATAACATTTCACTCATCCCTTCATCTCCCTCCACTCCCCGTCGTCGCTCCCTTCGCTCGCTGTCGCCCCTACTACCACCCCTTCTACCCGCTACCGCACTTAATCCCGGTGCCCCGTTGTCGGCCTCAGCTCCAAACTCTTCTCCCTACAACCGATAGGTACATCCTTCGACTAGACCTCTCATTTATTCTGATTCTTTGTTGTATTTATGTTTATATATCAGTGTGGTATAGATTTAGGTTTCAAGTGGAGCTTCAAATTATGTTTCAAATTAGGGCTTATCCCCTCATTTTGGGTAACTTCGATTTATCTCAACTGTTATTTTCAAACTGAATTGTGATTTTTGTTATTTTTTTTATCTATTCAGGAGGTTTTCTATTGCATAAAATACTATTGCAGGTGGTTTAATTCTTGGTCACTTGAACTGTGATTTGGGTTGAATGTCAGCTGGTATCTCTTCTATGCGTATTTTTTTATTTAGTTTGTGAAGTTGAGATGAGTAAAGAAAATTAATTATTCATTTGAGAAGATAATCTTATTGTCGATTTTAATGCTATTTTGTATTGATATTCGAGCCAGCATGCTGTTGGGATGGTGATTCTTTTTTTATCGACACGTGTGATAAGTTGGTACTACAGGGGTGTAATGTTAATAACCTTTGTCTTGAGTCTCACTCTCCTGAATATTTTCATGTTTGGTGTCCCAAACTAGATTTTTTCATTTCAATTTACATGTTCGTCGTGCATTCAAGAGAAAAAAAGACTAAAGTATTACTTTCTTACCATTAGATATCTTTTTTTGGTTGTCTATAAATATTATGGTGAGTTTTTTTGTGTGTTTAATGGTTGGACACCATAGTGTATACATGTGGCTTGAATCAACTTTTACTTCCTTTGTTTTTTGGACTGAACTTCTTTTTCTATTTGCATTACAGTAAATGCTTTTATTTTTTAGATCATACCTACTTCCGCATGTCAGTCCTACATGGGGTTGTGCATAAATAATTGAAGATGACCTTATTATGGTATGGATTTAAACTTCTCATGATGTAGACTTCTAATGATTTTTCACTTAACTATAAAGTTACAAGTTCAATTTTTTTCATATTTCTTGCAACCACTGGTGATGAAATTACTATACAGTCGTAGACAAAGAGGCAATGAAACAAATTCAAGAAGAGACAGTTGTGTGCATGTTTGTAGATAAAATGACATTGTTTAATTCTGGCTATTTCGTTTGTTTTACAGAAAACAATCTCGGGAAAGGTGTTTTGCTGGACAATGATTCCAAAAAGAATAACCACCTCACGAACCTAATGAAACGGTATAAATTTTAGGAGTGATTTGAATTTATTAGTACAAGCTTGGGGATGTTTTATAATTTCTTTTAGTTTCCATCTATATGTTGAAGAAAATACCGAACACAAGAATCTAATTTTCATGCTTCCCACTTATTTTATAGTCTTATTACTAGGTTTAAAAGTTGCTTCATGACTCTCAACACGAGATAATGGTGTCACCTACTTAGTTGAATGACTTTGACATTTTAGTAAAAATATTTTAAATGGTTATCACAATATGTCTTTAACTTATTAGGTGGTGGTGGTGGTGATTTTCAAGTAAGTTGTTCAAATTTATAACTTTGTTGTTTCCTATTTTTTGTTCTTTACACAATTTACTATATTTTTCTTCTTTTATCTATTTTATAATATTAATTGTTTGAAGCGATAATTATTTCGAATATGTTAAGATCTTCTGTTTCTATAATTTTTGTAAAGTGTGACATGAGCATTATATCTGAAATGGTTTTGGGTCTAGATTTGTAACTATGTGTTGTTTGGGTAGCTTGCAAGGGTTTCCTTTTAATCTATTGAGGTAAATACAATACAGGGCATACAGTTTTGTTGCATTACAACCCGAAACATGCTTTTTTTGGATGGGACAACAACAAATTTTGGGTAAACCTACATGTTTTTTTAGTGTGTGTATAGGCAAGTAATGTCTATGTTTAAATATGTAAGGGTTGGGAAGTTTTTGTTTAGTATGCATGAAAAGTTGCTCATGTATTACAATTGATTAGGGTTGAAGATATGATTTCTTTGTTTTAACAGGTTTCTTCCATTATTTTAGTCGTCTCATTTAGTTTTTGATATTTTTTCCTTTTTGAGATTTGTAAATGGTCATTGCGCAAACTTTATAGATCTTCAGGTAATATTTTTTTCTCTAATTTTCATTCTTTACCTTTAATGGTTACTTATACTTCAATTTTTTGTTGTTCTATGTAAAATGAATTGCTGAAGAAGAACTAATAGGGGAATAACAATAATAAGGATTGCGATTTCAGATTTAGGTTTATATATTGTTGAAAGATCTCAATTTTTTAATTGTTAGATTTTGGAATGGGGTTTGATTATATCGTTTGGTGGCTTTATAACACTTTGTATTCTTTGATTTTTATTCACCTTGTTGGAACAAATGACAAAACTATTGACTAAGAGAAATGTGATTGCTACACTTTATATATTTGATTTTGGCGAGGGCAGAGCATCCTGTCATACACAATGTATGAAATCTCATTCTGGTGTAGCGTGCGTTTTATCACGTGGAATAGAATAGAGTGCATTTTATCTCCAATGAAGGCCACATCTAATGGCTTTTTTTAGGTCCCCCTTGACTATTCACATCAACAAGACATTTTACAAATATGTTTGGTGTTTGTGCTCACGTTACTTCTCACGTATCTTCTTAAGAAATTAAGACAACATTGAGTGATTTACGAGATTGTTGTAATTTTTAATTCTCTCTATATGAATACAATTTTAGTTATATTGTTCTCTTCCTATTGCATTAATACAATTTTAGTTTCATGTTCATTAGTTTAGGTTACTTCGATTCTTATTTATTTTTAGTTTCTTAACCAGGGTCGCTGTGAAACATCCAGTGCTTTGTACGGATAAAAGGTATGTTTGGAGGTTTCTTCTATTTTCCCCGTTCAATGGCAAATGGTAACCCATTGTATAGTTTCGGGGTTCACTTCATTTTGGGTTTTGGGGGTGAGGGTGGGTTGTTTGCATTCTCCCCAATTTGCAAAAATATTAGTTAAGCATGTTCCTCCCACACTTTTCTTTCTTCATATTGTTATTTTTTGAAATGTTTTCTTGAAATAAGTTTCCATAAATGCTTACTTTGCATGAGGTCTAAATAATAATATATACATTAAGTATTAATCATACTATACATTTGTGATATTTCACATTGCTGAAGACTTTTTTCCTTTGATTTTCTGTGTTCCAGAAGAGTTTTATTTTGTGCATTACGTGGATCTGTTTTTTTTTTTTTTTTTGGAAATTTCAATGATTCTCTGCTAATGGTTGGGGATTTTTATATGCTAAACGCGGTGGGGTGCAAATGTTTAACCAACGATTTGAATATTTTACATCGACAATCGATATCGACTTGACAATCAATCACGCTCACATAAACTTTCGTAAGCCACTACTTCTACTGCCTTACCACCATCCACCATGCCGATTCATTATATCGGTTTTAAAACTCAGGAATTATTTATACTAATCGTACCTTTTTCTGTCCAAGGTTTATCTGTTTCTTGCTAAGGTATGAATTCACCACATTTTGAATGAATTATAAACACAAAGGATACTGACATTATTCAATAGGTAGAAGAAAAAAATGACTGTTTGCACTAATATTTTATGCCCGGGACATAAATTTTATCATTATACAAACATGCTTTGTCAAATAAATATCCGTTAAAACTTAGTGTCACAAATAACAACACGAGCATGACATATCGTGTCAATTTCGGGTCAACTTCGTGTCGTTTTGTGTCATGTTTTCGCGTCGTTTCTAAAATTTTCACCTCTATTTAAGAGTTTCTTTACACAAGAGTTGAAACGAAACCAATAAATATTAGTTAAATTATATTTATTGGTAGCTTTTAATGCACTTTACTACATATAAACAACATGATCCGAATTCAGAATCTGCACAAAACTCAAAGCATTATAAAAAAGCTCACTAAAAAATAAAGGTCAATCCTTTCTTGGCTATTTCAAATATACTCTCTAATAAAAAAAAAATGTAACTGTTTTGTTATGTATTTTTGTTTACATCCCATTTCCCCAATTTCATTTATTTCTTTTGTATGTGATATATTTGGTTTTCCTTTTTAAAGAGGTTGGGGAAAATTTATTATGATTATTATATTTTTGTTAATTTCATTATGTACAGTGGCACAAATTGAAAAATATTAAGATATGAGATATTAACAACCATTATTGAATTTGCATAGTTTCCCCTATTGTGCTACTATGGTCCAATTTGTTATGCATTATTTTTATGTGGTTTAGGTGTATATTCACATGAAGTATGTTTTTGTATTAGATGTAATGTTTAGCATGTAATGTACAAATACCTATTAATTTATCATTCTTTGCTTCGGTATAGTACACACGTATTGTAATAACGAGAAGGAGTCTTCAATTGTAAATGACTATAAGAGATCAATTACACATTATGTGCTTCTCAGCTTTTGTGTTGGTTTTTTTGCATTCCTTCATAGTCTTAATTGGAAGATACCAAAAAGTTGATTTCAGTCACCTACTCATCCATACCTTTGATTCCATCTTACTCTTTTAGCAGTCCAAACTCAACATCTCCTTTTTGTTGTATGTTTGTCTTTCATATGCATTGGAGCACTAATGAGGCCTGTAGGCATCAATAAATTATATGCATGCTTGGGTACAATTGAAGCCTTTTTCATAGGGGAAAAATCCTTCTAATCTCTTTATTTGAATAGGTGCTGAAATACAGGTAAAGAGTTACGCAAAGGCTGATGTATCATTTATTTGGATAAATCATTTGGCCAACCCTAGCCGTCATTCTCATTGTCTTACTCTCTCTCATTTTGGCTCTTCCCCCCTCCAAGACAAACCCTCCCACACAAACACTGCTCTCCGCCATCCTCCGCCTCCAATGTTACCATCCTTAGGTAGTCTCTCTATCACCCTCACACACACACATATGAAGGAAAAAAGGCCTCCAAGAAAAAGGGTATTAGACTCAAGTTGGGTGCGATAATGCTTAAGTTATATCGTGCGCCTTTAAGAGTATTAGTTGTTTTTAGTGTATTACAGTTGTTATTTAACTAAAGTAGATGCGAATAACAAAGGCAGTTGTAGCGTTTGGGTTTGAGATGAGAATGATTTTAAATGACTGGGTTCATTGGCAAATGTGCGAAAAATATTACAAGCTTATAAAGTGAATTGAAGAAAATTTATTACGGCTGATGTTTTGCAAGAATAGAGGCTGGATTGGGGCAACTTTGGAGAGTAATTCCGTGAGCACTATGATCTTACTCAATAATGATGACGCTAGTTTTCATCCGCTAAGAACATTGATCAAGGATTGCGTTATCCCAAGGAAGAAACTGAAGATTTTAGTTGTTTATACACTCTGTGCGTCTAACAAATGCATTGATTGATACAGGAAGATTACTACAAAGACTTTCAGTCTCCCTCTGAGGTATTGATAATCCTACTTTAAGCAACAATGTTGTATTTTCATTGTTCATTTCAGTGTTTGATATCATAATTTCAATATTGTATTTTCATGGTTTATTTTAGTGTTTTTTTGTTTTGATTTCTACATTTGAGGTTTTCTAATCATGTGGCAGCAGTAACACCAAGCATGTGGTAGCAGCAACACCAATCATGAATAATGGATCCTCTTCTTCCTCATAGTTTCCTATCATTGATGAACAGTTGCAAAAACTCTTCTCAACGCAGCAGCCTAATGCACTTTTCGTCTCCTTTATAGGTTTTTCCTCCTCTCTATCTTCAGGTATACCTTACAAATTGGGTTTTTAACTGAGTTTGAATGAGTCTTAATTGGTAACAAACAACTAGAAGATGGAGAAACCTATTACCATTCCTTCTTTAACAAATATTGGTCTAATATTTATCTCTCCATATTATTTTAGGTTTGAAAGTTGTGTTTTCATCATCCAATAGTAAGCCCCCGTCGCTGTAGCCCACTGCCTGAATCTTCCGCCACCACTAGATGAAATTAGATGGATGAAATGTATGACCTCGGCATGAAATGTACTGTCTTTTGTCTTTTCTATTCTTCAAATCTGATGTTTAGAAACCATTTTTCATATATGAACTCTTCCACTCCATTTCAGATATGATATTGGTTATTTTTAGTTGATGTTAGATTTAATTAATGAATATGAATTGGGGTAGCATTTTAATTCAGCTCATAATCGTTCATATGCAAATTATTGATCATGTATGTATATAGAACTCTATCAAGGAAATCTGAGAGTTGGTTTTATATACATGTATGCCTAAATGCTCCATGTACGATAGAGAGATAAATACAATATGTTTTTTATTTCTTAATAGAAGTTGGAGTATATCTTTTAAGGTCAAATCTTATGATGCATATAGTGTAAAGTTTGATTTTTTTTTATAAGTATTTGAAATTTTTTAAAGAATAATTGCGTATAAGAGTTGGCTATATTTGTACCACTCCAAGAGTTTATTAGTTATGCTTGACAGGGTGTATTTTTGTGATCCAGGAGGAGATTGGAAATGGTCAAAGACTGATGTTGCACTGTAAGAGTCTATTTTTAAATCATTTACTCTTATTATGTTGGAATTTTGACTATTGTGTATAGTTTTTTTTTTAATTTACCAGTGCAGTCATTGGAGCTCTAAGAAGTCATTTTGGTGACAAAGATGGATAGTGGAGAGCCACGCTAAAGGTCGAAATGGTAGATATCAGTGTGGGGATTCATTCTTTTGACAGCGCTGCCACTCAATCCAATGCAGCTTCTCTCTTGGCCTGCGTGATGTTGGTTTTTATAACATACCAAAAATAATCGATTCTGGAGCCATCATCATCTCCAAGTTTTGTAAATGGTATTAACTCCAATTTTTGTAAATGGTATTAAATCTGCCAATTATTGTGGATGTGACTCCGTGTTAAACTAAATGGTATTAAATGATTTATGTTTTTATAAATTTTAGTAATTATTTATTCATTTTTTTTATTTTCTCTTATTTACTGGATATACTAATGCTTGAAGTTGGAGATCTAGCAAAATTGAGCATGGAAAAGGCCAAGCCAAGTTTACATAATAGGTATGTAAGAATTTTCCTTTCCTGTTTTTGATATTAATTTTCCTTATATTATTATAAATATTGTAAGGACATTTTTGTCATGTCCGATATCTTACATTTGTATATGTCGTACGCCACTACAAAAGGCAAGTCACTTCACGGTCTCACACAACGACATCAAATCCGAATTCCAGGAATCAATCATTCATTATCTCCATCATGTGTCCCATATCTACCTCAACGACTTCACGTTCCATGATTTTAGGAACTTTATGCAAGTGGTACGCAGGAGAAGTCAAAACAGTGAAAGAAGGCAAGATATGAAATTTCAAGGGAATTTTGGTAATTTTATAACCACCGTCTGGAGGTCCGGTCAACTAAAAAGTTGAAGAGCTCGACGCCACAAAGACACTGGAAGAAACGACACCTCAATCCGAGCTACGGTGAAGAAGTTATAGCCCTTTGAAAATGGAGAAAAATGCTAAGTGTTTAAGCCCCAAGTTCCAGCGAATTTTTGCGAACCGAAGGCCAAATCGGTTCGGTGGGTGAATCGGTTCAAGGTACACCCGAACCGGTTCGGGGTACCGGACGCTGGCAAGAGTCCCAAAGTTTTAAAAATAGTTTTGGATTCCCGTAAAAGCCAACTTCGGGGGAGTTATTTTGCAAGACTTGGAAAGACGTTTTTGAGAGTCCTATCACCTCAAGTCTTTATATTTTTGAGTTCCAAAACTCATGTTTTGATTCACACATCATTGCCAAACCTTTGTGAATCCTTTTCGAAACCCAAGAACACAGTTATACTTTTGTTCAACCCTTGTGGAGAAGCCATTCTCTTCTTCATTATTGATCACCTCGAGTTCCTGCGAGAGATTCTAGCCGATGACACTTATAGCCGTTGCTTTGAAGGTTTGATGAACACACCGTGCGTTACACTTGTGGGCGATTATCAGGTTGTATGTAAGTCAATGGTCTTGTAAACTTTTCAAAGTTCTAGAAATAAAAGGTTTTGCCCTGCGGGGATTTTTCCTTAAATTTGTGTCGCATGTTTTATTTATTTATGGGTTGACATACGTACTTTAGATGCATGACTAGGGGCTGACTTTATTTGGTTTAAAATTAGACTCTAATTAAATAAGGTTTACTTGGAAACTTATGAATTTAATTTAATCAATTATCACACACCGCATTTATTCGGTTTTTCAAATTGGTATCAGGGCGGGTTACGCTAATTTCTCGCGTGATCCTCATTTTTTAAGGATTTATTTTTTTGATACAATTTGACTTCTCACGTCGTCAAATTGGTATCAGAGTAGGTTACGCTAATTTATCGCGTATTCCTATTTTTCGCAAAATCGTGTGATATTAATTTTTTTTAAATCAATTTTGTGAAAAATTCGCAATTTTTCCAATGGAGCACTTATATAATCAGATGCCTATTTTTGACGGGTCTAATTATGCCTACTGGAAAGCTCGCATGAAATCTATTTTAAAATATATTGACGAGCGTGTTTGGTTGCTTTGCGAAAATGGTTGGAATCCTCCCACTGTCACCATTGATAATATCACTTCTTTAAAATCCGTGTCAACCTGGACTGAAGATGATTATAAAATGTCTAATTTTAATTCCCGTAATCTGAGTGCTATTTCTGGAGTTGTCACTCCTGATGAGTTTTGCCGAATTATGACATGCCCCACGTCTAAAGAGGCTTGGGGTGCTTTGAAATTGACACATGAGGGTATGAACGCAGTTAAAGAATCAAAGTTACAAAATTTGGCCACCCAATTTGAGACTATTACCATGTCTGAGTCTGAATGCTTTGATGATTTTTATGCTCGTTTATCAGATATTATTTACACCAGTTTTAATTTGGGTGAGGTGATTGATAACACGCATGTCAATAAAAATATTTGAGATCTCTCCCAAAACTCTTTATTCCTAAATTCACCGTTTTGAACTCTTTAGAAAATTTGAAATCACATAAGTTGGAAGAACTTGTAGGAGATCTTCAAACCTATGAGATTGACATGTTTTCCAAACCATTAAGGCTAAGGATAATGGCATTACTTTAAAGACTTATTTTAAGAAAAAGAAAAAAAAAGTTTGTGAGTCCGATTCTGAGGAAGATTTTGATTTTAAAGATATGGCCTTGTTTGCGAAATTTTTTAAAAAGTTTCTCAAAATGTCTAAAGAAAATTCTTCCAATAAAAAGAGATATTTTGAGTCAAATAAAAATAAAGTGGAGGCCAAAGATAGTGACAAGGAGGATGAGATCAGGTGCTTTGAGTGTGAGGGAAAAAGTCACATAGCTAAAGAGTAACCTACTAGGATAAGGAGAAAGGGAAAAGAGACTGCTATGCCCGCCACACTTAGTGATTGTGAGGGTGATGAGGGTGATGAGGGAGATGAGTTCGATAAAGGTTTAGCACATGGAATGGTTGTCGCTTTTTCTAGTCGTGTGAGCACACCCACTTTGTCTCACGAGAGTGCACACGAGAGCGATGATAGTGATTTGTGTTCTTCGAGTGAGGAAGAAAGATAGGAGGAAAGTGGAGATGAAAGTGAGATCCAAAAGGCTTTTAGAGATTTGTAAATTGAGACCTTGAAAACAAAGAAGTATAATCGAGATTTAGATCGTCGGGTTTTAGATTTGGAGAGAGAGAATGAGATTTTGAGAAAAGAGAAGTGTGAATTCACTAACACGTTGTATAGTCTGAAAACATGTGTATCCCAACTCGAGAATGATCTCGAGCGTGCCAGGGAGGTCAAAGTCAATTTTAAGAACGCACCTAAGAAGGTTAAAAATGTGGTTCTTAAGGGTAAAGATGAGAAGTTTGGAATAAGTCATGACGGTGCTTCTACTTCCCAATTAACACCCGAGTCGGTTCCCACTTTAGTATTAGATTCACGTGAGTCTCATCCTAACCCAACTAGGCATCCCATTCCTATTAGGAGAGCACGCCCTAGAGTTTTTGAGAGAGGTGTTCCTAGGCCTATATATGTTTGTTCCCATTTCAAGAGGAGAGGGAACCTCAAGGAATTTTGTTTTAAGTTGAGTTATGTGTCACGTTTTGCTTCTACACGTATTTCTGGCACACATGCACCCACACATGATACTTTACATGCTCCCGAAGACTACATGAGAGAGTTTGCACATCTAGGTGAGCAAGTTAAGTTTTTAGTCAAAAATTAACAAGAATTCATGGAGGTTTTTCATAAGTTGTCACCACCTTTGAAAAACCCCTCCGCACCTAACGATTGAGGTTTGACTTGTTTACTAGCATAGGATGTTTTTCATGATTATATTATTTGCCTATTTCTAGTATATATCATGTTTGTATGTTTTAAATTTTTTTGAAAAATTTTGAAAAATACAAAAAAGATTTTATTTTGTAAAATTTTGAGAAAATTCAAAAAGATTTTTGTTTTTTTTGTCTGCACCGTTTATGGATGAACACTTAGGATGACCGAGTCACAATATCATTCCATTTTTTCATGTGACTATTTGATAGGGTTTTGACACAATATGTCAATTCATCCATGTGTTTTATAATGTTTGGAGTTATTAATATGTAATTAAGTGTTACTACCTCTATGTTTGACTCATGATTTTCGTTATTGCACACGCGCACAGACTTGTTTGGTTATTGTGCTTGTCTTATCACAAGTTGGTTGGATGTTTTCACTTCAATCCTGTCCTTTAAAATGAACCAAGCACGATAAAACTTGATAAGAAAGTTGTGCATGTAAAAGCCGTTTGTAAGGATGTGTGCTTTGTTTAAAAACGGTGAAGGGCTACGAAAGGTACATATTTATCCTTTGCGATTAAGCCGCTGTTTAAATTGGACCTAGAAAATTGAGGAATTTTATTATCCGGGGTCCAAAGAGGTTTAAAAGAGCCCGAAAAAATTTAAAGGCAATAAAAAGAAATTCATGCCAGTTATGGACCATTTAGGTTTTTGCTCCAATTCTCTAAAGTTTGAGAATTTAGTTTATACACCTCTAAAAGAAAATATGTTTGAGGGAGTTTGATTGGAGATTTCAAACGGTTTTGCACGTCCTTGAAAATCTTGAAAAAGCGCTAAATAGTTTTGGACGTTATTGGTGTGGAAATCATTTGACTTTGATTTGTCGATTTGTATAAGACGATGTCATCTAAATTCAACAATTTTTACACCTAAGGATACTTTTGATGTTCATTCGTTAGGGGTACACATATGCATCGTGCACATATGCTTGATTGAGTTGACTTACCTATCGAATGTGTTCACACCCATACATTCCGTTTCCATGACTTAGTTGTTTGAGTTTAAATCCATGGTGTGATTTTTGTATCTTATTTTTTTTGTATGAAAATTTTGAAAAATCAAAAATTGTTTATGAAGATTTTTGTTTTAGTATATCTTTGCAAGAGCGCGTTCTGATTGATGCCTTATTTCGAATACGGTGATACCCCGACTTTGCTTGTTTGATTTATTCTTCTCATTTGTCTATTTGGGGACATAATAAAAAAGGGGAGAAAGAATTATCACTTTATGGGGGAGTTTGGATTTTGGGGGAGTTTTTTAGATTTGACGACTTATACTTTTCTCATTCATTGGTTTCTATGTTTATCTCATTTAAAACCCGATACGTCACTTGGTATTTTTTCTCTATCTCATGTGTGTAGGTACTACATTAATGATCATTATGTTGCACACCCTGATGAGAAAAGATTTGAGATTTTGAAGATTTGAAGAACAAACATTGACGCCTTATTCATTTGTATCTTTCCAGTTTTGGGTTCATGGGAGGGTAGATTTGTATAGGCAATTTGGTATTTGATAATTCGGATATTTTATGTATGTACTGGCATAGACATAGGGGACATTTGTAAGGACATTTTTTGTCATGTTCGATTACATTTGTATATGTCGTACGCCGCTACAAAAGGCACGTCACTTCACGATCTCACACGACAGCCTCAAATCCAAATTCCAGGAATCAATCATTCATCATCTCCATCATGCGTCTAATATCGGCCTCAATGACTTCATGTTCCATGATTTTAGGGACTTTACGCAAGTGGTACGCAAGAGAAGTCAAAATAAGGAAAGAAGGCAAGATATGAAAGTTCAAGGGTATTTTGGTAATTTTATAGCCACTGTCCAAAGGTCTGGTCAATTGAAAAGTTGAAGACCTCGACGCCACGAAGACACTGGACGAAATGACACCTCAATCAGAGCTACGGTGAAGAAGTTATGGCCCTTTGAAAATGGAGAAAAATCCAAGAAAAAACCTTGGAAAAATGTTAAGTGTTTAAGCCCCAAGTTGCAGCGAATTTTTGCGAACCGAAGGCCAAATCGGTTTGGTGGGCGAATCGGTTCATGGTACACCCGAACCGGTTCGGGGTACCTGGCGCTGGCAAGAGTTCTAAAGTTTTAAAACTCGTTTTGGATTCCTTTAAAAGCCAACTTCGGGGGAGTTATTTTGCAAGACTTGGAAAGACATTTTTGAGAGTCCTATCACCTCAAGTCTTCATATTTTTGAGTTCCAAAACTCATGTTTTGATTCACACATCATTGCTAAACCTTTGTGAATCCTTTTCGAACCCTAAGAACACAGCTCTGCTTTTGTTCAACCCTTGTGGAGAAGTCGTTCTCTTCTTCATTGTTGATCGCCTGGAGTTCCTGCTGTAGATTCCAGATAACAACACTTCTAGCCGTTGCTTTGAAGGTTTGACGAAGACACCGTACATTACACTTGTGGGCGAATATCAGGTTGTATGTAAGTCAATGGTCTTGTAAACTTTTCAAAGTTCTAGAAATAAAAGGTTTTGCCCTACGGGGATTTTTCCTTAAATTTGTGTCGCATGTTTTATTTATTTATGGGTTGACATATGCACTTTAGATGCATGATTAGGGGCTGACTTTATTTGGTTTAAAATTAGACTCTAATTAAATAAGGTTTACTTGAAAACTTGCAAATTTAATTTAATCAATTATCACACACCACATTTATTCGGTTTTTCAAATATCAGTGATTATTTTGGGGGTTTGTGTTTAATATTGATTATGTCTCTAGGTGCCTCACTAAAGTTTCAACAATTTAGAGATTTGAATTTTGAGCAATAAGAATAAAAACCTATTCATTGACTTTGTTTGTTTAGTGTTCAAAGTTTCAGACTTGAATCTTAAGATGCAGACATGAATTTAAAAGTCCCTATAAAAAACTATTCATAGGACCTTGAGTTTAAAGATGCATACGTGAATGAGAACGAGCAATTAAGTTTTAACATTTTTTGTCTTTCAAACCTTCAAAATTGGTGTTTTAATTGCATAAATTGTAGTCCAATTTCTTTCTGAATGCGTCCCTTGATTTGTTGTGCAGGTAATAATTGGTCTTCGAGTTCTTACTCGATCGTTGCCAGACAGAGAGCAGAAATGCAAGGAGTTTGGGTATTTAAAAAGAAAAATGTGTTCATGTATAATGAATTTTTGAACATTTTATGATTTATTAGTCAAACATTTGTTTTGTTGTTATTTAACATGGTTATATAATAGGTATGTTTTTTGAATAATGTTGGTATGTGTAAATAAAATGAGTTATGATGTAGACATTTGTTTATAAACAAGAGTGTTTATAATATTTACAAATGGATTATCAGTACTCTTAATATTGTTGTTACGTCTTAAATAGGGTGGATAGCCGGTCCTACAAATAAAGGACATTTTGACCAAATTTTCTAATTTGGTTAGACTTTGTGTTGTAGAATAAATTGATTTAAATATTATATATTTATTTTTATTATAATTCTTTTTCGAATTTTAACACAAATGAGTATTGTTGTAATGGATTTGGGTTATTATTGATTATAGCACCAACCAAATGTGCTTTGGTGATTGTTCTATATTATAACTATATTATTAGTTTAAGTGTGCTTCCTAATGTAGTCGATATCGTGCTTTTAGTTAAAACTGATGTTGTCTATACAAGGTCCATGATGAACTATTAGTGTTGGGGTATTTTTTTAAACATGACGGATAGTCCTACAAATGGAGAAAATTATGCCTAAATTTTCTAAATTGTTTATACTTTTAATATATAAAACATTTATTATTTACATTACACTTTGTTTTGATGGGAACGAAGTTTTTATCGTTTTATAATTATGCACTTTGGAAATTTTAGCCGTTTTACGATTACGTACATTGGAAAGTTTCATCGTGTCTTCAGGTACGGGCATTCCGCTAGTATATATATATATATATACACAAGTATGTATGTGTTTTGCTCAAATCCCTCCAATACCTAAATCATTTTTTCCTAGATTTTCTCTTCTTTTTTTCCACCCAAGTAACCCACCCTATCATTAACCACCAAAACACACGTGTTTCATTTCAGTTTTAAAAAAAACTTTTGTTGCCACTCCTACACCCATGATCTTCTAAAAGCCAAAACGCTGCTCACGTCCATGCACTTATGTTTAAAACCGCTGGTTATTTTTTACTATTCATGTGCATCCATTTTCGTAAACATTCACCACAACTTAGCGTCCAACCCTAACCAAATCACCACTTCATTCCTCTTATATGATTCTCCACCTCTTTCTTTGGTGTGCATAAAAACTGTAACAGAAACACCTCACTCCTGGTATGATTCTCCATCTCTCACTTCCCAAAACCCACATGTCTCTCTCTTCTCCTCTACACAAAGAACTTCTCAATCGACCTGAAAATCTGAATGGAACATTTTTATGCACATTTTTTTTATCTTTATAATTAAACGATCCAAGTTAAATATCTAAAGGTCATGCACACTGACACGGGATACGTTATACATTATTCTTATCCCTTTCTTTTTCATCTAATATTTTTTGTATAGATCTATGGAGGTCAATCACGAGTAGTAGATTTCACTATTTCATGGTGTGGACCATGCCGTAAAATTTCTCCATTCCTGGCAGACTTAGCTAAGAAAATACCCATTTTTACATTCCTTATGGTGGATGTGGATGAATTGTTGTCTGTTGCTAAAGATTGGGTTGTGGAGGCAATGTCAACTTTTGTGTTTCTGAAAAGAGGGAAGACAGTGGACAAGGTTGTGCATACAGTTTCTAAGAGCATCGTAATGGTGTGAATCGTCGAAAGGTAGGTGTGAGGCGCGTGTGTGTGATTTACCTTTTGCCCAAATGAGCAGTGAGTAGTGGGGGAGTTCCTACGAACTTCTATAGTTCGTAGGAACTTCTTACGGACAAATGAAGTCCGTAGGAAGTTCTTACAAACTATAGAAGTTCGTAAGAACTTAACGGTCACATTTAAACGGTAACATTCCTCCGTTTATATATTCAGAACCTTCATCATTCTTCTCTATTCTTCCCCATTCTTCTTCAGTCTTCTGCATCCGTTTATATTTATTCAGTTGATCTTCTTTCTTTCTTCATCTTCTTCTACATCTCCATCTTCTCCATTTTCATACCAGTCTCATTTCAGTCCAAACTTTGTAGATTTTTTTTCTAAATTTATTCATATACTCTCAAAAATCATTCCATTTATTCCCAAAAATAATTTCAAATCAGTCCCAATTTAGATATAGAAAATCCTCCAAATCAGATCTTGTCAACACAATGAAATTAGGTAGAAAATGGAATAAATATATTAATATCGAGAAATCGAAAAAACACGGGTCGACTTCAACGACAACTCCCGATTCTTCCGCGCCGATTCAATCGTCGGATCCCGTAATTGACAACCATGCCCGTATTTATGACGGAGTATCACACGCGTCGGACGGTGAAACTCCGATACTAAACGGAAATAAATTCGATTTTCGGGGAAATTGGGCGGGGCCAATGAAATTGTACAAATTGATTCAAGACAGAAAACCAGATATCAAAACAATTATCGACAGTGTCGATTTTATGTCGAATTTCTTTTCTATGGTGATGCTCAATTCTGATCAATGTATCGTGATGGAGATTATCGAACGTTGGTGGGACACGACGCATACCTTCCAACTACTATATGTCGAGCTTGCGTTCTCTCCGCTGGACTTCACAATGCTTTTCGGTAATAATTTATAGCTTATTTCGTTCTATTTATATTCATAATTGTTTCAAAATGTGAAAATAATATGTTGTACTTAAATTCATAATTAAGTGTTTGAAATATATTTTTAGGTAATTATATTCATAATTATTTCAATATATGACAAAAAAAATGAAAAATATACCCGCATTCCGATTGTGTCAATATATGGAAATAATTATTTATATTCACTTAATGTTTCAATATGTGAAAATAATTAGTTGTACTTAAATTCATAATCGATTGTTTGAAATATATATTATGGTTATCATATTCATAATTATTTCAATATATGACAAAAAATTGAAAAATATATCCGCATTCCGATTGTGTCAATATATGAAAATAATTATTTATATTCACTTAATGTTTAAATATGTGAAAATAAATTGTTGTACTTAAATTCATAATTGATTGTTTGAAATATATATTATGGTTATCATATTCATAGTTATTTAAATATATGACAAAATTTTAAATATATGTACCGACATCATAATTGTTTCAAAATGTGAAAATAATATGTTGTACTTAAATTCATAATTAATTGTTTGAAATATATTTTTAGGTAATTATATTCATAATTATTTAAATATATGACAACAAAACTCAAAAAATGTTTCCCGCATTCCGATAATATATGAAAATAATTATTTATATTCACTTAATGTTTCAATATGTGAAAATAATTAGTTGAACTTAAATTCATAATTGATTGTTTGAAATATATTTTTAGGTAATTATATTCACAATTATTTCAATATATGAAAAAAAACATGAAAAATATACCCGCATTCCGATTGTGTCAATATATGAAAATAATTATTTATATTCACTTAATGTTTCAATATGTGAAAATAATTAGTTGTACTTAAATTCATAATTGATTGTTTGAAATATATATTATGGTTATCATATTCATAATTATTTCAATATATGACAAAAAAATTGAAAAATATACCTGCATTCCGATTGTGTCAATATATGAAAATAATTATTTATATTCACTTAATGTTTAAATATGTGAAAATAAATTGTTGTACTTAAATTCATAATTGATTGTTTGAAATATATATTACGGTTATCATATTCATAGTTATTTAAATATATGACAAAATTTTAAATATATGTACCGGCATCATAATTGTTTCAAAATGTGAAAATAATATGCTGTAGTTAAATTCATAATTAATTGTTTGAAATATATTTTTAAGTAATTATATTCATAATTATTTAAATATATGACAACAAAACTCGAAAAATATTTCCCGCATTCCGATTGTGTCAATATATGAAAGTAATTATTTATATTCACTTAATGTTTCAATATGTGAAAATAATTAGTTTACTTAAATTCATAATTAATTGTTTGGAATATATTTTTAGGTAATTATATTCATAATTATTTCAATATATGACAAAAAAAATTGAAAAATATACCCGCATTCCGATTATGTCAATATATGAAAATAATTATTTATATTCATAATTGTTTCAATAAGTGAAAATAATTAGTTTTACTTAAATTCATAGTTGATTTTTTGAAATGTATTTTATGGTAATTATATTCAAAATTATTTTAATATATGACAAAATTTTAAACCTTCGTGCAGGCATTCCAATTGGACAAGGACGACCCATTCAAAATCTACGAATTGAACAATATACAAATTTTGTTAATACCATAAATGAATTTTTCCCAGAAATTCATATACAGAGATTTACTGGTATGGGAATTCCAGTTTCTGACCTAAAAAAATACATAGAAAATTTTGTCAAGGTTGAACATTTACCAGATTATTTGTCCCCAATCATAGCGCGGGCATTTTGGTTTTATGTATTGGGGAGTGTATTTTTTCCAAATGCTCACTCCACTTCCGACCTCGGCTATTTACATTATCTGGAGGATATTCCTGCCATCGGCACATATGACTGGGGTTCGGCTATTTATGCCCATATTTTATGGTCTTTGGACAATGCCAGTCGACGATCATTGACTAGCGTTGATTGCATGTGGCAAATACTCGAGGTATGTTTTCGTTTCATCTTATTTATTAAAATTTATGTTTCATTACAATATATGTCAACTTATTCTAATGAAATAAATTTATTAACAAATTTTGCAGTATTTACATCACGAGTAGGGATGGCAATTTAACCCGAACCGTAGGAGTCCCGCCCCGCCCCGCCCCTAATGGGGCGGGTTTTAAAACCCGATTAATGAATTAGGAGCGGGTATGAGTTTAAGAAAAAACCCGTTTATTAAATGGGGCGGGTTAGGAGTTAGCTGAAATAAAACCGCCCCGCCCCGCCCCGTTTAACTTATGCTTATATAAATATCCTTTATATGTATGTTAATTATAATTAAATTATATATATATATATATATATACACACACTCACACACTAAAAAAAAATCTTTATACGTATGTTAATTTTGTAAAAGATTTAAGTGAAAATATGAATTGACAATTGGGGGATTGTCTCACTTATTGGAATACGAGCCATTATATACCTCTAAGACTATAATGTAATATTTTTAATTTTACTATTTTTAAAATTAACGCAACCCGTAGGAGCCCCGACCCGCCCCGTTTATTAAATGGGGCGGGTTAGGAGTTAATTTTCAAAAATCCTAACCCGCCCCGCCCCGCCCCGTTTATTAAATGGGGCGGGTTAGGATTTTTGAAAACCCGCCCCAAACCCGCCCCGTTGCCATCCCTAATCACGAGTACATGGCCACGGCATGTCCTATTCTCGTCGATCCGTCCATCGATGCGTGGCCCCGCATATTTCGTTAGTCGAGGGTGAACAGAAAGAAAGTAAAGGGAGCACAGTGGTTTAACATCTCAAGCAGTCAACATCAGCTTGAGATGCGATCACCCGAGTCCATTTTATGGCAGCCATACGAGACTTCTGCCTACCGTGACTCTGATGTCATCTTATATGCTCGTGAGATATCGGGGTTACGGATGATTTTTTGGGATCCCTTATTTAAGGGTTTTTGGTACTTGGGTGATCGGGCCATCCGATAATTAACTGGGCGGATATGTATAGCAGACAACCCACCATCAAGTTTGTGTTGTGCCTCAGAACACGATTTTCAAGCAGTTGCCGCCCAAAATTGGCCTATCGCAAATCAATACGTAAGAGATGTGTCACAAGAAGAGTATAATGCATATTGGAAGGCAGTAGCACTCGGGCCATTACTACCGCCGATTGCCAGATATGTTAATGTAGATTTGATTGGAGTTGGTTCAGTGGCACCTCCGACGTTGCAAATTCCGCAAGCACCAGCACCGACAAATGATCCGCATGTGTATGAGACATAGTTCTCTGTGGGTGGTTCTACGCACATCCAACCACCGAGGCAAAATTGGACGGTTGACGTAGGCCTACGGAGGGGGCTTCATATACTATAGATGTGCCGAGACCTGAGTTTTCAACCAACGCACATCCAGCTCAATCTTTTATGCAATTAGAATGGCATCAGTCCTACGTCGAGGCAGCAGATAACATTCGAGGTCTACGTCATTTAATATTATAAGAAGACACGTCAGCGAGAGGATCAACTCAAAGCACGTGATGATCGGATTGATGAGTTGGAGCGTAAACTAGCACGTTTTACTATGCATAGTCGTGGGTTTGAGGAGGGTGGTACTAGTTCTAGTCGTCCGAGCGTTTACAGACCACACCTAGCCCCCACCCTCTGACCCGGTCCCGACATATGAGGCGCAACAAGGTTGGGGTAATTTATTTGGGCCTGACCCTTACACGGGTTCACATGCAGATTTAGGTGCTGATTTTGAGTTCAGCCCCGGGCGCCAGTGATGTATAATGTACAATTGAAAAATGTTAAGAATAAATTTTGTATTGTTGTCTCAATCTAATTGTGATGATAAATGTTAGGATGTATAATGTCTCATATTTATGAAAAATGTTATGATGTATAATGTCTCATATTTATTTTCATTTATTACACATAGAATGATGACAAATCATTATTACGATTGCTCTGATATCATTTATTATTAGTATTGAAATATTAACTTAAGTAGTAAAAACAATAATACATGATAAAAATGATTATTAGGAGTATGTGTTCAAATGCTTAGGTCGAACCTAGTAGAAGTACAACAATATGGTTTCCCATTGCGCACTAAACATTTAGGTAAATAAGATCGCTGCATATCGGAATCAACATATTCTTCGTTGTAGTTTGATATATTTGGTTCATACTCTTCCCCGTCATTTTCATATTTGCATTCCGAAAAGTAATCATAACCGGAATTGGTGTAGTCGAAAATATCGTTATCTGATGCCAACGTAGAGTCGTTATATATGTTAATTAATTGTTCTTGAATGTGACGACCTGATAGCATCGCGTGTTGTGCTTTATGATAAACGTTGTAGGCGCCTCTCCATCTGCCATATCTCTTCCTCCAATAAATCAAGACAAAACATATCCGCTTCTTCAGGATACGATATTGGCCAAAGTACGACAGCATGATTTTTTATCACGGATATGTGATGGTAATGGCAAAGATCCTCCAGGTCACACCTTTCATCATATTTATCTGGCCATGTGAGGTGTTCCCAAGGATACACAACTCCGTCTTCATGTTCCGAATTGGGAGAGATTATGAATATATGACCAAACTCATTCAGAAAACGTCGAGAAGTATCAATTGGATATGTTTGGAAAATTATTTTTTTTCCCATACCAATCGTTACCAGCAATATCTATGTAAGAGCTATTGTAAATGGATGAATAGTAGGGAGATGAAGCCATTTTTGAAATATAAGACAATGGTAGATAAAAAATTGTTGCAATCCTTCTAATTTATTTATAGGTAATTTTAAACCTTCGAAGATATAATTTTATTTTACAATGATATAAAATATTTAAAATAATACAAAGGCACACATACCAATGTAAAAGATAATTTATAGAAAGGCACACATAAAGCTGAAAAATTATCACGTAATAATTTTATAATTTTATAAATTATAAAAAGGCACATATAAAGGCACAATAATAACATGCAGACGATTGAAGTTACCACATAGTAACTTTCTAAATTAACTATACAACATATTGATTGCCTGAAGAACCTGAACCCAAAATGAAGCACACTTATCAATAGCACTGATAATATCTGTAGCACACTTACCAAGATCATACAGTATATTTATATATGGAAAGGACACAGATATTATTGACGCTGAACGAGCGCACTAACCATATTATATCATGGACTCCTCTAGTTCTAGCGATGAGGGGCGAAATATTTTGCTCCAATATGCAAAATTTAATGAAGGTGGATCATCCGATGATTCAGATGAGGAAATGATTATTACGATGGAGATTACCCGGTGGTATGCTGAAAAAAATATAATTCGCGATGGGAAAGAATTCGAAACGAGACGTCGAGTGAATCGTAGGAGAGAAAGGGGACATGCAACACTATGGGAAGATTACTTTGGAGAAGATAAGGTATATAACGAGTATTTTTTTCGAAGGAGATTCAGGATGCGGTATAGTGTTTTCAATCCCATCCTTGAATATGTTTGCCTTTATGATAACTACTTTGTTCAGAAGAATGATGCTTGCGGTCGTCAAGGTTTAAGCTCTCATCAGAAAGTGTTGGGGGCAATTCGACTGTTAGCTAATGGGGGTTCCCATGACGTGTGGTCTGAGCAGTACGCTATGAGTGAAACCACTCTATTAGAAACTGTTATTAGATTTACAGAGGCAATTGTACGAATTTTTGGTCCCCAGTACGGTAGAAATCCGACACAATGCGACGTTACAAGGTTACTCGAACAAAATGTAAATAGAGGTTTCCCAGGAATGCTAGGCAGCATAGATTGCATGCATTGGCGTTGGAAAAATTGTCCAACAGCATGGCACGCTAAATATAGTGGTCGTAAAGAGTCACCAACTATAATCCTTGAAGCGGTTGCCTCCTACGATCTTTGGATTTGGAAATCATTCTTTGGGGTTCCTGGTTCTTGCAATGATTTGAATGTCTTGCACCGATCTAATGTCTTTCAAGAATTGTGCAATGCGACAGAAGCTCCCGTTAATTACAATGTTAATGGAAATTCTTATGACATGGGCTACTACCTTAGAGATGGCATTTAACCTCAGTACGCTTCAATAGTAAAAACATTTAGGAACCAAAATGGTATTACATAAAAACAGAAATTATTTTGCAAGTACCAAGAAACGTGCAAAAAAGATGTTGAACATGCATTTGGTGTATTACAAGCTCGATTCGCTTTTGTTCGGGAACCTTGTAAATTATGGAATAGGGCATCACTATCAACCATTATGAAATAATGCATAATATGATTATTGACGATGAACGTAGAGATTGTCCATGGCAAAATGAGTACGAACACAATGATGAAACACCTGTAATTATGAGGGGCCAAACTAATTTCTACGACTACCTCATACGGGATGCTAAGATAAGAGACGTAACTAAACATCAACAGTTACAGAATGATTTGGTAGAGCACATTTGGAACACCCACGGTGATGCAATGGTCGGTTGATGAATTTATTGTATTTTTTATTTTAATCGTGGTTAAATGTTTTGTTTGTTCCATTTTCAATTTGTATTTGTAGGATTGTCGTAGTGATCATATACCTGTTATTCTATATAAAATAATGGTTTAACCGATAATATTATATAAGCGGAAAATTATTAAACAATACTCACATTTCATCTATTTAAGGGTGGCATTTCATTTATTAAGATGGATAGTGAATCACTCTCCATATACAAAAAAAAAATGAAATACAATTATGAGGGTTCATTACATCATTTAAAAACACAACTAGTCATTAATGGAACCGCTTGGACCAGACGACCCGACAGAGTTTGATTGCAACTCAGATATCGCAGCTTCGGTCGCAGCAACCATCGCTGTTAGGTCATTGAACCTTTTAAAATGAAACTTATTTTGTATTTCATTCATATGGGTCATATCCAACTCCATGATGTACGATTGCTCTCGTCCTAGGCGCACGAGCTGATCCTACTTTTTGGTGAGTTGATCAGCTCGCTTCATCTGAATGAACGCATCCATTTGAGAGTCAAATTTAAGGGCACGATTATTCTTCCACTCTTGCTTGCTTTTAAATATTGCATTGAAGTCTTCGCAATGTTTGAGTACTGCCGTGTTACAATCCAAACTGTCAGAACGCGCTCGTTGACGTGCACGTTGTTTCTCACCCTTCCTGCCTTGGGGTCTATCCGGTACGTCTCGTACCCCCGGAGTATCATCTTCGTGTACAGGTGTAGGGTTGTCGTCGTTCCTCGTTGTATTTTCCAAGTCAAATTTTGGTAAATCTTTTAAAATTTGATAGCAGTTATGGAACGTAAAATGTTTGTTGGTTTCGGCGTGGTACGCGTCGCGTGCATTAGTAGCCGCTTGGAATTCGTTCGTCCCGCTTCCCATATTCTTCATTTGGTGAGAAAGATTTGCAATATATATCATTATTTGATGCGATATATGATTATAATGTGTTGATAGCATGGATCTCGTACGAGTAATTGTAATTCCATGTGTGACGTTATACTCATCTTTCACAGTGTCCCAAAATGTGCCCAATGATATTGAGTTTCCTTCAATACTTCGAGCTGTATATTTTGCATAAATGGTACATAATACTTCATCCTCAAAAGGAGTCATATTAGGTTGTCGAGATGTACCAGAAATAATCGGTTGAGAGGAAGACATATTTTCTATAGAAATAAAATATATTTAGAATGAAAATAAGAAAATGGAAGAGAAGACTCTAAAAATTTATAAAGGGTGATAATAATAAATTGTGAGAAACTTGGCCTCTAAAAATTTATAAAGGGTGATAATAATAAATTGTGAGAAACTTGGCCCCTATTTATAAAGAAGAGTCCCTCAAACGGTGTTAGATTTTACAGCAGTAAAAAGGGTTTCCTGTGAACTTCTTTTGTTCGTAGGAATTCTTACGAGCTTCTGAAGTTTGTAGGAACTTCCTATGAATAAAAGAAGTTCATAAGAACTTCTTACGGTTAAAAGAAGTTCGTACGAAGTTCCTAAGACCATTAGAAGTTCGTAAGAAGTTTTTACTGATTTAGCATCCAATCGGTAACTTTACAAATCCCTTACCTTTCCTCTCTCCATTTTTGCCAACTGACTATCCCCATTGTACGTCTACAAATTGGTAATTTTACCATTTTTTTTTCCAAACTCTCCACCGTTGTGGATGCTCTAAAAACCTATCAAAAACCCACCCATACAGTTTCTAAAAAGACCACCTAGGACAGCCCTTAGTCGAAGAGTGTCTAATCACCAGTTCAATGGGATTTATGCATGACGGAAGCAGTTATAATTTGTTTACCATATATAACATATTTTAATACCCTTTCAGTTTTCATATGACCTCTCTCTCTCTCTCTCTCTCTCTCTCTCTCTCTCTTTGGTGACAACAGGAAGATAAAAACAACAACACAAAAAAAAACGGAGGAAACTTAAACAAAGAAGAAGTCTTCTTCTTCCATCTCTTTGTCCACCATTCTAAGTAGCTCTTCGGGGATTCGTCGTACTCCTTGTACAAGTCTTCCATTTCTTTCGCAAGTTTTACCATACAGTCATCCATGAAGTTACTTGCCCTTGGGATATGCACAATATTTACCTTAAAGTCTTTAAGGAGAAACTTGCAGTCTTCAATGATATTGGCCAAAGGGTGATTGGAAGTGCATTCATGTTTACATGGGCTAATAGATTCGAGGTAGTCATTCTTCAGGCAAACCATTTTCCATTAATTTTTGAATGCTATGTTAAGGCCATGATAAATTCCTTCCAATTCTGCGCGAAGGGGGCTTGTTGTGCCTTGAATTTTACCGGTAAAACCCACGATCCATTCGCTATCTTCATTTCTGATAATCCTTCCAAATGAGCCAATACCACTCCTATGATCGAATCCACCGTCAGTATGGATAATGAAATTACCTGTATTGGAAACCGGATCACTAATTAGTGATGAATGGTTTTCTCCACAAACTTTTGCTCGTTTATAGTTCTGGGCTTCAAAAACATAATTAACATTAATCATAATTAAACGGGCAATTGTTTGTGGAGAATCATCAATGCAATTAAATATGAGGTTATTTCTGGATTTCCAAATGTGCCATAGAGTAATAATAAAGCTTTTGTACCTTTCATTTTTGGAATCACCCCAAATATTTAGTGTGATCCATTCATTTACATTACCCTCGATATTAAGGTCAAAGGATTGATCGAATCCAAGTGTGATCCAAATCTCCCTAGCGAACCTGCAATCCTTTAGAAGGTGGATGGAGTCCTCCAGTGTCCCACACCGAGGACAATCACCAATGGATGTAAGACCCCTACGTAACCGTTGCTCATTGGTGAGAAGCTTTCCATGGAGGATGGTCCACAAAAATGTGGTGAGTTTTGGGGGGATATTTAGTTTCCCCAACTTTTTCCAATTCTCCCAAGGTTGTTGTTCAACATGTTTATCTATAATGACTTTATAGCAAGAATTTATGGTGAATTTTCCATTTTTACTCGGGGTCCAAGAGGGTTTGTCTTCTTGTTGGCAAGTACGGGGGAGGGGGATATTCATTATCTCATTTTTTGTGGTCATATTAAATATGTTATCAATTGCATTAACATCCCATTTCCCATCCTCTCCAATTAGAATTTCCACACTAGAATTACCGCAATTTCCAATTTGATCATCAGGATTTATGGTTTTGTTTCCAACCCACCAGTAATTGAGAATACTGATATTTTTACCATTCCCGACATTCCATTTGGTATTATTTGACAGGGTTTCCCGACATTTAAGGATACTTCTCCAAATATGTGAAGACGTAGTCCTTTTTTTCCACAATCTAGGGTTTTGGTTAATTTTATATTTATTTCTTAAAACCTTAGCCGAGATGGAGTTATCATTGTTTACACGTTTCCATCCAATTTTAGTAACAGATGCTTGATTATTGAGCTGACTCTTTCTCAAGCCCAAGCCTCCATTAATTTTTGGTCTACAAACTTTATCCCAAATAATTAGATGAATTTTTTTTTTCTCATTAACCTCACCCCAAAGAAAGTTTCTATTAAGTCTATCAATCTCATTGCAAATTTTTGCTGGAAGCAAAACATTTTGCATGTTATAATTAGGGATAATGGATGTCACAGCATGTATAAGGGTTTTCCTACCCGCGAGGGATAGAAGATTTTCTTTCCATCCCGTAAGTCTCTTTTGGACTTTTTTGATGATGTCATTAAAGTGGGATTTATTCATTCTACCATGTATAAGTCTATTACCAAGGTACACACCTAAGTCATTGGTAATGCTCATACCAAATAAGTGGCTAGCATTTAAAGCTTTCTTTTTAGGGATATTGGGAGAAGCGAACGCTTTAGATTTGGTGTAATTAATTTTCTGGCCAGATATATGGCAGAATTCCTCAAGAGTATCCATTACAGCTTCACAAGAAATAGTTTCATTCTCCGTGAACAGGATAACGTCATCTGCAAAGAATAGGTGGGTAATGGGCGGGCCCGCAACGGACGCCTTGATACCTTTCCACTTATTACATTTAACCTTGTCCAAAATCATAGCAGATAAATAGTCCATGCCCATAACAAAAGATATGGGGATAATGGATCCCCCTGGCGGAGCCCTCTAGTAGGATTAAAACTGGGTAGGGGGTACCATTCCAGAGAATAGAGGTGGTAGTGTTTCTAACACAACTCATGATGCGCTTGCAAAATTCTTTTAATTTGTTGCGTTTTATATGACAATTTTATTAGAATGAATTCTTTATGCCCCTTAACATAGAATTTACTCTGGCTCACTCATGTCGGATAGGTATTGAAAAGTGACTAGACAGTTAAGTTTTGCAGGCATGAAATCAGACTTATGATTAGTAGAGCCTGTATTACTTTAAAAAAACGTAAAGTCTGTGACTGTGGTGTGGTTCTCACCATTAAAAGAATTACCGAAGTCTTATTAGTAGACTCACAGACAAAACAAATCCCCACCTTACTAGGATGTTGTTAAAGCTTTGCTTGGACGATTTTATTTTAATAAATCATATAACACTATTATATAATTTTATCACCTCTTTATATTTTGGTACAAATATTTGCTCCGATATATAATTTATTTCCTTTACGATCTTTAACATAAAGTCCATACGCAGGTGACATTTTTAGACATGGACTTTGTTCATATGTGCATATTATAAGTCATAAATGTCTATAACATAAATTCATCACATTCCTTAGCTAATTTTTTTGCAGTAATTATATAACACTATTATAAGTCATAATTACACTAGAACAAATTTCCATCACTAACACCACATGTCATTTCTATAATATGTACATACTAATAACACTTCTGATTAGTAGAGTCTATATTACTAAAAATATTCTTTCCTACACATCTTTTATATCTTTTTTTCCTATATGCAGGTGCCATCTTCTTTTTTATTGCATTGTGCATCTCATATTTCGTATAGTCTCTCCCGGTGGTACTAATACTGCAATGGTTGGTAGAAGATATGTTCTTCCCTCATCTTTTACTGGTGGTCCGTGTAATATGATCCAACGCTATCAAAACACAATGGCAATTTGTCGATCAATGGGATTTCCAGATTTCTTCATAACATTCACGTGTAATCCAAATTGGCCAGAGATCCACCATGGGGTATTCATGTTATCCAAGGTTCTAAAAAACACGGAGCATGACCGAGGCGTGGAAGCCAAGTCTTAGAAACTTAGGAGGGCCTTAGGCGTGAAAAGGCATTTAGACATTTTTTAAATATATTTTAACTTTTTTAACTATAACAAGGCTAATAAAAATACTAAAAGGGTACATACCTTAAAATATGTCTGAATATATGCAAGATAAAATACTATTTCTTTAAATACTAAGAAAAAAAAAAACAGAGAGATTTCTTTAAATACTAAAAAATTCAATAACTTCTTACTGCGATCGAGTTCCAGAAGCACGGGTTGCCACACTCCCACATTATTCTCACCATAACAGAGGAAATAATCCATACTCTACTTCATTTTAAAATTCACTTTCCAATGTAATTTTTTTTCTAACTTGGATTTTGAGAGTATGGTTAGTTTTATGACATTATGGTGGTTTCTTTCATACATTTCGTCTTACTCATTTTACGTCGTACTATTTATTCACATTACTTATACTTACATGCTCATGGTTATGGCTATGATCGTTTTTTAAAATACTGATAATTATTATATTTTAATTTATATATTTGAATAGAATATTTCAAAACGCGTTACACATGTCTGTGTATCGCACGGGTCAACACTAGTATAGATATATAACAAAGAAGCATAGTTTTGATAAAAATATCTCCACTTTTCAATGCATGACATTTTTTCACTTCATGTCCATGCATGAAATGTCACGTGGATGTGTTTTGCTCAGATCCCTCATAATTCTTTTTTTCTAGATTTTTTTTCTTTCTTAAACTTTCCACCTGGGTAACTCACCCTGTCATTAACCACCACCATGGGCCGGTCCTGAGATTTGTAGTATCCTGTGCGATATTCAATTTAGGGTCCTTTCAAAAAAATATTATACAAAAGTATTAAATACCTAAAAACTCATTGAAATTTTGTTCTTCTAACATTTCGACTTGCAAAAAATTATTTTTTCCATTTTTGATATCCGGATGCTTGTTTTTTTCGTAACGTTTCTAAAAATTATAAATTTATAAATAATAATAAAACATGCAATTAACAACGAATCTAATAGATAATTTCAGTCTAGAAATATCTCAATTGATTGAATATAAAAAATATGAAAAAATGTCACCTGGTTTGAGCCTTTTATTCTCTCTCCAATTTCATCGACTTGATTAACGTAGAAAGAAACAACCTGATAAAAAAATTAATTACATAAAAAATAGATTAGTAAGACATTGATGGATTTTAAAAAAATAGATTATTAAAAAAATATAGTAATAAAAAAGATTAGCACATGTATAAAAAAATAATAAATTAAATAAGTATCCCATCCTATCTTTACCTTTGCCTTTTGCTGCAAAAAAAGACAAGTTGCAAATGCAACATAAACACATTTTGCTGCAAAAAAAAGCTTGCATTGTTGTTTCACAGAGAGACAGAGAGAGAGGGACGTAAGGAGAGAGAAGAGAGTGGGCTGGCGTGCAAAAGAAAGAGAGAGGGAATTAAAATGATTTTGTTGGTAGTTGAAAAAATAACTCTTAAAAAATGATAATCTTAAATGAGTTGGGTGAGATTTTTTAGGAAGTTGTATCATTCTTTTTTTTAAATAATTGAAAAAATGGGCCCTTAAAAAACTAAACTCATTTAAAAAAAATATTTTTTAATATATATAAAATATTTTTAAACCCCTAAAATACACATATACTGATACTTATTATAAAATGAGCGTCTGCCAGTGTCCACGGCAACACACGTGTTTCATTCCGGTTAGAAAAATGTTAGCACTCATGTACCCACTATCTGCTTAAAACTAAAAAACTGCTCACGAAACCACCACGTCCATAAACTTACGTTTAAAATATCAATTTATAATATATTTTTATCAAACAATGTCCACTCTGAAAACTATTATTTATTTAAAAAGATGTTACACTTTTCTTCAAGAGCTCTAAGGACGACCTAAATTATGAATAGCTAAGAAGTCTTATCAATCAATTATTTATAACGTTTTTCACGAATATAATGATATGTATCAATAGTTTCCGTGAGAGATAAATAGACAATCTAATTCTTCTTCTTCCAAATTGCGAGAGGAGCAAAGTCTTTTTAGTTTTAGACGACAATTGGAACGCCGTTAATGTAAAGGTGTTAGTTAATTAATTAATTAATTACCTTTTTGTCAACGTAAATTTCTTATTTGATACAGTAAAAGACGAGTATCCTGAGAAAAGGAAAGGATGCCTGCTAAGTTGTGTCATTTCAGCAGTGCCTCTACCTTGCTACACAAATTTATTGGTATTGTTGTCCTAAGAATATTATTTTTTTATAATAGATATGGTGATTTTTATTATTATAGGATGTTAATCAAAAGTTTCTTCCGAGGCACGCAGAGTGCGTAGTAACAGCTAGGGGTGGCCATAGGTCCGAGGCCCGCCAAGACTGCCCAACCCGCCCAATAAAAAAATAGGGCTTGGGTAAGGTAAATTGGCAGGCCCGCAAACATATTTTTAATTAAAAAAATTGGTCTTTAAATAAAAAACTAGGTATTTTAATTTTTTAAAAAAATCTTTTAATTAACATAATAGGGCCCGATCGGACAGGTCTGGGTAAAGAGCTTTCAAATCCGGGCGGGCTTGGGATTACATAATAAGGCCCGATCTAGACCCGAGTGAGCTTGAGATAACACGTAATTTTTCAAGCCCGGCCCGAGCCCGACCGGGCCTGCCCAGGCCCGGCCCACGGCCATCCCTAGTAACAGCATTCCATTTTTTTCACTTCACACGGAAGTCTCATGAAATTAATTTGGGAAAGATTCTTAAAATTAATCTTTGTATTATTATATTCCCTTCATTTATTTTATTTTTAATACCTCGATCAAATTTTATCTTTTTTTCCATTATGACGTTAAAGTTTCTATTGTAATAATTGTTTCAACATGATCTATCACCATATGGAGTAATAATCATTTTAGGGGTTACAAGGGAAGGTGTATCATCTAACATCAGCTAAGGACAGTAGTGTCAATTGCTCATTCTGTGAGAATGTCACTTAAAAAACCATATAACATTCTTTTGAAATGGTTTGAACTTGGAATTTCATTTTATGAATTCATTTGTTTTAGTCAAAACTATTTACTGCTCTCACGGTCTAAGCATTTCAAGGAGATGAATAGGAAAAAGGAGATGAATAGGAAAAAGATGCCAACAGTTATTTTTGGAGTGTAAGAACTTGAATTTCAATATTTGATTTTAGACATATAGGACACTATATATCAGTGCACACATGACCCATGTCGGGCATGTATTTATATTAAAACTGAAGTGAGTATTTTCAGTGATCGCATGTAAATAGATAACTTTAATATGCATAAAAAGGTATGTAAATGTATGCATTGATATATAATCATAAGTGCTAAAATAAAATGTCTATTCGCAAATAAACAGTTGTGGATAATAACTGTAGGATGATTATAATTATATATTTAAATGATAATATGACAAAACTATATTTCTGAAATACAATCAGAACTGGGTAATTTGATTAACTATTTTGACATGCAATGATTTTTTTTATTAATTTGATTTACACTTTGTTTCTTATGAAAATAAATCGTTATAGATGTTTTATGAATTAATAACTATTATTGATTCTTTTTCAATTACTCATAATGTTTTTTGATTTAATGTCGGAACTTAAGTCGTGAATAATGGGTGCCTTAAGTTAATTATAAGAATTTAACTTCATACTTTATATGATATTGTGTTTCTAGGCTTACACTTTGGTGTGATTGTAGCAATGTGTCTGATACTTTTACCAATCTTTCATTTTTTTTTTAAATACTAATCAAAATTATATATTAGATTAATTTATTTCAAAATGCGTTACAACCGACCGTGCTTCGCACGGGTCACCACTTGTATATACACACACACACACACACACACACACACACACACACACGTCACCCTAACATGTATATATAATAAGTATCAAACTCGTACGCATATCCCACAACGAACGGTTCACCCAATCCTGAAATTCAACTAACTTTTCAATTGATATTTGATATTCACTCACTTGGATCCTCGATTCTCCTCACTCGAACCCATATAATGTTGTCCTATCACACGTATCGAACTCTGTAAAAAATTTTCCAGTAATCCCACAATACCCTAGAAGTCCATTCGGTCAATCCCTAAGCCCCAACGGGTCAAAATAATGCACAAATAAAAACTCGGCAGGATAGCAACCGAATCAGTTTGCTGGAAGACTAAATTGGTTTGGTTGAGCGAACAGGTTCTCTCCCCCAGCAAACCGGTTCGGTTTGCTGGTTGGCTGCCATCTTCTTCCTTAGTTTTTCTTTTCCAAACCCTTCAATAGAGGTTCCCAACAACTTCAAACATAAAATCAATCTTTACAATATTACCCTAACATTCTAGAAGCATTCTAACACATAATTAACCCCGAATCCCACATTGAACCCTTGGATTTTAAATCAAACTTCAATTTAATCCAACATTGAATTTTTTCCAAATTGATTTTCAAAGATTCAACCTTTCTATTCAAGTTTTACATGTTCATAAATTTAATCCTATAATTTATTTTGAATTTTAAATGTGATTAATCTCAATTAATAATCCATTTACAATCCCTAATCCTTTATCATTTAGATCCCTATATCAGTTTAGCAAGTTTTAATCTTTAAAATCATAAATCTCATATTTCTACCTCCAATCATGAAAATAATTAACTACTCTTAATATGCGACGTAAAACAAGTAACTACTTACCTTAGTTGATTAGAATCCGAAGTTCTCTATGAGTTTGATAACGGGTTGAGTCATCTATGTTCTCCTCTTCAAGCTCTCTTTTTCTCTTCTCTCTCAATCTCTCTTGTATAAAATATCAAAGATAGGCTACCATCCATCTTCTTAACCTCTCAAATACCCTCCTAATTATCCTAATCCCCTTTTCAACTTAACCTTAAGTGTTAAATGACTTTCCTACCCTCATACAGTCCTATTATGTGTACAAATCCACCTTAACCTAATCATAACACCCGAGTACTGATTCGGGACTATTTCAACCCTTCCCGGATCACAGGTGCACTCGAAAACATCATACGAGTCACCTAACAACAAATATGATAATATAACATTGACTGAGCCAAACACGCACGTACCTTATGTGTCATCCATAAATTATATCGATCTGTCTATGTAACACTCTATCGCCATATAATAATATGTCCTCGTTATCACTGATAAACGACATATAATAAATCTCATAAATATTTACTTATCACACAAAAACATATAATAAATCACATAATTATTTACTTAACACACACAAGTAAATAATAATTGTAATAAATATTAAACCTCTAGCTCGCTAATTAATATTTACTAAAATCCAATTTAATTTTCCCAAATTAAATTAATAATACTAAGCACACGAAATTTCGTTCCCGAAAGTCGAATGTACCACAAAGAGCTCTGGATAGTTTTCCCGCATATCATCATCACGCTCCCACGTCGACTTGAAAACATTGTTGTGTCCCCACTGTACACGAACTAACAATACCACTTTTGACCGAAGCTTCTGCTCGCTACAAAATGGAATTGGGTCTCTACTCATATGAGATATCTAGTTGCAAGTCAATCTCCTCTAACGATAAGTGCCATTAAGTTACGTTATTCCCGAGATACATTTTCAACGACGACACATGGAACATGTCGTGAATCTGCTGCAAAAACTTTAGCAAGGCGAGCCTATACGCAACTGACCCAACCCTCTCAGTAATGGGAAAAGGCCCAACATATCTCCGTGCCAACTTGTGCTTCTTACCTAACTGCATCACTCCCTTCATGGGAGATACCCACAACAACAACTGATCACCCATGTCAAACCCTACAAATCTCAAATCGGCATAATTTTTCTACCTATCCCGAGCTACCTAAATGTGGCTCCTGATAAACTTCATCTTTATTGACATCTCCTGAATCAAATCTGGCCCGAGTAACTTATTGTCTCCCACCTCTAACTAACAAGAGGGCGAACGATAAGGTCTCCCTTACAAAGCCTCAAATGGTGCCATGTTAATTGTGAACTGGTACGAGTTATTATACGCAAACTCTACCAAAGTAAAATAATTCTTTAAAGAACCTTTGAAGTCCATAATACACATCATTAGCGTACCCCCTAATATCTGATTCACCCTTTCCGTTTATCCATCGGTCTGTGGGTGATAAGTCATGCTTAAACGTAACTTTGTCCCGATCATCTCCTGAAAACTCTCCCAGAACTGGTAGGTAAAGATTATACCCCTATCTGAACCAATGTTGATAGGTACCTCATGCAATCTCACTATTTATGTTATGAACAACTGCACATACTGCCCTGTCATGTAATCCATCCGAACTGGAAAAAAATGAACTACCTTAGTCAATCGATTCACAATGACCCGGATGGAATCATAACCCTACTGCAATGTCGGTAACCATGATGAAGTCCATTTAAATACTCTCTTATTTCCACAACAAAAATTCTAGCGATTATAAAACCTCGAATACTCTTTGATGATCAACCTTTGCCATTTGACAAGTGGTGCACCTGGAGACAAACTCTACTATATACCACTTCATCCCGTCCCACTAATACTGTCACCTCACATCCTGGTAAATCTTTTCCCCTCTAGGATGTAATGTAAACCATGACTCGTATGCCTCCTGCATAACTATGCGCCGTAGGTTCTCATCGTTCACGACTATAAACCTCCCATTGAAGTGTAATTTACCCTAAAAATGATTGATTAGGACTCCGCTCCACCCGCTAATAAATATTGAATCATGTCCTTGCAAGATAGATCCCCTACCTGAGCCTTCACAATGTTCAAAATGATCTCGGGTGTGATGGTCATCACTACTAAGAACGACCGAACTATCTCATCCTCATGACGAAGCTCATCCCTTTTTCCTTCCATATTGTCGTTACCTGCCCTTTCGACATATGACTCAATGCGTCAGCTACTATATTAGCCTTCTTTGGATGATACTAGATGTGAAATTGATAATCCTTCACGAACTCTAGCCACCTACCTTGCCTCATATCACGTTTTTTCTGCATGAAAAGGTACTGAAGTGACTCGTGGTTCATGAACAACCAGAACTTCTCCCCCAAAAGATAGTGCATCTAAATCCTCCAGTCAAATACGACTGTTGCTAACTCCAAGTTGCAAATAGGATAGGTGTTCCCATAGGGCTTATGCTTGTGAGATGCATAAGCTATGGCCCCCTCCTCCTGCTGTAGAACTACTCCAAGTCCGTGTAAGAATGCATCAATAAAAATAAAGTATTCTAACCATCCCTTAAGTAATAGAGCACTGGCACTGAAGTCAATTTTTCCTTTAGCTCATCGAAAGCTAAGTGAAAATGGCCATTCCAAACAAAATGCATTCCCTTACGAGTCAAATTAGTTAAGGGACCCACAATCTTTAAAAACCCTTTAATGAATCGGTAGTGGTATCCTGCTAATCCCAGAAAACACGTATGTTGGTGTCGTGAACTGGCCCCACTCGCTCGCCACTGACACCTTACTCAGATCTACGGAATACCTCTCTCAGAGGTTATGTGACCCAATAATTGCACATCCCGTAACCAGAATCCACACTTCTCAAACTTGGCATACAACTGGTAATACCGTAAAGTCTGAAGAACCATATGCAATTGCTCTGCATTGTCACCCTCTGTCCGAGAATAAATCAAAATGTCATCTATGAACATAATAAAAAGATGATCCTAGAAATCCTTGAACACCTTATTCATGATATCCATAAAACGGCTAACACATTGGTTAGTCTTAACGGCATAACCCTGAACTTAAAAGACACGTATCTCATAAAAACGCGATCTTAGGGACACCTTGATCCCCGATATATAACTGGTGGTTCCTCAACCTCAAATAAATCTTATAGAAGTAGGATGATATATCAAATGATCAAATAAGTCATTGATATGCGACACCGGATACTTGTTCAGGATCGTGACCTTGTTCAACTCCCGATAATCGATACACAACTAAAATGACCCATCATTCTTCTTCAGAAATAAAACTGGGGCACCCTAAGGTGAAGTACTCCTACAGATAAAACCCTACCCCAATAATTGCTGAATTTTATCCCTTGACTCATGTATCTCTAAAGGAGTTGTGCGATACGATGCTCATGCTATTGTCTTTGTCCCCGTGACTAAGTCGAACACAAAATCAATCTCCCTACGCAGCAGTAACCTAGGTATCTCCTAAAACACATCCACACAGTCCCTAACAGCAAATATGGAATCCAACTAAATCTCTATACCCTCAAAAAGTCTATTCCTTGATATAATACAAGTGCATGCTCGACCCTCCCTCTAGACGAGGCATCGATTTCAAGGAACATGTATTGCCCAGGAATAACGAACACAATAGTCCAGTCCACCATAGCTGTGTACATCACTAACCAGTTCATACTCAGAATAACATCATACTCGTCCAAATCTAAAACGAGAATATCATCTACTAAACACAATCTCTCTATGTCCACACCTGCCCCTTATAGATGGAATAAATGAGTGTCCCGCCACCCAATAATGAATCTACGATCATAGTAATGTCTTATGCTAAATTCACTAAACGGAGCGCATGTGTGAATATAGTGCTAACAAATGAGTGTGAAGCTCCTGTGCAAATAAAAACCGCCCCATATGCCCATGGATAGAAAACATACCCTTAATCGTTGGTGATAACATTGATCCTCGGATGTGATATACACGCCCAAACTACCCCTACCCCCATGGAGGCGATGAGGCAGTAACTACTGATGGGGATGGGAGATGTGGAAATATTTTACCCTGCTGGGCACCCTGCTCCTGACCCCTAGCATTGCTTGGGAATGCACACTGTATATGGCCCTTCTCCCCACACAAGAAATGTCTCCTAGAAAAATTAATCTTCCTCTGGCACTAATGGCCCTGACGAGTTTACCCCTATCTTTGGCTCTGATGGACTTGAAAACCCCCACCCTATGATGTGGTGATTGACTCCCAACATTGGATTGTTTCCCCTACTAGCTTAAATGTAGCCAGTATATACTTTTGAGTGTCGTTGCACTCAACTATGCGTAAATGCCTCTGGATGTTTTTCTTCCATTGGCTAGATGAAACCACATCTACATTCCCCTGGAAATATGGTGAATGGACCTTTTGGAAGGCCTCGATAACTCTCTCCCAAATAGACGACACTAGGTGAGCCTAAATTGTGCCACTTGCTGCTGTGGTTCTGCTTAGGGAAACTGTTGTACTAAGGCAGTCATCGGGCCATTAACCACTTGTGCGACAATAACGACGACCTCTATTGCGATCATCATCCCTTGAGTGGCCTGCGAATTTGACCAAACCTCATCCTCAGTGGCCCTCCTAGTAGCATGGCTAGCCTACCTCTCCTATTGATTGGAATCTGAAACCAAATTAAAACTTTATCAGATTTCCTTAAATCATAAATAAAAGTAGAGGAATGTAAATGGGCAAAATGAAACAACAACACTATATATAGGGCTCTATATCAAAGAAACGTAACGCAGACAACATAGCAAGTTCGCACAAATCCTAAGGACAATAGAACCTGTTGATCTAATACCAATTGTGACAATCCGCCTATTCTAATACCGGATGGACAATACTCTACTAAAATAAAACAGAAATCTTAGTATGGTTCATTATCAAGACCACTGTCACAATCATAATATAATATAAACGATACGAATAAAATCATACAATCAAAATGAATTAATAATCTTCATGCCTAGATAAATAATAAATGTGAACCGAATAAACAACTGGTCACCAAATAATAACACCCACTATATAAAAATGAATAAATAAACTGAATGCTGAAATAAAATCTTTGACAACCCTAAAAGCCTATTGGTCTATAGGCAACACGCCTAAAACTGAAATTGAAATAAATTAATCCTAACTAGATAGAATAAGTTGAGGCTCTTGAACAAAGATATAGCGTCCGCAGCTACTGCATGACAAAATTGATTTATTCCTACGGTCTCTGTTGTTGCTGTAGCACGCCTGGGGTATAAAAATAAAAACAAGGAAAGAAAAAAGAACAAAAGCCTGCGAGTCAAAGCCCGAAAAGTAGAAATTATTTTGCAAGTAGATAATTTTTTTAAATCGATTAAAACAATATTGTATTACTTTCAAGATTAAGTGGTCGCACACACATGAGACAAACCTCACTCCTCAACTATAGTGCGCACCTAACATGTTCGTTAACTATGCTAACTAAACTACCCTATCTAACTAGGACATGTAACTGATATCCACACTCAAACCCCGTTAATACTCTTTATTAGCTAAGTATAACTACACACACACACACACACACACACACACACAAATACACGTCACTCTAATATGTCTATATAATACGTACTAAACTCATGCGCATATCGCTCAGTGCATGGTTCACCAAATTTCGAAGTTCAACCCAACTTTTTGATCAATATTTGAAATTCACTCACTTGAATCAATGCTTCTCCTCACTCGAACCCATATAGCGTTGGCCTATCACATGTACTGAACTCTCTAAAGTCTTCCTCAGTAATCCCACAATACATCGGAAGCCCCTACGGTCAATCCTCAAGCCTTAATAGGTCAAAAGAATGCACAAAATAAAGTGGGCAGGCCAGCAAACCAAACCGGTTTGTTGGTAGACCGAACTGGTTTCATTGAGGGAACCGGTTCGATCCCCCAAGGAACTAGTTTGGTTTACCGAGCTTCTTGTCATCTTCTTTCTCAGGGTTTTCTCTTCTGAATACTCCAATGGGGGTTCCCAACCACCCCAAACAAAAAATTAATCTTTTACAACATTACCCTTACATTCCATAAGTATTCTAACACGTAATTAACACTAAACCCCGAATGAAATCCTAGGATTTTAAATCAGACTTCAATTTAATCCAACACATAATTTTTTCCAAATTAATTTTCAAAGATTCAACCTTTCCATTCAAGTTTTACATGCTCATCAATTTAATCCCAAAATTTATTTCGAATTTCAAGTGTGATTAATCTCAATTAATATTCCATTTATAATCCCTAATCCTTTATCATTTAGATCTCTACATCAACTAAGCAAGTTTCAATCATTAATATCTTAAATCTCAGATTTCTACCTCTAATCATAAAAATAATTAACCACTCTTAATTTGTGACATAAAGCAAGTAAATACTTGCCTTGGTGGATTAGAATCCTAAGTTCTCTTCGAGTTTTATGACAGGTTGAGTTCGCTCTCTTCTTCTCTCCAAGCTTTATCTTTGTTACTTCTTCTTTTTTTCTTCTCTAGGACTCTCTTAGTCTCTCTTTTGTAAAATATCAAAGGTGGGCTTCCATCCACCTTCCCCACCACTTAAATACCCTCCTAATTACCCTAATCCAAAATTTCCACTTAACTCAAAGTGCAAAATGAACCTCCTACCCTCATACGGGTCCTGTTATGTTTTAAAAGTTTCGGGATTCCAATCATAACACTTGGGTACCAATTTGAGCCTACTTCGATACTTCTGGATCACGGGTGCACTCAAAAAGGTCATCGGCGTCACCCAACTATAAATATGCTAACATCTCATTAATCGAGCCCGACACGCGCTTACCTTACGCATCGACCATAAACTATAGCAATTTGTTGATGCAATACTCTATCTACATATGATTAGAAATCGTCGATATCTCTCATACGCGACATATAATAAATCACATAATTATTTACTTATCATACACAAGTAAATAATAGCAGTAATAACTATTAATCCTCTAACTCGTTAATTAATATAATCGAAATTTCAATTTGAATATTTCATGTGACCCCACAAAAAAATTAGCTCAAAATAAGTTTTTTATTTAAAAAAAATTAGTCAAACTATATCAATTTTTAAGGTGTTAAAAACACATAGTTTGATCGATTTTTTTTTAAAATAGTAAAAAAAATATTTTGAGTTGATTTTTATGGGACCCCCTGACATATTTAACTAGCGCACAAAAACAAATTAGCTCAAAAATATTTTCTTTACAATTTAAAATAAAATGGTCCGCGCAAGTGGTATATATAGGTGTTATGTGTGAGAGCCTCTCTCTCTATCTCTCTCTATCTATCAATCTATCTATCTATCTATCTATCTATCTCTCTCTATATATATATATATATATATATATATATATATATATATATATATATATACACACACACACACACACACACACACACACAGAGGAAGGTTGAGGAATGGGCGGTTTTAGCGGGTCTAGGAGCGGGTTCCATTAAAAGACAAAATAAACCCTAGCTGTCAAACGATTTATTCTCTCACGTTGTATCTCCATTCTTAAAAACCTCTCACCAGCCCTCTGACGCCATTGACTACAGGCCATCCAAATGGTGAGCCACCATATTGTCTTTGTTTTTTTAAAAGAAAAACTTCCTTTTTCTATTTGTCATTTAAAAAAAGAACGTTTTTTAACTTTCAGAAAAATTATATACTATTTACATAAAAAAAATATATCTTATTTTTTTAAAAAAATTATACGAGGGTCTTAATTTTTAGGAAAAATGATATTAGCAGAAAACTATACCTTTTTTAAGATAATTTCTTTAAACTTGTTTTTTTTAATAGGTAAAATGATCAATTACCAAAAAATCACTCAAATATTTTTTAATAGATATTTAGTTCAAAATTTTTATTTTGTGTCAAAAAGTCACTCAAACACCCATTTAATTAATTTTCTCTTATTTTTAAAGGTACACGCTAGCGGCACACATTGAATATTTTGGAACACATTGATTATTCCAAAAAAGATGTTTTCGTCATTTATAATTAAAAAAACATAAATATGCTTTCTATAAAAAAATTATATTGTACTTATAAAAAAACCAAACCATTTTCTATGAAAAAAAAACTCGGAAGAGCATCTATACATACCGTTGACACAAAACCTTTTTTTTTAAATAGTAAAAAAATAGTAAAATAAGTTTTAATGAGTCTCTTTAAATGTTTAAACACCGCACAAAAAAATTCAACACAGATATAATTTTTTTGCTATTTTAAAAAAATGGTCCGCATCAGTGGTATGTATAGGTAGTCGAGTGGTATGTATAAGTAGTCTGACCACTGATACATACCGCTAGCGCAGACCATTTTTTCTAAAATAGTAGAAAGATTATTTTTTAGTTGAGTGTTTTTGTATGGTATTTAAAAAAAAAGGATCTGCGCCAGCGTTATGTATAGATTGTCAGACAACCTATGAAGACTGCTAGCACGGACCCTTTTTTTAAGATAGGAAAAAAGTTATTTTTAAAGTAGTAAAAAATGGTTTGAACCAGTGGTATGAAAAAAATTATGACTCCATAACACGTCGTATTTTATTTGGGGCATGATCGTATTAGTTAAAAAAATAAAAGATTCGTAATCATATTGTGTAATTTTTTAATTGTTTTAAAAAAAAATCGATTTCGTGTTTTGTCTTGTTATAATTTTTTAATTGGTTTAAATGGGTGTTTGAGATACTTTTAAAAAAAAAACTAAAAGACTTGGACTAAATATGTATTAAAAAAATATTTGAGAGACTTTTTGGTGATTGATTCTTTTTTTATTATACATTATGTGTTTTTTTTCATTCCCAAAAACTATGTGTTACCAAAACTAAATGTTTTCGTTACTTATAATAATTTAAAAAAATAAAAGAAAAGATGAGTTTGTGAAGAATAGAAACAACTAGCTTTGAGGACAGCTAGCTTTGAGGAGAGAGAGAATCGTATGATGTGGAAGTGGAAGGGTCAAGTCAACGAGAGAGGAGAGAGAGTGCTATGATGTTTAAACACCCGTTCTTAAACCCATTAAAAGACACCCATCGGAGATCAATTCTGTATATATATATATATATATATATATATATATATATATATATATATAGTTATGCTTAAGAGTGCGGACCGAATATGTGTAATTTGGTAGTGAGCCTAAAAATTATTGGTTATTTTATAAGCACGCTCTCGCTTTTTTCTGAACTCACCGAAAGGTGACACATGTCCGATTCACACTCTTAAAATGCAGACTGGTATGCATAAGAGCAGTACTGTGTGTGTGTATACACACACACACAATACTACTCTTGTGCGGACTAGTCTGTATTTTAAGAGTGCGGATCGAACATCTGTCACATGTCGGTGAGCCTAAAAAAGAGGGAGAAAATGCCTATGATTTAGACGATAATTTCTAGACTCACCGCGAGGTGACACATGTCCGGTCTGCACTCTTAAAATGCGGACTGATATGCACAAGAGCATTATTATATATATACTAGTATATGCCCGAGCCTGAAGGCACGACAAAATTTGTTCGAAGTACGTAATTGCAAAAACGACAAAAATTTTCAAAGTACATAATTACAAAACGACAAAAATATCATTCCCCGACAAAAAATTATAATTTCAAAAAAACAATTACTATATTCTCCTTTATTTATAAGACTAACCACCCTGTTTGACAAATAAAAAATGGTCCAACAACATTCAAATAGTCTAAATTCGTCGAAAACCTTCACATACAATATGAAATATACAATATTCATTAACCTAATTCACATTGTGCTTCAAATAAAGAGTGTCAATTTAAAAAAAATGGGCATGATATCCTTTGTTTATTGGACTATCCACCCTACTTAAGGGATAATAGTGAGCCCAATAATATTCAAAGAATTCAAATTCATCCAATAACTACTACAACGAAACAAACTTGTTAAAAAAAATACATATATATCAACTGATGTCGTCGCACATGTTCCAGTATAATGATTGTCCATAGTTATCAAAATACGACCTGATACAAAAAAAATATAGCTAGTCAATTGAAATAGCTAATCAAATATTATATAAACCATTAGTACTTATAACTAAATGAATCAATAATCATATTAGTAAAAAATAACTCACCGGTGTTGAAAAAGTTAATAAAATGGGTGGAGATAAAATTAATGACGTGCATATCCAAATATCCCAAAGAATGGCACCACCGACACCTGAATATCCCAAGAACACATTTGAGTTAAGGAAGGTGAAGTTAATATCTACATGCCCAACACAAAGGTGATATCCAAAAAAATTACAACTAAAATTAGTGAATGCATTATGAAGTAGTGAAACTATTAATTTAAACTGGTGTAATGGGGCACTCACTGAAATTAGTGAATGTAATAGTAACTAAGTTTCACTACTTCATGTATGATGCTATAAACTAATGTAATGGTATAACATATTAATAAGAAATTCCACAACACACATGAAGTAGTGAAACTAAGAATATAACACAGTTAATAATCTAAGAATATAAGAGTCCTCAAATGGACACATCCTGTCACCGGACCTTTCAATGCCTTCTTAAGGTGCAGCCTTAATCTTTAGCCGAAACTAAACTCTCATTCTCTTCGTTTCTTAAGTCACATGATACTCGGGTCCCACCTTACACGCCTTCTCCGTTAGTGCTTCGGCCAAAATTAGGAAACCCTCTAGTCCCACAACTGGTCTCCTCACTCTATCTTGTGTGAACCCCACTGGTTCCACCAAAGCTAATGACCATCTGACTGTGAAAGTCTTGTGGCTGAAAGGCCTAATATGGTTGCTGCTAACAATACACCATGGCCTCTGTTTCGTTGAAGTCTTTCTTGGTTTTCAACTCATTCACTTGTTCTCATCTCGGTAATGTTGGATGTGATAAGTAGTGAGGGTGAGTTGATGTTAGAGGATGTTATTACATTTTTCTTATTACCCATATGAGATGTTTTTGGTCCCTGGATCCTACACCATAATGTTGCCTACTGTTAAGTTTAACACAAAACAAAATAAAAAATACACACAATTGACTAAAGCCTAAAGCAGGTGATAATGGTTGTTTCATGAACACAAAATCAGAGGCCGAAAATATTCAGATATTGTGTTCACAAGAATGAAATGGAGCACAAACATACAACAAATGACATATAAAATCAAATTTGTGAAGGCAATAATGAAATGGAATGGAGCAAACATATTTCAGTTTTCGTTGAAGTCATAATCCAACTAAACAAACCAAAAAGTAAATCAGATTTGATTGGCCATTGCATACCAATGAGTCTATTAGATTTTTAATTGAAAATAACATGAACCACCACCCATCCAATTATTGCAAATAGCTTGAACCTTCTTCAATACTCATCACCTTTATATAAGTGTCAACTCCATATTTAATATATCTCAATATCAAAAGGACACTTTATACAATTGCAAAACGAAAAAAATTTCCAAAGTATGCATTAGAAGGTTACATTCTGCTCATTTGATACTTAAATCCAACTATGAAAAGTTTCCTAATTAAAGTAATACATTTGTGAGATCTTACCATTAAGAAGTTTTGCAAAATAGTTTCATGAAACAGTTGTATTAGTAAATAAGATCCTACTTGCACTTCCATAAGGCCAATTCATCTATCTATTTTTGGGTATAAGCATGCTAGGATTTTCAATATTCATATTGATGGGATAAGTGTTTTGCTACCCATAAATTATGATGCTTACACAGAGGTTCTTGAAGATGAATCCCAAAGAAGTATTAGATTCGTCTTACGTCATAGCCTCTGTTTGGATGTTAACATGTGCCAAATGCATAGTCAATCACAGTTAAACGTCATAACATCCATTTGACTGTGATTTACTGTGATAAAATACATAAAAAAACTATTAGGATAGTTTAAAGGCAAAACTCTATTTAATTTAGTGCGAAATAATTTTCATTCACATAATTTACACTGTCTAAACAAAATATCTAAAACTACTAAGAGACATATTGAGTACCTGATATAGGAGAGGATCGAAAGAGAAGGGCGAGAGAGATCGTCTCGACACAAAGAGTACCCCATGCCACTTTTGGCGTATCTTGTAAACTGAGGGGTGGATGACTTAATTGGGTTCTTAGCAATAACAGTAACAGTGGGACTTTATTTAGCCGGTCAATTTCTCTTACAAAAATGTTTTCAACAATTAAACCACTCACATTTAAATTAGTACAAATACCTTCTTTTAAAAAACGTAAGATGTAAAACATTCAACCTATCCGGTCGGCAATAGCTTCGGTCAGTGTTCTCATTCTGCGTTTCTCTTATATTATCCATATATGATCTTTACAACCTGTCAAACCATAAATAAAATTTACATTTTTGAGAATATGGAACTCTTAACAGACCTATAAAAGATAATTGAGCATATAAGTGCATATGCTAAAGGTTAAAACTAAAAAAGAAAAGTTACTTAAGTATATAAGTGCATAAAGAGTTACTGAAGCATATAAGTGATATGAAGATGATTGCACCCTTAGTTTACTAACCATGTCAAAAGCATCCTTTACAAAATCCCTATGAAGACCGTCGTTAATTTAAATCACTTCAGGTGATTAGAAATCTGAGGAAAACCAATAGAATAACACACAAATATTAACAACTTATGAATTAGTAGATGAAATTATGCATCTCTAACAATAGCTATCGATGTATATGAACACATATAGGGTACATCAGTAGCTCAAAATATGCAATTACAGGATCTGCCATGCCAACGTATAGCAAAATTTTAAATCCCTTAAAGAAGACAAATCGCCTATTTCATGTATACAATATCCAAAAATAGATAATAAATATTAACATCCAAATGAGAGATATAAACGGCCACATAGTACTATGAAAACATAAAAAACACCAAAATAAAAGCACAAATAAAAGTCTGAAATAAAATTATCCCTAAAGTAACTTTGAAACTCAAGTATCCTAAAACATGGAAAACAAATGAGAGAGTATTAAAAAAAATACAAATAACTAAAATCTTAGGACATCTGAACCAAACACACAACATCTAGATGAAATCAACTGTTATTTTATATCATTTATAGCAGCAGCAACGACAGTGCAATAACTATTTTATATCCTCTCCTACTCCAACAGTAGCAGCAATAACTATTTGATCCGATATTTGGAACTCCTCTCCTACTCCAACAACAATGACCGAGTTTACTGATTTACAAATCTCATAAGCTCAAGTCACACAAAAAATAATCTGTCATTGTTAATCTACAATCATCAGCTCGTTAGATCAAGTTACCAAACATAATTACCTAAAAGAGTGAAGATTAAACATCAAATATAATTAAGATTTAATAAATGTATAATAGAAGAACACAAACTCAACTGTTTAAATAATAGGACAACCATATAACTATTAGAGTTGTTAGAACATAAACTTGAGTTTTTAGAACATACACTTGAGGGTACACAACTTGAGTTGTTAAAAATAAATACTCAACTGATAGGACAATCATACAACTAAAGATCCTAAGCTACTACTTTCAAATAAGGACAACAATACCCACAACTGGAATAAAAAAATATTTAATCCAACAAACAAAAATATACAAAGATAATAAAAATGTTCGATGGCGATATGTTTAACTACAGCGGGAGACCTGAAAAGATCAGTCACTTGCTTATGAACTCGTAGCTCAAATTTATCAAATGTGTTTATTCATTCACCACAAGGAGACTTTCTAGTAGAGATTTTTAGAACCTTAGTAATCATCCTAACATGTAATCGCAATACATATGCTCGCACTTGAAGGCACGATGAAAATTTTCCAAAATATGTAATCGCAAAACGACAAAAAATTTCAGAGTACATCATTACAAAAAAACAACAAAAATTTTGGTCCCCCAACATATATTTTGAAATGATCTAAAAGAAAAAAAACAGAACATACTTTATATTTGCACGTATATTTGCAAATATAAGAAGAAAAAAATGGAAAAAAACTTCTAACTTAAAAAAATGAAACAAAACATATAGATAACAAAACATATATTTGCACATATATAGTCCATAAATCTTTTTACTTAAATAAAATGAAATAAAACAAATAAAAGAAAAAAACAGATCATATATTTTGAATGATCTAAAGTTAAAAAAGAAATCCCCTGTTGCTGTAAGAAGTTAATTGCACATCATCCATGTCTACCTCTGAGAGATCACCAAAAACCTTCAGTTCTAGGACCTTTGGGTTGGCATATGATCAACATCAATATTACTATACAGATATCACCCGGTAATAGCAAATATATAATTTATTATAAGAAAAAACTAACTATAAATAATTGAAGAAATACTCACCATGTGTAAAATATAGAAGAGATAAATAAACGACACTAACTTCTAGACTTTAGTTCTCTGCAAAAACATAATTAAGGTAGTAGAGATAAATAAACCAAATGTACACACTAAACATCTATTGAAGAGAAAATTGAGTTTGAAACCATAAAAATATGAAAGAACCCACAAAACCCAACCTTTTAATACAAAACCTGAGTATTCAATTAAATTGAAAACCGAGTTTATAAAAAATGTAATACATAAGTAAATAAGCAAGAATACCTGAATTTTCCAAGTAAAACCTCTAAAACGCATGAAACCCAACCCGAGCCAACCTGGGAATACCTGAGTATGTAATGATTAAATCTGAGCCAAGAAATCCAAAATTTGATAATGTAAATGAGTAAATAAGATATGAGTTTGCAATGAATAAAAGAATACCTGAGCCAAGAAACCCAAAACTGACGAAACCAAACTTGTCAAGCAATCTGAGGGTATCGAAATAAAAAACCTAAGGGAAAGACTAATGTTTGATTCAATAAATTACACCAAAACATACTAAATCATAGGTATTCACAATAAAAAGAAAAAAAACTCATAAATACAGAAAATGTAAATAAATTAATAATCATACATAAATAATATAAAATAATGAAATACACAAAGTTCCAATCAGAGAGAGGGAGTATATATACCTAATTGTTTCAATCTAAAAATCAACATAAAAACCAAAACAAAAAACAAATAATTATATTTGCAAAATGCTAATTTGAACAAAAAAACAGAGTACTAATCAGAGAGAGAATGTATACCTGAGAGAATGTGTACCTGAGAGAATGTATATCTCATTGGATCTGCAACAAACTCATGTCCATGTGAATCCTTCGATTTAGGTCTGCAAAATAAAACAAATAATCAAATATCGAGTTGAAAACATTCATAACACCATTATTAAAAACAATTGCATAAAAATATTCATAACACCGTTATTCAAAGATCTAACACATTCAGAAACCCATCAAATGTGTGTGTAAAAACAATCGCATAAAATATAGTTGGAATAGATCCATTTTTCTAGAAAAACATAAAAACAATAGCATGTAAGATGCGTATGTGTGAAAAAGAGGGAACTATCAAATCTGAAAAAAATTGAACCATCGGATGAAACCCTTACCCCTTAAAACCATTTCCTTCAAAAACACACAATTAAAGAGGGAGGTAGTGGTAGTGATTACCTGAGGCGGTGGTGGAGACGAACTAAGGTGGCGGTGGGGATGAAGGTTGCCAGAGGGAGGCATCGTTAAGCATGAGTGTGTGTGTGAGGCGTGAACGTGTGGGGGTGAGTGCGAAATGGGTGAGGGTGGAAGCGGTTAGTTTTTTTTTTTTTGAAAGCGGGGTAGAGAGTTGAAAGGAAGAAGAGAATGAGGGGACGACGGGAGGGGTAGGGTTTGGGGAGAGAATGAGATGTCGTGTAGGATTACAGGGGTTGGAAGCGTACGTTGTCTCATTTGCCACGTCACAATGGTAATGCTAACCTCACACCCTTAGATCTTCCCAAAAAATTTGATCCCAATCGTTAATTCGTTAGCACTATTCAAACACCCTTCGCCTATATATATACTAGTGGAATGCCCGTGCCTGAAGGAACGGCAAAATATTCGAAAGCACGTAATTACAAAACGATGAAAATTTTCGAAGAACATAATTGCAAAACGGCAAAAAAAGAGTAATTTATAACAATTGGCCATAATCTCCTTTGTTTATAAACTATTCACCCTGCTTAACAAACAACAAATAGTCCAACAACATTCAAATAATCTTAAATTCATCAAACAAATTCACATATAATATAAAATATACAATATTCATCAAATAAATTCTCATTGTGTCTCAAAAAAACAAAGTGTCAAAATTTTAAAAAAATTGGACAAAATCTCCTTTGTTTATTGGACTATCCACCCTTCTCAAGGGATATAACAACAAATATAATAATATAAAAAAAATAAATTCTCCTAACAAAAGCTTCAATGAAACAAACATCTTCAAAAAATAAATATATATATCAATGGAAGCCCCATAGCAGCTCCGTGGCAGCCCTGTAGCATCCATGTAGTAGTTATTACCATAGCAGCCCTGTATTAGCCTCGTAGCAACTCCTTATGAGCCCCGTAGCAGTTGCTACCATAGCATCCCCGTAGAAGTCCCGTAGTACCCAATAAAAGTCCCGTACTAGCCCAATAAAAATCCCATTTGATTGGTCTTGGATTAAAACCTGAAATGAAAAGAAAAAAAATAGTTCGTTCCCAAAAACATTGTACGTTAGCAATTCAACTTTCGAATGGCATGGACGTCGTTGGATATGAAAAACTTAAGTTACTAAATTTATGAAATCTACAATTACCCAATCAGTTTATTCCCAAAAGCAACAAAGCACTGAATTTATGACTAATAACATTTTAAATATTTTTAACTATTATTTATAGGACTATTATTATAATATATTTAACAGTTTTAATTGTTATTATAATATATTTAACCATTTTTATATGTATTAAATATATATTAATATTTATAATAAAAGACAATCCTATTAATGTCATTTACAAATAACAGTTTTTACTCTTTTTTTAACCGTTATAAACGGTTTAAAATTCAGATCTTTGGAAAATCGCAATCTTCTAAATCTAAAAAAATCATATTAGATTACCAACCTTCAAACCCTCATTCTTGTAGTGAAAACGTTAAAACCAAACTATCAAGTTGTAAAAAATGTATAAAAAAAAACTTTGGCATATAGTGGGTACTACTCATCCCCCGCCCATCACCCCCTACTTGCAACCCCCCCATGCCCACCTTCTGTCCATCACCCCCCTACCTGCTGCTGCTGCCCCCCCCCCCCCCCCACCTATCACCCCCTCTCCTGCCACCCCTCATCCCCCGCACATCACCCCCTACCTGCTCCCCCCCCCCCACCTATCACCCCATCTCCTGCCACCCCAACCCATCACCACTCATCCCCCGCGCATCACCCCTTACCTGCTCCCCCCCCCTCCCCCCCCCCCCCCCCACACACACACACCTGCTGCCCCCCACCCCACCCCACTTGCTGTCGCCCCCACCCCCTACCTACTGCTGCCCCCCACCACCACCACCACCTCCACCCCCTACCTGCTGCTGCTGCCCCCACCCCCTAGCTGTTGCTGCTGCCCCCCACCCCCACCCGCTACCTGCTGCTGCTGCCCCCCACCCCACCCCACTTGCGATTAAATCCGAGGTACAAAATGGAACAAATTCAGGAATCCCCTGTTCATGAATAGAGAACTCAAATTCAATCAGTAGAAAAAGTAAATAATAAGGCTTTACAAAAAATTTCAAACAAATTTCCAATAAAGAACTGAATCTTCACTTAAGTCTTTCCTCAATCACTTGGTCAATTTAAACCCAACAGTTTTTCTATATTACGAAACAAAAAAATTTAGTATTTAAACAAATCATACCTTTTTATTTTGGACCCTAAAAATGACGAATTTGTGCAAAACTTGGTGCCGATTTCGAACCAAAAAATCCACAATAGCACTGCAAAACATAAATCATTTATTAGAACAAACCCTATGAATACAAAAAACTCCAAAATAAAATGGGATCCCTCATATTTCAGAACTGCTCGTTGAATCAGGTAGATGGGATCCCTCAAAAATTAATATGTTGTTGCCTTTTAATTACATGTCTATATGTTCTAAGGTGGAAGCGATGGGTTATGAACACAGAGATTAGCTCATATGGACTGCAAATTCAGATGGTCTACTAAGTATCAATTCAACTTGGCAGGTAGTGAGATAGCACAAACCTTCATCTTGAACTAATTCGTTCATTTCTCACAAAGGTATTCCCATGAAAATTTCCATTTTTTACTTTTAAGACTTCTAAAAGACTGTTTACCAGTTGAAGAAGCTATAAAAAGAATGGGAGTTAGAGGCCCCTCCAAATGTGGATGTTGCACAAATCTATGTAGAAATTAACAATGTATAAGCTACTGCATCTATGCATCAGGGCTTCTATTGCAATCCTTCTATGCCAAAAAAATCACATCTGCAAAAAAAAAATTAATACATGAAAAGAAAAGAAATGGATTATGCGTACAAAAGAAATGGAGTAGCACTAACTCATTGTGTTTGTTTATCCACAATTGGAATATACCTCCGAAAAAAGTTAAGATAATTGTGTTCGTTTATCCACAAATGGAAAAAAAATATTGATTGGGCCCATTAAAATGAAATGCGTTATACAACTTTCTTATGAATAACTTTCTTACGATGTTTTATCTTCTTCCTGTGCTTCTTCTTCTTCTCCCTTCGAGTTGAATAACCCATTAAAATGGTTAGCAAATCAAGTGACACGCATCAACAAATCAAGTCTAAATCTAAAGAGAACACCAAAAAAAATCAATAAAGGTTATACTGTGGGATTAGTTTGAATTATGGTGAAAGAGAGCAAATAGTCCCTGCTAATTAAGGCCAAAATTCGTCAAATCTGCAAAACAAAACCAAATAAATCATAAAATAAACATGCAAAACCAAACTAAACCATGGTCTTAATCTTCTTCAAAACTCAACATTTACACAATATACTAAGCAAATTTACTCTTTACTTTAGGTTTGGTTCACCTTAAGGATTGGGGAGAGGCTTGTCCAAATACAATGTTGATTTCATACCATTTCTTGTCCATGGAGATGAACGTAGTAGCAGTAGCAGTAGCAGTAACAACTTGTCCATTCATCCATCCTGTAGTAGCAACAACTTGTAGTAGCAGCAACTTGTAATAGGGGAAGCAACTTATAGTAATAGTAACTTGTAGTAGCAACAGCAACTTGTAGTAGTAGCAACTAATAGTAGCAGCAGCAGGAGTGTGAGTTTAAGCATGTATCCTGTAGCAGCAGCAGTGTGAGTTTAAGCTTGTATCCTGTAGCAGAATTTCAAGGTGGTTGTTATGTCTATTAGTTTAAGTTGCAGATTATATTATTCTTTAACAGTAAGAGAGTCGTAATCACGCTTATTGGGATTTAAAGAATTTTGAAACCATGGTTACTTATTTAGAATTCCAAACCAACTAAGAAGATAAAGTTGACATTCATTTAGAAACAGCATTTAGGAACATTCATTTAGACAACTAAGAAGCAGCAGCAGTAAACATTCATTTAGAAACAATTAAGAAGATAAAGTAAATTAAAAGGACTCATCACAATCAATCAAATATGCAACATGAACAAACTTAATCAATAAAATGAGATAGAGCCTTTGAGGGCTTTGTTAGCTCAAATCGTGACACTGACTAAAGTAAAAGGACTCCTCAAAGTCAATCGGATATGAAATAGAAACAAACTAAATTAGTGAATTGCGATAAATCCATTGAGAGTTTCGTTAGCTCAAGTTGTGAAAAAGTTCTCAAATCTTTTGATAGTACTAAATTTGAAAAGAAAAAAACTAATATCACACTTAAAATAAATATACATAACAAAGCAAGTAAACTTTCAAAAATGACAGATTTTTACTTTTAAAGAATAGATCGGAAAACAGAACATCAAAAAAACTTTCAAATTGGTAATTTACTACAACCAATTGGTAATTTGATACAAATTTCCACTCACACAAATAGGCAAATCTAGGTAATTCACACACTCACTCTTTATAATTCAATGAGAAAGACCAAAGAAAAACAAATTAAAGGCTGTGAATATTATGAATATATTCACAAATTTCCTCTGTTCTTAAAAGGTTGCACAAAACTTTGATTTTCAAAAGATGAAACATTAATTGCATAAACAAAGAAGGTATAAGATGTGGAAATCACAACTATAATGGTGTCGTAGATGTATAAAATTTTAAGTTACTTCAAAAAATGCAGAACAAAATTATCAACTACTACTTGAATCAACATCACAGCTTGTGATACAAAAATGAACGGGGTTCATGTAGCTACGCATAAGGAATACCCTATTTTTTTGTTGAAATAAGTTTCAAAGACCTCAAATCAATTGTCGCTACTATGTTTAAAAAAATGTCGCTACTATGTTTACAAAGTGTAAGTTGACAAACAAAAATGAACCAAAATGAATTTCACCTTCTGAGTATACTTGACAAACAAAAAAAATGAAATTGAGGGTAAAAAATCATATCTGAAAACAAAAATCCCCAAAACGAAATTTCAAACCTTAGAATTCCACCATGGAAACTGAAGTAATCAAATATAGAAAATTTCACCTTCTGAGTATACCTGACAGGCAAAAAAACTGAAATTAAGGGTAAAAATCATATCTTAAAACAAAAATCCCCAAAACAAAATTTCGAAAAAATCCAAACCCTAAAGTGTGTGCGTGTGTATACCTGAGGGGGGTTTTCGGAGGAACCAGCTACTGTAATTGTGTGTGTGTGTGTGCGATTGTGTGTGAGATTGTTTGTGCGCGATTGTGTGCTTGCGATTATGTGTATACCTGAGGGGGGTTTTCGGAGGAACCATCAGCCATTATTGTGTGTGTGTGCGCGCGCGATTGGTGTGTGATTGTGTGTGCAATTGTGGGTATGTTGAAATCAGAGTGTGTGTGCGCGATTTGTGTATGTGTCTGTGTTGGTGGAAAAGGGAGAGAGGAGGAGGGACGGCGTGGGCTTGGGGGAAGGGAAGTGTGTGTGTGTTTGTGTGTGTGTGTGTTTGTGTGGAAAAGGGAGAGAGGAGGAGGAGGAGGGACGGCGTGGGCTTGGGGAAGGGAAGTGTGAAGATGAGATGAGCGATGGCGGCTGGAGGGATGAGAGGGAGAGAAGGGTAGGGTTTGGAACGGGGGAGAGAATGAGAAATCGGGTAAGGAACGGGGCTTCAATGGGTAAGTTGTCTAATTTGCCAACTCACAATGGATACAATCCTATGTGGCACAATCCCACACCATTAGATCGCCCAAAAAAATGCGTTCTCAACCATTAATTTTTTGGAACAGTAAAACACCCCCCTCTCATATAATATAGATAATATATAAACAATCCCAAAATAACACAGAACCTAGAAACCCATCTTTTAATATCAACCGAAGCTATCAGAATAAAACACTCTCATAATATATACACAGACACAGAAAAAAAAGTACACGGGCATAGTGACTATGAGAAATGAGGTAGGACGAATTGGTGAGCATGCTATGTTGAGGATCTTCTTGATGCTATTAAAAAATAAGGAGTAACCCTCTTTGTCCATAGTTTTTCACGCATTTTTTATTTATAACCGAACGGTTCTTTTTGGCTTCTTTTTTGTGACATCATCAATATACATTTAGAGCTTGTTTGGGAGTTTTAAAATGGAGAGAAAAGAAAGGAAAAGGAGAGAAAGTTTGGTATTTCCTTCGTTTGGGAGTTTAGTTTCGAGGGAAAGGGAGAGAAAAGGACAAAAAGTTTTTCTAGATTCAATCAAAATTTTATCTCCAAAAATTTTCGTCCAATATGGGAAGAAATGGAGAGAAGAGAAAGCCATGGTTCTAAATTTTTATTACACTTCCTTATTTACCCCTAGTACAATCCGATATATATTATGAAAAAGAGACCATCCCTCATGAAACTCTTGATAAACCTTCTCCATTATAAAATCAGTCAGTCATCCCATTCAATGCTAAAATACACCTGCTCTATTCCTCTTCCTCTCAGCATTCGTGTTTGACATATCAACACTTTCAAATATGTATTCAGTAATTTGTTTTTTCAAAATTCATATATTCTATTTGAATACTCTGTTTTCACACACACACACACACACACACATATATATATATATATATATATATATATATATATATATAGAGAGAGAGAGAGAGAGAGAGAGAGAGTCAGGCTCTACAACATACCTCACTTAACATACCTATTTTTTTAAATAGTAAAAATAATTTTAAGTTGATATTTTTTATATGGGTTTATGATATTTCAATGTGCCCCTGTAAAAATATTCGGCTCAAAATAATGAGTTTTGCTATTTTTAAAATATAGGTAAAAAAACTGACAGTTTAAAAGGGTAAAAACTGTCAATTTTTTTACCTATTTTTTAAAAATAACAAAAAATATTATTTTCAGTTGATTTTTTTATAGGGGTACACTGAAATATCATGAACCCATATAAAAAATATCATCTCAAAATTCTTTTTTTACTATTTTAAAAAAGGGTATGTTCGTAGATATGTTGCTAGGAGGTATGTCGAAGAGTCTGACTGTATATATATATATATATCTGTTATACCGAGGTCTGTTTATATATATACTGTTGTGGATGTTGTGTTATAAATATAGGAATGGATTGACAATATAGGAATAAGGTAATTTGATATAGGAATGAATTTACAATATAAAAAACCAATTGCAATATGCACTTGGTTAAAGATTTTACCATGTTGAATTTACTATATTATTTTATGATAAACCCTTAATATAATTTAAATGTAACCATTTTGTAGTCTGTCTTTCATTCTTCATATAATTTTTACTTGTTAGTTATATTAATTATAATAATAAAAGTTCTATTTTTTAATTAAGCTTTTCCCATTTACTAGATGGATAATCAAGACAATGAGAAAACAAATGAACTCATCATGTCGGTGAGATGTCGATAATTAATTGCGGTTGAAGTTATGTATCAAATAATTAATTATATTGCACATCGAAGACTTCATGGAGATCGACATATATGGGGTTCATTAACCGAACGACAAAGCGTACGAGATAAATTAATGTTACAAATTACCACGTTCGAACGGTGTCGCGATGTTTAAGACATTATTATGGTTTGAGACATTTTATTATAATTTTTTTATCAAGACTTATAATCTATTATTGTGTTGTTATGCATGATGAATTAATATGTTATTATTTTCTTTAAAATGTTATAGCATACTTTGTTAGTTATAAGGGTATAAATGTATTTTTCCTTTTTTGTCCTTTCCTCTCTTTTCAACTCACAAACAAGGAGGAAAGAAAATCATTTTCCTTTCCTTTCTTTTCTCTCGTAAACTCACAAACAGAGGAAAGAAAGTCATTTTCCTTTCCTTTCTTTTCTCTTCTTTCCTAATAAAACTTTCCTTTCTTTTCTTTTCTCTTCGAAACTCGCAAACGGGGCCTTAAGTGTTTGCAGTTATTTATGTTTGTATACTAATGGGGTGATAATATGCATGTTTATGCCTTTGTACCAAATTGAAGTTTCTGCTTCTAATTGAGAAACATATCAAATAACGAGTAATCATTTAAAGATGGGTGACCGATACTATTGTTATGTTTGGCCATTGATACTTAATTTTTTTAGGCTCGTCATGATAGCGATATAGTGGCATGCCCCATTCGCGTTGAACTGTGTATTTTGATAATTTGAATATTCTTCATTTTTAGTATATAATCTAGGCACTAATTTTGCTTTGTTGCTGAAAAATAAAATTTGTGGGAGTTCATTTGTTGATTCAGTGTTTAAAAGAAAAGTAGAATCAAGTAAGTACAAATTATGCAAATATAAAGTTACATGATCTTCTCTCTCTTTTTCTTTTTCTATCTTATTTTTTCAATTTTATTATTCTTTTACTAGATTTTTCCTAAATCACAGTAATCAACAAACATCCTTTTTTGGGAAAATGTGAAAGATATTACAACTTTAACCCTTTAACAATGACCAGATGTGTAAGATTTTGTTGATTAGGTTAGGAATGCAACCATGGATCACATGCATGTAGAATATTGGGTTTTTCTAACTTCATGAATTTTTGACATAGTTAAATTTAATTTAATTTATGTATTAGTACCTTAAGGATTATTTAAGTGGATACCCAAACGGGAAAATGAGCGAGAGATATAGTGAGTAAAAATAGAAATAAATATTATGTTATCCTTCAGTTAGTTCAACCTCTTTTAATTCTTCATATGTCGTTAATTTTAAAAGTGGTTTGAAAACCATTCGTTTGCTTCGAATTTGTAATGAGCTATATTCTCATAGGTGTCATGATAGTAGTTTTTAAATGGAGAGAATTCGATATAGTCTTATAGCAATAGAGTTTGAAAATATCATTACATAACATGTCTTCATTATAAATTTTTTGAGTAATTAAATTTGAATTATATTTATTTAACAGTATGCATTATAGTCATAATATATTTAAATAATAGTATAGCTAATATTATAATATTTTTAGCAGAAACTGAAAATGATACCACTTTGATTCAATTTTTTTTAGAGAATGTATTAAAATCCATTGGAGGATAAGAATGAGAGATTATGTGTCTTATACTATGCTATAGGGACAAGTAAATGGGGAGAAAAAGTTATTTACATTCTGTAGGTATCTTTTAAACTACGTAAAATGCATTATATTGGTTCGTGCATTGCACAGGTTACTATAAATATATATATATGAATTTTTATCAATTAGTACCAAGAAATATTCCATTCCCTCCTAGTTATCCTTACTCAGTATTATTTTCTCTCTAATTCATTCCAACTTAATGGAATTACAATCACGAACAAAAAATACCTGTAAAAATCAAACGGTGGTTAAAAACCACTAAAGAAAAGTTTATCCAAATATGAAGACTAGTATATTTATCCCTTTTAGTTCAAAATTTCAAAAGGATTCAATATTTGGTGCAAGTTAGAGGCATCTTGTAATGTGCGACGAAATTGTATCGCAAATTGAAGATGGGACCATGAGCTGCAAGTAGTGGCTTCCCTCCAAATAAGGTGGAAAACTATTCAAAAGGTCATGAAAATATTTTACAATATTATTACTCGAGTCAACAGGGGAAAAGTCAATTGCCACACCACTTATTTAGGGTTTCTTACTAATACGTTAATACAATACAGTTAATACCATACTTAATTGAATTTAGCTTGTTTTGCTATTTGTTTTTGTTAAAATTATGATAACAATTTTTATTTACATGTGGGCCTAATTTAGTTTATTTTTATGTTTCAATTTAAAATCGTTGCAAACAATATCTTGTTGATTATTTTAAAATAACCTTCTTGGAATGCATCCCAAGATGTATACACGACACTCTAAGTGCTGAGCTTTGCCTTATTCTACCAAACAATTTATGTAATTTTCGTAATCTTTGCATACAAAATACATATTATTGTTTTATGGGTTGTCATCTTGAGTGGTAAATAACAAAAATAACTACACAAGTGATTTTTTTTACTTAATTAGGTAATCATCTAGAGATGGTCTGAGGTAATTTTATATGACAATATTAATAAGTAACAATATTAACCTTAAATGACCCTATATGAATACGACACGACACAATTTCAATGCCACTTATGTATATGATACCCCAAAAATTAATAAATAGATTGATCGGTTTACATTAAAATCACGGGAATCAAAACTTTTCGTAGCATTCTTAGCATAAGAAATGACAAGGAATTAAAAGAATAAAGATAATATAATGAAATACTGAATGTAGACAAAACTAACTCTAATACTAATCACCAACCAAATAACAAAAGTAGTCTCTGAATGTAAATATACATGTACAACAAACAGAAAATAAAACTGTGTAAGAAAAGGATGAGCTATACTTGCTCGATTGCTACAATCTGGGAGTAGGAAATGGGATGTCGTTAGATATTCCCCTCCAACGATCTCACATCTAAAGGAACTAATGCAACTAGGACCTGTAAAAATAGTTTTAAAAAATAATAAATAGCAAGCCTATGAAGAATAGAATTATAATTGAATCTGGGCCACATCATAACTACACATCTTCCTATCATGTATTAACTTATTAGTTACCCAACCCAATAACCTAAAACATCACGCGTTTTTAAAACTCGAACCCATATGTCGCCTATGTGATTAAAGCTTTACATGTTCATTCTTTAGCAATTAATTTCTCATTTGTAGGTTTATCTCTTTCATTATATTATATAAGTTGTGCGGTAGTTTCAAACCTACGACACGTCTCACAAAATAATCAATATACCAATAACAATCTTATATCTCAAGTCTATATTCATTGTAGTATCTCATGTCAATAATACAATAAGGTTCTAAAAAACGCGGGGCGTGATCGAGGCGTGGAGGCCAAGCCTTAAGCCTTAGAAGCCTAGGTGGGCCTTGGCGTAAAAAGGCGTGAAAAGGCGTTTAGGCCTTTTTAATATATTTTAATATTTTTTTAACCATAACAAGGCTATTAAAATACTAAAATTGTACATATCATAAAAATATGTCTAAATATTTGCAAATAAAAATACTATTTGATTATTTTGGATGAGATAATGGTCCGGTTTGCAAAAAAATCTTTAAAAGGCGATATCATTTCACTAAATCATTATTGTTTTTAGAGAAAAAGTACGCTTTAAGGGTTTTACCAAGCATAAGGCGTCAAATCTTAAGGCGGGGCGTTTCTCCCAAGCCTCAAGCCTAGGCGTTCCTAGGCGGAGCCTAGGCGGGTTTTTTAGAACAGTGCAATATACGCCTCTCTAGTATATCTAATACATAAATTAAAATCATAAGTATGTAGGTAAACATCCCTACTATAGGTCGTATACATTTCTAGTATAACACATAAACTTATACCACTATATCTAGTACGCCACATCATAATCACATGTGTTAGGAGAAAGAATCTATTCACATTTAACATCCATATAAAGGTACAACCCCCATCATATACAAATAAATGAGCATATCTCACGCCCACACATAACTAAGGACTGTTCTTATTGCCTTCAAGAATCTCTCATGCGTACTAGGTATAGTCTTACATCGTCCCAAACCTAAGAGCTCGTCACGATCAAAGGATAAATAACCACGTCTACCCATAAGTCTTAAATACTACCATACCCAAGACTTATGAAAGAAATATCCCAAAGTCCCTCTCAATCACGGGTATCTAAACATGCAATCTATGGGTAAAATATGACCAAGGAAGATCCCATCTACACACCGGGGTACCAGCGCGTTTTGCATCAGACGTGCCCTTTATAGTTACCCTCCTAAGTACAATACTAATGCACACTCACACATGGTATGCATTGCAGATAAAACATATAAGTAATCATAACCCTAACTAATGGGTTAAACACACACATTTGTAACCCTCATTAATAGGTTAAGGTAAATAACATAAACACATCGACCCTAACTTTATCGAGTCATACTAGCATCGCTATCATAAAAAGGTATCTCGCATCTATAACCTTACATTCATCCCACAATATCATAAAAAGGTATATCACATCTATAAATTTATATTCATTCCAAAATACATGAGCCATAACCTCTCGGGTTTCCAATTTTAGGTGTAGTCTCACCCTAGCGTACATTAAAAACCATACATCACCTATATTAAATCTCAAATTGTCCCTAGTTTATTATTCAAAGGCACCGCGTCTAGGTATAATCGCACACCTAATTTAAACGAAACCATGGTACATAATAACTACCTCTCTTGGGAAAATAATAACCCAAATCTAGTCTCACCCAAAGGATATCCGCCCCATTCATACATCTAAGCGATTAAAATCAATCCCGGCTAATAAGCCCAAACCTATAACTTACTAATTTGAATAAAAAAAAAAACTTCAACACTAGGGTCTACCCTCAAATGCCAAATCCTCCATTTAACCCCTTTAAATCAATGATTTTCCTAAATATTCAAGTACCCTCAAAATAAATTTTCAACGTTTGGAAAGATAAGAATATATTTATATCCATCAGTACATAAAAAACTATTGGCAAACCATATCCTAGTCTTACAACCCAAAATTTCCAATGTATTACCAATGTTTAATAAGGAATTTGAGGCTTACACCTTGAGGCTCGCCTTGAAGCGAGACGGGCAAAAAATGCCTCGAGTCTTAAGCCTCAGGGTTGAATTTGAGGCTTACGCCTCAATGCACGTCGAGGCTTACGCCTTGATGCACCTAACGCCTCTTTGTCGAGGAAAAAAAAACTCTTTTTCTTCTTCCATCACGAAGTTTGTTTTTTTAAAGGCTAAAGTTATTCATTTTTCTAAAATTTCACTTAACTTAAAAAAATGTTGTTTGAATCTACTAACTCTTATTCTTTTTTTCTTTTTTCTTTTTGTTTTGAAATTGCGCTTAATTTATACTATTTACTATTGTAACTTGAAAGAAAATTTTAAATTATACCAACATGTGAATGGAACTTAAAACACTGATTTTGTCAATTTTATTTTGCACTAATTAATTTATTGTCATATTATAAAATTGCCAATGTGAATATAACCAAAAACAATGATTTGGTCAATTCGATTTTGCATTAATTAATTTATTGTCATATTATAAAATTAACAATATGTAAAAAAGTCATCTCGGGGGAACAAAAAAATGTTTAACTATGTGAAAAAATCCTTAGAGATGTTTTTTTGTAGTTTTATTTTATATTACTTTGTTATATATTTTTTTTATGGTTTTATTAGTATTTTCTAATATTGTTTTGCGTCTTTTTTTTTTTTTATGAGGCTTACGTCTTAATAGGGATCGAGGCTTACGCCTCGCCTCGCTGAAGTCAAAAGGCCTCGTTTCGCCTCGCACATTTTTTAACATTGTTAATTACACAAATTCCCCACCTAGGAAATATCTGAGATCATCGATCGACCGGGTCCCTAGGACCGATCGATCGATTGACACAGCGAATTCCCAATTTTCCCCGTTACGAGTTTCTTCATCTTCAACCCTAATTTTTCTCTCTTCAAGCGCCATTAATGAATTCAAAATCTTCCTTTAAGTACCCAATCAACATTCAAATTATAACAGTATATCAAAACGATAATTGAAACTTAATTCCATCATTAAATCCTAAATTTGTACAAAGATTTAAATGAAAACCCAATTTACTAATAACGAACCCCAGTTTGTCCAATTTTATAAATTCTCATGGATTGATTCAATTAAACATAGGGTTTATATAGGATTAGAACTATAAAATAGATTAAAGTCAGCATCCATTAGTTTTTATCCAAGCTCATGAAGGAATTAATAATTATAGAGGGGATATCAGCCTAATTAACATCTAGATTTGGTTAATTATAAAAATTACTAATTAGTTATTTAAGATTAGATTTACACAATAATATGATTTAGATTTGCAATGAATAGGTACAATATTTAGGCACCTATAATCATAATCATATTCTATATAGAACTTTCCTTATGGATTGATTTATAGATCAATCCCTAATTCCCTAAAATCTTCCTTCCCTCTTGGTGCTTTCTCTCTAACGTCTCTAGTACTTTCCCATTATATTTGTGATAAAGTGATTTCCCTAATGACCTCTTATAACCTTATAATCCCAAAATTAGAATTGGGCCCCAAAATGTGTCCTACCTAAAAGAGCTAAAAAAGTACTTTAAATGGCTTGAAACCATGCATGAGCCTTATGCTAACCGAATAGGCCTTTAAACCATCATTTTAAACAATAAATGTATATTTTATGCATTCCAAAAGAAAATTACCAAATATATCAAATATAAATAACTAACAACTCAGTTATTTAATAATTTTCTAATGCCAGTTCGAATATTAATTAATTCAATTAGTTAATCACCGCGTCTTTAGTGAAAATTCCAGTCCAACTTAAATAACACATAACAATATAAATGGTGACATCTCTAGTCATAATAGGCACACACAATCTATTTTCACAGTTTAATTAATTAAATTATATGAATAAAATTATGGGTTATTATAGTATTTGATGATAATCATCTTGATATCCGCATAACATTTAACTAATGTGAGTGTTTCAATTACTAAAAATAGTATTTAGGTACCATTACATATGAAAACAACATTGCTATATGCACAATAACTCACTCTAGTTATAAAGTTCAAAGGATAACTGAAAAAATGTGTAAAACAATTAACTAACATAATTATGGGTAAAGAGTTCAAAATGTTAAGGAATAAAATAACAATTAGATTACAAAAGAAAAATTATTGCACTAGTTTCAGATATCTTCAAAAGATAACTTTCGTAAAATGATTTTTAAACTATTATGAGTTAGATTGTGTATATTTCTAAAGATTGCATACTTACATTTTTATTTGAACTTCTTGTGATTTTTGTTTTGTTCGAACCTATCAGAATGGATTCAATCTCATCTAACACCACCAGACTCTCGGTATGTTTTTCAATTTCATTATTGATTTTGTATAATTGCCTCTTTTTAATCTGAAATATAGTTAATGTGTTGAGACTTCCCAGGGAAAAAATATGATTACTTGACACTTTTCAGTAATGCTCAAAAATCTTAGAACTTTTGTGCTTAGGGGTGTGCATAAAAATTTATCGATAAAAAACCAATTTTTTTGGTCTTATCCGGACAACGGTCCTAAAAAGAGAATACTGAATTAAATTGGTTCGATCCTGAGTTCTGCAAAAAAATGCAGTTTTAGATCGGACTGGCCCAATTTGTCGCCTTACCATTAAAGATTTCAAATATTTTTAACACATTGATTACTCATTTGGTCTTTGAACACCAAATTATGTCATCTCTCTCAATCTCTCGATAAACCCTTTACCTTTTTCCCTCTCTATTTGCAACGACTCGACCCGAATTTATGGATTTCCCGTGAGCCAACCCGATCCGAATTGGGCGTTAGGTGTAAAGTGCAATGAAAAAATCTAAATAATGTTTATGGTCCAGTTTTATTTTAAATTGACGTTTCACTTATTTAGCATATGTGTCGAGTTTTAAGATAAACTACATGTGGCACCCATGGGGAGAACCCCAAGTCCAAGTAAACAGAGCTACTAATGTAAAATAGATAAAGTACACTTACTTGTATAGCCGCCCTCAAAATACGAATCCGCATTAAACCTTTCTTAACAAAGTGAGGGTGTGAGCCTATGCCCAGTGCTACAACCACATGCATGCGAGAATATATATATATATATATATATATATATATATATATATATATACACCTTTGAAAAATACATTTTCAAATGTATTAATCGTTTTACTTCCAAAAACCTTACCCATTTAGATTAATTTACCATAATCTTGAAAAGACTTCCTTTATTCAATTTAACATTTCTCACTTTGTTTAACACACCTGGTTCAACACAGAAGCTATTACACTTGATTTATTCTAACCCATTACTTTACCAGAACCACCCCTTTCTATTCATTTAGAATATACGTCAGTATTTTCATTGAGAAGTATCATTTCAACGCACGCTTTCAACATGTTAGAAAATATATCATTTAAAAATCTTTTCAATTCATATTTATGCAAAATATGGGTTTAACAACTTATGTTACATAACCACCCATTTGCCCACTTTAATTTACCCTTTCTACCTCAACTTATGGACTTTTATAGATTTACACATTTACTTGTCCGTTTAATCTTTTACCGGAACATTTCATTTATTCATTCATGTTAGGTTGTATTAACACATTTTACCACAAATCCATTTTTTACATGCTCCTTATTCCTTTTAACATTTCTCAAAATATTCCTTTGTCGCAAACTTACACGGGCTCCACCTCGACGGTTATGCGAACCATATGATCTCGTCAGTGATTTAGAGCTTTTCGCCCAAGGGCTCCAGGCCCTTCTAACTTTATTCGGTGCCATCCAAGTTCCTTTTTATGTGTTTTAAGATTTTACAAAGTACACATTGTTCCACTTCTTTGCTTTTACCCGGCCGTAGACAAAACCTGGACATAACAATATATTTTTCCATTAACACTTGGAAAATTATTTCTTTTCTTCTTTAAGTTCCTTATCCTTACACACGCGATTTATACTGAAATCATTCATGCTTTAGGACTTAATTCATTTTCACACACATTAGTATAAAGACAGTATTTAGCATTTTTATTCAATAAAAATGTTCCACTTTAAGTAAATTACCAATTTACCCTTTTTTTTACAAAAATTATAATTTAGTTTCATAACAAATATTATTTTTCAAAATAGTTATTAAGTGTTCAACTTAACATTTAAAACACTGTAGCCATTTTAACACTTGTTTAGTATCACACTTTACACAAGAGAACATTTTCTTCCTTAGAAATTACCATTTCTTTCATTAACACATGTAGTCTTGTACTCTACATCATTCACATTCTCAATATCTCTTTAGTCTTATTTTATGTTAAAACCCAACAAGACTTTCTTTAAACTTGCCGACGTATTTATTATCAAAATACTACAAGTTTATATGCATAGAAAATGGACTTTAAATGTTAAAACTCTATATAGTGGATTTAGCACACATTTATCCTTTAAAACTTTATAACATTACAATAAACATACCTTTCAAGTAATAAAGACATTTCATTAATTTCTTCAAACCCAACAAATGTCCATTTATTTTCATAAATATTTTGACAACGTTAACCTTATTCCTCATTTTTATTTAATAAAAATGCCCATTATTTCTTTTTGCAAAAAAGACATTAAAATAATATTTCTTTACATTTTTATTCAATAAAAATATTTACTATTTCATTGTATAATAAACATATTAAGATAGCACTTTCTTAAATTTTTACTATATAAAAATATTGTAACACCCCGTATTTCTGTGCATTTAATATTTAATTAATTCGGGAAAATTTTAAATTACCCGTGTGATGTAATTTAATTGAATTAATTATGGTAATATTTATTTAAATATTAATCGGAGAGTAATGGTTAATATTTGGGGAAATGTAATTACTAAGTGAATAATAATAATTTAATTACGTCATAACGTGTATTAGTGACGTGGCATTTATTTATCTCAGTCGAGAGTCGGTATAGACTAATCTGGGTGTGAAATAAGGATTTTTATAAATTAATTCGGATGTCAATTCTGAGTTCACGATTGAGTTCGGACGGGTCGAGATAGTCGGAAAAGTGTAGTCGGGATAGTAAATGGGTCACGGGGTATTTTTAGGCATAATCGGGCCCACACGGGAGTGTTCGGGTCATTTGGGCTTGGCCCATTAGGCTAAAAACAGGATTTGGTATAATGAAACTAGGTCTTAGAGTATTAAACGAAAGAAATTATAGTCCAAACCCAGGGCTTTGAGAGAGAAATAGAGCAAGCAAATTGAGAGCAATTTAGGGAGCTTTTGAAGACAAATCAAGAAATGAATTTGGGTGTTCTTCATCAAACCTTCCTCTACCTCAACGGATCAAACTCTACGAACAATTAGAGGCAAGTGGTTAACTTGCTGTGATTTTAAATTTCGTGATAATCAATTCATATCATAGTGAGTGTATCAAAAATTCGTTTTTAGGTGTGTGTTGACAATTAAAATGGGTTTTTCTGAATTAGAGTAATGTGTGAAGATTAATTACTCAATTGATGTTAGATTATAATATGGGACTATTGGAATCAAATTTTAGGGTTATAATTGGCAAGTATTGATGACCAACTTTGAATCTGGATGATGAATTGCAATCGGTGGGATAAAACCCGAAAAATATCCAATTTGGTAAACATTAGATTTATGTAAATTTATTGATGATTCAAGGTTTCTAGGTGTCTAGAACCTACTATTTCATGAATTTAATGTTGATTGTGACTGGGTAAATGTTTGGGAGAGAATTAAAAAGTTTGAGGTTTCAAAAATGGTGGAAACAGAATCGGGGAAGATGATGGATATCTTGTTGATCGATCGATCGACCTAAGGAGTCAATCGATCGACCCCTTCAGTTATTTTAAAACATGAGATTGTAGATCTTTTCATCACGGTCGCGTGGACACCGACCTCGTATTTTTCTTATTTTTTTTGAATCATAATGATTTTCTACGAAAGGGTACACGGGACCGACATCTTTTAAGAAGAAATAAATTTGGGTTATTTGGAGATGTTCTTAGATGAGTGAAGGACCTTGGAAAAATATTAAGATACGGGTCAAGTGAGCGAGCCCGAGTGTATGGGTTTGGTGACACTAAGGTAGTAAATTAATTAAATTAGAGTCGGACTATAGACTCAGGAAAGTATTATATTAATTAATGTGTAAATTAATTAAATTAGAGTCGGACCATAGACTCGAGAAAAATTATAGGCTAGTGCTATGAATTTTTGTGCATGGTAATGCCGGGAACAAATTGTTATATATATATGGTGTGGTGATAGTATATATATATACTATCACCACACCGTATATATATAAATATAAATATATATATATATATATATATATATATATATATATATATATATATATATATATATATATATATATATATATATATATATATATTGTGTGCTATTAAATATCAGTGACTAGATATTTATTTAATTTATATGCTCTAGTGCTATCAAGGGAGGTTGTGCGGAGTGTGTGATTCCCCTAGCTTAAGGAGTAGGGTGAGTATATCCCTAGGTCATAGCGTCTGTTATATGGGTGAGGGCTCATCTCACTTTCAGGGAAGGAATATGACCGTCTCCACTACGTTTATATTTTGGGCCAAGTTGATGAGCGATTCCGACTTGGGGTAACTAGGTTATGTGAGCACACCTAGTGTGATAGCACTTTATAGAATACATCCGGTGAGTTATTACTCGGAAGGATGGGCTATATATATGTTCAACATATGTGTGAATGTTGTAATATGGTTCTACGTATATAATGGGATAAATAGTTATATACGGGTGATTAAATACAGGAAGTGAATTGTATTAATTATACATGAGTTATATATGTATATTCAACAAATGTGTGAATGTTGTAATATGGTTCTACGTATGTAATGGGATAAATAGTTGTATACGGGTGATTAAATATAAGAAGTAAATTGTATTAATTATACACGAGTTATATATGTATATTCAACAAACGTGTGAATGTTGTAATGTGGTTTTATGTATATAATGGGATAAATAATTATATATGGGTAATTTAATACATGGAGGAAATGGTATTACTTATATAACTAGTGAATGTTATATGGGTTTCAAGGAAAGATGATTAATTATGTTAAGGTGATAAATAACTTATATATCATGCATTAAAAATACTCAGGATGGAGTAGGGCGGTTGACAAGAGTTATATCAAGTATTTAGTTTCGGGGTAGAGGATTAGGTGGGAGATAAAGAAAGCGTTAGGTGTGAATATTAGTGGATGGGTGAGTATGTCCTCAAGAGAGTGCAACACTAACTTAAATATGAAGCGCATTTATGCATTTTTAATTGTTGTTATGTTAATCACTTGCTAAATATTTTCAAAATGTTTTGGGTTCTAACCCTTACTATCAAATATTTTCAAAACCTTTTAGGTGTCCAGCCACAGGGACGCCAGACTTGATTTCAGTCTAGGGCTTCGCTGCTGCAGCATATGTGGATGTTGCAGGATTGGGATAGGCGTTTCTCTTATTTTTATTTCTAGTATTATAGTATGATTCCAGTCTATCTCGGGCATATCGCTCACAGTTTATTTAGTTACCTCATTTCAGATTGTATGGGATTTATTACTCTGTTAGTTTGGTTTATCTTGGTTTTCGCCGATGGTTTATTCGGCAAAACTTTTATTAATCTATGTGATTATTAATTATTTCACATTGGATGTATTATTTTTATTTCCGCACTTATTTTGTTTGGATTAATAAAGATAAAATTTGGTACCAGCCTTTTGAATACTAGGTGGTTAATAAGTTTTAAAAAGTTTCCGATAATGATGCTAAGAATGAACCAAATAAGACTCATGTTTTAATTTGATATAGTACTGATCACCCGGTATTTTATTAGGCGGGGTGTCATAATTTTTCATTACTTATTCCACTGGAAAATACACAAAACTGATGTTTTTTTACATTTTTGTCCCATAAAAATATTTATTGTGTCTTATACTAGAGAATACATTAAAATCACATTATTTCATATTTTTATTCCATGAAAATGCCCATTATTTCTTTTGGCTAGAAAGATACAAAAATAATATTTCTTTACACTTTTATTCCATAAAAATGTTTACTATTTCTTTTTATCATAAAGACACTAAAATAAAATTTTCTTACATTTTTATTATATTAAAATGTCCATTACTCTAGAAAATTCAAAAAAGTGATATTTTCTTACATTTTTGTCCCATAAAAATGTTTATTGTGTCTTCTACTAGAGAATACATTAAAATCACATTATTTCACATTTTTATTCCATAAAAATGCCTATTATTTTCCTCTACTAGAAAATACACTGAAATATTACCATCTTGCATTTTTATTCTACAAAAATGCCCATTATTAATTTCACTAAGAATCCATCATCATTTTCATAATAACATTACTCTTAACATTCAATCGAGATCAAGACTATACTATACACTAAATAAAGTCTTAGACATAGAGTAGATTATCCCACCTCAGGTAAGTTCTAATAATAGATGACATGGAAGATTAAGGACGATGACAACCTCCCACCTCCTAAGGTGGCCTTAAAGGGGTTGTCCAGTACCACAAAGTTTAGCTCCATTAAAATACGTTAAAACCCTTTTCAAACCTCTAATTAATATATACATATTCTTCTAAAAAATGTCTCCCTCAAATACATATCAGAACCCCAACAACAACTTCTATATTTGAAGATGCTCTTTCAAATAAATGGGGAGAAATAGGTATATATATTGCGTGGGTATGGTTGCTCATCCGAAAGTGGGGGAAGCATACGCAAAGGGGATAAGAAAGTGTGAGAGTTCTTTAGAATATGATAATGACAATGGGTTTATCTAATCCACGCCTCACTATTTTTTCCCAACAGTGAAACCCCCAAACTATTAAATAAGCCATCTAGTTATTCTCATTGAACAGTCCATGTTATCAATCCCAAGAATTGACATCCAACCTTTAATCCACGGTCCATACTTTGACAACAATTGTGCGAGAGCTGTTATTCATAGGTTACAAGTCCCATCTTAGTTCCCTTTATCCACAACAATAAAGACTACCACATTTATCTTGTTAACTCTTGTAGACACCTCATTTTAGGAACTCCTAAGTCTCTCTTTATGTTCCTAGTGCCTACCCATTTCACTACAAACCCTAGGTCGCACTCCAAGTACCGATCTAAAGTCCATCGGATGCTCCCAAGCCCATTTGACTTCGGTCAACTCTATCATTAGAGTGAAATATCTTTGAATCTTTGAAGGGCACTAAATCCCCTTTTCAACAATCCTCCCTATGCGCGAATCAGCATAACGGTTCGGATGAATGAACCATTTTACAATCGAAAATAAATTCGAAGACCACCGAGCGCTCCAGGGCCCCGATTTGACCCTAATCAACTTCAACATCAGATAAAAAGCTCTTTGAATATTCAAAGGCCACTAAAACCCCTTTCCAACAGTCCACCCCATGAGCGAAGGACATAACCGTTCGGACGAACGATCAATTTTTACCCAAAAATTGATTCAAAGACCACCAAGCGCTCCCGGGCTTTGTTGACCAAGGTAAGCTATTTAACTCGAATGAGACTGAATGAATCTCTGAAGGTAATTGAATAACCTTTACAACGGTTGGCCCCGTGCGTGATTCTGACCTACGGTACGGACAAACGATTCGTTTTACTCCGAGAGGTCACCAGGCGCTTCCGAGTCACGCTTGACCAATGTCAACTTTTTGAACCAACCAAAACTCTTTGGAATGTCGAATTACATCTCCTACACTTTCCAACAGCCCGCCCCGTGCACGATTCTTACTTACCATGCGGACAAACGATCCTTTTCCGTCTGATGATCACTACAAGAAAACTATTTTTTTCCGGTACTTTTTTCTCGATATTATTTAAAAAGGCTGAGAATTTTCTTTTTACTAGAATTTATTTATAAATATTAAAAATTCACGGCATTTATATTAATGTTTCGCATAAATAGAGCATTTTTTAATTAATGCTGGAAAAAATGTGGTATTTTTTAGGCATTTCATAACAAATGCCACTAAAACTGGGGGAAAAACACCGCTTTTTAGTTTTTGGCAGGTGTTTGTATTTGCTAAAAAAACATACCCACGTTCCAAGCTAAAACCTCTAAGAGTCTCTCCCATCATGCCTTTTCCTCCGGACGAATCTCCACAATTATAATCCTTCCTAAAACTCTCTTCCCTCAATTAGTTTGACCTAATAATCCTCAATCCTTCCAAAAAATACCCACATTCTAAGCAAAAACCTTAATAGTATCTACCACTGTTCTTGCATTTTTATTCTTTGAAGACTCGGACCTGTTCTTGTTAGGTAAGTCGCGTTTTTCTTTTTTTCGGTATATTTTCTTTTGTTTCGGTATATCAAAACCCATCTCGGACCTATCTCGAACCTGTTCTTGGATCATTGTTATTCTTTTTTTTAATATATTTCGGTCACTACGATCGGTTTTGATTATACTGTTATTATTTATTCTTTATAAATTAAACTGTGTTGATTCCACACACACACACGCACACACACACACACACACACACATATATATATATATATATATATATATATATATATATATATATATATATATATATCATGAATCCAAAACACAAATTAATTGATATGTGTGCGACCTTGAGATTTTTTTTATACACTATTGTTTAACTGATATGTGTGTGGGCGAGAGATTTTTTTTTTTTGTGAGTTTTCTACTGATTTTTTTGCTTAGTTTGCAAAGAATTGCATTTGGGTAGTTTCAAAGCAATATATATATCTCATTTACATAGATATAATCTCCTGATAAATAATTGCTATTGTGAGAGTGTATTTGTGTTTGAACATCTGGAGGCTTATTTTAGATTTATTTTTCGATAAATGGCTAGAATATCATTCAATACGTTTTTTTCTTTTTTTGTTATCAATCAAAATTAGTCAATTCACTACTATTTTGGTTCAAGTTGGTGAAATTTATACTTATTTTTAATGACCACTTTTATGGATTTTTTGTAGTTTTTATCAAATATCTAGAATTGTTGCTTTGAATCTTGAGAATGTCAAAGTACAAAATTTGTAAGAAAATTGAATTCATTGTTATATTAATATTATTGTTTACAGCGTTCTTGTTTCTTGGTCATTACTGTTTTTTTGCTTCTATTTATATAATTAGATGAAGTATAGACAAGATAAGATTTATTCACAACCTAGCATATTTAGTTGTTAATCTATTTTTGGTAACTACCATTTTTTTTCACTCTTTCATTTATTTCAATTGGTTAAAAAAGTCCAGTTAAACATAAATCTAAATCACTCCCTATGATATCATCTTTGTGTAACTCTTACACCCTTGTTTTAATTGATTAATATTATTTTAATCATCTAAATCGATGCGGTCATGCACAATAGGGGGTTATATAAATCTAAGTTTCTTCATTTTATATCACTAAATATTGGTAGTTTTCATATAAGGCCATATCCAAATGGTGTTATAATTAAAGTCTTACTATTTGTAAATTTACATAGTTTTAAAGGAGCATATTAATGATTTATGGTTTAAAATTTTGTTTATTTATTGTATTTTTTTATGAACTTTTCCTAATGAATCTAACAATAATTTTGTGATAGTGTGCGGTAATCAACAATCTTTTAAAATGGATAGCGATAAGAGTTGGATGGAATTGTCAAGAGTTTCTCAGCCTTATATTAAAGGAGTTAATAGGTTTCTTGATTTTGCATTTGCCAATAAATATCCTGAGCTGGTGACCAAGTGCCCGTGTAAGAAATGTTGAAATACGATTAGCCATGAAAGAGAAGTTTTTTATGAGCATCTCATTGTACATGGGTTTGTTAAGAATTACACTAGGTGGATTTATCACGTAAAAGGTTCTCCATACACAATGGGAATTAGTGGAGCGGATGAAGTGCATGATTCGAATACAAGAGATGATATGTGTGGACTACTACATGATATATTCGAAAATGGAAGTGAAAAGGGTATGCGATGTAACGACCCGTATGAAGACCAGGATGGGATGGATGAAAATGCATCAACATTTTTCAAGTTGTTAAAAGATGGGGAATGTGAGTTGTACCATTGTTGTAAATCTTTCTCATCACTTTCATTTATTGTTCGGCTATTTCATATGAAAACACTTTATAAGTGGAGCCACACGTCTTTTACAACATTGCTTCAATTCTTAAAAGAGGCACTTTCGGAGGGTGAGAAATTACCAAGTTCGTACTCTCAAGTAAGAAAGATGGTTAACGATTTGGGGTCCGATTATCAAAAAATTCATGCACGTCCAAATGATTGTATGTTGTATTGGAAAGAGAACAAAGATCGTGAGGATTGCATAATATGTCACACATCAAGATGGAAGCAATTTTTGGTGAGTTTGATGATAAATAAGTTAGGGGTCAAAAAATTCCTACAAAGGTTGTTAGGTACTTTCCACTGAAACCAAGGCTTCAAAGATTATTTATGTTATTGAAAACATCCTCCCTCATGAGATGGCATGCAGAGGAACGCGATGACGATGACATATTAAGACACCCCGCTGATTCTAAAGCATAGAAAACCTTCGATCAAAAAAATCCAAATTTTTCTAGTGGCTCGCTCAATGTTAGGCTCGGACTAGAAACCGATGGCTTCAATACTTTTAAAACGATGATCATTTCTCATAGCACGTGGCCCGTTGTTTTGATGATATACAACTTGCCTCCGTGGATGTGTATAAAAAACCTTATCTTATATTGTCTACATTGATTGATGGTCCACGCGACCCAGGAAATAATATCAATGTTTACTTACAGCCTCTCATCAACGAGTTGAAGGAATTGTGGAATGATGGCATACTTACTTACAATGCATCGACTAAAAATTGTTTTGCATGCATGCAGCATTAATGTGGACAATTAGTGACTTTTCTGCATATGCAAACTTGTCAGGTTGGAGTACAAAAGGGATATTGGCTTGTCCTTGTTGCAACAAGAACACTCGTTCACAATGGTTAAAGATTGGGAACAAATTTTGCTACATGGGCCATCGTCGGTGGTTGGATCACAACCATAAATTCAGAAATGATACTGTTGCTTTTGATGGGAAAGTTAAAAGAGAAGTCAACCCAACTCAAGTATCCGGGGATGATATCTTGGAGCAATTAGAGGCAATGGAAATAAATAATGAGAATGGTCACTCATCGGTGACGAAGAAGAGAAAAACGAGTATATGCGATAAAGGGAATGGTTATAGTTCTCTAAATTGGAAGAAAAAAAAGGATATTCTTTCAGCTGCTGTACTAGAAGGATCACCTAATTCGTCACAATCTTGATGTTATGCATGTAGAGAAAAATATGTGCGATAACATACTTTGGACATTGTTAAATGTTGATGGAAAATAAAAAGATAATATGAAGGCTCGTCGAGACCTTGAGAATATGGTTATTAGAAAAGCATTGAACCTTAAAAGCTTGCCAAATAACAAAGTATATTTACCACCAGCATGCTTCACAATGAGTAAAAGTGATAAAGACATATTTGGTAAGGTTTTAAAGAATATCAAAGTCCTATATGGTTATTCATATAATATTTCACGGCGTGTAAACATTAAAGAGCGAAATATTTCTGGATTTAAGATCCACGATAATAATATCTTAATTTAACAACTACTCTCGCTAGTAGTACGAAAATCATTGCCTACGAATGTAGCAAGGTCTTTGATTGAATTATGTAATTTCTATCGACATCTCTGTTCAAAGACAGTGACCTTCAAAGACTATGAATATTTACAAGATAGTGTTGCTCTTACACACTTTCATCTTGAGAAAATCTCCCCCCAACGTTTTTCGATGCTATGGAGCATTTGACAATCCATTTAGCTGAGGAGGCAATGATTACAGGACCAGTATAGTTTTGATGGATGTATCCCATCAAGAGGTACGTTGCGTGTATGCATTATATTTGTGTCACCTAAATTAATGCATATGAATACTGCTTTAATTTTTTTACAATGACGAACAGGTTTTTATTCACACTAAAAGAATATGTTCGTAACCGAAGTTGTCCAGAAGGTTCAATTGCTAAAGGATACCTACCAGAGGAATGCACGACATTCTGTGTGAGGTACCTGGGTGATGTTGAGAGTAAGTTAAATCGACCTTTATGAAATGATAAAGTCGATTCCAATTCAAGTTCAATAGGTCGTACTTAAGGTAAAGGAGTAGCATTTATGCTTGATGACACTTCATTTTCACAAGCACATCGGTCCGTGTTATTCGGCTTCCCCGCATTGAAGAATTTTCGCGAGCAAGATAACATTTTAATGAATTTAAACTTTATTTAATTATATATCACTCTACATTATTCAATTTATACATACATGTTTTACAGGAAACATATAACAATGCTAAAACGGGAGAGACCTCGTGCAGGACACTAAGAAATTAACCGCATTCACAAAGAAACGTTTCACAAGTGGTTTGGGGATCATGTAAGTAATCTTTCTATTTATATGTAACAACATTTTAAAATCTTAATAACACATTTAATTTTTACACATCTAATTTTTATTACATAATCATGTGAAAAACATTTAGGTACAGAATCTAAATGAGGGTGAGGTGTCAAAGGAAGTTGCAATTTTGGCTTCAGGGCCCTCCCAACAGGCTAGGAGACACACAGGATATATTGTAAATGGGTTCAGGTTTCGTACAAAGCAACGCGAGAGAAGATTGAATACTCAGAATATTGGAGTTATGCTTGATGCCACCACCGAATGTTTTGCAAGTGCAAAGGACAAACGACCTGTTTCGGGGGATGTAACATATTATGGAGTATTAACATATATATTTCAATTGCGCTATTCAAATGATTTCAAGTTTGTGCTATTCAAGTGTGATTGGGTTGGTACCCATTTAGGGACGACAAAGGATGATTTTTTGTTCACATTAGTGAACTTCAAACATTCACTATAGAAGCATAATCGACTGTCAAATGAACCTTTTATATTAGCATCTCAAGCAAAATAAATTCGGTACGTGCGAGACCCAATTAAAGAAGATTGGCAAGTTGTCGTGAAGATGACACCGAGAGATTTGTATGACATGTATGGTAAATATACTTATGGAGATGACATAATAGATGAGGAAGTTGAGCCGTACAACATCCAACAACTGGATGACTCTCTAATCAACCATGATGGGGATATTACATGGGTTAGGGCTAGTGTGGAGGGAACGACTGTTGACAACATAGTTGATATAGATGGCGGTGATGATATCCGTGTTGATATTTATGAGGATTGTAGTGATGAGGATGTTTCTGAGACTTATGAATATGATTCCGAGGAGGACGAGGAAGCTAACGAGAGTGATATAGATGAAAGTGATAAAAATGAGGAGACTAGTGATGATTATGATACTGACATGGATGAAGATGACAATTGATATGAATTTTCCATTTATGATTGGTTTTATTTTTAAGGATGCTTAGATGTTCACGAAATTTGACATTCTTTTCTTAGTTTAATATTTTAAAAATGACTAATAAATAAATGTATTTTATTTGTTTCACATGAGTAATGATGGAGAGTTATGTTCTTTTTGTTTTTAGTTTTAATTTTGTATTTATTGATGATTAATGATTGAAGGCATTTTATACTTCTTGACTTTTATAGATGGGTACATGTACTACTAAAATAGTGATTAACGAAGAAACTTCATCATCGTTATTCTCAATGTGATTGCTTCACTTATTATTTTACTTATTTAGGCTAATTAAGAATTGTTCAGCTCCATCAGGGAATTTTCTAGGGGATAAATTTAGTTGAAGAACCATTTGTTTCTTAGGATTAACAGTGTTAGTTTATCTTACTCCTTATCCCATTTTGTATTAGCCTTTTGCCTCAGGGAATATTCATCCACCTTGAGACTAGCACAAATGAAATCTGATATTGATTAAATAATACTTTAAGATCTGATATCTATTGCTAGTCTAATTTATTGAATAATACCCCTGTTATAATTGATTAATCCATCAATCCATGTTGGCGGATGGGGGTGATGGGGATCCCCTATTATCCCTATTATAATTGAAATTTGCAATATCAGAGGCTTCTATGTTTTGTTGCAATTAGATACTATTGCAACTTGACTATATGAATGTTATTATTAATATTATATGTTAAGTTACGTTTCACACATGGAATCATTACTCCCAAACACACTCCAAGCAGCGTTATCTACCAAATCTCAAATGAAAGGGAAAATTATAATAACTCTAATATAACATAAATTGACCTCCAAGTTATTCTTATATTTTTTTTGTAATATTCGTTTATTCAAAACCGAACTTGAGTAGTTTAAGGGTCTTGTTGTAAGTTTCAGTGTAACTTGGTAAAATAGCCATATTTTTGTACCAAAACAGTTTAAGTAGAGCCAAGAGTTCAAATTATTAAATGATTTGGCAGTTATTAATTGAACATGAATAAGAGATAAAGGTATCGATTGACCAACTTAGAATGTGTGTTAAAAGGTCTATAGGATTGTGTTCAATCCCCTGTTCAATCAATATCCTTTTACATATCTTTGTCTTTATTTAACATTATTAGGTTCGAGGGCTTTATACGGTTATTTTTATTCTTCCTCGTCATTGTTAAATGAGTTGGCCACATCCTTAAAAGCTTTAAAAATTATAGAAGTGATAACTTGTTGAGCATTTTGACCAAGAAGAACTGTATCAACAAGTAAAACATAAATTTTTTGGTCTTTAGGCCCTTAAATTTGAATCTTGATAGCTGTTATGATGATGTATGTTTACTTTTTCGATGACTTTACTTCCCCTTAAAACCTGAGTTATGAACTTTCTTATTTTCATGCATCGACTCATTACTCCCAATTACACTTCAAGCAGCGTTATCACCAAATCTCACATGAAAGGGGACATTATAATAACTCAAATATAACACAAATCGACCTCCAAATTATTCTTATATTTTATTTATAATAGTTGTTGTAAGGACACAAGTCTCCGATTGAGTCTTAATGTAGTGTTGGCTCAATTTCGGACAAAATGTTTGTGTTCTTGTGGATCCTTCAAGCCTATGACATGTTAAAGTTGAAGACGTAACGGCCAAGATTATAAAGCTTTATCATATGTCGGGTTTATTGTGCCTCATTTCTACGTCAACATCATTGGTTCCAATGCTCTTAAGGTATGAATGCTTTTTTATATATATATATAGGAGCTTGGAAATTTATTGGGTGTTTTTTATAAATTTTTTTATAAATGATTTTAACGACTTTGTTTTACTAAGAAAATATTTTTTAGAACTTTTCATAAAAAGTTTAGGCTTACAAAGAATTTTCCATGTTCTGACATGTCGTTCGAACGAACTGGAATCTCGTTCGAACGAGATTCTCAGGTTGTTCGAACGAGACTTCTAACGAGATTTCTTTTTTCTCACTGTAACATCATTAGTAAAGTCGTTCGAACGAAAAAGTTGTTCGAACGACTTTGGCGGGAACAGTTTTTTGGCAGTTTTTATCAGTTTTCTCCTTATTTCAACTACTTTTTCCCCACTACTTTTTGACAGCATTAAGTTGTACGAGAACCAAATTTTTCAAAGTAACTTTTTCACTATCTAAGAGTCTGTCGAGAGCAAAAATTTTAAGAAAAAGTTCCATGTTTTTTGTTTGACTTTTATGGATTAAATTCACCAAAAACACATACAAACCCATCTGTTTTATTTGTTCCAAGTACCTATTGATATATATTTGCTTGGAGTCTTTGGCACCGGGTTTTCTCTACACCTCAAAGAAGAGAAGTTTGGGTTTACTTCTACATCCCTCAAAGAAGGAGTTTGGTTTTTAGCTGCGGAATTCTCATACGGTGAAAGGCACCGTGTAAGGTTGATGGGTTCCTAAAGCTTCATTGGTGGATTCCAAGGTTTTGGTCAATTTCGGGATTGTCGGCTAAGCAGAGGTAGTTGCAAGAAGACGCATCGGGGCTTGAAGGAGTCGAGTGGAGTGTAGTAAGTCATTTGTCTTGTAATTGTAATTCTATACTTAGTGGACTTATGGCTAGGGTCGTCCGAGATTTTTTCCCGTTGTGGGTTTTTCCTCGTACATCACGACGTAGTGGTTGTTATTTTATATTTTGCAAATCACAATAGATGCATGCTTAGGTAAAAAGATAAAATTGGTATATTTAATTTGGTGCAAATTCAATTGGGGCAAATATTAATTTAATTCAAGTCATTACTTTAATTTGATAAATTTGGGTTGGCCTAATTTGCAAAATTGAATTAAGTATTTGTTAGGCAAATTTATAGAACTTGGGTTAAATTGATGAATAATTTATTTGCTGTTTAATTTAATTTCACTTTGTGTTTAGTTTAATTTTAATTTGAAAGAAATTAAATTTTGTTGTTTGTGTGTGTTGTGTTGAGCCATCTTTATTCCGCATTTAAAGGAAATTTATTTTTAAACTGAGAGATTTCAAAATTGGGGGTCATTCAGTTGTTTATTTGGTATATTTGTTTTAATGGGAATGTTTTTGGCCTATGATCATGTTTCTGTGAGGCGAGATCATAGGAATATTGAACGTAGAGTTAGTATCCTGTTTCCCAAACAACTAAAAGATACCCGCACAATATAGTTACAATTAGTTTGATCGATGTTTTGACCGACCTTGAGTAGTTCGAGGATCTTGTTGTATGGTTCGGTCTAACTTGGTAAAATAACCAGGTTTTTGTTCTAAAACAATTTGTATGATTATATTACATGTTACCCCCAAGTTAGGAGCCTTAAATATGCCTCCATATGCAAGTAGCTTCGACCAGTAATATATTAACTGAAATCCAACCAAATGTTCAAACTATTTAAAATTCTTTCAATTCTATTATTGGTCCCAATGAAAGGTACAGTATGAACTTGGCCAAATTTGGATAAGAAAATAAGAATTCACCAGCATGTATAAATTAGGCATATTTGGATTTGATTAGTAGAATACAAGATTCAAACATGAGGATACATGTTCATTCTTTTAGGCTTACATCCAGACATACTTTTATTTATTAGGAAGGTGGTATGCAGACGCTCAAGGAATTTTGGTGTTATTTGGAGGAATTTATCCTTCTTCAATGTGGTTGTATGAGATCTGAACAGATGCGGAGCCCAAATTATTGAAATCAAATACGAGTTTCTTCCTCTTGTCTTGCATGTTATTTATGTTTACTTGACTAGGCTGTTGTGAGTTTGAGCCATTAAAAGTCTTTAGATTGGTAACTGTTTGATTGTTTGAAGAATATTTCACTTGTTTGTGATCTTATTTGTTGCCATTCAGTTTTTTAAGATCATTTTAGATCTATTTAAATAAGTTGATCTGAGTTGGTGAGATTTCGAATTTCTTGGGGATTGGTTGGAACTTGGTTTTGTTGGAGAGTTCAATGAGTTGTGATCAGGACTCGTTTCATTCCTCCTTTATAGAGTGTTAGTATTAAGAATATGGATGGACTGAGAATATGTATGGCTTTTGGAATGTGGCCTAAGAATATGACTGTATTAGTCTGAATTGCAAAATATGCAGGCAATCTACAGAGAACATAAGAATCTTTGCCAAAAAAATGTGGCCTAAGAAAAGATTATTTGTTCGTTTTCTTTTTTGGATCAGACTCAGATTAGGTCTGGTTCAGTAAACAAACCTGAAAGCTTTATTCGGTCTTATGTTCGTGAGTTGATTGGATGAACTCATGCTTGGGTATTTTCATATAAATCCTGTGCTGGGATTTGCACCAAGCACCTTAAGGAACCTTTCTATATTTATAATCATTGACTAACTTGGCCCTCATTCTCATGATAGTTTTTATGCCCGGAGATCATCTGAGTTAAATTTTCATTTTTCTTAAAATATTGTCATTGCAAAATCTTTCATGAATTCTAATGATGTCGATTAGATCTGGTTGTTCTTTTCCATCAGTTAGTTCTTCATAACATTATTCCTGGTCACTAGATTATCGACCCGCATGGACGTTTGATGCATAGTTTGAATACCCTAGAAATATAAGAAGTATAATTAATCAGTTATTATGAAGGTAGTTAAACAAACTTGTGATTAAAGAGGGGATGAAAACATGCATACTAGCACCTGATGATGGAGCCCTTTCTTATAAAGGCATTCCAAATTGAAGCCTCTGAGGGTAGAAATGACACATTCCCCTACAGTTGAAACTGATCATTAGGTAATGAAGTAATATAAACTTCAAATGTAATTGATCCCACAACAATATTTTTTCTCTTTGATCCTGCGACAAGTTTCGCTTTTGATATTCTCTCTTCTATAAATGTGCTATGTAGGCATAGCTTTTGACTAATTTTGTCAAAATACTACTCTGGCAAATGATGTTGAGTTTTTCTTTATTATGTAAAGTGTCATTAAGTTTTATTACATCTTGACTTGGATAAACACTACTCTTGTAAACTCATTGGTGAATTTTTATTATTACAGGTTGTTATGACAACGCAACGGCAGAGTAAATCCCTCTCACGGGAAAATTCCCATTCACAGTCTCTTTTGCACTCACAACCACAATTTTAGTCGCAATCTCAACCCAGTTCTCACTCCCTTTCAGATTCTAGCTCGACCGAACGATCACTCATGTGACAGTGAAAGCGATAGTAGCTCGACGGAGAGTGAGCCTTTACATAACCAAGACGCCCATTCACATGAAGAAGGTACTCAAAGTTATTTGATTTATATGTGCTTAATTAACTGTGTAGATTGAAGTTAACCTATTTTTTCAATTTTTACGGTTCAGCTTCAGCACAATAAGCCACTAAACATAGAGGCATTACGAAGTTGGGTGAATTATAGGGGTACGGAAAAATGCTTAGAGCTTCACTTCAACAATTTCTATCAGCCAGTTGGAGATACTGCAGATAGACTATCTACCCATTTAGGCATTTTAGTTCGTGTTGGGAACATGTAAACTTTCTTTTGTAAATTTTCGTATAACACAACTCTTATTAGAATACTCTTTGCAATACTGTATGTTATCTCTTGACAATTTAAAGATGATTATCTAATCGACGTAAGAGGTTATTAATTTAATATTATATCGACGCTGAACAGGTTACCGTTGGCTTTCAAAGATTGACGATGCAAGGACTTATACCCATACAAGGAACATGTTTGGCAAGAGGTGAAAGTAAAATCAAATGATACCATGATTTGAAAATTTGAATTCTTTACAAAGATAATTATGTAAGCTAAAATCATATGTGTAGTAGATGAATTATTTTTCTATATATTATAATTATATAGGAGAACACTGATGCCCTTGAAGAATCCAAAAAAATGTGCATAAAGAAGGTTGAAAAGATATGGAATAATTGGAAAGCAGAGGTGAAGAAACATTATCGTGCCTTTGATACCGATGAAGAGAGATTGAAATATTGTCCACCTAGAGTAAATCTAGAGCATTGGTTGCAACTTGTTAAGTATTGGGGAACTCGTGAGGCAAGGGTATGAATGTATTACTAGCAGTAAAGTTTTATAAATTCAAGTTAAACATATATTTTAAATATATTTTTGTAATAAAGAACGAGTCGAAGAAATCATTGAACTCGTAAGAAGTAAAGAACACCACATATTTTCGAAAGAAAGAATCATGCGAATGTTGCTCATGAGGTGTTTTGTAAAAGATTTTAATTGTCAATATTATTTTATGTTATCAAACTTATTTATGTAACGACTTACGAGTCATTGGGTTTATACAGATGGAGGCTGATCAAGGGAAAAAGGTTTCGTTTGTTGATGTTTACATTAAAAACACGAGAGGAGCGATGGCTCAGCCATCGATAAGGATTTCGCTGAAGCAATGGTACAAAAATATCATCCATGTTCCTTCCCTTCTTTCTAAATCTCAATGACATCATTTTACCTATTAATCAAATTTATTATTCAGTTTATCAACCATTATAAAAGGAAACATGTAGGAGATTGTGTTATATGGTTAAAATCATAATATATATCATACACGGCTGATGATAAAATTAACAATTAAATAAGTTTACTGTTTATGAAAGTTAAAATTATGCATGAAATTATTATGTGAAGAATTTAAAATTAGTGTTGGGGAGATACTGGGATCTTTATTCAGTTTTTATTTTGTGAAATTATTATGCATGAAATTATTATGTGAAGAATTTAAAATTAGTGTTGGGGAGATACTGGGAAGTATATATTGAGAAAACATTTGTAACAAATGAACCATTGCCTAGACCTTATGGAAAAAAGTCCACAATTAGAGATGCACATCATTCAACGGTAGCGTGGAATATTGCTAATGTACTAATTTCTAATTAAAATACTAAAGAGTAAGTATCAATGACTAACAATTGACTTTTTTATTTGTAGGTCGAAGAGGATTTTGACTTTGAAGAAGAAGGATCGTACATTATATAAAATTTCGTTTCGCTTCATGTTTCCCCGCTTTTTCTTATTGAATAAGTGATACATTTTATTTTTTGGATGAATAATTGTTTCAAGCACAATTACATTTATTTACGATGAATACTATTGGTTTTAATTTAATGACATTTTAATTTCATTACTTCCCTCTTAATTTAATGTTATGTTAATGCATTTGCACATAAATACAATACTTCTTATAATTGATTTTTTTAACACTTGTTCCCAGTCATATATTAAAAACTAAAATCAACATTTTGTTTAATGCCGCTATATTTATTCTCGACATTTTTTTAGTGCCGCCAAAATTGTGTTGATCATTTAATAGGTGTTGCAAAAGTTATTATCAACATTTTTCAATGCTGCTAAAAGGTTATTACAAGCATTAATATAAATGCTTAAAAATGCTTCTAACTTTTTGTAGCATTTTTTAAAATGGCGTTGTTCTTTTACCACATTGGCTACCGCACTTGTGGAAATGCCGCCAAAAGTGCCGCTAACTTTTCTCGGCATTTTTAAAAATGCTATTGTTCTTTTACCACGTTGGATATAACCGAACTTGTTCAAATGCCGCCAAAAGTGCCGCAAAAAGTGTTACCGACATTTTTAATTCTTTACTCGACATTTAATTTATGCCGGCAAAAATTAATATTCTTGTGGTGGATCTTCTGTCTAAAAGACCAACGTGCGCTTTCGAGCCACATTTGATCCAAAGTCAACTCCCGGACCTGGGATCGATCCAAAGGACTCTTGAAGGTATCTGAAGTTTCTTTCTAACGGTATTCCCCGTGCAAGATTCGAATCAGTGGATTACATTTTAAGACCATTTTTCAAGAAAAATCTGAACGAGACTGCCAAATGACAGGTTTATAAGCCTGCCTATCGGCAGTATGTTAAGGGTTACCTATGGATAGGTATTACTAGGGTAATGTCGATCGACACCACCCCACAGCCTATAAAGAGAGGCCATGACCTCACTCCCAAGACACACCAGAGATCCATCAGCATCACTAATCTAAACAACATTCTCTCAAAATTGGCGAAGTTCCCCATGTGAAGTTTCATTCAAGATTACATTCCCATGCCTTTCATACGTAATTTGGAAAATCACATTCTCCCTCATTAACACTCATCTCACATTCAAGGGAGTTCATTCAAGATCCAAGATCAAGCTTCAAAGAAGGTCTAATTCTTTCCCTGGCTCTTTAAATTTCTTGTTTTTGCATAAATTATATTAGATTCATAATCTAGTCCTTACTTTAGTTCATACACATTAACATCTACACTTTTATTAGTATATTGTACACACTTTATTTTCTATAAAAAAAACCCAAAAACAAACAAAAGAGGGTATAGCTGTAAATTCAAACGGAATTATCCATTACACTTTTTCAAAACCAAAAAAACACATTTTCTACACATACACGTATAATAAAATTCCGATCAGATCTATGGGATAAACCCCACCCCCATGCTACATTCAAACTATATAGACTTTGATGCCTTTATAGGCTGCGTAGGCATTTCGGATTAAAACCTGAGACTCGAGTCCAATTTTCTAATTTTCTCAAATTTTCCTAAAATCCTCCATTTCCGCATTTATCATATTCTCGCATTAATATACATATTATGTTTGCTTGCGTTTCATCCAACACACATTATCGTTTCATAATAACGATCAATATCGCGATAAATGCACAAATCACATTTTATATATACATTATTTTGGGAACATTCCTATGGATGACCTCACTCTACCTTGCCCATGGTATGAGCCGAACGATTCTGATCTCCATTATATAAACACGCACACACACTTCACGAAGAATTAAGGGAAAATAGTAACATTATCCCATAAGAGACCGAAAGGGAGGGATAGGTGCGTAATACCTTCCCATTCTGTAACTTAGCCCCCGAACCTTTGAATTATTAAATTAGTATGCATCAGTTTGTCCTTGACGCCGCACTTTTGAAGTGGAAAATGTTCTTTTGAGTATTTTGTGCAAAACATGATGGAGACTCCATCTCTTTACATTTTTCCCACACCGACGACAGCCAAAGCATTCCTAAAAGGGCACGCGAGGCCAATCGAGGCATTATCACCCTTCCCTCGATCCGGAATGGCCACACCTCTGTCTCTGTTAAACAGCCAGGACCATGAGCTGGCGTAAACATTAACCAATGGATGAGAGGGTGGCCACAGTCAGAATTCGTTGATCGAGGCTCGTCGTTCTAAGGGCACACCGAGTCGTTCGAACGATAGCAGCTCGTCGCTAGAACCACCTTAATCTTCGTTCCAGCGAGGTAAAAGGGGGTCATACTTCTAGTTCCTATTCTCGTCATCCGTCCCTTTAATATACATATATTTCTTATTGATTCACATGCGAGGAAGTAATTTAAAACGAGAGAATAGGGGCTTAAACCATAATCTCCTTTCTTTTGCTACTAATCTTCTTAAATTTGCACATTTTTCCCAAGCACTTCTAAAGTGTTAGGAAAGTATATATAGTTTAATTAATTTATAACCACTCCTTCCATAATCCATATGTAATCCATAACTTAATAATTGTTCTTATAATCCAATTTGTTATCCGCAAACCTCTATAATCACACTTTATTCCTCCTCATATACTATCCATACATAATTTCACTAATTCATCGGGGAGTGGTTTTATAGAATTGACTCCTTAGGGAATTTCGTCCTCAAAATGCTTAGTTTATCACAATTCGTACTCTAATTTTTCATGATCAGTTTCCAATCCTAGGCATCCTCAACACTATGGTCTAAACCCAAGGACTTCACGTATATCCATCACTATCATTATGCCAATTACGACGAATCCTAAGGTTTCATTTACAAAATCTCATGCATGTCTAACATGACTACCTAATCAAAACCCCAAGATGATTGATACTCATCAAATACCATAATATCAACAATGAATTCATCAACATGGATCATTCCTAAGTTAGGATTCACAACCTACATTTCCTCAAACAATCTTGGATCATGCCTAACCGAGTCCGATATAATTTCAACACTCCTTGATACACACATAAAATATAATAACCTTATCACATAGTTCTACCCGACTGAGATATGCTACGATAACCCTATACTGACCTAGGATCACCCTGGGTGTCGCAACATGTATATATACAAGCGGCCATCTCCTAGATCTCTAGAATTTCAAACTAAATGCAACACTATCATCCAATGTTTATCAGGTTTCAATATTCATAGTATTATCAAGTCACAACCTCGGGACGTCGGACCAAGTCGTAACTAGTTATAACGATTAATTAATAGACATGTTATCCTAAAGCAATATCATTACATATGCAAATTATGTGTAATAATGCGAGACCACGTGCACACACGGACTGGTGTAGAATAAAGGTGCATTCGGAGAAGATAGTACTCACGCACTATCACGCATCAGCCACAATAGGCCTAACCCGCATCGCCATTGAGCTTATGCAGTACCCCTCCCGAATCAAAGTTAATCAACTACTTCCCATTATTGGGATCAAAGAAGGCACAAGAATGCAACGAATCAGGTGACTACCACGCTGGAAGGAAATAATCAATTTTCGATAATGAATCGACCCACATGAAGTGCGAACCAATAATGCATACTTGAACTCTATAACTCTAATAAGATACCTTATAAGCATATTAGCCTTGCCAAATACCCTGGCTTGACCTCCTAACCATAACGTATTCCACTCGAGAATCACCCTTTCATAGCGGATAGACGAAATACAAAACCAATTTCTTCGAGAAGCTAAAATTCTAGGCTTCCCTCTTTAGGATTAATTATACATATACATCACTGATAAGCATAACTATCCTAATTCAAAAGGAAATTACTTCTCTTGACATTTATCACTAGTTATCGACCTATCACAACTTGGCATTCAAAATTTCAACATGCGATGGCTAACCTCAATTTTCGAGATCACCCTCATAAAGTTAACATAACGCTCACGTAGTTTCACACATTCAATTTATGAACCACTGCTACCACTCCTGGCATTTCCTACATGATACCAAACTATAATAGTTCTAATGGCATCCCAACTTTCAAGTATCACTCATGCCTGATGATTTCTCTTAATAGAATCACTACTAACCATACAGGTTGCACACTTAAGTGCTATGATTAGGCTTGACACTTTATCCCAAGGGTTATTTTTAAAAGACATAACAAACCTCATCGTTTTCTAAGTGCACCACCTAGCATTGATCAACCTATTTTTGAAATTATCCTCGAAGGTCATATCATGATACATGTCTATAAACAAAAGTCGTAGCATTAACTCCAAGGTTCTGCCATAAGTCGACATGATCTAACCGTGTTACCGTCACTCCTATAAACTTCAAGTCAATAGTGATTCCCAACGCCTCATAGGTGACGACCATAAATTCAATTATTTCTCTAAGAATCTTACACCTTTATTACAAGCAACCACCACTTATACCATAACTTACGCTACCCTACCTGAGTTTCACTATAAAATAGGCATCAATACATAGACCTCAATGAAACAATGAATCCCAAGCTCTCGAAGAGATATACTATCATTATTGTAATGCATGGTATATAATCGCAGATTCACTATTAAAAATGAATGACTACGATTCGAATTAATATCTAACTAGCTAAACCTTAGTATACACCTCCAAGGAATATCAATACTGATTTTTTACACGTCTATCAAATTACTAACCCAAGGTAAATTTCATCAAACCACACATAATGCCAAATAGTAGTTAAATTCACTAGACCACATCATTTGATTCCCATGGGTGTTCAACCATTATAATCGAATCGCCTTACTATGCACACCTCAAACCACGTGTTAATCTACTAATTGGTACAACTATATAGTTTGGTAGGATATGGGACATCGAGCAATGCCTATGAACAATAAGGCATATGCCTACGAACTCCATAGGGATCTTATTTCTCAAAGCCGAACTACAATCACCAAACCCTAACTCAACGACACCTACGTTTGGTAGGACACATAACGTAGGGTATTGCCCAGGAGGAGGCCCACCCTAACAATGAGGCAAGAGGTTTTATTCTAACACATCACAACTCATTACTCAATACCAAGTCACCACGATTTTCTAGATTCACTCCTAGGTTATCTCTAACCATCATGGTTATTTAAATCCACAATTTAGTCAAGGCACATGAATTGGGATATATGAAACCTAAGCCTGCAACTTAGGGATCTAATATTATCTTGCCATGCACCTAACAGTTATAAATACACTCATCGACTAACAACAACTAAGGTGCTCACCCATAAAGATATCATCCTATTAGCTAAGGCTGACTTATCCTTTAGCGATAGCCCATATAAACTTATAAGTTTAGTGACCTTATCAACAATCATGGTATTACCCTAAGATTTGAAATTTCCTAACCATCACATCGACATTGACCTCGTATATTTGTCATACCTAAGGTGACATATAATCTAAAATCACGATTTCCCTTTACATAATTATGACGCTTTAACAATCAATCCATACCATTGGTTATTCATAATTTTATGCCATAGACCAATGGGTGATATTTTATTCTATACACATCTCCAAAGATTCTACATCTATAAAGGTTGGAACACAAAATGCCTCACACTACGAACCATAGTGTCACTAATTACTGTCTTACGTGGACACTCATAAATTATCAACACACTTAATTAGAAATGCAAAAGTGATTTATACAACTAACTTGAACGTATGCCACTTGGCACCAATTTACTATTTGTGCTAACCTCTTTGACTTCACTATCGAGGATACGAATCACAACCGCCACCAAACTCACGTGACTAAACCAAACCAACATCGTCATCAAAAGATCCACTAGGGACCTCACCACGTCACTCCCGAAAGGAACCTTGAACCTAGAACTCTGATACCATTTGTAATGACCCGACACAGATTTATGGATTTCCTGGGAGTCAACTCGATCCGAATCAAATGTTAGGTGTGAAGTGCAATTAAACAACCTAAATAATGTTGCTAGTCCAGTTTTCAATGTGACTCATAGGAACTGACCGCGTAATCATGGGAATCCCTTTTTGAGAATATGGCTATTTTAAAAAATCTAAATTTAGGTTTAAAACATGCCGTTAGAGGGTGAAACTCAAAATATCCCCTAGAAGGCCCCGTAAGAGATAGGAACACCTCGAACGGGACTAATGTAACTTGTAGGAACTAACTCCATTGTCACGAAAATTTCGATTTCATAATATGATGATAATTTGCAAAAATCTAGGCTTAATCTTAAAACATGTCGTTAGAGGGTGAAAACTCAAAACAACCTCCCAAACTTCCCCGAAAGAGGCACAAACACCTCTAGATTGATCCATGAAACTCATAGGAACTTACCACATAGTCCTGAGAGTCCCGATTTGAGCATACGGTGATATTTTACAAAAATCTAGACTTGGGCTTAAAAACACGCATCTAAAGGGAAAAACCCAAAACAGGCCCAAATGGTCCAATAAGAGGAACGAACACCTCGTACGAACACCTGACCGCGTAGTCATGGGAGCCCCGATTTGAGTATACGACGATAATTTGCAAAAATCTAGACTTAAACTAAAAAAATGTCATTAGAGGGTGAAAACTAAAAACAACCCCCAAATGGCCTCGTAAGAGGCACGAATACCTCGTATAAGACCAATGAAACTCGTAGGAACTGAACGCGAAGTCACAGGAGTCCTAGCTTGAGAATACGACGATAATTTGGAAAAATCTAGGCTTAGGATTAACAACACACATTTAAAGGGAGAAAACTCAAAATAGACCCAAACAGCCACGTAAGAGGCACGAACATATCGCATAGAACTAATGTAAATTTTAGGAATGGACTGTATAGTCACGGGAGTCCTGATTTGAGAATATGATGATAATTTACAAAAATCGAGACTTTGGCTTAAAACATGCATTTTAAGTTTGAGAACCCAAAACATCCCCGAAATAGTCCCCTAAGAGGCACAAACATCTCGCACGGGACTAATGTGACTCGTAGGAACAAGTCGCGAAGTCACGAGAGTCCCGATTCGAGAATATGATGATAATTTGCAAAAATCTAGACTTAGGCAAAAAAACACGCCTTTAAAGTTAGAAAAACCAAAATAACCCCAAACATCCCCGTAAGAGGCACGAGCCCCTCACACGGGACCAATGTAACTCGTAGGAAATGGCTGCGTAGTCACAGGAGTCCCGATTTCAGAATATGACGATACTTTACAAAAATCTAGACAGGCTTAAAACATGTCTTTAAAGGGTGAATACTAAAATAAATCCTAAACGTCCCCATAGGAGATGTGAACACCTCGCACGATACCAATGTAACTCGTAGAAACCGAGCACATAGTCATGGAAGTCTCGATTTGAGAATACTACGATAATTTGCAAAAATCTAGACATGTTCTTAAAACATGCCGTTGGAGGGTAAAAACTCAAAATAACCATAAACGACCTCGTAAGAGGTGCAAACAACTTGCACGGGATCAATGTAACTTGTAGGAACTGACCATGTAGTCACGGGAGTCCCGGTTTGGGAATGCGACGATAATTTTCCAAAATATAGACTTAAGCTTAAAAACACGCATTTAGGGGGAGAAAACCCAAACGAGCCTCTAAATGTCTTTGTGAGGTATGATCACCTCGCACGAGACCAATGTTTCATAGAAACTAATCACGTATTTACAGGAGTCTCGATTTTTAAATACGATGATAATATGCAAAAATCTAGACTTAATCTAAAAACATGTCGTTAGAGTGTGAAAACTCAAAATAACCCTTGAAATGGCCCCGTAAGAGGCACCAACACCTCGCATAAGACCAAAGTTACTCGTTGGAACTAACCACATAGTCACAGGAGTCCTGATTTGAGAATATGATGATAATTTGTAAAAATCTACTTAGGCTTAAAGGCACGCATTTAGAGGGTGAAAATAAAAAAATCCCAAAATTGTACCATTAGAGGCAGGAACACCTCGCACGGGACCAGTGGAACATGTAGGAACTGACTACGTTGTGACGGGAGTCCCGGTTTGAGAATACGATAATAATTTGTGAAAATCTAGACTTAATCTCAAAACATGTCTTTAGAGGGGAAAACTCAAAACTTCCTCCAAACGGCCCCGTAAGAGGCACGAACACCTCACACATGACCAATGTAACTCATAGGAACTGACCGCATAGTCATGGGAATCCCAGTATGAAAATTTGATGATAATTTTCAAAAATCTAGACTTTGGTTTAAAAACACGCGTTTAGAGGAAGAAAACCCAAACAGCCCCAAACGAACCCATAAGAGGCACGAACATCTCGGATGGGACCAATGTAAATCTTAGGAACATACCCCAATGTCATGGGAGTCCCGACTTGAGAATATGATGATACTTTTCAAATATCTAGATTTAGGCTTACAACACGCATTTAAAGTTTGAAAATCCAGAACCGCCCCCAAATTGTGCAGTAAGAGGCACAAACACCTCGCACAGGAAAAATGTGACTCATTGGAACTGGCCACGTAGTCACGAGAGTCCCGAGTTGTGAATACGATGATAATTTGCAAAAATCTAGACTTGGCCTTAAAAACATGCCTTTAAAGGGAGAAAACCCAAAACATCCCCAAACGGCCCCCTAAGAGGCACGACTCCCTTGTACGGACCTATGTAACTCGTTGGAACGGACCACATAGTCATGAGAGGCCCGATTCGACAATATGACGATAATTTACAAAAAATTAGACTTGGGCTTAAAATAAGTCGTTAGAGGATGAAAACACAAAATAACCTCCAAATGGCCCCGTAGGAGGCACGAACCCCTCTCATGGACCAATGTAACTCGTTGAAACTGTTCGCTTAGTCACGGGAGACTCGATTTGAAAATACAATTATAATTTGAAAAAATCTAGACGTATGTTTAAAACATTTCGTTGGAGGGTGAAAACTATAAATACCCACCAATCGGACCCTTAAGAGGAGAGAAAACTTCGTACGGGACCATTGTAACTTGTAGGAGCTGACCGCGAAGTCATGGGGTGCCTTGTTTCAGAATGCGACGATAATTTGAAAAAAAATCAAAACTTAGGCATAAAAACATGCATTTAAAGGGAGAAAACCCAAAATATTCACCGAACGGACCCGTAAGAGGCGTAGACACCTCGCACGAGACCAATGTAACTCGTAGGATCTATTCGCATATTCATGAATGTCCTGTTTGGGAATACGATGACAATTTACAAAAATCTAGACATAGACTTAAAAACACACATTTAGCGGGTGAAAACCCAAAAAAGCTCCAAACGATCCCATAAGAGGCTCGAGCACCTCGCACAGGACCAATGTAACTTGTAGGAACTGACCTCATTATCACGGGAGTTTCGGTTTGAGAATTTGACAATAATTTTCAAAAATTTGGAGTTGGGATCAAAACACTCATTTAAAAGGATAAAACCCTTAATGGTCCCGTAAGAGGCACAAACACCTCGTAGGGGACCAGTTTAACTCGTAGGAACGAACCGCGTAGTCACAGGAGTCCCGATTTGAGAATACGATAATAATTTGTAAAAATATAAACATAGGACTGAAAACATGTTGTTAGATGGTGAAAATAAAAAATAACCCCCAAACGGCCTCGTAAGAGGCACGAACACCTCTTATGGATCCGATGTAACTTGTAGGAACTGACCGCATAGTCATAGGAGACTCGATTTGAGAATACGACTATAATTTGAAAAAATTTAGACTTAGACTTAACAACACGCATTTAAAGGGAGAAAACCCAAAATATCCCCAAACGGCCCCGTAAAAGGAATGAACACCTTGCACGGGACCAATGTAACTCTTAGGAATGGTCCGCGTAGTCGCGGTAGTCCCAATTTGAGAATATGATGATAATTTGCAAAAATCTATCATTAGGCTTAAAACACGCATTAAATGTTTCAAAACCCAAGATAACATCCAAACGGCCTAGTAAGGGGCATGAACACCTCGCACAAAACTAATGTAACTCGTTGGAACAGACCTCCTGGTCACTAAAGTCACGGGAATCCTGATTTGAGAATACAACAATAACTTGCACAATTCTAAATTTAGGCTTAAAATATGCATTAAAGTTTGAAAACTCAAAACAGTCCCCAAATGGCCCCATAAGAGGCACAAACACCTCGAATGGGACCAATGCAACTCATAGAAAGAACTGATCGCGTAGTCACGGGAGTCCCGGTTTGAGAATATGACGATAATTTGAAAAATCTACACTTAGGCATAAAAACATGCCTTTAGGGGTAAAACTCAAAATAACTCCCCAAACAGCTCGTAAGAGGCAGGAACACCTCGTATGGGATCGATTTAACTCGTAGGAACTGATTGCATAGTCACAGGAGTCCTGATTTGAGAATACAATATTGATTTACAAAAATCTAGACTTAATCTTAAAAAATGTCATTAGAGGGTAAAAACTCAAAACAGCCCCCTACACGGTCCCGTAAGAGGCGTGAACACCTCCCACGGGACCAATGTAACTCGTAGGAACTGACAGCGTAGTCACGGGAATCCCGATTTGATAATACGATGATAATTTTAAAAAATCTAACATAGGTTTAAAAACACACATTTAAAGGGAGAAAAGCCAAAACAACCCGAAACAACCCCATTAGAGGTGTGAACACCTCGTACGGGACCAATGTATCTTGTACGAACTAATCGCGTACTCACGAGAGTCCTGATTCGAGAATATGATGATGATTTGTAAAAATACAGACTTAGGTTTAAGAACACACATTTAAAGGGAGAAAACCCAAAACAACCCCAAACGACCCACCCCGTAAGAGGAGCGAACCCCCCTCTCACGGGACCAATGTAACTCATAGGAACAAATTGCTTAGTCATAGGAGTCCCGATTTTAGAATACAATGATAATTTACAAAAATTTAGACTTACGCTAAAAACGTGCCTTTACATGGTGAGTACTCAAAGCAACCCCTGAACGGCCCCATAGGAGACATTAACACCTCGTACGGGACCAATATAACTCGAAGAAGTTGATTGCGAAGTCATTGGAGTAACAATTTGAGAATACTATGACAATTTGCAAAAATCTAGACGTGCGCTTAAAATATGCCGTTGGAGGGTGAAAACTCAAAATAACAACCAAACGGCCCCATAAGAGGCGTGAACACCTCACATGGAACCAATGTAACTCCTAGGAACTGACCACGTAGTCTCGGGAGTCCCGGTTTGGGAATGCGACGATAATTTCCCAAATCTAGACTTAGGACTAAAAACACACAATAAGGAGGAGAAAACCCAAAAGAGCCTCCAAATGGATCTATAAAAGGTGCGATCACCTCGCACGGGACCAATGTAACTTATAGAACCTGATCATCTTTTCACCAGAGTCCTGATTTGAGAATACGACGATAATATGCAAAAATCTATACTTAATCTTGAAACATGTTGTTAGAGTGTGAAAACACAAAACAACCTCTGAAACGGCCCCGTAAGAGGCACCAACACCTATCACGGGACCAATGTAACTTGTTGGAACTAACCACATAATCACGGGAGTCCCGATTTGAGAATATGGTAATAATTTGAAAAAATCTAGACTTTGGCTTAAAGACACGCATTTAGAGGGTCAAAACCCAAAACAACCCAAAATTGTACCATAAGAGGCACGAACACCCCGTACGAGACCAATGTAACTTGTATGAATTGACCGTATTGTCACGGGAGTCCCCGTTTGAGACTACGACAATAATTTGGAAAAATTTAGACTTAATCTCAAAACATGTCGTTAGAGGGGGAAAACTCAAAACAACCTCTAAACAACCTCACAAAATGTACGGACACCTCGCACAGGACCAGTGTAACTCGTAGGAACTGACTGCATAGTCACGGGAGTCCCGGGTTTAGAATTTGATGATAATTTTCAAAAATCTAGACTTTGGTTCTAAAACACACATTTGGAGGGAGAAAACCCTAAACATCCCCAAATGGACCCGTAAGAGGCACGAACATCTTGCACGAGACCAATGTAAATCATAGGAATGAACCTCATAGTCATGGGAGTCCTGTCTTGAGAATACGATTATAATTTATAAAAATCTAGACTTAGGCTTAAAACTCACATTTAAAGTTTGAAAATAAAAAATAACCCCCATAAGAGGCACGAACACCTCACACGGGACCAATGTAACTCGTAGGAACCAACCGCGTAGTTACGAGTTTGATAATACAATGATAAATTGCAAAAATCTTGACTTAGGCTTAAAACCCGCATTTAGAGAGAGAAAACCCAAAACGGCCCCGTAAGAGGCAAGAACATGAGGTGACCATTATAACTCGGAGGAACTGAACGCATAGTGAGGAGAGTCGTGATTTGAGAATACAACCTTAATTTGCAAAATCTAGACTAAAGCTTGAAAACACGCATTTAATGTGAGAAAATAGAAAAAGCCCTAAATGTCCCAGTAACAGACACGAACACCTCGCACGGGACCAATGTAACTCGTAGGAATTGATCGCCTAATCACGGGAGCCTCGATTTGAGATTACGACGCTAATTTGCAAAAATATAGAGCTAAGCTTAAAACACGCATTTAAAGGGAGAAAATAAAAAATAGTCTCGTAAGATCCGTGAACACCTCGCATGGGACCAATGTAATGCGTAGGAACAAACTGTGTAGTCATGGGAGTCCCAGTTTGAGAATACGATGATAATTTGAAAAATTCTAGACTTAGATTTAAAAACAAGTATTTAAATGGAGAAAACCAAAAACGGGACAAACGGCCCCGTAAGAGGCACCAACACCTCACACGGGACCAATACAACTCATAGGAACTAACATCGTATTTATAGGGCTCCCAGTTTGAGAATACGACCATAATTTGCAAAAATCAAGACTTATGATTAAGCAAGCGGTTAGAGTGTGAAAATACAAAACATCCCCCAAATGGATATGTAAGATGTACGAACACCTCACACAAGACCAATGTAACTCATAAGACCTGACCGTGTAGTCACGGGACTCCCGATTTGAGAATACGATTATAATTTGCAAAAATTTAGACTTAATATTAAAACATGTCGTTAAAAGGTGAAAACTCAAAACGGCCTCCCAAACGTCCCCGAAAGAGGCACGAACACCTCTAGATTGACCCATGTAACTCGTAGGAACCGAACACGTAGTAATGAGAATCCTAGTTTGATAATACTTAGATAATTTATAAAAATCTAGACTTAGGCATAAAAACATACCGTTAGAGGGTGAAGTCTAAAAAAAATATCCCGTAAGAGGCACAAACACCTCGCACGGGACTAATGTAACTCGTTGGCATTGACCACATAGTCACGGGAATACCGGTATGAGAATACAACAATAATTTGCAAAAATCTAGACTTAGGCTTAAAACACAAATTTAAAGTTTGAAAACCAAAAACCACCACTAAACTGTCCTGTAAGAGGCACAAACACCTTTCATGGGACTAACATGACTCGTAGGAATTGGTCGCGTAGTCATAAGAGTCCCGAGTTGAGAATAGGATGATAATTTGCAAAAAAAACTAGACACGACCTTAAAAACATGCTTTTAAAGAGAAAAAACCCAAAACAACCCCTAAGAGGCACGAACCCCTCACACGAACCAATGTAACTTGTTGGAATTGATCGCATAGTCATGGGAAGCCTAATTTGACAATACGACGATAATTTGCAAAGATCTAGACTTGGTCTTACAACATGCCGTTGGAGGATGAAAACACAAAACAACTCCCAAATGACCCCGTAGGAGGCGCGAACACTTTGCATGGGGCAAATGTAATTCGTAGGAACTGATCGCTTAGTCACGGGAGACCCGATTTGAAAATACGACAATAATTTGCAAAAATCTAGACATATGCTTAAAACATGTTGTTGGAGGGTAAAAACTCAAAATAACCACCAAATGGACCCGTAAGAGGTGCAAATACTTCGCACGGGACCATTGTAACTCGTAGGAACAGACCACGTAGTCACGAGATTCTCACTTTGAGAATGCGACAAAATTTTAAAAAAATCAAAACTTGGGCATAAAAACACGCATTTAAAGGGAAAAAAATCTTAAACTGCCCCCAAATGGCCCCGTAAGAGGCACAAACACCTCGTACGGGACCAATGTGACACATAGGAATTGATAGCATTGTCACAGAAGTCCCGGTTTGATAATATAATTGGTAATTTACAAAAATCTAGACTTAGGCTTAAAGACACGCATTTAGAGGTGTAAACCTTAAACAATCCAAAACGGTCCCGTAAGAGGCTCGAACCCCTCACAAAGGACCAATAAAACTCGAAAGGAACTGACTGCAATGTCACTGGAGTCCCGATTTGAGAATATGACAATTATTTTAAAAAAGTATGACTTAGGCTTAAAACACTCATTTAAAAGGAGAGCACCTAAAACAACCCAAAATAGTCACGTTAGAGGCACAAACACCTAGCAGGGGACCAGTGTAACTCGTAGGAATGAACCACATAGTCATGGGAGTCTTGGTTTGAGAATACGATGATAATTTTTAAAAATCTAGACATAGGCTTAAAAACATACTGTTAGAGCGTGAAAACTAAAAATAACCCCCAAACGACCTCGTAAAAAGCACGAACAACGCGTATGGGATCAATGTAACTCGTACGAACTGACCACGTAGTTATAGGAGTCCTGGTTGGAGAATAGAACAATAATTTGTAGAAATCTAGACTTAGGCTTGAAAACACGCATTTAAAGGGACAATATCCAAAAAAGCCCCAAACGGCCCTGTAAAAGGCAGGAACAACTTGCACATGACTAATGTAACTCTTAGGAATGGTCCTAGTTTGAGAATATGATGATAATTTGGAAAAATTTATAATTAGGCTTAAAACATGCATTAAAAGTTTGAAAACCCAAAATAGCCCCCAAACGGCCTGGTAAGGGCATGAACACCTCGCACAGTGATGGCACATATATTGCACCTTACTATCGCGGCTACATGCTGCGGACCAAATTTCACCTGCCGCAACCATGTTACTCTAGTTACATTCTTAGCGGACTTGTCGCAGCCCTTAACATACAGGCTACGGCCACAGCCTCTTTATTCAACTGTCGCAACCTCGTTGGCATAGGATGCAGCCCCACCTGTTGTACGGTGCGACCCTAGTTCATCCACCTAGCAGGTCACATCCCCTTTTTACTTAGCAGCAATATAACATCTACACCTATAAATAGAGGTCCACACCTCAATATTGAGGACGGATTCATTATCTCAGACATATTCATTATCTTAGACGAATTCATTATCTCAGACGAATACATTATCTCAGACCCGGGATCATTTCTTACACTGATACTTAGCTCAGAACTACTCTCTCTCTACACCACTAAGCATAGCTTGGGGGCTACTGGACGGAGCATCACAGCCACCATCCCAGAGCCATCAGAATCCTCATTACTATCATGTATTCTCTTTTATTCTCGTACTTATATGCCTCTTTAGGCTTGATTATATTGTACTATGCAACGCATATAATGAAAATGGAACTACACAGTGGACTAAGGCCTATTTTTGAGTTTGAACCACTCTATATCTTGTCTTTTCTCTCTCTTTACTTGCTCTATGTAAGGATATAATTTTATAAATGTCCGGGGTAGATTCTAGAAAATTTATGTTTTCTCCTAGATCACAGTTCATATGTCTGATACCGCTACATTCGGCACGTCAACACGATCATCCTTGACAGCCTTTATCCAAATTCAATGCATCCACTTTCATCACATGCATCATGCTACATGCAACGTGCTGCTCAGCTCATTCCCACTACTCCACTACGCTCTATCAGTAATATGTTTTGTTGGAGATTTAAATATTTGCATAAATATTTGGGAAATGTTTTTGAAAATTATTTTTGAAGTCTGATTTTATTTTTTATCAAAAGCAGAATTTTTCTAAGTGTAGAAGTGAATTGCCTCGATCGACGAGATCGCTCAAATGACTTTGGAAGTCGTTCGCGAGATAGGCATGTTGTGTGATATCATTCAAACGACTTCTGTCCTTCGTTCGAGCGACATGGTTATCTCGTTCAAACGAGCCACCGCCTCAATTTTTGTACAAATATCTGATCTCCTTCTACACGTTTTTCAAGTCTTTCTGCAATCTCAAAATTATGCGAAAACAGCCCAGAATAAGACTTCACTTTTTAAGGTTTTCTAAACCTTTTTTATTCACAAATCCATTCCCATATATGTGTGTGAATCTTTAAACCTTCAAGAGGATCATTTAATCATCTGGAGTAATTTGTGAGGAAGCCGCTCTCTTCTTCACTACTGCCCTACTGGAAAGGGATTGTTCCAGCCGCCGACAACAGAACCGACACCCGAGGGTATTTCTATGTCATATATTTTCATTGTAATTGGTGTAAGCCGTACTCTTACAAAATTATTGTGAAAATAAAAGGTTTTGCCCCTTTGGGGGATTTTTCCATATATGTGTGTTCTTGCATGTTTCATCATCGTATTTAATCACATATAGATGCATGTTTAGGGCTTGAGTGGTAAAAATTGTGTTTAATTAAATAACTTCATTATTTGAACGCAAACGCACTCTTCCTAAAATTGGTATCAGAGACAGTTACACAAATTTACCGTGTAATTTTCCGCAAAATTTTTCTAAGATATCAATTTTCTGAAAAAATTAACTTTTGAAAAACGAGTGTGTTCATAATGGAGAAGTTATATAATAAAATGCCAGTTTTTAACGGGACAAACTATGCATATTGGAAAGCCCGCATGAGATCTTCATTAAAAGCTATTGATGAACGTGTCTGGATTTTGGTAGAAAGAGGGTGGACTCCTCCCTCTGTCACTGTTGAAAATGTGATCAATTAAAACCTGTCACTTCTTGGACTGAAGAAGAATTTAAATGGTCATCATTCAATTCTAAGGGTATAAGTGCTATTTCTGGGTCTGTCACACCTGATGAGTTCAAACGCATAATGACGTGCACCACGTCAGAAGAGGCATGGGATGTTTTACAACTCACCCATGAAGGAACTAATGTTGTGAAAGAGTCTAAATTGCAAAATTTGACAACTCAATTTGAAACCATCACCATGCATGAGACTGAATATTTTGATGATTTTTATGCTAGGCTTTCTGACATTGTTAATACTAGCTTTAATATTGGTGAACATATTCCTAATGCTAGAGTTGTCAAAAAGATTCTTCGTTCTTGGCCTAAGCATTTTATCCCCAAAGTCACTGTGCTAAATTCTATGGGTAATTTAAATACGCTAAAATTAGAAGAACTTGTAGGAGATTTTCGAACATATGAAATTGATATGTTTCCTCAAGCTGCTAGGTCTAAAGATAAGGGAATTGCACCTAATGCCCAAGAGAAAAAAAGCGTGGGGTCGTCTAGAAAGAGGGGAGAGTCAACTAGAAAAAGAGAGACATATTCGTCTGATTCTAAATGCGATTTTGACTTAGATGATTTGGCTCTTTTTGCAAAAAATTTCAAGAGGATTCTCAAATTTAAGAAAAATGGCAATTTTAAAGATAAAAAGAAATTTGAGAAAAATAAGTTTGAAAAGAAAAATGAAAAAGATTTTAAAGATCCTCCTAAGAAAGAAAGTGAGAGATGCTTTGAGTGCGACGGTAGGGGTCATATAGCCTTTGAGTGTGCCACACGTCTGAACAGAGAGAAAAGGAAAGTTGTTCTTAATGCTACCCTTAGTGACGACAATGAGGTCGAGTCGGTGGATTCTGGAGTCGAGTCACCACATGAGTGTAACTTCACCGCATTCATGGCTAGTCATGTGAGCACTCCTAGTTCTCCTCGCGACGATGAGGATGATGCATCACAGGCACACCTCGACAGTGAGAGCGATGTGAGTGAGGGGAAGGATGACACAAGTGAGAGCGAGAGTGAGATTCAATGCGCCTATGCTGAGTTATATTCTAAGTCTTTTGAGACCAAAAAACGTAACAAAGCGTTAATTTTTAGAATCGCCACTTTGGAGAAAGAGTTAAGATCGTTTGAAGAGAGAGAAAGTTTTTGTGAAAAAGAAAAAGAGAGAAAGTAAAACCTTGAGAAAATAAGATGTTTTGAGTGTGATGGGACAGGACACAAGAAATTTAAGTGTCCCACTAGACTTAGGAGAGAGGGCAAGAAAGTTGCCATGCCCGCTACCCTAAGCGATAGTGAGGATGAGAAGGGTGATGAAAGTGTGATCCAAAAAGCTTTTAGAAAGTTATTTATCGAGACCATGGAAACAAAAAAGTCAAATAGAATTCTAGGTCTTCGGATTTGTGAGTTGAAGGAGGAGAATGTTGAGCTAAAAAAGGAAAAATGTGACTTGACCAACACGGTGTCTAGTCTGACGACACGTGTATCCCTTCTTGAGGATGATCTCATACAAGCATGGGAGGTTCAAGTCTCATTAGAGAACGCATCTGAGAAGGTTGATAAGATGGTTCCCTATCCCGATTTGAATAATGGTGAGAATGTTGCAAAAGGTCATGACGGTGCATTCACTACTTCTAATGCGGTCGAGCCTATCTCCACTTTGGTGAGTGATTCTCATGGGTGTCCTTCTAGGATAGTTCATCCCAGGATTTTTGATAAATTAGTTCCTAGACCGGTTTATGTTTGCTCCCACTGTAAGAAACGAGGACATCTTAGGGAGTTTTGTTCTAAGTTGGGTTTTGTGTCACATCATTCCACTTCACACATTCATGCACAAGCACCCACTCATGATACCTTGCTTGCACATAATGATAGATAGTTTGCACACATTCGCGAGCAAGTGAAATTTTTTATCAAGACCACACATGATCTTATGGAGTTGGTCCAAATGATGTCACCATCTTTGAAAAACTCCACAGCTCTTCCCCGTTGAGGTCTTGACATGTATGCTAGCATAGGGTGGGTTTCATGATGTCTCTTTTGCCTATTGCTAGGATGTACCATTAGTTTGTTTTATATGTACTTTTGCTTTGTTGTACGGTTATTTATTTATTCTTTTGAAAAATCCAAAAAGATTTTTTATATAAAATTTTTAGAAAAGCCCAAAAATATTTTTGTATTTTTTAGGCACCTTTTATGGATGAACATTTAAGATGGACAAGTCACAATTTCATTCCATATTTTCATGTGACTGCTTAATAGAGATTTGAGACGCTACATCATTTCAGCCATGTGCTTTACACTGCTTGGAGTCTTTGAGATGTGATTCGTGATATCTTGTCTACATGTTTAACTCCTATCTTCTTTATTGCATACATACACGGCTTTATTTGATTATTGTACTTGTCTATCACATGTTGGCTTGAGTGTTTTCATCTCAATTCTATCTATACAACTAGCAATATGCGATAAAACTTGACAAGATTGAAATGCATGTAAAAACCGTTTTTGTGAGACTGAATGTTTGTTTAAGAACGGAGAGGGCTGCGAAAGGTTCTTATATATTCTTTGCGCAAAAGCCACCGTTCAAAAGGACCTACAAAATGGAGGAATTTTATTATCCGAGGTCCAAAGAGGTTAAAAGAACCCCAAAAAAATGTAAAGGCAATAAAAAGAAATTCATGCCAAATATGGGCCATTAGGTTTCACCATCAATTCTCCAAAGTTTGAGAATTTAGAAATCCTCTATTCAAAATTAAAATCTGAGGGAGTTTGGTTGGAGAATATAAACGGGTTTACACTTCCTTGAAAGTTCTGAAAAAGCATGAAACAGTTTTGGACGTTATTGGTGTAGAAATCACTTTGAGCTTTGATTTGTTGATTTGATTGAGTCAATATCTCATATTACCACATTTTTTTCACCAAAGGAAGACTTTGAGTTCATTCATTAGGAGTATCTGATATTCATCGTGCACATATGTCATGTTTGTATGCATTGATTTTCCTATCGAATTTGATCACACCCCTTCATTTTCGCTATCATTGACTTGGTTGTTTTTGTGATCTTTCATGGTGTGATTCTTTATTGTATATTATGTATGAAAATTTTTGAAAAATACAAAAATAGCAGTTTATTTCCGTGTGTCATTCTCCATGTGCATTCATTTCTTCTTCTCATATTTGTCTATTTGGGGACATCATAAAAAGGGGGAGAAGAATTATGGGGGAGAATTGGTTTTGAATTGGTTTTGGTTGTTTGGTTATATGAATGATTTGCTTAAGCTTAAATCATCATCAATTTTTGCATATCATTATATTGCAATCTGCTGCTTGTCACGGGTATTTGCTTTATCTCATGTGTGTAGGTACATCATTGCTCATTATTTGATTACACATTTTGATGAGAAAAGCTTTCGAAGGTACTAGAGAGCTGAAGTTTTGGAAGACATGTCATTTAGTACTCTCAGTTTGAGGGTTTAATGAGGATACTATCTTGTATGTCATTTGATTTCATAATTCGGATTTTTTATGTATGTACCGACGTAGACATAGGGGGAGATTTGTAAGGACATAATTTTATAAATGTCCGGGGTAGATTCTAGGAAATTTATCTTTTCTCCTAGATCACCGTTCATATGTCTGATATCGCTACATTCGGCACGTCAACATGATCATCCTCGACAGCCTTTATCCGAATACAATGCATCCATTTTCATCACGTGCATCATGCTACATGCAACGTGCTGCTTAGCTAATTCCCACTACTCCACTACGCTCTATAAGTAATATGTTTTGTTGGAGATTTAAATATTTGCCTAAATATTTGGGAAATGTTTTTGAAAATTATTTTTGAAGTCTGGTTTTATTTTTTATCAAAAGTAGAAATTTTCTAAGTGTAGAAGCGAATTGCCTCGATCGACGATCGCTCAAATGACTTTGGAAGTTGTTCGCGCGAGATAGGCATGTCGCGCGATATTGTTCGAACGACTTCTGTCCTTCGTTCAAGCGACATGGCTATCTCGTTCGAACGAGCCACCGCCTTGATTTTTGTATAAATATCTGATCTCCTTCTACACATTTTTCAAGTCTTTCTGAAATCTCAAAATTCTGCAAAAATAGCCCAGAATAAGACTTCACTTTTTAAGGTTTTCTAAACCTTTTTTATTCACAAATCTATTCCGATATATGTGTGTGAATCTTTAAGTCTTCAAGAGGATCATTTACTCATCTGGAGTAATTTGTGAGGAAGCCGCTCTCTTCTTTACTGCTGCCCTACTGGAAAGGGATTGTTCCAACCGCCGACAACAGAACCGACACCCGAGGGTATTTCTGTGTCATATATTTTCACTGTAATCCGTGTAAGTCGTACTCTTTCAAAATTATTGTGAAAATAAAAGGTTTTGCCCCTTTGGGGGATTTTTCCATATATGTGTGTTCTTGCATGTTTCATCATCGTATTTAATCACATATAGATGCATGTTTAGGACTTGAGTGATAAAAACTGTGTTTAATTAAATAACTTCATTATTTGAACGCAAGCGCACTCTTCCTCACTCTATTTGTTTATTATGCACATTATACTTAATTTGCTGGTACGAGAAGATAAGTGGACAATTTCTTATATCATCAATTTGGCGTCGTCTGTGGGAACCGAGATATTTCAATCTTGTTTCTCTATGTTTTGAGTTCTTAAACACCTTATTTTATTCATGGGGATCCTTTGGATAATCGTCTCAAGAGTAAATTTTGGTTGGTAAGCTCTATTTTATATTTACACCCTTAAATGGGTATTTTATATATCCAGATCTGCTCTTGGGTATTCATTTTATGACCTTAAATCTATTTTGCATACCCCTATGATATCATTTCATCTAGATAATGTTGAAAATCATGATGGGATTTAACCCCTTACAGATGAGTGATTAGGGAAGGATTATATTTACCCCCTTTTTTGTTGTTCTTGACATACGATCTAGGGTTTATCATTGAAACTGTGCCATTTTGTGCACCATGAGGGTATTCTCTTGTTAATTAACCCTAGTAGGTATGCTCTTCATGTGTTTTCGGAGAAAAACCCAATTTCTGGGTTCCAATTTTGGGATTGTTCACTTCACTACCTAGACAGGGATGCAACCTAGAAGTTCAACTGCCTTTCTTTTCGCAGCCCCTAATAGTGCGGTTGCATTACAACAACCCTAAATCATCGGGGAAAGGACTCAGGTGGTCTGCAGCTCAACCTTGATGAATATCATTCAAAGGCCATGGCAGTACACCTATGTGCCTTACTGGCCGAGACCTCATCAGTAATAACATGCAGCAGTTCAAACGCTGCGTCCCAACTTCCAACTTGGTTAATCCAATATTTCTGTGATTACTCACTTCTGCTAGTTTTGTCTCAGAATATATATACTTTGTAGAGACTAACAAAGCCGAAAATGGAAGGAGACTCCAGCTAGAGAACAAAAGTTAAAAATGAGATTATGCTGTTGTACAATCACCTCAACCATCTCTATGACAGTCATGCCTCACACCAAACCCAGGTCAACTATTTGACCCAGAGGGTCCTCATGCTAGAGGCTGCATTTTCATCTAATGTGGGTGCAGCACTAGAATTATTTCTTCGTTAACCTTAGATGTCACGTTAGTACCAGAAGTTCCATTCACTGAAGCAGCCAGAAGAGCCAAAAAAGGAAAGTGGAGAAGGCAGAAAGGGTCTTTGAGTCCTACACCCCATTGGCCTTCCCAGTTGAAGACATCTTTGAGTCTGTAAAAGAGGACAAGCTGCTAAAGTGGTCAGAGAATATCAAAGCTCCACCCCACAAGAGGAACAAAGCCAAGTGGTTCAAATTCCATCTGGACCATGACCATGACACCGAGCAGTGCTATGCCCTGAAAGATGGAATTGAGAGGCTTATAAGGTAGGGGATGATCCAGCGGTTCCTGAAGGATGCTTGAGGGGTGCAACCTAGCTGAACAGGCCACATGCCCATTTTTCATGCTTATGTCTTATATTTCATCTCTTTCTATCTTACAGTGAAACTCTTCTTACGTTATTTTAAATTAAAATTTGTATTAAAATAGCAATGTCTTATATATATATGAATACATATATGAAATCAAGTTCACTCCTATAGTGCCATATTTTGATTCTCATTTCCATGAAATTTTATCTTATAAAAGACCATTTTGTCTTAAACAGATCTCGATTCGAGATAATATGTTAGATCGGGAATGATAATATCTAAGTGGGCCCATAATGCCCATCAAGACGCCTGATTGTTCGAAAGAAAATGATAATTGAAAATGGCGAAAGCAACTATTGGGAGTAGTTATCTAAATTGGTCTGCAACATCACTCGTAAGGGCTTCAAGTGCCCGTTCTTAGCTTTCGGGATGCGTCATTAGCTGTAAGGGCTTACAATGCCTGTTCTTAGCTTTCAGGATGTGTCATTAGCCCATGAATATTACTCCCCTAGAAAACATCATTAATTTGGTGGATAGAGACAAAACATAATTAACTTGGTGATATCATATTAGCTTGGGGAAGGTTCATAATAACTAGCCCAGGAAGGCCTGAAAATAACACATAGGGGCCGAAGACTTAATTGTCTTCAGATAATCCTATTGTAGCCTGGGAAGGCTTTATATATATCCAAACATAGTTTGGGGAAGCTTTATAATACCTAGCCCCCCCCCCCCCCCCCCAGGAGGGCTGATAATAATCCAATCAAAGCGACTAAAGGAAAGCCATGAAAGGTAATTGAAGGGACTAAAGGAAAGCCATGAAAGGCAATCAAAGTGACTAAAGGAAAGACATGAAAGGAAATTGAAGCGAATAAATAATGATGTGTAGATGCCATCATGAAGCATACCAAAGCTACAGAAAGGAAAGGGCCTCAGCCAACCTTGATGTCATCAATTTTGTCAAGGGTCTGAAAGAAACTGAAGCCCTATCAATGTGGCCGCAGCAATCAAGGAGTCCACTATATCATTTAGAAGATGCGGCAGATAGAAAGAGTGGACATTTGAGTATTGCTAAAATGTCGCGGCATCAAGGCTTAAAAGTTCTGGAAAAAATTAAAGAAGTCAAGGCAAAATGTAAAAGGCCGCAGCCTATATCCAATGGCCTATTCCGAGGAACCCTTTTTAAAAGGAAGCGCACTGGTCCAAAGAATTAATTATCCGTGACAAGGGACTTATTCCCCAATATCTGCTACGTAATAATACAAACAAAATATATTCCTAAAGGGAGATAGAGTTATCATCATTCTACATAATTCAATAAAGGTTTCACGACCCTATTCAAGAAAACATTTATACTATGTTGTCGTAGCCTTATGCGCTTTTACAATAAAGAAATTTTACAAACAACTCCTATACAAACACGAAGGATTATAAAGAAGCATTGCAAGTATTGAAGCATAGGAAGAGCAAAAAAAGAAAATTAGAAGGATAAAGGCTAAAGCATTGGCAAAAGATTAAAATGTCAAGTTATACAGACAAGAGGCCGCAGCCTTGATAATGAAATTCATAATGTTTAAAGGGCCGCAGCCCAACGTATATGTCTACAAAAATCAGTGAAATTAAGGGACGCACCCATGTTCAGAGTGAATTTTAAGAGGCAACATCATCTTCTACTTCACCTTCCTCTCCTTCCGCGACAGTTATTGTCTCCTCATCAACTACCGCAACCTCTGCCTTCTCTCTTAGCCTGCCCCTCTCTTCGGATACCTTTATTTCAACTATGTAGGCATCATGCTCAGCATCGCCCAAGATCTAAGACTTAATTGTGGTCGCGACATCTGAGTGTAACACCCCGCCTAATTAAATACCGGGTAGCCAGTCCCATACCAAATTAAAACAGAATATACAGTTGGCTCATTCTTAGCATCACTGTCGAAATCATTTACAACTCACCCAATAGTCAATTAGCTGGTGTTAAAAACTTTTCAAATTTTAATTTAACAAAATCCATTTCCAGTTTAAGAATAACACAACACATTTTATTCTACAACACTGATAACCAATTAGATAACACCAAATAATTTGAATGTAATTGGAATAAACACTCCCAAATAATACTAATCCATTACAGTAATCTCAACAATATCAAATGTATTAAATGACACAAATACCAAAGTATTTGACCCCGATAGAAGAAGATAACTGAATCCTTTGGGCGACATGCCCTACTAAGAGAATACTGTGAATCAAATGATGATAGGCGTCTAAGCAAAACTCCATAAATCCATCGCTTGTCATAATCCACTAAGGTTGGCGTCCCTGTTGCTGGACACCTGATATAGAAGATACAATAGAAAAGAAAATATGCAAGGAAACGGGTCAGAGCCCGATTGTGAAAATGATTTTTAAAACAACAAGTATTTAACAAGTGCAATAAATCTTTTATTATGTACATGTTAGACCCAACTCTCACTTGCCATTCTCACCTCTCAACTAGAGTGCACACTTAACGTTTCCTATTAACTTCCTAGTTAATGGTTCCTCTTTTCTAGTCTCCATATTATAATTCCATCCCAATATCATAATCCTCGTATGTCCCATACCATATGTCACATTATTGTTCATTTAAATTTCTCATCATTTCTTATTAACATGAATCATTTCTCATTAATATGAATTAAGTTTTTCAATAAACATTCATTAACTTAATTCAATTATCTTTCTCTATTCACCGTTATCTACAATTATCACCGTAGATAGATTTAACCATAATAAATATCCATTCATTCATTTAATCCATTATATATATATATATATATATATATATATATATATATATATATATATATATATATATATATATATATATATATATAATACGGCACCCCGAGTCACAGCTGCGGTGCAATGCATTACTCTGCTATCATGTCCCAATATCGCTGGTCGCCGAAAAGGGGACAAAAGGTTCGGTGAGGATACCTCGAACCATTAACAACAACACAATCATTGGAGGCGAACATAGTTCTCATACCCGTGGGTCACGCACATACCTACGTACCTATAGTCAGCGGACTTATCAACTCCCCGATAAGTCTTTCATAGACCTATGTTCTCGAGCGACAAATCAAAGATCCCATGGATTCATCAGGATATGACTGCCCTCACGCGCAAACCTCCCACCGATAGCAAGTAAGCTAGGTATGTCATACACATAATCATTAATCAATCAAATAGGTATTATCATAACGATAGTATACTAACAACAAGGTACTCACATTAACCTTAGATTATCCCTTACGTAGCATTATATCTCTTTAAATCCCACGTATTAAAATGTCATATCTTTACTTCATAATTTAATTATCCTCGCATCCTATAACATCTCTCCACTCCCGACGTCATTAAGGTTCATGCGCGGAGCGTCTCGCAAAGCGAAATCCAAACAAGGAACCCCTCCAATACACTACTACTTAACTTTGTCGATCGAGGAGGTTCCTCAACTTCAAATATGCGATCGGAATAACCTCATCCCCTCTTTCAACCAAATGTGTTCTAAACTCCCATCTCTATCCAGGAGCCATACCACTACGCTCTTGTACTACACTCAGCCTTTACGAAATCAATAATGAGCTTAAACTCAGTCCTTGATGTTCAAATTGTAACCCTAAGGCTACCCTCACCTTATATTAAATCTACCCTACTGGACCTATCCTTAATCCTCAAGCATACAAATTAGAATCCAACACATGAATCTAGCAACCGAAATTTCTTCCAATTTAACTAACATAATTCCAATCAATTAAATCCCAATGAAATCAATTCAAATCTTATCTAGGTCTTACTGATCTCCTCTAAGTCCCATAATACACTACACCAAAATGGGCAAATTGTCACCTTTCAGCCGGCCAGCCTTGTCAAGGTCATTGACCGTGACAAAAAAACACGCGTTTTATGTCACGGTCATTGACCTTGACACGAACGTGACAACTAATTGTCACGGTCATTGACCGTGACAAGTAAATTTGTCACGGTCGTGTCACGGTCATTGACCGTGACAATACTTGTCACGATCAAAGACCTTGACACGACCGTGACAATGTTCGGAGCTAAAACCCTACCCCCCTTCTTTTTTCCCTCCCACGCCGTTCCCTCCATCTCTCTCTCTCTCTCTCGACGCTGCTCTCTCTCTCTCTACTTTCAGGTCCATTTTCTCTCTCTCTCTCTCTTCCATTTATATATATATTTGTGTGTATATTTATGTGTGAATGTGTATATATATATGTGTGTATGTGTGTGCGTGTGTGGGGGGTGGGGCGGGGTGGGGGTAGGGGGAGGGGCGGGGTGGGGGAGGGGGTGGGGGAGGGGGCAGAAGGTGGGGCAGGGTGTGGTGGTGGTGTGTGTGTGTGTGTGTGGTGGTGTGTGGTGGGGTGGGGTTGGGTGGGGTGTGTGTGTGTGTGTGTGTGTGTGTGTGTGGTGTGTGGTGGGAGAGGGGGTGGTGGAGGGGGGCAGGGGGTGGGGTGGGGTGTGTGTGTGTGTGTGTGTGGTGTGTGGTGGGGGAGGGGTGGGGTGGGGTGGTGTGTGTGTGTGTGGTGGGGTGGGGTGGGGGAGGGGGTGGGGTGGGGTGGGGTGTGTGTGTGTGTGTGGTGGGGGAGGGGGTGTGGTGGGGTGGGGTGTGTGTGTGTGTGGTGGTGTGTGGTGGGGGAGGGGGTGGTGGAGGGGGGCAGGGGGTGGGGTGGGGTGTGTGTGTGTGTGTGTGTGGTGTGTGGTGGGGACACGACCAGCATTCCATCCAAAAAATAGATAATGCTAATTTTAAAGGGTTTTGAAAGTTCAGGGGTTGAAGTCCGAAAAATGAATGTTTGGGTGATAAAGTGAAAATGAGATAAAGTCCGGACAGAAAGTGTAATTAATAATTTGAATTCATTTCATATGATTTCCCATGAATATATTAATAGTGGAAGTTATTTGTTGTAGCACTAAGGGAATAAATGAAAATGAATTGAAACTATGAAATTGTTATGGAATATAATTAATTTGGAACTATTGTCTTTTCAACCATCCAATAAAAGTTTTCCTTCATGGAATGTTAGAATTGTTTATAGGATAATAATCCTACTATAAAATAATTGCTCAAAATAAATATTAAATAATAATTACTAAGATATCAATTCAAATAAAGTCTTAATAACCTAACCAAAAGAAATAAAATAAAATATCAAATAAATTATCATCCACCTCATAGACATTCCCTACCAATCATTTTAAGATAATTTTTTCCTTATAAAGATAAATACCTTTGATTGAAAAGCATGCACTTGTAAAATCTCACCTAGTTTTGTATACTATTTTTAAAATCATACTATCAATTCACGAGAAACTAAACAAGAAAGAGGGAATATTAATTTGGAAATGCTTGTTTTTCTTTCTAGAGACCCGTGTCGTCAAAACTTGGTAGTGTTCGAGTGTGTTTTTATCACTAAATTATTATTTCACTAACAAATACTCCTTATATCCTAGATTAAGAGTCCATATTTAATTTTTGTACTTACTAATAATACACTTAATCAATGGCTAGGATTAACCCTTATTCACTATCATGAAATTTGGTTAATTGATTATTTAAAAAAAAAAGCAAAAGTAGACTTTTAATTTGGGATAACCTAAAATAGAATAGTGGGGTGTTAATTTGGTATGGAGGGAGTATAAGATAAGAAAACCCAAACACTCCTCAGATTCAACTAGAAATAAACCAAACCAAAGTAAATTGCCACCAATTTCAACTCTATTAGTTAAATTATAAATGTAATAGAATTAATCCATATAAATCCGATTTTAATCACAATTAGGTTTTAGAGTTACATAGATAGGCATAATCTAAATCAATTTCAGTCCTACAAATATTCTAATTAACTTGCCTCAAATTTGATGAATAACAAGGGCTAAAAGTAGGTGCGTGTGTGTGTGGCGGGGGGAGGGGGGAGGGGGTGGGGGTGGGGGTGGGGCACCCATTTAATAACTCTTTAAATATTTGGAAAAAACATAATATTACAAAATTGAAACGAAATGGTATTGACGGAACTTACACATACGTTATAATATAGACGGAACATTTTTTTATCTGTACTATTAATTCAATTAATTCAATTAAGTAAAACGAAATGTGTACTATTAACATTTTTTTTTATCTGTACTAATAATATTTTTTTACAGCAAAAATGTCTCCTTCAGATGTTAGGGCGAAGATGATGATGCTGTTTATGATGATGTCGTCTGGGTTCGGTGGTAGCGGAGGCGACGAGGGCTCCTCCGCCCCTAGGCTCCCCAAATATGGAAAATTTGGGATTACCGTCGAAAACAAGTCGGAGCTTTTAGCGAGATCCCTCGAGCTGCTAAAGACGGTCATCGGCCCCGGGTTTATGAGTTGGAAGGAGGTGCCGTATGAGCTCAAGTTAGCTGTTTGGGCGGCACTACAGGTAATATTTATATGAATATTTCAATTTATATTTATATTTCAATTTATATTTATATTTCAATTTATATTTATATTTATATTTATATTTATATTTATATTTATATTTATATTTATATTTATTCGCAACTAACATTGTATTTGTTGGACAGGAACAATTCAACTTGGACCCAAAGCTACGCGATTCCGTCTTGGAGCAGTTGAGGGATCAACACAAGACGTGGAAGAAAAATATGCGGACACGGTACTTTGGAAAAACACGAGAGACCATTTTACAATGGCGCGGATCCGTCCCGCCCAAGGAGCCGATCTCATTGGCACAATGGCAAAAGTTCATTGACAATGAGATCGAGGATCGACAATTGGCATCTCGTCAATCGGGGAGGGAAAATCGGGCTAAAAAGACGAACGTGCACTACTCCGGCCGGACCTCTTACGCTGAGGTGGAGCATAGGATGCAGGTAAGATTTAATTTATCTATAACTACGGAAATATATTATTGGATATTATTTTACTTTGCGGGGCCGATACTAATTTTACTTTACTTTATTTTATTTCAGGGGGTAGGGAGTGGGCCAGGGGGTAAGCCACATAGGCTCGATACTTATGTGGCTCTTCGGACGAAGAAGGGGAAGGACAAGGAGGTGTCCCCGAGCATCGCGGCCATGATTGTAAGTAATCCGACAGTTTAATTATTGTTAATTACGTTATAATTTTTTAGTTTACTTATTTTACTAATCATGTGCTTTTTGTCGTTTCAGGCAAAGCTTAAGGAAGTCCATGAGTCGCAGTCTGATGCCGATAAGGCATCTTTGTCAACAGACGCACTCAGCCAAGTGCTTGGCTCTGATCGCAAGGGGAGGATAAGGGGAGTGAGCTCGCGGGTGGCCAAATCTAGGATCATCGGATTGGAGATGAGCGACACCGGGTTGGCTCGAACGGTGGATTCACACGACGCGAAGCTGTCCCGTTTGGAGGCGACGGTCCAAGATATGTACGCATTTATGAAGCGTACGTTGGGTGGAGACCGTAAAGGGAAAAGGAAAGGGAAGGAGAAGGCGGTGGAGGAGGAGGTGCGGGAGGACGAGGCGCAGGATGACGAGGATGTGGACCTCGCTGCTTCATCACCACCACGTTCGTACTTCGACGATCCACTTCCCTATTTGACGCCCTCCAACAGACCATTGTCGACAATTGGTTGGCCGAGCGTGTTCATATTGGACATATTTGATGGCCAGCGGATAGGGCGGTGGTTGAGGGACCCGAATATCGTCGAGGGTGGAATAGTCCATGGACGTGTGCTTCAAGAGATCGAGTCCAGGGTGCTCGTCACGCATGTCATACCCGGGAAGGAGAACTCCCTATTGTGGTTGCGCGAACAATGCGGTACGACGTATATTAGTGGGTGCGTCAATTAGTATGTCGTGTGGCCTACTCACCTCCTCGGTTTTATCCAAGACATGTAGTAACATTATTTTCAAGTTTGTTCGTTTTAATTATATTTGGATTATATCGTCATGTATATTATTTTTACTTTGAATATTTGTATTATACTGTCATGAATATATATTTGCATTATCTTTAGTTTGTGTTGGATATATGATGTTTGGAACAGGTACAACGTTGCTATAACAGGTACAAATATACTGCTGGGCAGTGGCGGTGGCCATACTGCCCAATAGATTTTTTTTAAATTCTGCCCAGAATTATCACGGTCATTGACCGTGACACGTCCGTGACAAAAAGTTATCACGGACGTGTCACGGTCAATGGCCGTGACAATTTTTTTAAAAAGGGCCACGGCTTTGTCACGGTTTATAACCGTGACAAACGTGTCACGGTCATTGACCTTGACACGACCGTGACAAAAAAAGTCGTCTCGCCTCGAAATATCACGGTCATTGACCTGGACAAGGTGGATTTGTCAAGGTCAATGACCTTGACAAATGGGCAGATTTGGTGTAGTGGTATCCAATTAATAATCACCGAAGATCTACAAAAGTTTTGGGATAAGAACCAACATTAAAAAGAAACAACATCATGAATTCTCATAATTTAAATACTCAGAAAAATCAGATCCAAAAATTATTCAAATCATCAATCCGACTTCAGATTTGGATTCTACACGAAAAATTGAGTCAGGTATGTGTTTTGAGTTTTTCTTAAATCTCATCCAAATGCACTCAAAAAGAAGATCTAAACATTCCAAATTGGCTCTTCTCATTCCACTCGTTTTTGCCTCTTTTTCCAGAAAATTATCAACGTATTATCTTCAAGAACACTAAATTATTTTCAGAATTTCTTCCACAGATTGATGAATATTTATTGGATTACTAACTACCTACAACATGAGTTTAATTTCTATATATTTTTAGATTCCAAAAATCCATTAACAACTATATCCTTTCATCTTCCAAGCATGAAAATCATCTCTTTTTATAACTATCCTAACATGGACAATATACGAACTTAAATTGCAAATATCAAACACTTGCCTTTAATGAAGATCTGATCCTTTGGGGTTGAATAACATAGGTGGTTCTCCCTTTTTCCGGCCACTTTCGGTGGTGGTTGGTGGTGGTGACCTTTGGTCTTTAGTTCTCCTCCTTTCCAAGCAAGCTTTTCTCTTCCCAAGCAACCTTTCACTCTCTCTAAGAAGATGACCTTTCAATTTTGTGTAGAAGAGATGAAATGAACCTACATACACTAATCTCCAAATACTTATAATAAGACAAACCGAAATCACTATTCACCCCCCTTGTAAAAATAACCAAAATGCCCTTTTGGGTTGTCTTTTCATTTTCAAATGACCCGAGACTCAAAATTAACATCCAAATAGACTTTCCTGACTATTTGGAATCTTCCGGACGCAACGACGCAGTCGAAATGACTATAAGGTAGATAGAAAATAAATTTCCTTTTTAATTTAATAAATTAGTCCCGACACGTCCCATACCGCGTCTGACTAAAAATTCAAATTACCGAATTTATATCATACCGTCATATCAATGACATCACATTCATATATTACCTAAATATCTTTAAGTAATATTCAGAATCATCCATTTTAATATTCACAATTCGGATAAAACCCAAATGAATTAATTTATAATAAGATCCAATTAATCCATTAATTTAAAATATAACCCATTTAAAAGTCAATAAAATTATGGGGTATTACATACTTCCCCCCTTATAACAGAATTTCGTCCCGAAATTCAGAAAAATGAACCATACTGATAAGGTCAACTCCGAGTATAAATCTTGCATCGCAAGAAATCTAAGTAGTACCGCCCATACAGTACATTAACGAAAATTCCCATCGATGTTACACTAAGTCTCACCATATAGTTCCAACTGAATCATATTTAAATTATGCCCAATCCTCCCTATACCGTCCTCCTGACAAAGTTTGGGAAAAATGATCCTCACTTATTAAACAAATAAATCCTGAAGTCACAACTACTTACTGTTTCACAATTTTGAAAACTACTACAATACAATCATCCAGGGCACCCATACACCCTATCGTACAACTTTCATTATAATAGCAAAGGTTGTAAACTCATATCCTAAAGACCTATCTTATTTCGACTCCTAACGGTTATTAGTTTCATGCGTGGGGTGTCTCGCAAAGCGAAATCCAAACAAGGAACCCCTCCAATACACTACTACTTAACTTTGTCGATCAAGGAGGTTCCTCAACTTCAAATATGCGATCGGAATAACCTCATCCCCTCTTTCAACCAAATTTGTTCTAAACTCCCATCTCTATCCAGGAGCCATACCACTACACTCTTGTACTATACTCAGCCTTTGCGAAATCAATAATGAGCTTAAACTCAGTCCTTGATGTTCAAATTGTAACCCTAAGGCTACCCTCACCTTATATTAAATCTGCCCTACTGGACCTATCCTTAATCCTCAAGCATACAAATTAGAATCCAACACATGAATCTAGAACCCGAAATTTCTTCCAATTTAACTAACATAATCCCAATCAATTAAATCCTAATCAAATCAATTCAAATCTTATCTAGGTCTTACTGATCTCCTCTAAGTCCCATAATATCCAATTAATAATCACCGAAGATCTACAAAAGTTTTGGGATAAGAACCAACATTAAAAAGAAACAACATTATGAATTCTCATATTTTAAATACTCAGAAAAATCAGATCCAAAAATTATTCAAATCATCAATCCGACTTCAGATTTGGATTCTACACGAAAAATTGAGTCAGGTATGTGTTTTGAGTTTTTCTTAAATCTCATCCAAGTGCACTCAAAAAGAAGATCTAAACATTCCAAATTGGCTCTTCTCATTCCACTCGTTTTTGCCTCTTTTTCCAGAAAATTATCAACATATTATCTTCAAGAACACTAAATTATTTTTAGAATTTCTTCCACAAATTGATGAATATTTATTGGATTACAAACTACCTACAACATGAGTTTAATTCCTATATATTTTTAGATTCCAAAAATCCATTAACAACTATATCCTTTCATCTTCCAAGCATGAAAATCATCTCTTTTTTATAACTATCCTAACATGGACAATATACGAACTTAAATTGCAAATATCAAACACTTGCCTTTAATGAAGATCTGATCCTTTGGGGTTGAATAACATAGGTGGTTCTCCCTTTTTCCGGCCACTTTCGGTGGTGGTTGGTGGTGGTTACCTTTGGTCTTTAGTTCTCCTCCTTTCCAAGCAAGCTTTTCTCTTTCCAAGAAACCTTTCACTCTCTCTAAGAAGATGACCTTTCAATTTTGTGTAGAAGAGATGAAATGAACCTACATAATACACTAATCTCCAAATACTTATAATAAGACAAACTGAAATCACTATTCATCCCCCTTGTAAAAATAACCAAAATGCCCTTTTGGGTTGTCTTTTCATTTCCAAATGACCCGAAACTCAAAATTAACATCCAAATAGACTTTTCTGACTATTTTGAACCTTTCGGACGCAACGACGCAGTCGAAATGACTACAAGGTAGATAGAAAATAAATTTCCTTTTTAATTTAATAAATTAGTCCCGACACGTCCCATACCGCGTCTGACTAAAAATTCAAATTACCGAATTTATATCATACCGTCATATCAATGACATCACATTCATATATTACCTAAATATCTTTAAGTAATATTCAGAATCATCCATTTTAATATTCACAATTCGGATAAAACCGAAATGAATTAATTTATAATAAGATCCAATTAATCCATTAATTTAAAATATAACCCATTTTAAAAGTCATTAAAATTACGGGGTATTACACTGGGAAGTTCTTTGCTACTCGATATCTTAGCTCTTGGTAGCCTCGGATATAAGCTCTGTTATTAATAAGGAAGAAGTCCGGGGAGCCTTTATATGACTCAATGGTGCTGTTAATGGCCAATTGGAGGGCCACATCATGATCTTCATCTTTTTTCTTGATGACTGCAGCATGGTTATCCTCCATCTTCTTAATTATCGCAGTATGATTTTCCTCCATCTTTTTTAGCCCCGCGGTATAACCCTCGTCATCATTAACAACCTTGATCTCCAATGCCTCATACTTCTTTTGAAGAAGTCCAAGCTTGGAATTGGAGAACTTCGCGGCCCTAGTAGCTTCCACCGCTTGAGCTTCGAAAAATTTGAAGGACTCCACGGCCTGCCTAAAATTCTCCTCACCTTCCTCCTTAGCCTAGATGGTGGCTTCTAAGTCCATTTGAGCCGCCTGGAGTGCCGCGATAGACGATTTATTTCCAACTTCAAAAGATTCCGCTCTTGCTTTCGTTAAACCAGCAATGTGAACTTCAACCACGACCTCATTAAGCCTATACAGACCCTCATACTTGAGTTTTTGGGTCACCACAGCTTCCGCATCCTAAAAATGTATTGAGAGTTAGAAAATAAAACTGAAACTACAAAGAATATTGGAAAGTTGTAATTACTTACCCTCAGAAGACTGTGGAGGGCATAAGACCACACGTCCTCGTGGTCCTCATCCACCAACCGATCTAATTCGGCTCCATCCATCGCCCTTTTTATCCTGTGGATGGCACGGGCAGTTGTGTCCCATAAAGACTGAGGATTTGGCCTGTATAGTTGAGGTCGCAGACGTTTGCTTTGTGGAGGAACCAAATTTGCATTAACAGCAATTATTGATGGAGGAGAAAGAGAATTTCTCTCATTGACAGGCGAAGTTCCATGGCCACCTTGGTCAGAGAGAGATAACATAGGACCTGCCGTGGATAAGTGAGCTCCAATGTCAGCGTCAAAGTTTCCCTCGGGCCTTTCATGAGAGGTGATTCGTATCGAATATTGCATATTTCCTCCCGTTATCTTTATGCATTCTAGCACTTTTACAGTCGTAATTCCTATATTTATGGTCATTAACCAGATAACCTTGGATTTGGATATATACATGTTTTTTAGGAGTTAATTGGGCTTTTGTAGGTATTGGAACGCTAAAAGTGAGGATCTGTTGCATTTCAGATAAGTTTCATCACCGAATGCTACTTTAAGGGAATTTAAGTCAATTCACATTGCATCTCTGGCTCATGGAATTTCCACGGATGCGTAGTTCGTTGAACAAGCTTTGCGTGGCCGCAAACGGTGTGCGATTCTGAGTCCGGACGATGAAATTATGGCAAATTCCGTTTGCACCCTTTCTTCCCCCTCTTCATGGACCATACAAGGCCAGAAAATAGAGTTCCGGTCGACCATTCCCCTGGACGCGGTCGACCGCAGTTTGGCTTTTTTCCTACGAATGGAGACAGTGGACTTTTACATGAAGGACCGGTCGATCGGTCCCCCGAACGCGGACGACCGGTGATGCCACATATTTTTGGGATATTTTCTTTTCTTTTTTCTTTACTTTTCTCCCACTTACTATAAATAACAAATTTTGGTTTTCTAATTCATATATACTTAGTTTAAATAGATTGTAGAGAGTGGTAGCTTAGGGTTTGAGGGTTTTTGGAGAGTTTGGCTTTGATTCTTCTTGGTTTGACACTGAATTGGGTTGTAAGTTGCACTATTCATCATCATCTCCATTTAATAGTGTGTATTTCCTTATTTCTTGCTTTCTAGATAATTTACATGCTTTCATAATTAGGTTTACATGCTTTGATTTACTCGCTTTCTATTGTAGCTTTATCGCGTTTATTTACCGCGTTTTTAATATGCTTTCTAGCTAATTTAAATTAGGTTGTGTTTGAATGGAACTCACTCGAGTTGATGCATTGCTTTGCTTTGGTGATGAGATTTATGGGTCTATATCGAGTGTGTTGTCCTAGTTATTGTGCTTAGGAGATTTGATGGGGCATATCATGTATGTCCCGTGCTTACGACCTTGCGTGCGCAATTTTTGGGATATTTGTTGACGCCAAAATCATATTAGGCTTTTATGCGGATTTAGGAGCGTGACAACCCTTGGTTCAATTAGCTGTCGAAACGAGACACATTCTAAATAACTCGTCGACCCATGTATCCATTTTATACAGATTAACTCGGGTGAGGGATATACGATGCAACCTATAGTTTTACTCGCTTTGTTAATCTAGTTTCAATACACTCGCCTAGATTAATCTTTCCCTTTTTATGCATCTTTTCCTTTTTGGTTTGTAATCACCTTTTACGCTTTTATTTTGGAGCACTAAATCCTATAAATTCTAGCAACTCGTCCATGTGGATTTTCGATACCCGACTTACTGTTGTGCTTGCCTCACAAGTGTAGTCGTAATTTAGGTTTGTTTGTATAGTCGCGGCGAGGCAGAAAACAACGACTGTGTCCTTACACGAACAAAATTCTCGTGCGCTATCAAAATGGCGCCTTTGTCGGGGATGAGTTTGCTTTAGACATTATTTGATTTAGTATTTCATAGTATTTTCTTTCTATTTGTATTATTTACTAATATTTTTGCAGGTCTTCCACATTTGAGAACTTAGAAACGCTCGAATTTCTTCCGCGCGCACCTACTTTGTGGAATTCGCCACTTTGAGCCATTTTTGGGGTGAGCATGTCTTATTCCAATTCTTTCAGTAATCATTGTTATAATTCTCAAAATTCCCGCAAGCCTATGACTTTCGGTGAATACTTAGAATCACAATGCATTACAAATTCAAATATGACTTTGGGCGAGTATGACGAAAGTCAAAACTTAGGATATTGGAATTTTGATGATGATGATAATGATTTTGGGCCTTTACCTCCTTATAATAGGAATTTTGAAATGAATTCGAATGGTTTTCAAAATTCCTATAATAATGAGTTTTCGTTTAAGTCCGATGGTAATTTTGAAAGTTCCCATTTTCATGCATCCGCACCTCGACCTATGACGTTCGGTGAGGGCTTACGTATGTTTGAAAATGAGAAAATTGAAAATCGTTATCGGAAAGAAAATAGTTGTTGGGAGCAAGACTTGGATTTATTATTCGAATCCGACGACGATTTTGCTTCTGAGACTTTCGAAGTCGAAGAATGTTTTGAACCAAATGAGGACTTAGTTCCTACTTTGGAACAAACCATTCTAGACTTTGCCCATTGCATAATAGATATTGAAAGTGAGGATAAAAATGACGTAATATCTATTTACAATGAAATGATTTCTTCTTTGGCCCCCAAAGAAGAACATTTTATTAAAAATGATATTATTTCCTTCGAAACTCAAACTTCATGCGATGATGATTCATCTCATGAGTTTGAATTTCTTTCATCCCCATTTTCATTCTCTGTTATCACATAGTCATAAGTACCCGATGATTCAGTTTCAAACTTTAATGTTTTAAACCTTTTCGCCGATGAGGAGTACTTGCTCGACTCGCCCTCCACAATCTCATATTTGCCTTTGTGTGCGCCACCTCCCATTACACTTGCTAAATCTTTGGGAGGATATTCTGCTTTTCTCGGTCCCCACATGTTTTTGGCAACCATTCAATCCAAACCCCCCATCGTCTCTCCAAAAATTTTAATTGCCGATGGTTCATTTCTTCCGCCTTACACATGCCTTCCGTTGTTCAAATGGAATTCATATGTTTCAGAAGGCATGCTTGTATGTGAGGGTACACCGGTTATCCTTCAAAGTCAAATCGTTCTTATGGTGGACCCTCAGCTACTTTGACCTCTAATGTACAGTTAGTGTGAAGCCTAAATAGTAGGTTGTATATAGTTAGCTTTTTATTCTTTCTTTTTATTTTTTCTTTCCTTTTTAATTTAGTCTAGTGTACTTAGTTAACTTTTTGTTATTTGTTTTTTGCTATTCTCGGTACTAACTTGTTTTGTAGATGCTTTGGACTTGTTCTTATGGGGATCGCTCCAGTTTTGGGTAATATCGCTCTTTTCCTCTCTTTGACTTGGTTCTTAATTTACATTGAGGACAATGCCAAGTTTTAAGTTAGGGGTGTGGGATATTCTATCCATTTCTTTATTTAGTCCATGCTTTTGCTCACATGTTAGTTACTTAGTATTATTTTCTTCAAAAAATTCAAAATTTTCAAAAAGATTTCTTTCTTTTTTCTCTTTTTGGGGGCTTTTTGCCCTTGTTTCCGATGATAAGTTTCAATAATTGCCCGATCCAATTGACAACCCAATGATACATGTTCTCGATTTTAGAAATTGTTAGTCTTTAGTCCTCGATTATTGATATTATGAATAACTTCATGAATTTAACTTTAATCCCATGAGCAAATGCACTTTTATTGCCATATTGATTTGGTTTAAGATTTTTATAACTCGATAATATTTTGTTGCATTGTATATACTTACACCGAGTAATCTTTGTACCTTTCGTCGTTTGTGACTGTTATACACTGTTCTTTTCTCATTGAAAACGTTGAATTCGTTGGTAATCTCACTATTCTTTCATTTGACCGTTCATTAATTGAGTTCATACTTGAAATGTGTTACTTGAGCATGATTTTCATATATTATTTTGACTCGAGAATTGCGTAAACTATTGGAAATGATCATAGACCATCTATGTTATATCACCCATATTAACCTTGACCTCACCTTATATATCTACCCTCGTCAACCCTTTTGAGCCTAAATATAGCCTTTCGTTTCATAACCCAAATCCCATAACCAACTCTAAATTGGAGTTTTAGCCCATATATACACTTTCCATACCTTTGTTTGGAATGTTACTAGGGATTGAATGTTGTTGTTATGATGTCGGTTGCAATTTAGGCATATGAGAGTTTGAAAAGTAAAGAAAAGAAAAAGTGAAGAAAAAGTATGAAAAAGAGAAAGCAAAAAGCAAAAGAAAACAAAAGAGAAAAATGAGAAAAAGAAGAAAAGAAAGAAAAGAGAAAGTTTAAATGTTGTATTTAGTTCAATAAGCTTTGATTACTCTCCCGGATGATATATCTAATGCCTTTTGGAACTTATTTTTCCAATTTTGATATTGCCTGCATCTTCCCATTATCCCGAGTTTTCATCCCGAACACTTTGAATTTGAACATATATATCCTTCATTCCGTACCCTAGCCTAGCCTACATTACAACCATTTACAAGTACTATGTGATCTTAGGATGCATTTAATTTAAAAGTTTAAATAGTTTTAATAATCTATAAAAACGCATGTCGCCTCCTTTAATGTGTGGTATCCTTTCATTGAGATTACAGTTTTTCAGTTTATATATAGCGTTCTTCATTTGTGACATGTGTACGGCCTAGTTTCCATTTACATTTACTCTTTATGCCTGCATGTTTCGTGTGTTACCACCCTATTTCGAGTGAATTCGCTTGATGAGTGTAATGCCCGTGAGGATTGAATATATGCTTACGTTAATTTAGTATCCGATTTATTTAAGTTTTTGCCAAATCACACTTTGCATGTGCTCGTTCCCCTCCCACATTTTAAGGTTTCAATTCTATGAGGTGCATTCTATAATGTTAATGATTCGGACTTTTGTGTGAATTCATTCACTTTGCTAATAATGCATATGAAATCCTTTTCCCTATTGTTAGGCTTTTCGCATGTTGGGTTGGGCTTCTTTTGAGGAAACCATGTGATGTTTATGTGTATCATCCCTGAAAATCCTCACGAGACGACACTCGTCCACTAGGGTGACCTAGGGGTTTAACGACTTATTGCATATTCTAAATGCAACCGTGCTCCCTACGAAAGTGGCATTTATATTTCGATGCGTATATACAACTTGTACCACCTTCTGTGGACTGGTTTTGTTTGTTTCATTAATAGGGACTAGCAATGTTTAAGTTAGGGGGTGTGATTTGTATCGAATATTGCATATTTTCGCCCGTTATCTTTATGTATTCTAGCACTTTTACGATCCTAATGCCTATATTTATGATCATTAACAATATAACCTTGGATTTGGATATATACATGTTTTGCAGGGGTTAATTTTGCTTTTGTAGGTATTGGAATGCTAAAAGTGAGGATCCGTTGCATTTCAGAGAAGTTTCATCGCTGGACGCTACTTTAAGGGCATTTAAGTCAATTCACATTTCATCTTTGGCTCATGGAATTTTCACGGATGCGTAGTTCTTTGAACAAGCTTCGCGTGGCCATAAACGGTACGTAATTCCGAGTCCGGACGATGATGTTATGGCCAATTCCGTTTGCACCCTTTCTTCCCCCTCTTCATGGACCATACAAGGCCAGAAAACAGAGTACCGATCGATCGTCCCCCTGGACGCGGTCGATCGCGGTTTGGATTTTTGCCTACAAATGGAGACAGTGGGCTTTTACATGAAGGAACGGCCGACCGGTCCCCCGGACGCGGTCGACCGGCTATGCCAGATATTTTTGGGATATTTTCTTTTCTTTTCTTTTTTCTTTATTTTTCTCCCACTTACTATAAATACCAAATTTTGGTTTTCTAATTCAGATATACTTAGTTTAAATATATTGTAGAGAGTGGTAGCTTAGGGTTTGAGGGTTTTGGGGAGTTTGGCTTTGATTCTTCTTGGTTTCACACCCAATTGGGTTGTAAGTTGCACTATTCATCATCCTCTCCATTCAATATAGGGTGTCTTTCCTTATTTCTTGATTTCTAGATAATTTACATGCTTTCATAATTAGGTTTACATGCTTGGATTTACTTGCTTTCTAGTGTAGTTTTATCACGTTTATATACCGCGTTTTTAATATGCTTTCTAGCTAATCTAAATTAGGTTGTATTTGAATGGAACTCCCTCGAGTTAATGCGTTGCTTTGCTTTGGTGATGGTGTTTACAGGTCTATTTCGGGTGTGTTGTCCTAGTTATTGCCCCTAGGAGATTTGATGGGGCATATTATGTATGTCCCGTGCTTACAACCTTGCGTGTGCAATTTTCGGGATATTTGTTGACGCCAAAATCATATTAGGCTTTTATGCGGATTTAGGAGCGTGACAACCCTTGGTTTAATTAACTGTCGAAATGAGACGCATTATAAATAACTCATCAAACCCATGTATCCATTTTATACAAATTAACTCGGTGAGGGATATTCGACGCAACCTATAGTTTTACTCGCTTTGTTAATCTAGTTTCAATACACTCGCCTAGATTAAAATTTCCCTTTTATGCATCTTTTCCTTTTTAGTTTGTAATCACCTTTTACGCTTTTAGTTCGGAGAAATAAATCCTATAAATTCTAGCAACTAAAAGCGTTATTTATAATGACTCTCTTCTCTTTGGGAATTGACTTGTTGGGAAAGAAGCCTCCCTTGTAGATTGAAGAAGAGGTTACAAGTATGCTAAACTTCTTATTGTCAGCAGGAATAGCCGCGGCCTCAATGACTCTCTTCTCTTGCCGCTCGCTTAGCTGCAAATTGTCAAGAGCTGCAGAAAAATGCTAAGGTTAGTACAAAAGAAAAATACGGAGAATAATATGCAACTGTAAAAAGGAGACGCGACCATAATTCAAAAGGGAATTTACCAAGATTAGAGGGACACCCCCACTATCGCGGCATCCTAAAGCTTATCTCCCTCTCAGTCTCTTGGGGGTGGATCTCCCACCCTTCTCCAGAAATGTAAAAATATTTGCCCTTCCAGTTCTTTACACTGGTGGGCCTCCCAGAATAAAGGGTCTTATCTCTTCCACGGACTGAAAAGTAATAGTACCTCGCAAATTTTACGGAGTTTTCCTTTAGCAGTAGAAGTAGAAAAACTCCGCGGGAGTAATGTCTCTCTTGAATTTCTTCTTCCAGTTATTTGGATCTAATTGGGATGGGGCTAACTTCATCGTCTGAAAAATTCTTCTAACTGGAATGGGGGCAGGAAACCGCAACCCGTATGTGAAAGCGTGGAGGGGGAAGCAGACCCCATCATCAAGTGTCGTGCATGGCCTTTATTCCGTGACAGAGGCTAAGTACATCAAATTCTCAGGAAATTCAAAGGCTTCAGTAACCTGGTCCACCCACTCTTGGGTCATAGTGCTGCGGACACTAAGTGCAGCAAGAGGTCTCTTAACCCTCCCAAATGTGCCAGCGGGTTCGTCCCTAACATTACATGCACCCTCTACCGCGACATTCTCGTCTATGTCCATTGGTTGGTTGTTAGAATTGGCCTCTTCCTCCATGGCCGCAGAATCCGAGTCTGAATCTAGCACCACGCAGTTGGGGCAATTTTTCAGCTGGAAAATTCTGGTTGATTTCAAAGGGCGCACAAAGGGAAGTTCGGGAGGAGAGACTCTAAAATTTTTGTTCCAAAGGCCTCTCAGAAATTCATCTGGGTCAAAGTTCATATGGCTGCAGCAGTACCTGAAAAGCAAAGAGTCCGCAGTTAAGCGTCGTAGCCAATATGGTTCTAAAAAGCCTCTAAGAAGCCGCGCAAGAATAATGATAAGCAGATTAAAAACTGAATAGAGATGATTAACAAGATTGACTAAATATGTCAAGTGTGAGGTCCTAAAGCCCTAGAAGTTAAATGTCGCCGCGGCATATTCTTTTGAGCGTAGAAGGCATTATCTTCTTACATTCCTTAGTCATTAAATTACAGGCTAAATGTCGCGGACTCTAATCTAAGAACCTAGGAAAGGAATATCCTATGAAACAAGAGTTACTACAAGGCGCAACCAAATGCCACAGCTTTTGCTTACTACAGGTCACAGGATATTATTAAACCAATTGAAGTATTTATTGAGGATAGCCTTATTTTACCAAAGGGATGTTTTATCATGCCGCGGCCACTCACTTAAATAGGTTTGTACTTAGCAAATTCAAAAACAAAGGCAGAAACCTAAAAGTCTATAATCGTATTCAAGAGCAATTTTGCAAAAGTTATTTTGCAATTGAAGTTATAATGAGTAATCGTTCGAGCTAGCCTAAAGGAGTGCTCAATTCATGGAGAGATTGACATATACGAGTTCAATTCATGGAGAAGTCACAGTTATGTTGCAAAGACATGAGTTTGTATCAATTAAAAGTTAATATAACTCATGCCGCGACCTATTATTTTAAAGACCTAACCACATATGCACATGCCGCAGACAATTATTAAACTAATCAATATTTGAAGGCCGCAGACAATTGACCCAACACAACCCGAAAGTGCTAAGGGATTTCATTATGCCACGGCTATATACTCAAACATGTTAGTATTTAATGTTGATAAATTTGAAGTTTGAAGACCTAGAATGTGAAGGGTTTGTTCAAGAACATTAAGAATAGTTGTACGATTCAATGGTCTACTCATATTCTGTCTCTACGAACTGGGAATTCAAAAATCCTAAGGATCAACAATGTTCATTGGCTTAACGGGGATGTTAGTAGTATATCTTATCAAGTAAGGGTTATTTTAGCAATTCGATTTCAAATCAGTCACAGATTCAGATGAGGGATAAATGTGATTGCAATAATTATTTTGTAACATATGAGTTTGAATGGACCATCTAACAAGCAGAAATCAGAAGTAAACAACAAAAAGTTGAACCACATGAAGTTTTTGGTTCGAAAATTACCTGGAAATGAAGAAAACACCAATGCTCAGCATTGAATCGCCTTCAATCGCCTTAGAACCACCACTCGCAAATCCTAGAGATCGCCGAAAAATGCAAGGAGACAAACATTCAGAAGTTCGACCTCGATATGCTCTCAAAGATTTGGGAAACGTAATGAAGTCCATGACCGATACAATTTATATAAGAGGGCGCGGGAAGATGAAGCCTCGCCTTAGAAATACTGCGGCACCCTGAGAAGACTTGATTACTCAGCTGGAACCCCAATCGCAATCTCTTGGCACTACGACTTAGGGGCATATTAATAGCACATATATTGCACCTCACTGCCGCGGCTACATGGTGCGAACCAGATTACACCAGTCGCAACCCTGTTACTCTTGTTACATGCTTGGCAAACTTGTCACAACCCTTAACATACTGGCTGTGGCCATAGCCTCTTCATTCAACTTTCACAGCCTCACTGGCACAGGATGCGACCCCACCTGTTATAGGGTGCGACCCTAGTTCATTCACCTAGTAGGCCGCATCCCCTTTTTACTCAGTAGAAATACAACATCTACACCTATAAATAGAGGTCCACACCTCGAGATTGAGGACGGATTCATGATCTCAGACAGATTCATTATCTCGGACGGATTCATTATCTTAGACTAATTCATTATCTCAGACCCGGAATCATTTCTTACACTGAGACTTAGCTCAGAACTTTATACGCCTCTTTAGGTTTGATTATATTATACTAAGCAACGCATATAATGAGAATGGTGCAACACAGTGGACGTAGGCCTATTTTTTAGGCTGAACCACTCTATATCTTGTCTTCTCTCTCTCTTTACTTGCTCTATTGGCTTATTATGCACATTATACTTGATTTGCTGGTACGAGAATGACAAGAGGACGATTTCTCGTATCATCACATAGGACCAATGTAACTCATTGCAACTGACCGCCAAGACACCAGAGTCACGGGATATCTGATTTGAGAATACAACGATAATTTGCACAAATCTAGAGTTAGGCTTAAAACACGCATTAAAGTTTGAAAACCCCAAACGGCCCCATAAGAGGCACAAACACCTCGAACGTGACCAATGAAACTCGTAAGAAGAACTGACTGCCTAGTCCCGATTTCAGAATACGACGATAACTTGAAAAAATCTACACTTAGGCATAAAAACACGCCTTTAGGGGGTGAAACTAAAAAAAAGGGGCCCCGTAAGAGGCAGCAACACCTCATATGGGACTGATTTAACTCATAGGAACTGATTGCATAGTCACGGGAGTCCCAATTTGAGAATAGAATCTTAATTTATAAAAATCTAAACTTAATCTTAAAACATGTCGTTAGAGGGTAAAAACTCCAAATAACTCCCCAAACGGCCCCGTGAGAGGCGTGAACACCACCCACGGGACCAATGTAACTCGTAGGAACTGACAGCGTAGTCACGGGAATCCCGATTTGATAATATGATGATAATTTTAAAAAAATCTAACATATGTTTAAAAATACACATTTAAAGGGAGAAAAGCCAAAACAACCCCAAACATCCCTGTAAGCGGTGCGAACACCTCGCAGGGGACCAATGTTTCTTGCAGGAACTAACCACATACTCACAAGAGTACCGATTTGAGAATATGACGATAATTTGTAAAAATCTAGACTTAGTCTTAAGAACACACCATTAAAGGGAGAAAACCCAAAACTACCCTAAATGGCCCCGTAAGAGGCACGAACCCCTCTCACGGGACCAATGTAACTCCTAGGAACAGACTGCGTAGTCACAGGAGTCCCGATTTCAGAATACGATGATAATTTAATAAAATCTAGACTTAGGCTAAAGGCATGCCTTTACAGGGTGAATACTCAAAACAACCCCCGAACGGCCCTATAGGAGATGTGAACATCTCGCACAGGACCAATGTAACTCGAAAAAACTGACCGCGAAGTCACGGGAATACCGATTTGAAAATACTACGATTATTTGCAAAAATCTAGGCATATGCTTAAAATATGTCGTTAGATGGTGAAAACTTAAAATAACCACCAAACGACCCCGTAAGAGGCGCGAACACTTCACATGGGACCAATGTAACTCGTAGGAACTGATCACGTAGTCACGGGAGTCCTGGTTTGGGAATACGATGATAATTTGCCAAATATAGACTTAGGCTTAAAAACACATAATAAGGAGGAAAAAACCCAAAAGATTCTCCAAATGGCTCTATAAAATGGGCGATTACCTCGCACGGGAACAATGTAACTTGTAGAAATTGATCTTGTATTCACGGGAGTCATGGTTTGAGAATACGACGGTAATATGAAAAAATCTAGACTAAATCTTGAAACATGTTGTTAGAGTGTGAAAACACAAAACAACCTCTAAAACAGCCCCATAAGATGCACCGACACCTCGCACGGGACCAATGTAACTTGTTGGAACTAACCACATAGTCACGGGAGTCCCGGTTTGAGAATATGACAATAATTTGTAAAAATCTAGACTTTGGCTTTAAGACACGCATTTAGAGGGTGAAAACCCAAAACAACCCAAAATTGTACCCTTAAAGGCATGAACACCTGACATGAGACCAATGTAACTTGTAGGAATTGACTGTATTGTCACGGGAGTTCCCGTTTGAGAATACGATAGTAATTTGTAAAAAATTATACTTAATCGCAAAACATGTCGTTAGAGTGGGAGAACTCAAAACAGCCTCTAAACGATCCCAGAAGATGCACGAACACCTCACACTAGACCAATGTAACTCGTAGAAACTGACCGCATAGTCACGGGAGTCCCGATTTGAGAATTTGATGATAATTTTCAAAAGTTTAGACTTTGGCTTAAAAATACGCATTTAGAGGGAGAAAACCCTAAACAGTCCCAAACGGACCCGTAAGAGGCATGAACATCTCGCACGGGACCAATGTAAATCTTAGGAATGAACCGCATAGTCATGGGAGTTCTGGCTTGAGAATACGATGATAATTTGCAAAAATCTAGACTTAGGCTTAAAACACGCATTTAAAGTTTAAAAACAAAAAATAGCATCCAAAAGACCCCGTAAGAGGCACGAACACCTCACACGGGATAAATGCAACTCGTAAGAACTGACCACGTAGTCACGAGTTTGAGAATACAATGATAACTTGCAAAAATCTTGACTTAGGTTTAAAAACCCGCATTTAGAGAGAGAAAACCAAAAACGGCCTCGTAAGATGCAAGAACATGAGGTGACCAATGTAAGTCGAAGGAACTGAACGCATAGTCAGGAGAGTCCCGATTTCAGAATACGACGATAATTTCCAAAATCTAGACTAAAGCTTGAAAGCACGCATTTAATAGAAGAAAATAAAAAAAAGCCCCAAATGGCCCAGTAAGAGGCACGAACACCTCGCAAGGGTCCAATGTAACTCGTAGGAACTGACCGCGTAATCACGAGAGCCTCAATTTGAGAATACGACGATAATTTGCAAAAGTCTAGACCTAAGCTTAAAACACGAATTTAAAGGGAGAAAATAAAAAATAGTCCCGTAAGAGTCACAAACACCTCGCATGGGACCAATGTAACTCGTAAGAATAAACTGCGTAGTCACGAGGTCGTTCAAATGTGATACTCACTTTGAACGAACTACTCTCTGAATTCTCATTGGAATTCTCGTTCGAACAAGATCGTTCGAACGACTCAGGTTGTTCGAATGAAAAATCGCAGTTCGTCCCTATCCTCTAAGAACTTCGTTTTTCCAACTTTCTTAACACCCAAATCATCCAAAACTCATCCCAATTCTATTCCAATGAGTCTAAACTATACTCCCTAGTAATATAATGCTTTTCAACATGTTTAAACATCGAATCCTTTCAAATTATAATATGAATTCAGATTTATTCCTCAAATCATCACAAAGCCCTAAATTCACATAATCACCATTAATCACAACTAAAACCAGATTTTAAATTCGTGATTTCAACATATAAAATTTATATTCCTAATCCCCACTATAGGTGTTCATCTACGTGCAAGACCTATACCCCAATCATAGATTTAAAACCCAATTTCAGTCCCAATTCCATAATATCATGATTAAACTATCAACTAAATTAACATGGACATTATATGCTCTAAAATTAAGCAAGATAAACACTTGCCTTAATCACGAAGGTCTAAATCGTCGCTTGAAATTGGTATCCTCTTGATCCTCTCTTCCCGATCTACGCTTTGATGGTAGTTTTGACGAAAGAAGACTGAGTTTGGCCTTGGAGCTCCTACAAATCTCTTCTCCTCCTTCCTCTCAAACTCTCTATTGGGTTCATCAGTTGATTACCCTAACTCACCCACATACGTGCACCCAATAGATTACAAACATCATACCTCAAAACATTTTACCTCAAAATGTGCCTTTTCTTCAAGGCCTGGCTATACACCTCAACTCGATTTCCTTTACCTTACCTCACCCACATACTTGTGGTGAGAGAACTATTTCAGTGCTTCTCCCTGGCACTTATTTCTTTATAAACATACAATCATCAAACGACTCTCAGTATATAATGTTTTTCTCTACACTAGGTGACTTATCGTCAAAACCAACATCCTCGCATTCTATAACATCTCTCCACTCCCGACGTCGTTAAGGTTCGTGCATGGAGCATCTCGCAAGTGAAATCCAAACTAGGAAACCCTCCTATACACTATTACTTAACTTTGTCGGTCGTGGAGGTCCGTTAGTTCAAAATATGCCACTGGGAAAAATCCTATTCCATTTATCGACAAAATGTGGTCAGAACTTTTAATTCTCTCCAAGAGCCATACCACCTAGTGCTCGTACTAACACTAACTCCTTAGTGCAAACAACAATGAGCTTAAACCCACAACTCAATAATAAATCATGCATACCTTAAATTATATCTATAAGGTCGCCACACACTCAAAGCATGATAATGAAACCTCAACTCACCGAAGTCCAATCTTCCCATAATAATAAAGGCAAACTCATCCTGTATCCAGTTGAGATATCGTAACAACAACCTGTTCCATCCTGGAACCATGAATACGATAGTCTTGCCATCCTTAGCCTGCTATCGCTCCGATAATCCAATAACATTATTCTCACAATACTACTATACTCGTATAACACATATAAAATGAGTACTACAAACCAGATACAAATTCAAAATAGGATCCCACTACCGCGAAAATACATACATACATATATATATATATATATATATATATATATATATATATAATGTTACTGATACCGCCACATATCTCGAATTACACACACGAATTTACGGTTAATGAAGTACCACAACTATATCTAGTCACGCATAATTATACCTCATTCCTCCAAGGAAAAACTCGTAACAACATTCTTGCCAATTACCCTGGCTACTCCAAATGGTTCCCGGACATGATACACTTGCCCTAAATGAACCAAAAACTAATATAATCAATGCCCCATCTAGGCACGCTACTTTTGTCCTTTAATCCCTACTAGGCAAGGGCTACCGGTGTGGTTCTAAAATCCACATTGCAACATTTCCCCATCTCTAGCCACCCTGACCATGTTAAGGTTATCAGTATCTCGGACTCTATCACCTCGATCCTGGCAATCTCCTTCATAGTCCCCTTAACTTCTTTGTCAAAAGAAAACTCCACTACCGGCCTAACAACCATATTTTAATGAACTCCCAGGGTGGATGTCCACCAATGGGGTTCCACGAACACAAATTCTCCATAAGTGTTAGGAACACTTTCTAGTGAGCCTATCATTCTTCTAAAGGACTCTCTCTTCATTGTACCTACCTTACTTCAATATAAGGTTCACTTCTCCATATCAATCTTTATTCACTATCGGCCTATGATCGATCCTTATATGAATAATTCAAGACTGCATTCTTTTCATTTTTGCTAAATTATGGGAACTCACGGTTAAAACCATCTGTAAGATCCCTCTATGAGCAAAACATCTTGCTCCCTCAAACATGGTGACCATCACTTCCACCATTTTGACATTGCTCCAACGAGTGAAAACTTTTCCTCAAATTTTCACATATGGGTATTTCCACACTCCGCTTTAAGACAAAGCTCCTAACCCCTATGCTTCCACTGAGTAATGCTACACTTACTCCGCACAACTCACTTCAACGTATGGTCCTTATTAAACCCCTTATTCCCAATTTGCTTCACCCAGTAATCCAACTTTAGCACCACTCTGTACAACAGTGATACTGGAATGATTATAACTACTATACTTTAGTAGTCATTGCAACAATCCTAAATAACGACACAAAAAAGGGAGTGACCTCTACTGCGGTCCTCATTCCCAACTTCAACTCATAACTCTAACTAAGACCCGCCTCCTGTTACCCTTATCGCGACCTTCCTATGGTCTTCCTTCATCGATCAATGCCCGAGTCTCGAACGAGCGCACAAAAGATTTACTATAATCTTACATAATGGTAGGAAAACGAAATCTCACAAGAGTAATCAACAATCCTAATCCTAAGTCTCTATATCAATTTGAGAGCAACGTTGAAAGTGTAGTACGTCCACACAGATTCCTAAGGACATTAGAACCTGATGCCCCGATACCATCTGTAACACCCCACCTAATAAAATACCGAGCGATCACTCTTGTACCAAATTAAAACAGGAGTCGCATATGGTTCATTCTTAGCATCACTGTCGAAAACAAAATTAATTACTAATAACCTATTAGGATGGCGTCAAAATTTTATTTAACTAATCTTTTAAACAAATTAATCATTTCAAACATTCACACAGTTTAAGTATAAATGAAACTGAGATGAAATAAAAATAATCGAACACTCGGTTTACTAATATACAACCAAATCGAATCCGCATAAAAGGCGGTAAAAGAATAAATAAATGAAGTTGGGTTATTAGCCCAAATGTTTATAAAGTACCTCATATCTAGATTACAAGGATAGAAGCGTCTATAGTATGCCTGCATGCATCCACAGCTGTTGCAGCAGACGTCTGACTCGAAGGAATCGTCATCCAGGCATCCCTGTGTCTAGAGACCTATATATATATATATATATATAGCAAAAGAGAGGAAAAATAGATACACGAGTCAGAGTCCGATTTGTGCCTAACTAACCAGTTTCACCAAAATTCTACAAATCCTATTTAACCAAAGTACTAAGTGCTAAACTTCTCCCCAGTCTCAATATTGTGCCACGTTCGTGCGTGGGGTGTCTCGCAAAGCGAAATCCAAACAAGGAACCCCCCGATACACTACTACTTGGCAGTGTCAATCGTCGAGATTCATTAGGCCCTCAGTACATAACGTGTATATATATATATATATATACACATTTTCATACTCACTTTTATACACATATCACATTTTAAGTCCGGATAAAATCTGAATTTATTTCATATTCCATTTATCTCTTTACTCTAGTAGCGATATAATATCTTGTTCTCATACACAAGTAATATACTATACACACAAGTACAATAACCATCCCAACGAGCTATAACTCGAGAATGCGGTCTCTCAATGCTATCATCTTCCGGGAATTACTCACTTTATCCCAGGTTACCATATATCAGACTATTATCACACCGCCATGGTAATAAAAAAAATCAAAATGTATGGGAAGCAGTCATATTTCATCCCCGAAAATGAGACGAAACATACCCACCACGTCACACCCCTAATAAAAAAAATCACACAATAATAATGGACGCTATGACCTGGGGACTATATGCTCCCTACTCCTCAAGCCAGGGGCCTCACCCACAACGTGCAACTTCCCATGATAGCAAAGAGGGGGTCTGCTTCACATAAATATATATATATACCATTCACACATAGATATATATGCATGTTCATATCATTTTATATATATGCCGTAATCACATCGTATATATAATCTACATCATTCCTCAAATATATATGTGTGGCCATAATTTCCAATCTCACATAACGATGGCCAATAACCCCAAATATTTTCACTCGTAATAACATTTAAATATTTGCACACTCACGATACTAAATCCCAAAGTAGTCTCTCTCTTCTTAGACTTTCGATAGTTCCATATCTCGAATCAACCTCTTAAATGACCCAAGGTCAATTCACAACTCCTCATGTCCTTTAGATCACAAATCTCTATAATCCTCTAATTTAGAAAGCCCCTAAGCTTTAAACTCAAAGAGGAGAAGGAATAAAAATCTCGAAAATCTTGGGCAGAAAACAGAGTGCCAGTCGACCGGCCCTGGACCCCCGATCGACCGCGGTTTGTAAATAAGACTAAGAAACCAACCATTAGGCCCTTCTTCCTCGACGCGATTGACCGGCCATATGGGCGCGATCGACCGGACATACTAGATCCTCGAAAATCAGTTCTCCAAATTTTCCATCCAACAACTCAAATGTCATTTTTATGGTTTCTAATCTACACCAATATCATCACAAACATCTACACAATAAATTCTAACTAACAAATTAATAAATTTTATTTTTCTCCCAAGGTCAGGTTGGATTTCTAAATAGCGATTTCGATCTCAGACAGCATTTCGTAAAAAAATCATTATAAATCCAAAAAAAATCAGAAAAATACATGGTCAGCGCCCACGCGACCGTATCGAAAAGATATACAAATTTAATTCTTTGACGAAGATCTGAATCGATTTGCTTCCTAGCCAAATCGATTCGTAAGGGATGATGGTCATTATTCACCTTCTTCTCCAAAAATCCAAACCTCCATGTTTCTCCATTTTTGTTGTTTCTAATCTCATCCAACAACTCCATAAACCTCTAATCTATGTTTTACAGATAGCACATCAATTAATTTAGGGTATTAAACCATTTCTCTTAGATTTAAACCCTAAAATCATAAAAACCCCAACTTATCATTTTAACCCATTTCAATCCATTTCTTCACTCCATTTACATGGATTTAACACTTCAAATCATTAAGAGTTTACATTACATCAACATGTAAACTCATATTCAAATTTTTTCAAATTTATTTTAAGGGTTCTAACCAAAAATCATATAGTTTACCAACTATAATATGAGATTTATGCATAAAATGAAATAAATCAAGTACACACTTGCCTGGAGGATGAAATCCGACGACCTCGAGTCGAATTCGATGAAGTTTGGCTGGAATCCTCCATTTCACTTGTAATAACCCTCACGTTTGATAGCCTATTTTATATTTATTTACCATATCTAGTAATTAATAATAAAATGATGGATGTTGAGTAAATATTAATTTAATATGAAAAAGGTTAATATTTACTGAAATATTGTATGATTACCTAATGAGTAGGTAAAAATATCCATGTGGTGATTTATTGTGTCATAAGATATAAAATGATATTTTGGTTTGATGAGAAACCGGAACTAAAAATGAGTTATAAAATTTCCAAATGATAATTTGGAGGGTGTAGTTAGTCCCGGTAGGTGCAAGACAGTCAAAATAAGTGTCATATTGCATTTTGGTATTTCGGGCACTTTTGACTGGTTATAGCTTAAATGTGTAGTTGCGTATCATTATATCGCGTATTAATTATTTTAAGTGGACAATTTTAGACTTAAGGCCCGATTAAGTCTTGCTAGCCTTATTATTTTCCCTCATTTCTCTTCAAACACAATTGAGCCCTAGAGAGAGAGGAAGAGAACTTTGGAGAAAAGAGAGATTGGAGCTTGGATTGTTGCTTTCTTCTTCATCAAATCAGATTCTTGCAAGATTGAGGCAAGTAATCTACTTGCTATTATGTGATTTAAGGATAATAATTAGTTTTGATAGTTATTGAATTGTTATGGTTTATCATTTTAGGGTTTTGTTAGAATAATTGGGTATTAACCCTTGGAAATGGATTTGGAAGATAAATATTGTAAATAATGATAGTTGGGTGTATTTATGGAGTTTTAGTTCCATTATATAAGCTTGGTTGGGTTGGTTTTGAGGTTGGGAGAAAATATGGAGTTTATAACTCCATAGCCATTCTTGGCAGTTTCGCAGGGGCGAATCGATTCGGCCCCTAGGGCAAATCGATTCTCATAGATGCAGTTCCCATGTCTGTGTACCCGAATCGATTCAGGTTAAGGACGAATCGATTCGGCAGTATGCAAAATGTTGGATTTGTCTTCCGAACCGATTTGCATTAAGGGCGAATTGATTCGGGTCCTGCAGTTTTGAGTCATTTTCCTTTTTAATTTTTGATCTTTTTCTTTAGGTTTAGGACCTAGGAACCTTCTTGAAAGAAGTAAACTTGGAGTCCTAAAGTATTAGTTGAGTTTAGTCGCCACCCTAGACTAGAATTGGGTCATCTGGGGTTTATTTTCCCGGGGTGTTTAAAGAAATGTTGAGGCATTTCTTCTTTTATTCAAACTTTTTGAAGTTAGGAAGTTAAATGCCCATGTTTGGAGACTTAGGGGCTTATCGGAATTATCTGAACTTTGGGAATTGTAGGATCATAATGTCTATTTGGAGACTAAGCCGAAACTTAAAATTTGAGGAATATTAATGACAATATTCGATGGGAATTTAGTTCGAATAAAATGAGCCCAAATGTTTAGAGATGATAGGTTCCACTAAAATGAACTCAAACTGTGTTAAAGATGATTGGTTCAAATAAAATAAACCCAGTTGTTTAATGATGATAGGTTCGAATAAAAAGAACCAAACACATGGATAATGGAAATGGAATCTTGGTATGGTAATTGAAAATGAAAATGAGATTTTAAATGTAAATGTTAATTTACTGATACACACCTCTCTAAATGACATCATAAGGGAAGTTCGCGCGCTTGGTGATGCCCCCTGGCTAATGAATGCATGGTGGATATAGTCCTACGCTATATGCGGGGTTTTAATATGTTTTCTGCGCTGGTGAGGGAATTTCAGGTGTGATCCTAACTCTCCCGCAGGCATATGGTCGCTTCCCGACGTTGCGTTATGATCTCAGGTTGTCTTGTATAGATAGGCCCAGGAAGATGATGGTCATTTAGGGGCGCGCCCAATGGGAAAACTCGGAGGGGCGGTCTTAGAATCGTTATATGTATATGAATATAACTTTTCTGCATCAAGTGGGACTTGATGGATATATGCCATAAAGAGCATGGATACGTGCCATAAAGAGCACGGGATTGAGATTAATGTGCCATAAAGAGCACTTGGTATAAATGGTATTCCTATTAAGGAATGGAAAGATAAAATGGAAAGATAATTAACTATGGAAGTTAATAAATGGTTTTATTCCTATTAAGGAATATAAAAGAAAGTGGTAAATGGATTAATGAGCAAAGGTTTTAAATTCAAGTTATTTACTTTTAAATTCTCTTTTGCAATTGTGTTACATTTCATAATCATAGTTTAACATGCTAGATAACATGCCATATCATCATCCTTATCATTCATGCATAACTATTCATTTCTATCATGCTTTTTATTTCTTCTGGTGATCATATAGAACCCGGCCCTGACCGATTTACTTTCCTTATTGTGTATATGATTGTATCCGCTCAGGTGCTCCCCCACAAGGACGCCCATTTTGATGTTTCCATTCCAGTTACTTTGACAGGCTGTAAGATTTTGTGGATATTACAGGTCATTGAATTGGACGCCCTCATCTTTGTGTTCTAGATACGATCGGGTCTTTTCATCGGGCGTGTGGCCCAAAACTGTTGTACTTGTATAATAAATGTATTATATAAGATATTAAATTATTGGAATCCTTTGTGTGTAGCTGTGGATCGACATCCTATTCGGGCCATTTGTATACATTCGTGTTAGATGTATTATATATATTCTTATGGAATTCCACTTGCTTGTCAGAATGGGTTATTTAATTTAATTTTCTTAACTGGTTTTAAATTTCTAAACTTTTTGGCAACCCGTTTTATGATTTATTGGGTGGTTTTCCCGTATATTCAGTTTATTTTTGTTGATGCTGAGGATGATATCCTTCCATGATTCCTGTTACATTTGGGTATCGGGCTGGCCTCCCCTTATCCCGGATCGCAGGTTGTCACAGATGGTATCAGAGCCTCAGGTTCTAGAGTCTTTAGGATCTATGTGGATTCTTCACGTTCTACCGTAGCGTTCTTTGATATAGAGCCTAATGTTAGGACTGTGTAGTTGTCTATGTTTGCGATCTTCTGCGAGATAGATAGTTTCAACTAGTATTTTTTTTTACTCTATTGTTTCTTCATCTCCAATGCCGCCTAGAGGGGTCGCCCAGTGAGACGTAATAGGGGTGTAGAAGAGGAGGTAGATTCTCCACCTCCGCCACAAGGGAACGTTAACGCTGCGGATGTAGCAAACATAGTAGCTCATGCGGTTAACACTGCCATGACCGCAGTGGTCCAACAAATTACCAGGGAATCATGATGTTCAAGCTCCTATGGGACCTTCTCTGTGGAAAAATGGTTTGGGAGTCCTTTCTAAAGGGAAATTCCCCGAAATTCGAGGGAGGCATGGATGTTCTTAAAGCCAATTAATGGAAGGAGGACATGCAACGCCACCTTCGAATGATAGAATAGTGCAAGGAGGAGAAACAAGTCCTTGCCACTTTTAAGCTTGTCGGATCTGCGTTATAATGTTGGGAGATAATAACCATACCAGAGAAGAGAGACACAATGACGATCACTGAGTTTTGGGCTTTGTTCTATCGTGAGTACGTTCCTCCCAAAGTTCAAAGGGAGATGAGAAAGGAGCTCCAGGATGTTGTGCAAGGAGAGAGATCTGTGGCGGAATATGTAGAGGAGTTTACATGGTTGGCGTGTTTTTTTCCGGATGAGGTGACTCCGGAAGGTAGGAAGATCTCAAAGATTATGGGAGGTCTAAACTGGAGAATCCGGCAACAATTGTTGGGTAATCCATCTTTACAAACTTTTGGTGAGGTTATGAATGCAGCCTCACCCCATTGTCGTGAGGATCGGCTATATACACCGGGTAGCAAGAAAACTACTGTCGTGGGGCAAGCAGGAAAGCTTGGATAACAGGGGATTGGAGGAGGAGCATTTCCCTCATCCCAACCTTCGGGTAGTAAGCAGAAAGAGAGGGACCCTCGGCAAGGGTTTTTGTCTAAAAGACAACGTTTGGAGGGTTTATTGGGGGTGGCAATAACATTAGTCACGGTAAGGGTGCTTCACAACATGTAGGTCGGGGTGGTCGTGGAAGAAAAGACCATCTGGGCCAAGGCATTACCCAGTTTAGAAATAACGGGGGTCGAGGTCAAGAGGATATGAAGGGACGGTGCTTCCTTTATAGGGAGGCAGGTAACTTGGATGGAGTGTCCTTGATTGATTGGGAGAGTTTATCAAATTCAGGAGGCTATACTTCCTCCAGCTTCGTTAGCACCGCCCGCTATTAAGGGTAAGTTTTTATTTCGAAGGTACTTGAGTTATGTGTTATTTGATGCGGGTGTTACGCGCTCATTTATTTTATGAGCTCCTCTCAGACTACGGATTTGATAAAATCTGCTGAGAGTATTTTTACTAGCATTGAGTTTTACGAGTGATGGTTCGCTCAATTCCTTGTTTGTATATATATAGGGATTTCTTGTGGTATTTTGTGCCTTGAGGCTGATTTACACGTCCTTGACATGGTCAGGTATGATGTGATTGGTATGCCTTATCTCCACGACCGACAAAGTCGAGTAGTAGCGTATAGGAGGGGTTCCTTGTTTGGATTCCGCTTTTGCGGGATGCTCCACGTGTGAACCTCGACGACGTTGGAAGTGAAGAAATACTGTTTTTTCTTCTTTTAGTTAATTTTATTTTATTTTATTTTGTTGGTTGGAAGGTTTAGCCGAGAATCACGTAGAAGAGTGATTAATGGCTATTAAAGTGCGAAATAGAAGCACTGTATACAGTTCTCTCCTCTGAACGATGCGAGGGAGACTGGGATGCGAAGTCGAATTAAGACTTCGGGTTATGCCTTGATAAGAAGGCTATTTGAAAAGGTATATATATGTTGTGGGGTATATAAATATAAGGCTTTATGAAAAGTGAATGTTTGATTGTTAAATCTTCAGTTATTTAAATGGTAATGTATATAAGTAGAATCTTTTCGATCCCGAACATGTGTCTTAAACCTGTATATCTTGATGAACGACAACGCGAGGTAGTAGTGTAACGGGAGGGTTCCTTGTTTGGATTTCGCTTCGGTGAGACGTCCCACGCATGAAATCGAGCAAATGTCGGGAGTTGAGAAAGGTCTTGGGCACTAGGGATATACTTAGTTTTATGTGTATACGACTTTGATAAGATATAGGTAGGTAGACCTTAGGATCACTTGGACATAAGGCCTTTAGTTTATGTGACGTTAGTTTAGGAGAGCTGTCGGGAGTTGACCACGAACAGATTGTGTGCTAACTCTAAGAGGGATTGGTTCCCTAGTAATGAGAAGTGGGAGATTTCGAGAAGTTTGGTTTGTTAGGCCGAAGGAGATGAGGCCTCTTATAGTTAGAATGTTACGTTGGCAACTCAACTTTTGGGATGAAAAGGGTGAATTGATTTTCACTCCTGAGCCCATGTTGTAAGCTCAAGGGTGAATTCCGTTAACAAGTCTCTGCCAGAATGGGAAGTAATAATACTGGGGCATGGACCTAATGTTTATGCGACTCATAAGCTAAGACTTGTGAGAAGTATTATCCCATGTTTGAATTAAAATTCATCGTGGGGATGACGGCCATGTAGGAAAGAAGGTACTACTTCCTGGGCAGAAATTTAGTCTTGCGTGCGAGCAATATTTTGTTGCAAGATGTTGTAGGAGAGACAAGGGTGCTTAAATCCACATACACAAGCTGTTGATTGAGGGAACAATATCTTGCTCTATTGACTCTGAGGACGGGGTGTGTTTCCACAGGAATTTTTTTTTGTCCCGAATGAGAAGGACTAAAGAAGAGCAGATATGGAGGAATCTCATGGTTCTAAGATTATGGTGCATCCGAGTAACGACAAAATGTGTCAAGATATGCGCCGCCAGTATTGGTGGTCGGACATGAAGTGTGAGTTGGGCTGCATGGGGTGCCCTAGATTATAGTTTTCGACTAAGACAAGATTTTCATTTCCCACTTGTGGTAAGTTTCCAAGAAGCCATGGGAATCAAATTGTGGTAAAGAACTTCTTATCATCCTCCATAGATGGCCAGACCAAAAAGGGTAAACCACATGTTGGAGGATATACTCCTTATGTGTGTGCTTGACTTCAAGAATAGTCGAGAATAGTGTCTCCCACTAGTTGAATTCGCTTATTATAATTTGTATCGATTCACTATTGGGATGGCGTTTTAAAAAGCCTTGTATGGTAGCCCTTGTGGATCTCCCGCTTATTGGTTAGAGGTGTGAGATAATAAGTCTCTCGGACCTGGAATTATTCGAGATACTTCTTCGAAAATTGAGCTCATTCGGAATTGCATTTCGTATAACCAAGATCGACGAAAGAGTTATGTCGATGCGGGGAGAAGGCATGTGGAAATTGAGGTCGGTGGACCAAGTGTTAGCGCGAGTATCGCCTATAAAGGGCATTAAGCATTTCGAGTAGAAGGAAAACTTGCACCACGTTATGTTGGACCTTTCCTATAAATGTTAAGGTGGGTCCGGTAACCTATTAACTTGCTTTACCGAAGCACTTGGAGCAAATTCATGGCGTGTTCCATGTCTCTCCTGTATAGTAGTACAAGAGATGTGATTGATGATGCTAGGATTTAGCACCACCAGGTAAGTGATAGTGAGCTCAAACAGGAGTAGCCATGGCAGCTATAGAGATGTAAGTATATAAGTATGTGAGTGTGTAGAAGGGGACGAGTATAAGAAGAAATCAGACAATGATGTATAGTGGTTCAGCCAATTTGGCCTGCATCCACTGTGAGTGTGTGATCCACTAAGTATGGGCACTAATGGCCTTGGATACAATGCACATAAGCTCTCTCTCTCTCTACTGTGTGTACAAGCAGAGTTTTAGCTAGGGTTGCAATAATCTGATCCCTTGTAGGGTTGTAGGTGACAAGTATATATAGGTCTTGGGGGGTGCAGTGTACCCCCCAAGTATGCATGGTGCATGTGAGTGATGATCTGGCCAACCCCCTATTGACACCTGTAGATGCCCAATGATGACATAATATTCCCTCACGTGAGGGTGTGATTTGGTTATAACGGTCTGCCACGTGCCATGTGAGCCTCACGCGCACTGTTCCACGCGTCTCCCAAACCACGCGCTGTGATGATGTCACCCTCGGCCTATGAGACGAGGCCGAGGGAAAAGTTCCTTCCGTTAGTGAGTCTGGCTTGATTCTGGCCTCGTATTGTCGTACCCTCGTAGGGTCGTCTGGAGCCTGGTGAAGGGCCGACCCCTCGTAGGGTCGTCTGGAGCCTGGTGAAGGGTCGGCCCCTCGTAGGGTCGTCTGGAGCCTGGTGGAGGGTCGGCCCCTCGTCAGGTCGTCTGGGCCTGGTGGAGGCCAGCTGAGGCTTGGTGAAGGGTCGGCCCCTCGTAGGTTCGTCCGTTTTGGAGATAATCTTCAGCCAAGCCAAGGATATAAACGGGTATATCAATCACCCCCCAGCCCTTAGCCATAGGTGCCATTGATATGGCTGAGGGATAATGTTGAAATTGAGATGCGTGTATGATCAGTTAGGTGAGTGACACATGGCCAGGTACTCATTGCTATTCAAGTTTCCAAGGCACGACGGCTGCACACTTGCATGGGGCTTTGTGCCCTAATTATACCCTTCTTGGAAAATGTGCCCATTTATTACCAGAGTATTTAAGAGTTTTTTAAACTCTCTCTCTCCAGCTTCTTCTTCTTCGCGCCCAAGTCTATTCTCTCTCTAGAACCAGTAACCTTTGCCACTTACAGCCTTCGTTTCGTCAGGTCTCGGCAGCGTTATTCACCCTCGTTATCAGGTACTCTCCTTCATTAAGCGCTTCCCTTTGTTCTTCAATTCTGTTTGTTTTTTAAGGCCATAGGATTGCATTTTCTTCGAGTTCCCCATAGCTTTTTCCGGTGTCTTCTCCGGTTAAAGGTTCTTGAACATTCTTGACGAAAAACCTTTTAGTTCTTTGGTTTAATCCAAAAGTCAAACCTGGTCAATTCCCCAATTGTTTGTAGCTGAATTAGCCAAGTCTAGTGTAATTTCTCCAAGTGTAGGGTCTTCCCCTTAACGCTTAGGAGGCTTTACAGCTTAGTGTCTGAATTCCCACCCTTGAGAGAGAAACTCTTTGCTGAGATCAGAGGAATAGAGGAAGAGGAAGAGAGGAGACGAGGGGGCGACCCTAATTGGGTACGACCCATCTTTCCCTCTTGCCACCATAAGACCGTCTGAACCTTCTCAGTCTTGTGGGTCGTCTCCTCGTCCGGCCGAGACTCCCAAACCTAGTGAAATGGACGAGAGAGCCTCCTCTCCAACTGGTGCTGGAACTTCTGGTAGAAGGGACACATCTGACCTTAGTCCAGGCCGTGAGGCCGAGGGTACAGTCCCCTCTGATGCCGTTCCTGTGACAACCCTATCCCCCAATGCCTTCCAAGTGGCTTTTCCCCAGGGTCCTCCTGCAGATGATGAGGGGGAAGGGGATGAGGACGAGGACGATGATACAGATGACGAGGTTGACACCTCCCACGCCTCGTCCTTTATCTCCTCTGTTAGGGATAGAGACCTTCTGATATGGAGGCATATTTACGGAGTGCCCTCCAGTGTAACTATGAGGGTTCCCTCTGAGACTGAGAGGGTTTTTGATTGTGAAGAGGGATAGGTTGCAATCTATGAACAAATGTTCAAGGTTGGAGTCAGGCTCCCTCTGCACCCTGCCATTGCCGATATCTTGTTTGCCCTCGGCGTCTCCCCCTCTCAACTACCCCCCAACTCTTGGAGGACGATCTTGGGCTATATTTCTTTGTGGAAGAATTCTTTCACCGACGAGCCCTCGACTACCCTATTTTTGGGCTGCTACAACATTACCTCTTCGTCCAAACAGCCCGGATACTATCATCTGGGGGCAAGGAGGTCTGAGAAGAAACTCCTTCACATGGCACAAACTTCCAACCACGATTGGAAAAAGAGGTTTTTCTTCATTTCTGGGGAATGGGAGCCTACCGCTGATGTTCCGAGGGTCCCTAGAAAATGGGCCAACCCCTCCATGAAGGCCAGGTCAGACCCTGGACTTAGTCTAGAGGAGAAGGACATTGTGGATTATCTGAGAGGACGAGGGCGAGAGGGTGAGCTTGCAAAATTCGAAGACTTGATGACCCCTCGGTTCCTTAAAGAAGCTGGTCTGAGGGTCGTCCCCCTGACTGAACTATGTGAGTTATACTGAACATTTTACATTTTCCATTCTTTGCTTTTTTTTCCAAGTGCTTCCTCTTTAGATCTGCATTTTTCTAACATATCGTCCTCTTATCAGATCGTCCTGCAGGTACACCAGACTACCTTTGGGAAATGACGGCTCCCAGCTTGCTATCTGGATTGGCCAAGAAGAAAGGGAAGGAGCCCCAGCAGGCTCCTAGGAAGACAAAGGCCGCTGGGCCGACAGTGGTGGAGCCGACCACCGACAGCAACAAAAGGAAGGCGTCTGAGGTGCCTGTTGAGCTTCGACCTGATCCTCAGACAAGGGCTAGGGTCGAAGCCTCTGAGGGGACAACCTCTTCGTCCAGCATGGGGGCCTTCTGGTCTCAGAACCTAGCACACTTAAGGGCCGACCCCTCGTCATTGATCACGAACTTAAGGGCAGCCAAGGCCTCGATGTTCTCTGCACCGTCGGCCTCTGACTTCGAGTTCTTAGCAAAGATGCCTCCTGCTAAGGTGTACGACTACGGTCTGCACTCCCTTGCTCAGGTATTGGTCTTGACCTTCTTCTTTAATTTCATTCTCACTAACTGTTCCCTCGGTCCTTCTTGACATCTGTTTTTTGTTTATTTTTTGTGCAGTCCGTTTGTGCCTTCACCTCAGCCACCAAGTGGATTGCTGAGAACCAACAAAAGTTTCATGAAGCTGAGAGGGACATTCAACACGAGGCCGACCTTCGGACAGAGCTGGATACTGCGAGGGCCGAACTGGAGAGTACAAGGACTGAGCATGCTAGAGTCCTGGATGAGCTGATGAGGCAACATGATGCCGACCTGCAGGCTAAGGACTTGCTCATCAAGGAGAGGGACTCGGCCCTGATCAACCTGGAGGCCCAGCACAAAACTGATCTTGAAGAGGCTGTCAGGAAAGCCGGGGCTGATGCTGTTGAGGCTTTCAAGACTTTAGATGAATTTCAGGGCTTCGGCCTTGAGTATCTGGAGAGGGGGATCACGACGGCCTGCCGATGGGTCGTCCTCAAATTCGGCGATGTCGTCTCCTCTGTTCGTCCTTCACTGGAGGGTGTTCAACTGGACGACCCCCTAATTGCCGAGGCCCTCAACCAAGTGGAATCCCAAGTCCAGATCAAGGGGGTCGGTACATCTGAAGATCATCCAGTGCTGGTAACTGAGGAGACCACTCCCATAGATGTTGAGGCCCTGCCCTCTGACGTCGTCCCATAGGGTGGCTGCCTGTAGCCCATACCCTTCCAGTGTATTTTTGTTCAATGGCCTTGTAAAACACTTGATATGTTTTATTAATACCATCGTCTCTTCCTTTCCATAATTGTTGTCTTCCATATTTAATTCTTTTATGGTTTGCTCCTTATTGATTTGCTCTTTGGTGATGCTACTAACCCCTCCCTCGTCTTTTTTGAGAACAGTGGTGGGGTCGTCCCCTCCACTGGTCCTCATTATAGCCGAGGGTTCAAGTAACCAAATTAATGATTTTTAAATAAATTCTACCCTCGCCTTTTTTGAGAACAGTGGTGGGGTCGTCCCCTCCACTGGTCCTCATTATAGCCGAGGGTTCAACTTACCAACTTAATGGTTTTAATGAAGCCTACCCTCGTCTTTTTTGAGAATAGTGGTGGGGTCGTCCCCTCCACTGGTCCTCATTATAGCCGAGGGTTCAAGTAACCAAATTAATGATTTTTAAATAAAGTCTACCCTCGTCTTTTTTGAGAACAGTGGTGGGGTCGTCCCCTCCACTGGTCCTCATTATAGCCGAGGGTTCAACTTACCAACTTAATGGTTTTAATGAAGCCTACCCTCGTCTTTTTTGAGAACAGTGGTGGGGTCGTCCCCTCCACAGGTCCTCATTATAGCCGAGGGTTCAAGTAACCAAATTAATGATTTTTAAATAAAGTCTACCCTCGTCTTTTTTTATAACAGTGGTGGGGTCGTCCCCTCCACTGGTCCTCATTATAGCCGAGGGTTCATCTTACCAACTTAATGGTTTTAATGAAGCCTACCCTCGTCTTTTTTTAGAACAGTGGTGGGGTCGTCCCCTCCACTGGTCCTCATTATAGCCGAGGGTTCAACTTACCAACTTAATGGTTTTAATGAAGTCCACCCTCGTCTTTTTTGAGAACAGTGGTGGGGTCGTCCCCTCCACTGGTCCTCATTATAGCCGAGGGTTCAATTTACCAACTTAATGGTTTTAATGAAGTCTACCCTCGTCTTTTTTTAGAACAGTGGTGGGGTCGTCCCCTCCACTGGTCCTCATTATAGCCGAGGGTTCAACTTACCAACTTAATGGTTTTAATGAAGTCTACCCTCGTCTTTTTTTAGAACAGTGGTGGGGTCGTCCCCTCCACTGGTCCTCATTATAGCCGAGGGTTCGACTTACCCAATTAATCTACCCTCGTCTTTTTTGAGAACAGTGGCGGGGTCGTCCCCTCCACTGGTCCTCATTATAGCCGAGGGTTCAACTTACCAACTTAATGGTTTTTTGTTGATGTTTCCATGCATACTGGAACTGATAACTATCGGGTTAGGATAATCATATTTTTCATTAATTTTCCAAAGTGTCCTGTTGGAGCAACTCCTATTACAACTATGGTCTATCAAGACCTTACAACACTACTGGTAGTATCTCTTCAAATGATCTGCGTTCCAGGGGTTGAAAAAAGGTTCCCCTTCCAGGTTTTCTAGTCTATAGGTCCCAGGGACAACTTCGTCGGTGACCCTATAGGGGCCGTGCCAATTAGGATCGAGTTTATTGGGCTTCTGCCAAGTCTTCTTGAGAACCAAGTCTCCTAATGCGATAGGTCTCTGTTTCACCCTCTGATTGTAAAACCTTGCGGTCCTCTGCTGGTAGGAAGCCTGCCTTATCTCAGCATCCTCCCTTCTTTCCTCAATCAAGTCCAAGTCAAGTCTCCTCTCTTCTGTATTTCCCTGGGGGTCGTACATTTGGACCCTATGAGTGGGAAACTCAACTTCGGTGGGGATGACTGCTTCTGACCCATAAGCTAACATGAATGGGGTCTCCCCGGTAGAGGTCCTTACTGTCGTCCTGTATGCCCACAACACTGCATATAACTCCTCGACCCATCTTCCTTTTGCCTCTTCAAGCCTCTTCTTAATCCCATCTAGGATTGTCCTGTTCGTAACTTCGGTTTGCCCATTGACCTGAGGTCGGCCTGGGGTGGAGAAGAATTGTTTGATACTTACCCTCTCACAGTACTTCTGCAGAGAGGCATTCTTGAACTGAGTCCCGTTATCCGAGATGAGGGTGTTGGGTAGAACGTATCTGCATATCACATTTTTCCAGATGAACTGGAAGGTCTTCTGCTCTGTAATCGTGACCATTGGTTCGGCCTCTACCCACTTTGAAAAGTAGTCAATTGCTACGATGAGGAACCGATAGTTATTGACAGCCCTTGGTAAGGGTCCTACCAGGTCAATCCCCCACACTGCGAACGGCCATGGGGATGTAATGGAGGTAAGAGGCTGATGGGGCTGGTGAGGGATGGTGGCAAATCTTTGGCATTTATCACACTTCTTTACATATGCTGCGGCATCTTTCCCCAAGGTCGGCCACTAGTAGCCCTGGGTGATCACCCTCTTCGCTAAGGATCTTCCCCCAATGTGGCTTGAGCACGACCCTTCATGCACATCTTGCAAAATGGAAGGGACTTCTGAGGGATGCACACACCTAAGTAAGGGGAGCAGAAACCCCTTTTTGTACAGCGTGTCTTTGATGACAGTGAATTTTGCAGCCCTGTATCTCAGCTTCTTCCTTTCTTGCCTTGCTTCTGGCATCTCTCCCTCTTTAATGTATCTGATCAGAGGGTCCATCCACGAAGTTTCTTGAGAAACATTCAGGCAATTTCCAAGTGTTCCCTTGACATCTTCAATAGTTGGTCGAAGCAAGATTTCTACCGAGACTGTCCTCCTTATGTCTGTCCTAGCCGCCGAGGCCAGCTTCGCAAGGGCGTAGGCACGGCCATTGTCGAGCCTAGGTATCCTCTTGAATTTTACTGCTTTAAAACCTTTCAGTAATGACCTCACCTTATCAAGGTACCTAGCCATCCTCTCGTCCTTGGCCTCGTAGGCTACTAGTATCTAATTCACCACTAACCTTGAATCACTATGGACCAAAATTTGGCCGATGCTACGAGATTTGGCCAAGGAGAGGCCAGCCATCAAGGCCTCATATTCAGCTTCATTGTTGGAGGCCTTGAAGCTGAACCTTAGGGCGTACTCAATGTCTGTGCCGTCGGGTGCTGATACTATTATCCCAGCTCCGCTCCCGCTTTCGCATGAGGACCCGTCGACGAAGAGACTCCATACGATGTGTTCCTCTGAGAAACCTCCCTCAGTGAGCGACCCCTGTGCAAAGATGTATCTTCCCTCTTCGTTTTCGGTCGCTTTCCTCCTAGCGGTGCTTGTCTCAGCACTGGCTGCAGGCGTGTCGGTGATCCTGTCTTGTTGTATATCTGTCTCCCCTAGGGTCTCACCCTCGGCTTCATCGCTCTCCCAAGTAAACTCAGCAACGAAGTCTGCCAGCGCCTGCCCCTTAATGGCTGTCTTAGGCTGATACACAATATCGAACTCCCCCAGCTCTATAGCCCAGGTCATTAGCCTTCCTAATTTTTCAGGCTTGTGTAGGACCTGCCTAAGAGGAGAGTTAGTAAGGATGACCATAGTATGAGACTGGAAGTACAGTTTCATCTTCCTCGAGGCATGAATCAAGGCGTAGGCCAACTTCTCCATCCTCGGGTATCTTTGCTCTGCCCCCTGGAGTGCCTTGCTGTTAAAATACACAGGCTTCTGTATACCGTCCTCGTCTCTTACAATGGCTGCGCTGATGGAAGACTCTGAGACGGCGAGGTACACGTAAAGTCGTTCACCCTGCACGGGTCGTGACAGCAGCAAGGGAGACCCTAGGTATGATTTTAGCTCCTTGAAAGCCTCATCACACTCTTTACTCCATTCAAAGGCCTTCCTGAGGATCTTGAAGAATGGTAGACACCTGTCTGTGGCCCTTGACACAAATCTGTTCAAGGCAGCCACTCTCCCTGTGAGCCTCTGAACGTCTTTAATGGACTTGGGGGTCTTCATCTCCATAAGGGCCTTTATCTTTTCAGGATTGGCCTCGATACCTCTTTGATTGACAATGAACCCCAAGAACTTCCCTGCTCCGACCCCGAAGACACACTTGGCCGGATTAAGCTTCATCTGGTACTTGTCCATCGTATTAAAGGTCCTCTCCAGGTCTGCCACATGATCCTCTGCTTTTAAACTCTTTGTCATCATGTCATCCACGTAGACCTCCATAGACTTCCCAATTTGGTCTTCGAACATTTTATTTACGAGGCGCTGGTACGTTGCCCCCGCGTTTTTTAGACCAAAGGGCATGACCCTATAGCAGTATGTCCCCTTGTCAGTGATGAAGGCAGTCCTCTCCGAGTCTTCAGGGTTCATGAAGATCTGGTTGTACCCTGAGTAGGCATCCATAAAAATCATGAGCTCGTGGCCTGCAGTAGCGTCTACCATCTGGTCAATGCGGGGGAGAGGGAAGCTGTCTTTGGGGCAGTGCTTGTTGAGGTCTGTGAAGTCCACACACATCCGCCACTTCCCGTTGGCCTTTGGGACAATGACTGCGTTGGACAGCCATTCAGGTAGATGACCTCCCTGATAAACTCAGCGTCTTGTAATTTTTTAACCTCATCCCTGATGACCTCGTACTTCTCTCTAGAGTAAATCCTCCTCTTCTGCTTTACCGACTTCACTCCCTCTACCACATTGAGTTTGTGGCACATGATTTCAGGGTCGATCCCCGGCATATCTACATGACTCCATGCGAAGACGCTTCGTCTTCTCCTCAACAGTTTGATGAGGTCTTCCTTGATATTGGGCTTCAGAGACTTGCCAACTTGGACGGTTTTTCTCGGGTCATCCTCATCGAGGATGATGGGTTCTACCTCCTCAGCGGCCTCTCCTTTCTTGAGCTTCGTCTCGTCCCTGGGGTCTAAGGTATCAATATTGTAAGTGGCTGTAGCCCTCTTGTGTGCCTCCCTTTCCTCAGCGGAGTTGTAGTAGCACTCTCGCGCTGTCGTCTGGTCTCCCTGAACCTCCCCTACCCCGTATGGGGTGGGGAATTTAATCATCTGGTGGACCGTAGACGGCACGGCCTCGAACCCTTTGAGGGCCACCCGTCCCAATATGATATTATAGGCTGAAAATACATGCTCATCCATCACAAAGAAACTGACCTTCCTAGTGAGCCATCTTGGCCACTCGTCCCCCACCCTAACATCGGCCTCATACACTCCAAGGGGGTGAACTTTTTCCCCACTGAATCCAATCAACGGATGATGGTACGGGACGAGTCTGGCACGGCTGAGACCTAAGGCCTTGAATCATGGCCAAAACATTACATCCGCAGATGAGCCCCCATCCACCAGGATCCTTGGCACCTCACACCCATGCACCCTGGTCGTGATGACGAGAGGGTAATCATGCGGGGCCAAGAGGCCTTTAAAGTCCATTCTTGAGAACCCTACTATCAGTGTGTCCATGTCCACCTTCTTCCTCTTTTCTGGCTTGGCCTCCAGAGAGGTCGAGTGTACAGTCTTCGTCACTGCCCTGGCTTCTGCCACGTGGGCCTTCCTATCTGCGACTTCCGACCCTCCTCCTGCCAGACCCCCAGAGATCATTCCCACTTCGAGCGAGATCATATTAAGCCTCTTGACGGGGCCCTGATCGTCTCTCGGCGGGAGGTCAGGGTCGTCCTCATCATCAGAAGGGTCGTCCCCTCTTTTCTAAGGACCTTCTCTACATGCATCGAGTCGCTTCTTTCTGGGGTCGTCCCCTCGGCCCCTCTTGAAGGCGCCTCTGTCGACGTACTTTCTGAGCTTCCCTTCTTTCAGCATCTTCTCAATCTCATCTTTCAGAGCAAAGCATTTGTCTGTCACGTGACCGTGGTCTTGATGAAATTCACACCACATGTTCTTATTTCTCTTGCCAGGAACTGCCCTAAGCTTCTCAGGCCACTTCAGGGATCGGTCACTCTTTATCTCATTGAGAATCTGTTCACAGCTGACCGTCAGAGGGGTGTAACCAGCGAACTTATCGTCCGTGGACCTCTTCTTCTCCTCTTTGTTCATCTTAGGGTACTTACCCCCACTAGTACCTCCCTTTTCGTCTTCATATTTTGCGGCCATCGCCTCTTCGGCGTTCATCACCTTTCCTGCTGTTGACAGCAATTCGGCCATCGTCCTCGGAGGGTCTTCAGCAAGCTTCCATAACAGCTTCCCCTTTTGGAGTCCTCCAATCAAGGCTGTCATAGCTATGCTTTCCTCGTAGTCTTCCACCTCCAGCTTCTCTTTATTGAATCTGTCTATGTAGTCCCTCAGACTCTCATTCTTCCCCTGCTTAACATAGAGCAGGTGGGTGGTCTTCTTTTGTGGCCTCACCCCAAAGCAAAATTTGTGGATGAACCGGTCTGCCAACTGCTTAAAGTTTTCAATGGAATTTTTTGGAAGAGACGTGTACCAAACGTGTGCAGCCCCCGTCAGGGTTCCGGAGAAGGCCCGACACCTCATCTCATCTGAGATAGAGTATATGTCTGCTGCTGATTGATACATCTCAACATGGTGGACAGGGTTGGTGCTCCCATCGTATCTTGGGGTGACCACAGGTGGCTTGAACCTTGATGGCGTAGGGAAGTCGACTATCTTCGCCACAAAGGGTGAACCTATGGTATATCCCTTCTGAAGGGGGTCCCGGCTCTTCAATATATCACTGATCTTATCCTCTAGCCGCTGGATTGAGTCATTCCAGGGCATCACAGGGTCGGCGCGGCCGATGTTATCCCCTGCCGCCTCTTGAAGGTGAACGGAGGGTTCCGCTGCAGCAGGCCTGTGTCGGCTGTTTACTTCCCTTTGGCCGTCATCCCGTCCCTGGGGTCGGCCATCTGCTGCCTCCTTCCTGGACCTCGCAGCACTTCTTGACCTGGACAACTTATCCCGCAGGTCATTTACTGGGCCTAGCCTCTCAAAGGCCGACCCCCTGCTCAAGCGATCAAAAGCAGAGCCTCTCGGGCGGTCGTCAAGGTTTGGTCTCACGCACTTTCCTCTACTATCCTGGAGAGGTCGCACAGTGTTATTGGAGACCTCGTATGGTTCCCAGCATTCAATCAGGGCCTCCTCTCCCTCCAGATCGTCATATCTGTCCTCAGGGCAAGGGTTTCCTTGCCTCCCCAGGCGGAGACGTCGGGGGTCAGCAACATCCCTACGCCGCTGAGGGGGTGGCAGGTCTTTGCGTGGTGCCTGGGGTGGTCCCCTGGCCTCATGCTGTCCTGGAGCTGCTGCCGGAGTGATCATCTCAGGTGAGACCCCTGGTGGTCTCAGTATGTTCTGGCTTAGAGCTGTGAACTGCTCCTGCATCATTCGCTGGCTTGCTGCCAGAGACTTTAGGGCTGCCGCCACATCAGCCATCTCAGACTGAGGCGGCGGCTGACTGGAACTGGGTCTTCCCCCCTCATCTCAGGTGAGACCCCTGGTGGTCTCAGTATGTTCTGGCTTAGAGCTGTGAACTGCTCCTGCATCATCCGCTGGCTTGCTGCCAGAGACTTTAGGGCTGCCGCCACATCAGCCATCTCAGACTGAGGCGTCGGCTGACTGGAACTGGGTCTTCCCCCCTCATTCGGCAGGGGAAGTGGTGGTGGTGGCATCTCAGGTGCCATGTGCTTGAGCTAGAATAGCTGAAGAACGGTGAGCTTGGGAACCTTAGTGGGTCTCTTTCAATGGTGAAACACCTCCTCTCAGGGGGAGGGTTGGTTCACCACCAGAGTGCCCAGTGAGGTCAAGCTGTGCAAAGGAAGAGATGTCTTCTCGTTTCCCATAGACGACGCCAAACTGATGATGCTAGGATTTAGCACCACCAAGTAAGTGATAGTGAGCTCAAACAGGAGTAGCCATGGCAGCTATAGAGATGTAAGTATATAAGTATGTGAGTGTGTAGAAGGGGACGAGTATAAGAAGAAATCAGACAATGATGTATAGTGGTTCAGCCAATTTGGCCTACATCCACTGTGAGTGTGTGATCCACTAAGTATGGGCACTAATGGCCTTGGATACAATGCACATAAGCTCTCTCTCTCTCTCTACTGTGTGTACAAGCAGAGTTTTAGCTAGGGTTGCAATAATCTGATCCCCTGTAGGGTTGTAGGTGACAAGTATATATAGGTCTTGGGGGGTGCAGTGTACCCCCCAAGTATGCATGGTGCATGTGAGTGATGATCTGGCCAACCCCCTGTTGACACCTGTAGATGCCCAATGATGACATAATATTCCCTCACATGAGGGTGTGATTTGGTTATAACGGTCTGCCACGTGCCATGTGAGCCTCACGCGCACTGTTCCACGCGTCTCCCAAACCACGCGCTGTGATGATGTCACCCTCGGCCTATGAGACGAGGCCGAGGGCAAAGTTCCTTCCGGTAGTGAGTCTGGCTTGATTCTGGCCTCGTACTGTCGTACCCTCGTAGGGTCTTCTGGAGCCTGGTGAAGGGTCGGCCCCTCGTAGGGTCGTCTGGAGCCTGGTGGAGGGTCGGCCCCTCGTCAGGTCGTCTGGGCCTGGTGGAGGCCAGCTGAGGCTTGGTGAAGGGTCGGCCCTTCGTAGGGTCGTCCGTTTTGGAGATAATCTTCAGCCAAGCCAAGGATATAAACGGGTATATCAGTGATGGTGCCCTTAGGCACATTTTTTTCGAAGATATTGAGTTGCAACTTGACGTTCCTTATGAGGAGTAGTCGGTTGCTATTTTAGAGCGTGGGGAGTGGAGATTGAAACCGCCGGAAATACCTTTGGTTATGGTGCAATGTAGTCACCATAATGTCGAGGAATCGGCATGGGATCGCGAGGATGACATGCGAGAAAATTATCCGCATTTCTTCTTGTGAGGTATGCCTGAATTTTAGGGGCATAATTCCCTCTTAAGGGGGGGAGTATGTAACAACCCTCACGTTTGATAGCCTATTTTATATTTATTTACAATATGTAGTAATTAATTATAAAATGATGGATGTTGAGTAAATATTAATTTAATATGAAAAGGTTAATATTTACTGAAATGTTGTATGATTACCTAATGAGTAGGTAAAAATATCCATGTGGTGATTTATTGTGTCATAAGATATAAAATGACATTTTGGTTTAATGAGAAACCGGAACTAAAAATGAATTATAAAATTTCCAAGTGATAATTTGGAGGGTGTAGTTAGTCCCGCTAGGTGCGAGACAGTTAAAATAAGTGCCATATTGCATTTTGGTATTTCGGGCACTTTTGACTGGTTATAGCTTAAATGTGTAGTTGCGTATCATTATATCGCGTATTAATTATTTTAAGTGGATAATTTTTTACTTAAGGCCCGATTAAGTCTTGCTAACCTTATTATTTTCCCTCATTTCTCTTAAAACACAATTGAGCCCTAGAGAAAGAGGAAGAGAACTTTGGAGAAAAGAGAGATTGGAGCTTGGATTGTTGCTTTCTTCTTCATCAAATCAGATTCTTGCAAGCTTGAGGCAAGTAATCTACTTGCTATTATGTGATTTAAGGAGAATAATTAGTTTTGATAGTTATTGAATTGTTATGTTTATCATTTTAGGGTTTTGTTAGATTAATTGGGTATTAACCCTTGGAAATGGATTTGGATGATAAATATTGTAAATGATGGTAGTTGGGTGTATTTATGGAGTTTTAGTTCCATTATATAAGCTTGGTTGGGTTGGTTTTGAGGTTGGGAGAAAATATGGAGTTTAGAACTCCATAGCCATTCTTGGCAATTTCGTAGGGGCGAATCGATTCGGCCCCTAGGGCGAATTGATTCGCATAGATGCAGTTCCCAGGTATGTGTACCCGAATCGATTCGGGTTAAGGACGAATCGATTTGGCAGTATGCAGAATGTTGGATTTGTCTTCCGAACCGATTCTCTTTAAGGGCGAATCTTCGGGTCCTGAAGTTTTGAGTCATTTTCCCTTTTAATTTTTGATATTTTTCTTTAGGTTTAGGACTAGGAACCTTCTTGAAAGAAGTAAACTTAGAGTCCTAGAGTATTAGTTGAGTTTGGTCGCCACACTAGACTAGAATTGGGTCATCTGGGGTTTATTTTCCCGGGGTGTTTAAAGAAATGTTAAGGCATTTCTTGTTTTATTCAAACTTTTGAAGTTAGGAAGTTAAATGCCCATGTTTGGAGACTTAGGGGCTTATCGGAATTATCAGAACTTTGGGAATTGTAGGATCATAATGTCTATTTGGAGACTAAGCCGGAATTTGAAATTTGAGGAATATTAATGACAATATTCGATGGGAATTTAGTTCGAATAAAATGAACCCAAATGTTTAGAGATGATAGGTTCCACTAAAATGAACCCAAACTGTGTTAAAGATGATTGGTTCAAATAAAATAAACCCAGTTGTTTAATGATGATAGGTTCGAATAAAAAGAACCAAACACATGGATAATGGAAATGGAATCTTGGTATGGTAATTGAAAATGAAAATGAGATTTTAAATGTAAATGTTAATTTACTGATACACACCTCTCTAAATGACATCATAAGGGAAGTTCGCGCGCTTGGTGATGCCCCCTGGCTAATGAATGCAGGGTAGATATAGTCCTAGGCCATATGCGGGGTTTTTATATGTTTTCTGCGCTGGTGAGGGGATTCCGGGTGTGGTCCTGACTCTCCCGCAGGCATATGGTCGCTTCCCGACATTGCGTTATGATCTCAGGTTGTCTTGTATAGATAGGCCCTGGAAGATGATGGTAATTTAGGGGCGCGCCCAGTGGTGAAACTCGGAGGGGCAGTCTTATAATCGTTATATGTATATGAATATAAATTTTCTACATCAAGTGGGACTTGATGGATATTTGCCATAAAGAGCCTGGATACGTGCCATAAAGAGCACGAGATTGAGATTAATGTGCCATAAAGAGAACTTGGTATAAATGGTATTCCTATTAAGGAATGGAAAGATAAAATGGAAAGATAATTAACTATGGAAGTTAATAAATGGTTTTATTCCTATTAACGAATATAAAAGAAAGTGGTAAATGGATTAATGAGCAAAGGTTTTAAATTCAAGTTATTTACTTTTAAATTCTCTTTTGCAATTGTGTTACATTTCATAATCGTAGTTTAACATGCTAGATAACATGCCATATTATCATCCTTATCATTCATGCATAACTGTTCATTTCTATCATGTTTTTTATTTCTTCTGGTGATCATATAGAACCCGGCCCTGACCGATTTACTTTCCTTGTTGTGTATATGATTGTATCCGCTTAGTTGCTCCCCCGCCCGTTTTAATATTTCCATTCCAGTTACTTTGACGGGCTGTAAGATTTTATGGATATTACAGGTCATTGAATTAGACGCCCTCATCTTTGTGTTCTAGATACGATTGGGTCTTTTCATCGGGCGTGTGGCCCAAAACTGTTGTACTTGTATAATGAATGTATTATATAAGATATTAAATTATTGGAATCCTTTGTGTGTAGCTGTGGATTGACAGCCTATTCGGTCCATTTGTATACATTCGTGTTAGATGTATTATATATATTCTTGTGGAATTCCACTAGTTTGTCAGAATGGGTTGTTTAATTTAATTTTCTTAACTGGTTTTAAATTTCTAAACTTTTTGACAACCCATTTTCTGATTTATTGGGTGGTTTTCCCGTATATTCAGTTTATTTTTGTTGATGCTGAAGATGATATCCGTCCATAATTCCTGTTACATTTGGGTATCGGGCTGGCCACCCCTTATCTCGGATCGCGCATTGTCACATCTCTCTTCTTTTCTCTTCTTCCTTTCTTTATCTCTTTATCCCTTTCTTCTTTCTTTCTTTCTTTCTTTCTTTCTTTCTTTCTTTCTTACTCTCCCGTGCCTAATGAGGGCTTGTCCCTTATTAACCCAAAAATGACTCGTTTACTCAATTAGGAGTCCCTACGGGTCCAAAAATTCTCGAAACTCAATTACTTCCCCCGGATACTCTATTCTGACTATCTCGGCCATTCCGAGACCAACCGCACAATCGTAATTTACATCTGAGTCACTTAACCGCAAATCACTAATTTAATCCAACACAACTTAATGCGGTATTCCCATTTAAAATATTTTCTTTTGTCGGTTTACCCAGCTGCGACAAGTAATAAAAATGCTCCGACTCATTTACTTAATCCCAAAAGTAAATATAACATACATCAAAAATCATTAAATCCTTGAAAACCTCAAAAATTACTATTCACGACAATTTCTTAAATTCCCAAATGCACTTAATTATATAATTTAATTTCCCATAAAAGTGCGGGGTATTACAGTTTCCTTTTTGTACAGCTTAATAATAGATAGAATATTTTTATCGATTCATTTGTATTGCGCTTCTACTACTTCCTCTCTATAGTGGCATTGAAAATCTCCCATAATGGAGTCTTCTTAATCAGTTTAATATGCCTATCGTTTATTTTCTTTTTAATACCAGAAAAAATCATGAAAAGAAACTAACAACATTCGACATATAATGGTCGTGTTTATTCACACCCCGTGTAGATTCCACAGCCACACTAGCACTGCTTGAAGAACTTTATTAAGAATTTCTCTTCTTGTTATTCTTTACTTTTCTTGTCCTCATTTTCTTCCCCATTCTATAAATCTAAAAATAAAATTTAAATTACTAACCTATAATGATAAATTACATGTACAAAAAATAAAATACACGCAAATTAGAATAAAATACATACTCAAACAATAAAATACATGCGTATTTAATAAAAGTGCATGCAATATTCTCAGAAAAAACTTTATACAAGTCTCAACAAAATACATGCTAAAGGCGGTCATATATATCGTTTGTTATATGTTAATACCTAATACATGTTGTTTGATAAATAAAAAATCAAGATTCTCTGTTCTTAACATATTCAGACAAGACGTCATACAATAGATCCTTCTAAAAGCGCCAACGTTTTCAAAACCTCTTAAGAAATACTGCTCAATTCACTTTGCTAAATCCTTCGCTTTCGATTGAGTTACTTGAATCTTTTGCACATCAAAAGTGCACTTAATGTCTTCATAGTAGTAGAAAAAACCAAGTAACCTTTTCGCTCTATCATTGATGCGAAGGAGAAAACAAATTTTATCATCATTAGTAGTATTGACTGCCAATGTGAAAGGTTTTGTATTGTTTAGATCTTCAAAGGTGTAAGAAACAATTTTGTAGTTGAGCATGCTTGATGGTATGATTACTAAACAATAACACAACAATAATACTTCTTACAAACTTATGGAATATCATCTAAATGCCACTGGCGCGGACCAAAATAACATAAGATTGATTAAATATGGATATGACATATATATTGTATAAGTACATGCACAATATATAAAAGTACACGCATATTGAATTGAACCAATTCAATTTCAATGTGCGTGTACTTTGTGACTTTTTTCTGTACTTTTTGAAAGTACACATCAAATTCACAAAGTACACGCAATAATACAGGACTTGTACAAATACAACACCTAAATTCATAAACTACATGTAGTCCTAAATAAATGTCGTTGGCGCGGACCATAATTAATATAAGAGTTACACAAATACAAAGAGTATGTAAGATTGATTAAATATGGAGATGGCATATATATTGCATAGAGTACATGCATAGTACATAAAAGTACATGCATATTAGATTGAACCAATTCAATTTCAATATGCGTGTACCTTCTAAATTTTGCGTGTACTTTTTGAAAGTACACGCAAAATTCACAAAGTACACCCAATGATAAGGGGCTTGTACAAGTACAACACCTAACTTCATTAACTATATGCAGTCCTAAATAAATGTCGTTGGCACGGACCATAATGAATATACGAGTTATGCACATACAAAGAAAATCTATATATATATATTCCCAGTTCTCATTAAATAATGTATACAAGAGGAAATGTATAATGATGAAATACATAAATGTAACATGAAAAAAGTGTGTTTTGGATTTAAAATCAGGGCAACAAATGTATTTTTTTTCTATCATCAAGAAGAAGAATGTTATTTCATCAGTCCGTGTGTAATGTCTACAAATTTATACATATGAGAACACGAAATACATAAGGACAAACAAGTGATATCAGAAATAAAATTCTAAGAACGCAACATATACAGAGTGTATAGTATAATCTTAAGTACAAAACTTAAGAACATATATATGAGCTTGTATCCATAGTTGTTAGTGTTGTTTGGACGAATTTGATTGAGAATGTGAAATGTTTGGTTGAACTTTCACGATTAGGGCTTTGATCGCTTGAATATCTTTTAAGTGTGTTGATTGGGAATTCAAGGGTATTTATAGCTTGTTGTTGGACCAAAATTTGATTGATAATGAGAATCGTGTTGGAGTTTTGATCGAAGAGACAATACGGTTAGGATTTTGATGGAAGAGACGATACCTTATTTTTGGCACTTGAATTTATTTGAAGTGCATATTTGTTTTAATTTGGGGGTATTTATATGTTGGAACTAATCGTTTAAAATTTTTTGGGCCCGATTGTTGGTCCAAAATTGTTAGTCCAGTGATTACATCGTAAAAGGCCCTAAACTAACATGAAACTCGTGCGATACGAGACAATTTATTAATAGGACATCAAAACCGTGACAACAAATTATGTACCAAATGCGTGCCTTGTGACATTAACATGGGTCGTAGTTAATAGGTTAGGCTTACAACAATAAATAAGTAAAATTAATTAGATAAAAAATAGATGAATCAGAATAATATCTTTGACATTTATATGCCTAATTATATATCATATAATTTGATATTACTATTATGCCTCTAATATAATAGTATTAGAGGTTTTAATAGTTATTGCAGTTACAATTGAGTAAAAAGGCCCGGTAGCACAAACCCATATCAATTCTTGCCATTTAACTCTCCATTTACTATTTGCCCAATAAAGAGTGTTTCGTTTCAACTTCTATTACACATTGGTTTCAACTTCTATTTCCCCTGCTCTCTATATATTTGGAGAATTCGTCAACTATAATATGCAACCTTCTGTAGGTATATATTCTATACACTTTTCTGTTTTTCCAAACATTTTTTTAATCCAATTTGTCATCCAGATTTCGGTTGTAAGGAAAAGTAGCTGTGGTATTTTGTTACAGCGATTTGGTTTGGTTCCTTATTTTTCTTATTGTTGTATGGTCATTGCGATTGAGGTAATGAAATTTCCCCTAACATCTCTGGAAATTTTATATTTGGTTGTTGCATACTACATGTTTGAATGTTGTTCTCTTTGATTTTTCTTTGATTTATTTTTAAAGTAAATATGTAGTATTGAGGTAATGTAATTTCCCTTAACATCTGTGGAAAGTTTATCAAACATGTAGCTCAAACTGTAAAACCATTAAATGATGCATAAAATACATTATTAACTGTTAATATTTCACACAACACATAGCTACTAAATTATATAAAGCAATAACTTAAACTAGAATGTTAGTTGGAGGCATAGGATCAGGCAAGGAAATCGAATATTATAAACGAATACCTCTTTTTTCCTCAGATTTGGAACATATCCTTCAAACTACTCATTTTCTTCCTCCTGTTTCTCTTTCCCGCTGCAATTCAGAACATATGTAGGAGATTCATAAGGAGGATAATAATTCTAATATCCTTTTACTCCCCAATAAAAAATAAATATGTTTTGTTTCATACATATTTTACGGTAACATCGATATTTAGTAGTCGAATCAGATTTGGAACATACCCTTCAAACTACTCCTTTTCTTCCTTCTGTTTCTCTTTCCCCGTTGCAATTCAGAACATATGTAGGAGATTCATAAGGAAGATAATATTTCTAATATCCTTTTACTCCCCAATAAAAAATAGATATCTTTTGTTTCCTACATATTTTACTTTTGCATCGATATTTAGTAGTCGAATTACGATTCGTTTCCCGGTTCCCGATTCATACGTTTTCTAATTCCTGAGTAGATAAACGATTTGACAAATATGTTTATAGGGGATTCGCCTAAATAAATAATCTAAATACAAATAACGAAAACAATGAAAAAAATCACTTTAAAATTTCCAAATTGAGATTGGCAAACCCCTTACAAGACCTTGATTGTGCCGTCTGATTAAAAAATATCACTTTCGCATTGTTTATTATATAGGGCTGTCAAATAAGGAATAAGATTATTTTATGAATCATTACAAAAAAGAAAATGCTAAGTAGACACGAAAACGGGACACAAAATGGCGACACAATTGACGTATCCCCCGGTAGGTGATAACTATCAAAGTTTCACTATTATTTTTCTCAGCTTTACAGTTGTTATTTTACTTGGATATATGAACAATCAATAAGCTTCTCGAGATCATCCAATCTAACAATATCTTTGTATAAATATCTTCTCATCTGGCACGTGGGATTAAACCATTAACAGAGTTCTATTTAAAACTATTCTAAATTTCATAATTAGCCTATATCTGGTCCTAATTTACCCTGCTAATAATGATCAATTATATAAATACTATAGTGAAATGAATTTCAAAGTTAGAGATAAAATTGCAATTATACACATGCATAACTATTTTTATTATAAAATATGGCGTGTTGAGATGTCCCTCTAATATGCAATCGTTTAATTTTTTTAAATTTCGTTATTGACTCATAATTGTGTTTGGAAAAGTGAAATTACTGCATTTCTAGAGATATCCAAATCCAATTTTACTTCCTACTGTAATCTAGGAGCAACGTGGATTGATCAGTTGAAGCATATTGAGGTGACAACTTTTTGAATTTTCTGTTATAATTACAACCCCCTGAAAATTTAGGTGAAAAGTTAGGCAACCAACGCTTCATCATGAAAAAATAAATTATATTTAAAAGTAAATAATGAAACTGAATACTTTTGCTGTATAAAAAACAAAATAGACTAGAAATGAGTTTGGGGTTAAACTTTAACCTTCGATGAATGCTATAGCTAAGGAACCTTCGCATGGAAAAATGGATAAAATAAGAAATCTTCTAGCAATGGGAAAGAAAACAATTCTCAAATGTGGGAACCAGATGTCCAAACACACCTCTTTTAGAATTCCATATAAATTTCCTTACTAAATAACAGTTGTATTGGTGAGCCCTAGGAAGAGCCAAACAATCAGCATGAATGCTTATGAAACACAAGAAACTATAATAGTAAATCTCAAAATTAGAAATTTTAGAAAGATGGAGACTGAATAAGAGGAATAATAATGGGGCAAAAGCATAACAACATATGAAGCAATAGCAAATAACTTATGTTAATTATACCCGAAAATAAAACACAACTTCATGAAAGGAATGAAATGATACTAGGGGATTAGGAAAATTTTATGTCCACTCAAGTTTGGATTGTTGGGGAACAATTTTTGGGTTCTTATTATATTTCGTTCAGTTTTGGAGCCTTTTTTTTTATTTATTATTGATTTTTAGTTTGGGTTCATGGGCTTTTTAGTATGGGTTCAACTCTGGGATCTTATTATTATATATTTAGATGCAGTGGGGATGTTTATAATCCTCTAGACATCAAATCTATGGATCGCTTGAACTTCAGCAGATTGGAAAAAGGTCCCCCCATCTGCACAGTGGATGTATAACCCTTTTTGAATCTCTCTATAAAGGGGGTTTAAATTTTCTGTCATTTGGTTTAAAGTTTGTAATTAACACACACACGTACTAGAGGTTTTAATATCATTTAATGTACTTTCAATTTATTCAATTTATTTCTCTAATCCATCTTCCGTGAGAAATGAATGGCCTATCCAACAAATGGTATCTTTTCATCTTCATAGCCTTTCATCTGTCTACTTTCTATTTATTGGGTCTCTCTCTCACACATGAAAGGTTTACTTAGGGACGTGCTAACCATTCAAAGCCCATCTTGAATATATTATTTTCAGTCAATTATGAATCCAAAGTAATGCTATTCAAACGAAATTACTTGACAAAATGATGTCCCAGAAAGTGTATGGATACCAATGTGAATCCAAACACAACTTTGATTATTTTCTTGGTTGCTTAATCAAGTGCCATTTTTCTATTATGTGGTTTCTTGGATCACCAAGAAGCCACATAAAAGATGATTGAAATCATGGAAGGGAAACCAAATCTTATCATTGTAAACTATACTGATGGGAATTCGGTGGTTTCACTTATGGCTAGCAAACTTGGGATAACCTTGGTATTTTATTTCGGTAGTTAGAAACATTTTTGAATCTATGAGATTATTTTAATTTCTTATTATACTGTCTAATTGATCTCGAGTATTTTGACTAGGGAAATATTGCACACGCCTTAAAGAAGACTAAGTATGAAGATTCGGACATCAAATGATAAAATTGCCAAGTATCGCTTCTACTGCCAGTTCACAACTGATAAAATTGCCATGAATACAACAGATTTAATCATCACAAGCACATAGAAATTGCTGGAAGGTTAGAAACTTCACACTGTTTCCCCACACCCATTAATTAGAATTCTGCGTTTGAGATAGATTATTTGTTATTGAATTATGAACTACAAATTAATTGTAATAGTTTGGTTGTTAAATTTATAACTCATAATTTGTTCGCAAACGCACCTCATTAATTTTGAGGAAAAGATATAAAAAAGAAAGTTAATTTATCTTAATGAACAAAAAAATTATCCGTTTACAGCAAAGATAGGTCTGCCAGTATGAAAGCCATACTACATTTACTCTTCCAGGGCTCTGCAGAGTAGTTTCGGGCATCAATGTGTTTGATCCTAAATTCGTTTTGTATGTTGTTTCCAAAAAATTAAGTTTTAGCGTTTAACATAGTTCCGAAAAAAATATTCTTGCATTTTCTCTTTAGCAGATAATTTTTTTATATGGTTATAATGAAAAATCTGTAGTGCAATTGGCATTCTATTTGTTGTTCATTCATATGTTACAGATGAGATAACAGTGACCAATCAGAGATGGACCATCATGCGTCTGGATTTTATGACGCAACAAAGGATCTATATTACCTAGATTTGTTAGTAAAGATTTATGATTTATTAATCTTTCGATGTTTTATCCTGTGGTGTATCCAGACCTTTTGTACGAGATCCACTACTTTTTTATATCATCTATTTTTTTGGTATGAGATTTTTTTTCATTCATTTTTTTTGGTTTGGTACGAAATCAAATCTTCTTTATTTTTTGGTGTCAGATTTGTAAATAGAAATTTATATTTGAATTCGCTCTCCTCAATCGTAAATATATAATAATGTTTTTATAAAAATTAAAAAAAATAATAAATGCCCGCGCATCGTGCGGGTACCTGCTAGTAATATATAATAGTGAGATTTGGTTGAACTATTATAGGATATTTTTTTAGATAATTCATTTAAAAAAATTCTAACATCTTGTTGTTCAAAATCTTAACACTTTTTCTAGATATTTTTTTTATTAGCAATTCAAACAATTTTAACCATTTTTAATATTTTTAACAAAATTCAAAATATTATTTTACCAGTCCTGGAAATAAGAATTTATAGCCGCTCAAAGAAAAAAAAATTGCTCCTAAAAATCATTAGCTCATTTCTTAATCTGAAAAACATATATTTCCAACACAATCAGATATGCTTATTTTAAAGAATCCATTAGGCCCATTTCTTAATCTGAAATAGTAAATCAAGCGCTGATTCTGTCCTCGGGTAGATGAGTTCCCACATATAATTTTAAAATATATAAACTTCCCAAGATACCCACCACATGGGCAGAGGCAAGAAGAACACATGGTGGGCAGCTGCCCACCTTGTCTTTTGGGCAAAAAAAACTTCAACAAAAAATTTGTAAAATAAATTAGTAATATGTAAAAAATTTGTAGGGTAAAGAGGTAAATGCCCACCTTATCAAAAATCTATTAGCTAGCCTTAGCTCTACTGCTACTCCTATCCATAAATAATAACTAATAAAAATTAAGTTAAATTAACATTTGTAGACAGGGATCGAAATAATCCCCAAATTAGTACCTAAAGAGAGAGTAGTGTGGTGTTCTTGTCTAATGTTAGTTTAGTTTGAATTAATTTTTTATATGTTAAAATTTCAGTTTGCATAATTTTTTTTGTGTAAAACTTTGATCTTTTTTGGTGTAAAACGCTGATCTTTTTTGGTGTAAAACGCTGATCTTTTTTTTTTTGTGTAATTATATGAACTTGCTTTGTTTTTTTTAGTGTAAAAATATGGACTTGCTTTGATTTAATTATTTGTATGTTAAATTTTGAGTTTGATTTATATATTTTTTTGTAAAAATCTCATCGTGCCTTTATTTTATTTTATTTTTGTATAAAAATCTGAACTTGATTTTTTTTCGTGTGTAAAAATTTGAACTTGCTTGCTTTGATTTAATTGTTTTGTATGTTAAAATATTGTTCTGTTTTTTTTGGGTAAAAATCTGATCTTGCTTTTATTTATTTTTTTGGTGTAAAAATCTAAACTACTGTTTTGTTTGTTTGGGTAAAAATCTGATTTTGCTTTAATTTAATTATTTATTTATATGTTTAAATCTCACTTTCCTTTGTTATTTTTTTGTGTAAAAATCTGATCTTGCTTTTATTTATTTTCTTCTAGTTATGCTTAGGCACTTCAAAAAAATTGCCTCATCATGTAAACCTCGTGATCATAAATTTCCTCAAAGAGATCAAGGAGGGTTAAGGCGACTTAATCTTTCCTGGTTTGATGAACACCCAACTTGGTTAGAATATAGTGTCCACAAAGAGGTCGCATATTATTTTTGTTGTTATCTTTTCAATGTGGTTGGTAAGGAGCATGTGGGTGGTTGTGATGCATTTTTTATAGAGGGGTTTTCCAATTGGAAGAGGAAAAAAAATCCAATTACATGTTAGGTTGCCCACTGCCACTCATAACAATACTTTGAAAAAATCCAATGACATGTTTATTGTGATCACAAAGTAGCGTAGGTGCATAAAGTTAAGAATTTTGATGTGTATCTTCCTTTTTTGACAAAGAATAAATGCATGTTGAGGAGCTATGGATTATTCAATAAGAGGAAAAGAGAACATTATTCATGAATAAGAATTGTAAAAGGGTTGTTCAAGTATAGATGGAGGTGTAACCCCTATAGGTATAGTGATAACACTTAACCCGAATACCCTTGATGATCACATGATAAAATACAAACAAAATTTAATAACAACTCAGATTGAACTCACAAATATCTCATGTATAACTCAAACAATAATAAGGAAACTCCGAAGTAACTTTTTCAAAGGGAGAGAAAAGTAAGCATCCTAGATACATCTTGCACGAAGCCAACACACCAACAAACTCTAAATAATCTCTGCTTAGTCATTAAAAGATTCACAATAAATGACAATGACGGGTGAGTAAACCCTCTGGTTTGCAATAATTCCTCCCTGAAATATTCTCTCTCTAGAAATAAATTCTCTAGAAGGAACCCCCTTTCTCAGAGCTAGTTGAGGCCATTAAATAGCCCCACGCCATTTCTGAGATGCCTAAGTCCTTCACAACTGTGAAAGACATCCCCTCATACTTTATGTCACAAACATTAAATATATGATGGGTCAGTCATCCCTACGTCATAAATATTAAATCTCAAGATATGCCGTTTGCCCAACCACTATGCGTCAGAGGACTATCACAACAGAGGTGGCTACCCAAACTGTCTAACAACCCCAATACCATAGTGGTTTACTCAACTACGGATTGGACGATGTTTATATGGCTAATGACATCACCTATAGTAGATCTGACATTCAATGGAGGACTGGTTGGCTCAAAACTCAATATACGATAGAACTCAAGGCTACTCCGCACAAGATTCCACTGTGAAAGGTCACTCGGTGTTTTACCAGGTGTATCTAAGATGGTCAAGATAAGCCTTAACGCTGCCTCACTTATTAATCCTCCAAAACAAATTCCTCTGAAGTTTTCAAGACGAGGTCATTCGATAGAGCATATAAGCTCTCCCAAGCCCTGCCAGTCCTGGTCTCTTGAGAGTACCATTTGACCTCACACTTTATATTACAATCATTAAAACATTAAAACAAATATATTTAACAGATGCAATTTGACTAAGTAAGAACGGAAGATGAAAAGGATCTCTCTCGGTCAGTTTACTCGCTGAGTTGTATCACTGAGATTCCTTGATTAGCTTCCCTGCCGAGATGCCTCTCTAAGATGGCTCACTGTCTTCATGCTGCTTCCTTCTCTTGAGTCTCTTCTATTAATTGGGGAAGGTCTCTATAATTTAGAGATTGCCTTTAAGCCCCCTACATGAACGTTATAGGTTAGTACTTGATTTCAAACATTCTCTGAAGATTTTATATTGTTGCTTTTTAGTTACTTACAGAAAAATTATCTTGGACTTCGATCATCTAATTTTTTTCAATATGAATTTTAGTTAATTTCAAAATTAGTGTTAATTAATATGTATAAACAATGTAAATGGATTCTGATAATATTTGTATCCCCAGAATCCGAGAGGAAAGATATACCGATTATTATTTTTCTATCCAAGCGGAACAGGATACGTATACAGATATAGATAGCATGGTATCTGCATCGTATCTATCAATTCACCACCCATAACTCTCCCAACATGTCTAACACCAAAACAAATAAAAGAAGCTTGTAGAGATATTGAGAGAACCCACTGTTGAATGACCGAACAACTTAACTTCATCTCCTACTTGCTCTTGCTCATGCGACTAAAGAGATAGATAGAGTATTGGTTTTCCTAGCTCATGCCCAAGGTTAGTTTAGTTTTGATTAATTGTTTGCATGTATGTTAAAATCACAACTTGCTTTTGATATGTTATAAGTTTTGAAAATGAATGTTAAAAATGTGCCAATTTATTTTTAATACAAAGGTTTGTAAAATGTTAGGATTTGTTAAATGCCAAAATTTCAAATTTAGATTTTATAAAATATTAATATTAAATAGTAGGGTTATTTTAAATACTAATTTATTAAATGTTTAGGTTTATTATCTTTAATTATTTTCTTTTAGTTATGCGTAGGCACTATAAAAGAAATGTCTCGACATTTTCTCCCCCTACGAGTGTTGAAGATGATTATGATCTTGATGTCACATACTATGTATTTTCTACATTTTCTTCCTGAAAGGCTCCATACCTACACCATAATTCTCCATAACATTCTAGATTTTACTAGTATATTATCTACTATTGTATAATATTTTATGAAATATTGTAGAATTTGCTAGAATAATCTAGAGTTTATTTGTAATGAATGGAATAATCAAGAATTATAAAAAAGTATGTAGTGTTCTAAATTGTTCCTTAAATGACGTGTGACCATTCTGGAGAATTAATCCAGACTACTCATGTATTTTGATCTCCACCATCCATTGAGGAGGTAGATGCCTACAAATAGGTGGGGAAGTCATTTGGCCAAACCATCCAAGCCAGACATTGTAGTATGTTCCTTTGTGTTCAACTTGCTCCATTTTGTCCCTTCTCTAGCACTTGTGTTATAACTTCAATAGATTTCTCGGCTTAATTAGTAATCCATAAATTATTAGAGTGTTAAGTTATGCACGAAAGAGTAGTTAAAGTATATACCCATGACATTGGGAAGGAGATAGTTTAATGGTTTTAGCTATTATAGTTTTTTTGTCGATAAGTTATATGTAGATGATAACAACCCCTCTTGTGGTGTTGTTCTAATTAAATTTTGAACACCGTTTCCGTATAATATTTTTTCTTATACTAGTTGAATGGTTTTTGCTATTATAGTTATTTTTTTTACCCTTTGCCCACCTTAACAAATGTTTCCGCATCCGCCCCTGACCCACCATATCATATATGAACTTCCCAAGATACCCACCATACCATTATACCTTAACAAGTAATATAGAATTAGCTATATATATGTTATAGAAGGGAACGCCCACTGCGTATCGTTTCATTCTAAATGATATATGATACGATTAATAAGAATGCCATGGATGAAATCAGCTATAAGGCATCATGAATCAAATACCAAATTTAAATTATTTAATAAAGAATCTGCTATAAGCTACAATCAATGGAAATGATGGTATCTTCCATGGTTGTCCGGAAAAAAATTAAGAAATGAATGAAGCTAATGTAAAATATTGCATTGTGTTTTTTATTTGTAGCAGTGTTATGAACTCACAAACTTGAGTTTTTTTTATAATCTCTGGAAAAAAAAAGGGATGCACATTCAAGTAAAGATGCAAAATTGTCTTATATTCATATCAAAAACTAAACGTCATATCCTCGTGAGTATCCCATGTCCGAAACAGATTGCACAACTTTTGGGATAATCACATTTGAACGAATTGTATGATCCATATTAACGTTGGTCTCATATCCAGAAGGTTTAAGCTAAAGGGCAATCTCATATTTTCCCCGAAAGAAAACACATACAAAGGTCGTATGGAAGTGTACTGGGTCACAAATTAGACTATAGAAGAATTTTGGCTATTAGTAAGTCTGAAAACTAGGCTTGTTAGATGCTAACTTTATACGCATCAACTGGACACCTAAAACAAAAGAGTAGGTCACGGCGTATTTTGCCGTACCCGTTAATGCCCCACTAATAGTACTCCATGCCCTTCTCTTCCCCAACACCAACTATTAATACCGCGTGCTTAAACACTTTACCCTCTTTAGATTTGGGTCCTTGATATATCTCCTGAGCAAAAAGAAATTTTAAAATCAATAAATAGAAAATGAATACACCTCAAAACTGAATTTAGGCTAAAAGTTTAAACTATAGGATTCGAGTGTATATTTCATAAGGGTAATACCAGGAATTGTAGCTATGACAGCATCTAAGATGGGACCATATATACAATAAAAAAATCCGAAGGGTAATACTAGGAATTGTATCAAAAATAACATCCAAGATGGTTCCATGTATACGATAAAAAATAAAATAAAATCTTTTTTCATTTAATACATTCTGTTTTGGTTATTTTCTCTTAAGGTTGGAAGGGTAAGTGTACGTGTGGCGTGTGTGTGCCGAGGGGGGTAATCTTTGAAGGTGGCTAAAAGCTTGTCAAGTTTTTCGAGGGAACAAAAACTTCCACAAAAAGCCATTGAAATGTGCAAATTCCTGTTTTATGAAGTTTCAACAGTTTAGTCTTTACAATTAATTTTTAAACATTAACTCACACTCAAACAATTTTTAAACATTTAAGCACATACAAATCCATTTACTCAGTTTTCTCTCTAAATCCTTAGAAAACCTCCCCCCCCCCCCCCCCCATCTGTTCCCGCTCATCCACTCCCACTCCGCTTTCGGAGCTCCGCTACCAACAGGGTGATTGGGGGTAGGGGTGCTAACATGAACCTTTAAAAATAAGATAGTATTGATCAAACTGTTGTGTTGAGTTTCAATACTATCGACACTTTGAACAAATAACAAAATTTAGTCTCCAAATAATAGCAATGTGATAATTGACATAAATATCACCAATAAAATTCCTACTAACCCAATTCGACAGGAATTTGAACGTTATGCTTTAAAATGAACTGCCAAATAAAAATTGTAGTTCATAACATAATTCAATGTATTGAAGTTTCCTTTCTCAAAAGCTCGAGATGGCTGGAGTTACTCTCGGTATCAAGCCAATGTCATGAAAAAGGCAAAAGTGGGCTAAATTTAAACTTACCCACATATGCTCCCTAGGGTAAGAAAATGCTTGCATCATAGACTAGTTACCGGGAAAAAACTACACCGCCTACTCAATGCTATCCCGTGTTGCATGTGCTCAAATATGGTGGATTCTCAATCCGGATCATAAAAAATGTCTCTTCCAAATTTAACAATCATTACTTTAGTTCTTACTAGTTATGAAAAAACTTTTGAGTTCATTAATATAATAAATGGGAAGAAAAAACTTCTCAAATAATATATACATATAAATTATTATATATTTATATAAGGATTTTTTACTTTAATACATTACGAATTTTGAATTTTAGATTTTAATACAACTTAATCAGTTTATTAAACATTAGTACATTTTAGGTCACTAAATGTGAAAATTACGTCAACAGAAGTAATCTTTGGTGACATTTACCGACGAAAAATATCATTATGAAGGAACCGCCTGGTGGTTTGTGGGATTTGTTCAATGACAGGACACGGAGTGTGTGCATTTTTAGGCCGTATTAGGCCTCCCTTTGTAATCAATAAAAAATGATTTTGTCTTATTTTTATATCTATTTGATACATAAGTTTATGCTTGTAAATAGGTATTTGTGGATTTGTCTATTCATAATACAAAAATATGGGATTATTTATAGTAGGCAACTACGTATTAGGGTAGATTTTCGGAATGCAAATCGATGTGTTAGAACAGCACCAACAAAATGGTTTTATTCGGTTGTTTTGTATTTTTGCTAATATAAGGTTTGATGTTTGATGTAGGGGTATAAAGTGTATTTAACAAAAGACAATAAATAATTTTTTAACTTCCTCCTAAATAATTTTGCATCAAAATTTTTATTTGTCAAAAAAACAAGGTTGCGTTTATTTTTTCATCTAAATCTGAAATTTGAATTTGAAAAATATATTTATTTTTATGTTTAAATGTAACTCTGAATGTATTTAGACCAAGGTTCTAAAAAACGCGGGGCGTGATTGAGGCGTGGAGTCCAAGCCTTAAGCCTTAGAAGCCTAGGCGGGCCTAGGCATAAAAAGGCGTGAAAAGGCGTTTAAGCCTTCTTAATATATTTTAATATTTTTTAACCATAACAAGGCTATTAAAATACAAAAATTGCACATATAATAAAAATATGTCTGAATATATGCAAATTAAAATACTATTTGATTATTTTGGATAAGATAATGGTCCGGTTTGTAAACAAATTCTTTAAAAGGCGACATCGTTTCACTAAGGCATTGTTTTTTTTTAGAAAAAAGTGCGCCGTAAGGGTTTTACCAAGAATAAGGCGTGAAAAGCGTAAGGCGAGGCGTTTCTCCCAAGCCTTAAGCAGCCTTAAACCTAGGCGTGCCTAGGCGGAGCCTAGACGGGTTTTTTAGAACAGTGATTTAGACTGATTCAGATTTTAGATTCAGTCTTCAGATATAACTCTATCTCTTAATCATTAGGAGCCAAATATAATCATTAGTTCCTTAATCATTTAAAACAAACATTTTTTTATATCTCTTAAATATGAATGAATAGTTCAGAGTTAGACTTAAGAGAGCAAAACAAACCACACCAAGTCTCCTGAATAAAAAGAAAGAATACAAGAGACATTCTACACGATGAGTAATAGTTCAAAAAATAAAGAAATTGACTTTATTAATGACTAACCTCTTTCAAATTACGAAACATCTCATCGATAGTGTATACGTCAATTCCAGCAGTGATTGGCTGCTTAGCAAGCAAGTTTAGGATGGTGCCTTTATCATTCTTATCAATCCTCTCGAAACCACTTATGAAAACTCGAGATGCCTAAGGAAAAATATAAAATAAATAATAAATACTAATAATATTTTAAATAGTATTTGTTATTACCTTAATTTGAGATAATTTGGAATGATCATTTCCTTTCCTCTCAAAAGGGTACTCAGATTCCTCCACAACCCCAAATTGTTTTACATAGCTGAAAGCCGTTATTATCTTACAAAAGTAACAGTTTACTTCGTCACGACTTTTAATGGTAACCTCCGGCATTTTCTCTGGTAGACAATCTATTATTTCTTGAACAGAGAGTTGAAGAAGATCCTCATTCTCATGAGATATCTTATAGAGCGCCTCGACTGCTCCAAGCGCCGCTATAATCCAGCAGCAGTCTAAAGAAGACAAATATATCATTTATCTAATCATTTAATTACATGCATAACAATAATATATACGTACTGCATTTTTTTTATCCATGATAGGATTAAGGATGCCTTTGTCCAGCAAGCTATCCTGAAGACCCCTCAATGCTGGATGCTCCTTCATAAATCACACACAAACTTTAAAGGATGAAATATCAAAAAGTTAATCAAATATTTTTTAATACACATTTAGTTGAAGCCTTTTATTTTGTACCAAGTAATGCCTTTTTAGTATGATGAAGGACTTTTTGGTGTAAAATAAAAAAGTTTGAACTAAACGTGTATTAAAAAAAGTTCAAGGTACTATTTGGTATATGCCCCAAATTTAAAAGGAATATAACTATAAAAAATTAAATATGAAACACATTCACAATTTTTTAAAAACAATCAAATTGAAATTTACTTAGAATCAATTGTAAATCATTATAAACTATTTCTGAAAACAAAATAATTGAGATAAACACATAGTTGCAGATAATCATATATAAATCTAGGTTTTTAAAATAAATACGCACTACATTCCGGATACTATTTAAACAATTTCAACTTCTCCTCTAACTTTTTCCAATTAACCCAAGAAAATTTGTGTACAACTTCCATGATATAGATTTATTTCAACCTTCATGACATAAATATGTTCCAACATTGAGAGCCGGTGTTAATTGATAGAAATATTAGTGTAATACCCCACCCCGATGAATTAGTGAAACTATGTATGGATAGTATATGAGGAGGAATATAATGTGATTATAGGGGTTTGCGGATAACAAATTGGATTATAAGAAGAATTATTAAGTTAAGGATTACATATGGATTATGGAACGAGTGGTTATAAATTAATTAAAATATATATACTTTCCTAAGACTTTAAAAGTGTTGGGCCAAAATGTGAAAATTTAAGAAGATAGGATAGCAAAAGAAAGGGCATTAGGGTTTATGCCCCTATTCTCTCATTTTAAATTAGTGCCTCAGAAGTGAATCAAAAGGAAGTATATGTATATTAAAGGGACGGATGGCGAGGATATAGGAACCAGAAGTCTAACCCTACTTCTGCCTCGCTCGAGCGGCGCTTAAGGTGGTTCTAGCGACGAGCTGCTATCGCTCGAACGACGCAGTGTGTCATTAGAATGACGAGCCTCGGTCAACGAAGTTTGCCTGCTGTCACCCTCTCAGCCATTGGTTAATGTTTACACCAACTCATGGGCCTGGCTATTTGACGGAGATAAAGGTAACAAGATAAATCTTGTGTGCTTTTGGTGTTGTGCATAAAGGGATCAAACATAGGACTTGTAACCTACGAATAACAGCTCTCGCATAATTGTTGTCAAAGTATGGACCGTGGATTAAAGGTTACGTGCCAATTCTTGGGCTTGATAACATGGATTGTTCACTAAGAATAACCAGATGGATTATTTAATAGGTTGGGGGTTTGGTTGTTGGGCAAAAATAATGAGGCATGGATTAGAGAAACCCACTGCTATTCTCAAATTCTAAAGAACTCTCACACTTTCTTATCCCCTATGCGTATGCTTCCACCACTTTAGGATGTAGCAACCATACCCACGCTATATATATATATACATGTTTCTCCCCATTTATTTGAAACAGAGTTAAGAAATATAGAAGCCGTTGTTGGGGTTCTGATATGTGTTAAGAAATATAGAAGACAAGGTCACTCGTTGATTTTCAGGCATTCTCATTACCCCAAAAATAAGTTCAATCTCTTTAACCCATACTTCTGCCTCTGCCGGATCAACCGCTCCTTCAAATGAGGGTGGGTTCATCTTAATAAATTTCTCATGTGAAGTACTTCTTTCTTCCCGGTGTATCACCTCCTCAGCCCTGGCCAATGCTTGTGCCTCCAGTCGTCTGGCCTGTTGTTCTTCCATCTGTGCCATAAATCTAGCTTGCTGATATGCCATTATAGTCATAGCACGTGCCATTTTTTGCATATCTGTCAGTTGTTCTGGCTCGGGTTCCACATTTATCTGAACAGGTTGCTCAACCTCCGCTTCTGCTGGAATATTTGAAGCCTCGTCTTCTAATCTCACATTTACATTCCCTCGTTCCATTCTCTTATATCTGAAATGAATCAAAGATATAACAACATGCAGATATACATATCTTTCCTAACATAATCGTTAGTATCAAATAAAATATATTTCTAACATTCACTGCCAAATCTAGATACTTCTCACTCCAGAACCTCTAAAACCTAGGCTCTGATACCAAAAGCTGACACACCCCAACCCAGTTACTTATAATTAAGTTTGAAAGTCAAAGTGAGTCAAACCATAATTAATCTAACCAAACCATAAACACGAGTTTTAATTTCAGAGTCATCATTGTAAATCCATATAACCGAAAACCTTTTTACAACATTAGAGTAGTCATACTTATACAAACTTGCTTGAAGGATAATTTAACTTAATTACATCATTTACATTTAAACAAAATCTTTGTTTCTCCCATTCCTGGCTAACCCAACCCGACTTCCTAGATTTGGTAGTGACATCGCATTACCTGAAAAATGTGAACATAGGAACCATGAGCAAAAATAACCCAGTGAATGCATCACTACTAAACTACTGCATGAATTTAAATGCAATAAATCATGTCCATATACTTATGTATTAACTTATCCGGCTCATTCATAATGAATGAACAACTTTTCCGAATCATGATTCACATATCATGTCTAAGTAGACAATTCTCCCCCATTCCTGGTCGAGGAGTAACCCCTTATCATTAATAGACAAATCTCCCCCATTCCTGGTCGAGGAGTAACCCCTAATTTTTATAAACCGAAATGAATAATTTTATATTCATAATATTATGATCACATTCATAACAGTATACAAATACATCATTCCAGTGAGTACACTCACCTTGGTTGACAACTATGTATTCACGTTTTCTTCTGGTGGAGCTGAACTGGGTTGATTAGACCTTACACCTGTCAATCCAACTAAATCAGTACTGAACCTCAATCATAAATATTATCCAAACATAATTATGTAACTTTCCATGACTATACATCAACAATATAATTCCAATTAAGTCACATTCCATAAAACATAGGTAAAGGCAAAACAATGATATACCTGTTGATAAAGTTACGGCATTCAACCGTAGGAAATAACTTATGAGGAATTTATAACCAAAGTCAAGTAAACATGAAATTATAATCCTCAATGTATATACACATGAAACATGTACTCAAAGTACCCTTTGTAAGGACGAAATACAAACATTCATTCAAGGGGTACCCAGTATGGCCTGAAATTATTGTCTTACATACTTAACCATACTATATTACTAAATTGTACAAATACAGGGGTCCAACCTCATCAATATGAAAACATATATGAATATACTATCCATTACAAGTGACGGTGAAATTTTTCAAGCTTCCTAGGGCAAGTTATGACCATTTCTCTTCAACACAAGAAATCTGCCCTACAAGCTCCTCTATTGTTCCTTCAACTTCCAAGAATTTTCATAATTTTTCTCCAGCATAACTTTCCATGATTTTCAACCCATTTTCATTAAACATACTGAATAGTACATAATTAAAGTTTCATAATTGTTTGACTTCATTTACTATCTCAAAATCTTGACTAAACTCAGGGCATACCGAAATGAAGTATAAAAACATAAACCATGTACCAACTTAATATCATTATGGCCTAAACAAAAGGAGATAAATTCTAATTTTAAGATATGATATGAATATATGAGTCTACTTTCATATCCAATTGAAATTTCTCAATTCCAGTAAGCACACAAAGAGATATGCAAGTTTGAATGCAAGGGTTTTCAATACAAAGCAATTTTAAGGGTTTCTACATTCAACTTAACATAAACTTGCATCTAACCATACATACATATAAAGGCCTGAAACTTTCATAAACCTATGATGATTTAGATCATATAAATCAGTAATATAAGATAAATAACTAGAATTATAATTAGGATTACCTTCAGGGCTTTTTACGTAATTTCTACGGATTTTTCTACACCTTTTTCTCCTCACTTTTCTTCCTAAACTTCTACCTTCTCTTTCCTTAAGCTTAAAACCCTTTCATGGCTGATTTTGGCTGAAGGATAAGTATATTTCAAGGTTTTAAGGTCGGCCAAGGCTGCCTCCCAAGCCAACCAATCAAATTAAACCATTTGGTTTAATAAAATACAATTTACCACTTAAAGGGAATTGACCAAATTGCCCCTTGTTCGTAATTTCGGTATAACTCTTCACTCGGGCATCCATTTAATGATCCGTTTGTTGTGTTACAACCCTAACTCACATGTCTACAACTATCTAGTTTCATCTCAAGTCATTTATAATGTTATAAAGGTCAAAACTAGTCTCTAACAGGAACCTTTCTACCGAAAACAACAAAATTTTGTGTTCGTAAATAATTCGACCTTTCATGATTTATGAAAGTAGGATTATAATAAACATAATCACTTAACATTAGATATACTAATATCACATTATTCATATCACATAAGATAAGCATGATTTAAATATAAATCATCATAATTATATTCGGGTTGTCACAACTTCCCCCCCTTAGAAAATTTCGTCCCCGAAATTTAATATGAAGGTCACTTACCAAACAAATGGGGATATTGTTTCCTCATGCTATCCTCCATTTCCCAAGTTGCTTCTTTAACTCCATGGCTCATCCACATAACCTTAACTAAGGGAATAACTTTATTTCTCAATACTTGGTCCTTACGATCAATAATTTCCATTGGTTCCTCGATGTACGATAAGTCTTCCTTCAGTTCAATTGGTTGAGTTTTCAACTGATGAGATGAATCCACCAAATACTTACGAAGCATCGATACGTGAAACACATCATGTAAACAGGATAAATCTGGATGTAAAGCTAAATCTATAAGCCAGGGGCCCAATTCTTTCCAACACTTCAAATGGTCCAATGTATCTTGGACTTAGTTTCCCCTTTTTCCCAAATCTCATAACACCTTTCCATGGTGAAATACGCAAGAATACAAAATCTCCCTTCTGAAATTCCAATGGATGCTTCCTCTTATCTGCATAAAATTTCTGCCTGCTTTGCGCTATCTTTATCCGTTCCCGAATCATTTTGATCTTTTCAGTTGTCATATCTATCAATTCAGGACCCAAAATTTTCCTTTCACCCACTTCATCCCAACACAAAGGCATTCTACATCTCCTCCCATATAAAGCTTCATAAGGAGCCATACCAATAGTCGACTGATAGCTATTATTATATGAAAATTCCATCAATGGCAAATGATCATCCCAACTACCTTTGAAGTCAAATACACAGGCTCGTAACATGTCTTCTAATATTTGAATCGTCCTTTCTGATTGCCCATCAGTTTGTGGATGAAACGCAGTGCTGAACTTCAAACTTGTGCCCATCGCATCCTGGAGACGAGGCCAAAACTTAGAAGTGAACGTTGAATCTCTATCTGATACAATTGACACTGGTGCCCCATGTAAACGGATAATCTCATCAACGTACATACGTGCATACTTGTCAACAGTGTAGGTGGTCTTAACTCGGAGAAAATGAGCTGACTTCATCAATCGGTCTACAATTACCCAAATAGAATCATGCCCCTTTGGTGACCGGGGTAATCCTGTAACAAAGTCCATCGTTATATGCTCCCACTTCCATTCCGGAATAGGCAATGACTGTAATAATCCTGTCGGCTTCTGATGCTCTGCTTTCACTTGCTGGCATACTAAACATTTAGCTACGAACTCTGCAATCTCACGTTTCATATTGTTCCACCAGTAATATTCTTTCAAATCTCTGTACATTTTGGTACCTCCCGGATGCATAGCGTAAATAGAACTATGTGCCTCTTCTAATATATCTTTCTTTAAGGGTGGATCATTCGGTACACAAATCCTATTTTTATAACGCAACGATTCATAATTCTTAATCTCAAAGTCACTCTATCTACCATCCCGAACTTCTTGTTTCTTCTTTTCAAGGAATGGATCACTGATCTGCAAAATTCGTATGCGTTCTGCCAATAAAGGTCTCACTGTGACATGTGCTAATAATCCTCCGCTTTTTGAAAACATAAATTCAATCCCCATCGATGCCAAGTCAAGAATATTTCCAACACGGGCACACCGTATGCAACCAAGCATCCCTAATGATTTTCGACTCAAAGCATCTGCTACCACATTGGCCTTCCCAGGATGATGATGAATGGTACAGTCATAGTCTTTAATCAGCTCTATCCAACGCCTCTGTCTCAAATTCAGTTCTTTCTGTGTAAACAAGTATTTCAAACTTTGATGATCCGTAAATATCTCACAAGTTTCTCCATACAAGTAATGTATCCACAACTTTAAAGCAAAAACAATGGCCGCTAGCTCCAAATCATGTGTAGGGTAATTTCGTTCATGCGTCTTTAATTGTCTAGAAGCATATGCTATTTCCTTCCCATTCTGCATAAGAACACATCCTAACCCCTGAAATGAAGCGTCTGTATAGATCACAAAAGACTCATTCCCACATGGAATAGTAAGTATAGGGGCTGAAACCAACCGATTCTTTAATTCTTTAAAACTCCTCTCACATTCTTCATCCCATACAAACTTCACTTCTTTACGAGTCAACTTTGTCAGTGGTAATGCTTAGGGGTGTGCACGGGTCGGTTCGGTTCGGTTTTGGACCGCAATTCAGACCGAACCGATCGGTTCGGTTTTGGAAAAAATCAGACCGAAACTGAACCGACGATGAAAAAAACTGCCGGTTTCGGTTCACATCGGTTTCGGTTCGGTTCAGTTTTAATCGATTTTCAGTTTTGGTCGGTTTTTTGTTGGTCGGTATTCGGTTTTGGTCGGTTTTGGAGGTTGGTTAATGGTGTTTGGATATAAAAATAAAAGATATTTAAGGGTTTTTTAATATATAATATTGATGTCGGTTCGGTTCGGTTCGAATCGGTTTTTTCTTTGTCTAAACCGACAACCGAACCGATATTATCGGTTTTTTAAATCCTTAAACTGCAAACCGAACCGGGCTAAAAAAAACCGTCGATTTCGGTTCGGTTCGATTTTTGGTTCGGTCGGTTTTTTTGCACACCCCTAGTAATGCTATTGCTGAAAATCCCTTAATGAATCTACGATAGTAACCTGCCAATCCTAGGAAACTCCTAATTTCTGTCACATTCTTAGGACTTTCCCATTCAACGATTGCTTCCACCTTCTTTGGATCAACATAAATCCCATTTCCCAAGACAACGTGCCCTAAAAACACAATTTCATTCAACCAAAACTCACACTTGCTGAATTTAGCAAACAATTTCTTCTCTCTCAAAATCTGCAATAGAAGTCTCAAATGATTCTCATGTTCCTCCATGCTACGCGAGTAAATCAACACATCGTCAATGAATACAATCACAAAGGAATCAATGAAAGGGTGGAATACCCGATTCATCAAATCCATAAAAACTGTTGGAGCATTGGTTAATCCAAAAGGCATCACCAAAAACTCATAGTGCCCATATCGAGTCCGAAAAGCTGTTTTGGAAATATCATTATCCTTCACTTTCAGTTGGTGGTAACCTGATCTCAAATCAATCTTCGAAAATACTGTGGCCCCCTGTAATTGGTCAAACAAGTCATCGATACGAGGTAGAGGGTACTTATTTCTAATGGTCACCTTATTCAACTGCCGATAATCAATACATAATCGCATTGTCCCATCTTTCTTTTTCACAAATAACACTGGTGCTCCCCATGGCGAAACACTAGGCCGAATGAAACCTCTGCTTATCAGATCTTGTAATTTCACTTTTAATTCTTTCAACTCTGTTGGTGCCATTCTATATGGAGCAAGAGAAATTGGACCAGTACCTGGAATTTATTCAATAGAAAACTCTACTTCCCTATCGGGTGGCAATCCTGGCAATTCCTCTGGGAAGACATCAGAAAATTCTCTAACCACTGGTATATCTTCAACTTTAAGTGTTTCCTTACTAACATCAACAACATAAGCTACATACCCTGTACAACCTTTACTCAATAACTTTCTACTCTTTATTGCTGAGATAAGACAATTAGGGACAACATTCCTTTCCCCTGTAAACTGGAACTCGGGTTCACCGGGAAGATGAAATGTAACTTCTTTTCGAAAACAATCAATGGAAGCATGATACGATGATAACCAATCCATCCCCAGTATAATATCAAAATCCCGAATGGCCAACGATATCAAGTCAACATAGAAATCTCTCTCACCCATTCGTAAGACACAATCTTTATAAACATGCTCAACTAGAATTACACTTTCCATTGGGGTAGAAATATATAAGGCACAATTGAGGAATGAAAATGGTCTACCCAAATATGAAACAATATCTAATGCCACAAATGAATGCGTAGATCCAGGATCAATGAGCGCATATAAATCTTTGTTTGCAATAGAAAGTTTACCTGTAACCACTTCAGGTGTAGCATGGGCATCTTGCAGCGTCATCGCAAACACTCTTCCTCCTTCATTCGATCCACTTGCTTGTCCTGTACCTCTTCCCCTGGTGGCACTTCCTGGAGAGGATCCTTTATGAGGCCCCACACTACTGACTGAAACTGCTCTTGATAGCATAGGGCAATTCTTTCTCAGATGGCCCTTCTGATGACAGTTGAAACATTCTATACTCTGTAACTTTGGGCAATTTCTTTTTATATGGCCCGATGTACCACAAAAGAAACAAACGTTCGAATCTCCTTGCACTGAAGCTCCCGAGCCTCTTCCACTACTAGCCTCACCCCTCTGCAAACCACCTCCCATACCTCTACCATGCTGAAGTTTCTGCCCTCCAAGTCTTGAATATTCTGTATCACTACCTTTTTGATAACTTGGATTGAATCTGCTTCTTTTTACACCACGTTCTCGATTCCTTCTTGCTTCATTCACGTCATTTTCTACCAGCAGGGCTTTATTCACCAAGGCTGAATAATTAACAGTCTCTAAAGCCGATAGCCTTGATTTAATAACTAACTCTAGTCCATCGAGAAATCGGCTACACATATCTTTCTCATTTCGTATAAACCTCGAAGCAAACCGAGATAAAGTTGTAAGTTTAGCTTCGTATTCTCTAACTGTCACACTCCCTTGATTCAACAGGAAATATTCCTTCTCCTTTTGTTTTTGATAAATTGGGGGGGAATACTTATCATACAAAGCTTTGACAAAAGCATCCCATGAGATCAGATTCTCACCTCCTGGAGTAATCAACAAATATTTTGTGGCATCCTACAAGTACTTAGCTTCTCCTTTCAGCATATACGTCGCCAAGGTCACTCGTTGATATTCAGGCATTCTCATTACCCCAAAAATAAGTTCAATCTCTTTAACCCATACTTCTGCCTCTGCTGGATCAACCGCTCCTTCAAATGAGGGTGGGTTCATCTTAATAAATTTCTCATGTGAAGTACTTCTTTCTTCCCGGTGTATCACCTCCTCAGCCCTGGCCAATGCTTGTCCCTCCAGTCGTCTGGCCTGTTGTTCTTCCATCTGTGCCATAAATCTAGCTTGCTGCTATGCCATTAGAGTCATAGCACGTGCCATTTTTTGCATATCTGTCAGTTGTTCTGGCTCGGGTTCCACATTTATCTAAACAGGTTGCTCAACCTCCGCTTCTGCTGGAATATTTGAAGCCTCGTCTTCTAATCTCACATTTACATTTTCTCGTTCCATTCTCTTATATCTGAAATGAATCAAAGATATAACAACATGCAGATATACATATCTTTCCTAACATAATCGTTAGTATCAAATAAAATATATTTCTAACATTCACTGCCAAATCTAGATACTTCTCACTCCAGAACCTCTAAAACCTAGGCTCTGATACCAAAAGCTGACACACCCCAACCCAGTTACTTATAATTAAGTTTGAAAGTCAAAGTGAGTCAAACCATAATTAATCTAACCAAACCATAAACACGAGTTTTAATTTCAGAGTCATCATTGTAAATCCATATAACCGAAAACCTTTTTACAACATTAGAGTAGTCATACTTATACAAACTTGCTTCAAGGATAATTTAACTTAATTACATCATTTACATTTAAACAAAATCTTTGTTTCTCCCATTCCTGGCTAACCCAGCCCGACTTCCTAGATTTGGTAGTGACATCGCATTACCTGAAAAATGTGAACATAGGAACCATGAGCAAAAATAGCCCAGTGAATGCATCACTACTAAACTACTGCATGAATTTAAATGCAATAAATCATGTCCATATACTTATGTATTAACTTATCCGGCTCATTCATAATGAATGACCAACTTTTCCGAATCATGATTCACATATCCTGTCTAAGTAGACAATTCTCCCCCATTCCTGGTCGAGGAGTAACCCCTTGTCATTAATAGACAAATCTCCCCCAATCCTGGTCGAGGAGTAACCCCTCATTTCGATAAACCGAAATGAATAATTTTATATTCATAATATTATGATCACATTCATAACAGTATACAAATACATCATTCCAGTGAGTACACTCACCTTGGTTGACAACTATGTATTCACGTTTTCTTCTGGTGGAGCTGAACTGGGTTGATTAGACCTTACACCTGTCAATCCAACTAAATCAGTACTGAACCTCAATCATAAATATTATCCAAACATAATTATGTAACTTTCCATGACTATACATCAACAATATAATTCCAATTAAGTCACATTCCATAAAACATAGGTAAAGGCAAAACAATGATATACCTGTTGATAAAGTTACGGACATTCAACCGTAGGAAATAACTTATGAGAATTTATAACCAAAGTCAAGTAAACATGAAATTATAATCCTCAATGTATATACACATGAAACATGTACTCAAAGTACCCTTTGTAAGGACGAAATACAAACATTCATTCAAGGGGTACCCAGTATGGCCTGAAATTATTGTCTTACATACTTAACCATCCTATATTCCTAAATTGTACAAATACAGGGGTCCAAACTCATCAATATGAAAACATATATGAATATACTATCCATTACAAGTGACGGTGTAATTTTTCAAGCTTCCTAGGGCAAGTTATGACCATTTCTCTTCAACACAAGAAATCTGCCCTACAAGCTCCTCTATTGTTCCTTCAACTTCCAAGAATTTTCATAATTTTTCTACAGCATAAATTTCCATGATTTTCAACCCATTTTCAGAAAACATACTGAATAGTACATAATTAAAGTTTAATAATTGTTTGACTTCATTTACTATCTCAAAATCTTGACTAAACTCAGGGCATACCGAAATGAAGTATAAAAACATAAACCATGTACCAACTTGAAATCATCATTACGGCCTAACCACAAGGAGATAAATTCAAATTTTCAGATATGATATGAATATATGAGTCTACTTTCATATCCAATTGTAATTTCTCAATTCCAGTAAGCACATAAAGAGATATGCAAGTTTGAATGCAAGGGTTTTCAATACAAAGCAATTTTAAGGGTTTCTACATTCAACTTAACATAAACTTGCATCTAACCATACATACATATAAAGGCCTGAAACTTTCGTAAACCTATGATGATTTAGATCATATAAATCAGTAATATAAGATAAATAACTAGAATTGTAATTAGGATTACCTTCAGGGCTTTTTACGTAATTTCTATGGATTTTTCTACACCTTTTTCTCCTCACTTTTCTTCCTAAACTTCTACCTTCTCTTTCCTTAAGCTTAAAACCCTTTCATGGCTTAATTTGGATGAAGGATAAGTATATTTCAAGGTTATAAGGTCGGCCAAGGCTTCCTCCCAAGCCAACCAATCAAATTAAACCATTTGGTTTAATAAAATACAATTTACCACTTAAAGGGAATTGACCAAATTGCCCCTTGTTCGTAATTTCGGTATAACTCTTCACTCGGGCATCCATTTGATGATCCATTTGTTGTGTTACAACCCTAACTCACATGTACACAACTATCTAGTTTCACCTCAAGTCATTTATAATGTTATAAAGGTCAAAACTAGTCTCTAACGGGAACCTTTCTACCGAAAACAACAAAATTTTGTGTTCGTAAATAATTCGACCTTTCATGATTTATGAAAGTAGGATTATAATAAACATAATCACTTAACATTAGATATACTAATATCACATTATTCATATCACATAAGATAAGCATGATTTAAATATAATTCATCATAATTATATTCGGGTTGTCACAGGAATATTTTTAAAGAATAAAAATATTTAAGAATGTTTGTACACTAATTTGTGTGAAAATGAATTAAGTATTAAAGTGTGAATGATTTTAGTATAAATCGCGTGTGTGAGGATAAGGAACTTAAAGAAGAAAAGAAATAATTTTTCAAGTGTTAATGGAAAAACGTAGGGTTACGTTCGGGTTTTAGCAACGTCCGGGTAAAAACAAAGAAGTGGAATAATGTGAACATTTGTAAAATATTAAAACACATAAAAAGGAACTCGGATGACACCGGGATAAAGAAAAAAGGGCTTGGAGATCTTGGGTAAAAAGCCCTAAACCACTAGCCAGATCATATGGTGCGCATAGCCGTTGGTGTGGAGCTCGTGTAAGTATACGTTAAAGGAAGATTTTGAGAAAAGATAAAAGGAGAAAGGAGCATGTTAAGAAATGGGTTGTGTGGTAAAATGTGTTAATACAACCTAACTTAAATGAATGAAATAAATGTTCCGGTAAAAGATTAAATGGACAAGTAAATGTGTAAATCTATAAAAGTTCATAAGTTGAGGTAGAAAGGGTAAAGTAAAGTGGGCAAATGGGTGGTTGTGTAACATAAGTTGTTAAACCCATATTTTGCATAAGTGTGAAATGAAAAGATTTTCAAATGATAAACAAGTATTTTCGAACACGGTGAATGTGTGTGTTGAAATGGTACTTCTCAATGAAAATACTGACGTATATTCTAAATGAATAAAAAGGGGTGATTCCAATAAAGGAATTGGTTAGAATAAATCAAGTGTAATGGTTTCATGTGTTGAACCGGGCGTGTTAAATAAAGTGAGAAATGTTAAATTTGAATAAAGGAAGGCTTTTCGAGATTAAGGTAAACTAATCTGGATGGGTAAGGTTTTCGAAAGTAAAACGATCAATACATTTGAATATGTATTTTTCAAATGTATATTTATCTATATGCAGATACATATATATATATATATATATATATATATATATATATTCGCACGCATATGATTGTAGCGTGTGAGTATTCTTTCTGTCATTCGTTTCTATACTAATTATATATTCCCACTAGGCATAAGCTCACTCTCTCGCTTTGTTACGACATGTTGGGTATGGGTTCGTATTTTGAGGGCGTTATGCAGGTAAGAGTACTTTATCTATTTTACATTATTAACTCTGTTTACTTGGACATGGGGTGCTCCCCATGGGCCCCACACGTAGTTTATCTTGAAACTAGACTCGCAGCTAAACAAGTGAAACGTTAATTTACAATAAACTCGACTAGCAACGTTATTTAGGTTGTTTCATTGCACTTCACACCTAACGTTCGATTTCGATCGGGGTGACCCACGAAAAATCTATAAATCTGGGTCAGGTCGTTACAAATAGTATCAGAGCTCTAGGTTCAAGGTTCCTTTGGGAGTGACGGGGTGAGGTCGGTAGTGGATCTTTCAACGTCGATGTTGGTTTGGGACAGTCACACTAGTTTGGTGATAGTTGTGGTTCGTATCCTCGACGGTGAAGTCAAAGAGGTTAGCATAATAAGTAAATTGGTGCTAAGTGGCATACGTTCAAGATAGTTTTATAAATCGCTTATGCGCTTCTGATTAAGTGTGTTAATAATTTATGAGTGTCCATGTAAGACAGTAAGTGGTGACATTGTGGTTCGTAGTGTGAGGTGTTTTGTGTTTCAGCTTTTATAGATGTAGAATCTTTGGAGATGTGTATAGATTGAAATATCGCCCGTTGGGCAATGGCATAAAATTTTGAATAACTAATGGTAGGGGTTGATTCTTAAAGCGTCATAATGATGCATAGGGAAATCGTGATTTTAGATTTTATGTCACCTTAGGTATGACACAGATATGAGGTCAATGCCGATGTGATGGTTAGGAAATTTCGAACCTTAGGGTAATACAGTAATTGATGATAAGGCTAATAAACTTATAAGTTGATATGGCATAACGCTAGAGGATAAGTCAACTTTAGCTGATATGATGTTATCCTTATGGGTGAGCATCTTAGTGGTTGTTAGTCGATGAGTGTATTTACAAGTGTTAGCTATTTGGAGAGAAAATATTATACCCCTTAGTTGCGGGCTTGGGTTTAATATATCCCGATTCATGTGCCTTGATTATAATAAGGATTTAGATAAACATGATGGTTAGACGTAACTTAGTGTGACACCCCGACTAATTAAATACCTTGTAGCTACTCCTTTATTAAATCAATACAAAATGCCAAGTTGGTTTAGTTAAATAGCATCACTGTCGAAAATATTTTAATGATTACTAACCACCTAGTATTTAAAAAGTAAGTTGCCAAATTTTAAATTAAGTCTGATTAACATACAGTAAAAGGATAATGAAAGAATAACAACCATTCACCATAACGAAGCAATAGAATAACCAACAAAATAATAAGAGTCCGGAGGAAAACTCCTCACAACAATCCCACAACTGAAATAAGTGAAACAATGAATCCTGAATTAATTACATGCCAAAAGTCTGAAAATCTGAAATAGGAAATATTTCTAATAGAAATGGGCGACATGCCCTACAACTGATGAAAGCTGAATATAGAGTCAAAATAGATGAAGCGTCTACTAGCAAAGTCCTGTAACTTCCACAAACAGCTACAGCTCGTCACCTGAATGAGGATCCTAAGCATGGTGTCCTTGTGGCTGGGAACCTAAAAGGTTTTTACAAAAAGTAGATTTGAAAGCAAACGGGTCAGAGCCCGAAAGTGGAAATTATTTTAAAAACAGCAAGTGTTTTAATAACATTAAAACAAAGAATGCAAAATACAGGTTAGGACGTGCACTCACATGAAGTACTCACCTCTCAACTAATTGTGCGCTCCTAACGTACCGTACCCATCTAAGTGACATTCATATCTAACCAAACCGTAATAAGTTCTACCCCTTACTACTCGATTCTTATTATACATTCTAACGTTATCGATTAAATAGAGGGCTTTACTTAAACTCAGATTCTCAATTAGTAGCAATACAATTCACTATCGGTTAACCCGTTATGTTTTCTCAAAACATTACCATAATTATATTCACAATACCAACATGAAAGTTCCCATTATTTAAGTGTATATTATTCACGTCATAAATATACAATACAAGTACCCCGAGACTAAGCTGCGGTGCACACATACTCTGATATCCATCCCGGTACATCACGTACATAAGGATCACGCATTCCGAATCTCTCAGGAATCGTTCTCAAATAACAACAATCACAAACAATGGAGGCGAACACAGTCACATCACATGGGTCACGCACATACCTACGCTCCCACGATCAGCAGACTTATTAACATCCCAATAAGTCCTTCTCTGACCTATGTTCTCGAGGTACCAATCTAAATCCGGGCAACACAAGGATGAGATGGCCCTAAGCGAACGTAAACCTCCCGTGATAGCAAGTATGGTAGGTATGTCATACACACAAAATCATATACATATACTAAGTATGCACACATCTTAGTAGTCACCATAATTTATTTGTGGTACCCTTCTCATTCTCGTACTGACTTATAATGTTACACAATTACATATTCCCGGTTAATATAATTATTTAAGCCGTAAAAAATTCTCGCATCGTAATAGTCACTCACGTCCTATTCCACAATTTCCATTCAAATCAAATCACACTTCTATGTTTTACTCCTCAATATATCCCAAATGTCCCAACTATATCAATTTATCATCAAGGGAATGTTATCTCTACAATTAAACAAGGTTACGGGACACGCGAAATCAAAACAGGCCAAAAAGCCTAAATTGTCAGCTCGTTAGAAGTCTCGTTCGAACGAGAGTTCGTTCGAACGAAGTGGGCCTTCTAACGAGATCTCGTTCGAACGAAATGCATCAAACGAACATCCCCCTCGTTAGAAGTCAAAGGTCAACTCGTTAGAAGCTCGTTCGAACGAGCTCGTTCGAATGACCTGGGCAGGTCTTCTAACGAGAGGCCAGTTTCGAGCCCAGATTTTCCCCTTTTCGTTTTTCCAATTTTCTTCACTTCTAATCCCACATAAAAATCGTCCCAACATTATTTTAAGGTTTCTAATCCATACTAAACATTCGTAGGTCATTATAAAACATTTAAATAGGGCCAAATCTTCCTAAACATCATCAAATCATCAATTCCCCTCATTTATCCCCAAATCCCATGAACATGAACCCTAAGATTTTAAAATCACCAATGGGCATAATTAAATCCGTTTTCGTTATATAAAAGACGTATTTCTAATAGAATAATCATCCTAACACAATTCTACATGAAATATTTTCATCAAAATATAAATTCCTACTTCCAAATTCAATGGGTTTTTATCAAACTCCCAAAACAATACAATTTCATAATTTCCTACGCATGGAAGAAACATTCTTTGCAAATAATGAAATTAAACCACTTGCCTCTAATCTTTCTCTGAATTTGGTGTTGGATTGATGAAGGTTGATTGTTCTCTCTCTCTCTCTCTCTCTGCAGAATTTTCCTTTCTTTCTCTTTCTACCAGCTTTTCTCTAAGGATGATAATGGTGGTTAAGGTTTGCCCTAGGAAGCTCTTTCAAAACTCATTCCCATAACCCCCGTAGCCCATTAAGTCATAAGGTGAAGTTAGTGGGTTTAGTGGGTAAAGTCCAAATCAGATTTTTAATTCCTAATTTTCGTGGGTTTTAATTCCCAAAATTCCAAAATTACCAAACTACCCTTTTACGTTGCCGGTATGGCCTAAAAATGCCCCGGGACCCAAACTAAACTCCCGGCTAGTGTTTTCTGACTATCTCGACCCTTCCGTACGCGTTGGCGCACTCAAAACGACCATACGGTTAATAGAAATAAAATTCATTTTTTAATTAAAAATTATATTCCTGACGCGACTGTCACACGCGTCCCAACAAAATTTCCAAATTGCCATATTTCAATCTCACGACAAATTTCATAATTCAATATTCATATATATATAGCCATATATGCTCATTAAAATCAAATACCAACTCGCATCTCGCTAGTATTTTTATCCGGATTAATTTCCAATTAATACATATTTAATTCAATTAATCCCATAAATAAATATCATAAAAATACGGGGTATTACACTTAGGAGTGAACCTAGAAAATCGTGGTGACTTGGTATTGAGTAATGAGTTGTGATGTGTTAGAATAGAACCTCTTATGGCGTTGTTAAGGTGGGCCTCCTCCTGGGTAATACCCTACGCCGTGTGTCCCACCAAAACCTACGTGGCGTTAAGTTATGGTTTGGTGATTAAGTTTGACGTTGAGAAATAAGATCCCTTGTGGCGTTCGTAGGCATAGGCGTTAGTGTTCGTAGGCATTGCTCGATGTCCCGTATCCTACCAAAATATATAGTTGTGTCAATTAGTAGATTAGAACGTGATATGAGCTCTGCATAGTAAGGCGATTTAGTTATAATGGTTGAACACCCATTAGGCATCAAATTATGTGGTCTAGTGAATTTAACTACGGGTTAGCATTCTGGGTGCGCACGTGAGTTTCTTTAAATGCCCTTTTATGTTCTAAGGTGGTTTGATGAAATTGACCTTGGGTTAGTAATTTGGATAAACGTGTAAATTCAGTATCGATATTCCTTGGACGTGTATACTAAGGTTTAGCTAGTGAGATGTTAATTCGAATGGTAGTGATTCATTAATAATAGTGAATATGAGATTGTGTACCGTGAATTACAATAATGATAATATCTCTCTTCGAAACCTTGGGATTCATTGTTGCATTGAGGTCTATGTTGTGATGCCCATTCCATATTTAAACTCAGGCTATGTAGCGTAAGTCATGGTATGAGTGGTGGATGCTTGTAATAAAAGGTATAAGATGCTTAGAGAAATAATTAAATTTGTGATCGTCACCTATGAGGCATTGGGAATCATTGTTGTATTGAAGTTTACATGAGTGACAGTAGGCCATTTTCTTCCATGAGTCTTGTTAAGACTAAGCTACGGAACAAGATGAAGGATGGCTTTCTTGCAAATTATTTGATTACATATATCAAGAAAGAAATTGCTTAAGATTTTGAAGTTGACGATATTATAGGTGACTTTTATGAAATGGAGGAATGTCGATCACACTTTGCAGTGCCAAAAATTTATATATAATTTGGGTCATGTTTTTATAATTACTCGTGTCAATTACGTTTATGTTAATACAAATCTACGTAATGAACGTTCGAGATTATTTATTTATTTTCTTTACATATTCATATTTATATTTTGTTTACTTATGTTCCCCACAATATGAAATTCCTAGATCTTCCACTGATTCCAATTATCGCACATGACCTCCTAAGGAAATTAGTTTTGCACGCCAAGGTATATGTTTCTGCTATTGGACTAGAAAATTCAAGAGCATTTTGATACTAGATTTTGCATATTTGGGAAAACTTTATCATTTTACACAATGCTCACAAGAGCCAAACGAGGAACATGACATCAAATTAGCATTATGTTATTTTTCTTTATACGCTTAAGATGATCTAAAGATTAAGAGAGTCACGTTTTAGTGCTTCACAAATTATTTGAATGCCTCAGTTAGTGACATATGCGAATCAACCCATAAAAAATTGTCTTCGGTCTCACCCGTGGCAAGCTCTTGGGCTTCATGGTTAGCGAAAGAGGTAGATCGTGCCATCCTCAACATACTCGCACTCGAGGAAAGAATGAAAGTTGGGACTTCATAGGCAAGCTCCAATACATCATTAAATGTATAAGCCAACTCATCTTAATATGCAAACTCATCATCAAACTATTCTGAAAGACTCTGTCGATGTTTTGTAACAAACAATGTCAAAACGCCTATAACAATATAAAATGATAATGCGTAGGTTGATGACCACTATAATGTTTTACATTGTTATTTTAATATAAATTATATGTGTGCTTGATTGTTTTTCATTCCTCTCGTTTGTTAAATAAAAGTAGCTCATTACTTATATATCTTATTAAATTTATAATTGTTTAACAAAAATGGAACAATTAAAATTAATTAAAATTCATGAACTTAGGAATAAGATTTATAAAAAAAAATTGAATAAATTAAAGTATCTTGAATTCACATCTGACTTATGTGAATTAAGTTACCAAGGCTTCTCAAATCGTTAATTCAATTAATGCGAACTTTTTAATTAACCATTAATGAAAGATATGATTTTGAGGTCAAATTTGCAAATGCACTTAAACGAGTGCAATACTTTTATGTTTAATAGAATAATATTCTTACAAAGACATATTAATAATAGATTTTTTATTTAAAATCTCACAATATCATACCTAAATCAATCTATAAGGTCATCCACAATAAATCCCTTAAACACATTATGAATCCTCTATTTTGGCTGCTAATGTTTCAAAATGGATAGAAAATCTTGCAGTTGAGGAAAGGATCAAATTTGTGAAAGCGTTAAGGGATTTGTTAGAGGAGAGGACAAGATTAGAAATGTGGAACACTTGCACGTTTGGGATTCGTTAAGGGATTCGTTAACCCTCTCTCTCTCCCTCTCTCCTCTCGTCCTTGTTCCTCAATCTCGTCATCTCTCAAGTAAAATCTCTCTCTCCTTTTCTTTTCTCTTCTCTCTTCTCCCCCTCTTTCACCAAATTCAACTACTTTCTCTCGTTTCCTCTGTCGTACCCTCACACGCCCAAAACAGCAAAAACTATCCTGCCAACCCACTTTGTCCTTTCCTACATATACTCGGCCTGCAGCGGCAATGACAGGAGCTGTATATAATAGTTGTCCTAATGACCATTAATGGCCCGTAAAGTTTCGTAGAGAAATTGTTTCTAATTATAAATGAAATTCTATAACGGTAGTATTTGACCCTTTTTTCAATACTTGAGGAATATATAGGCATTTACTCATTGTAAAATGGTAGCTTTTTTTGTGTGATTTTTCCCGTTCTCTCTTTGAAATTTTAACTTAACTAAGAAAATTTGTTAATAAGTAGTTTGGTTGGATTTCATCTGTTTTATTTTTATTTCTTTTTATACATTATTTCATCTTTTTTCTCTTTCACAAAATTTTAGTGTTATAGGTCAACTTATTTCTAAGATTTCATTCCTACTTGATTCAATCCTATACTTACCGCTGTATATAATAAAGCAATAACCAAGCATGTAAATCAATCACAAATTATTTCTCGTCAAATGACGCCAGCCCCGAGAAATGGGGTTACTTATTGATTGATGAGTTTATTACGTCATACATATTTTGTATACATTTTTTCCTCTCTATTTTGATTCATTTGTCACATAAGTCTTGTAAGGAATAAACAGAATAAAAGAAGGAAAAAATAAATAAAATCCATTTTTTAACTTTAATTCTTATGCAATTATTTGTAATTTGATTTGATAGGATTTTGATATTTTCTAGGAACAAAAATTACCAATCATGTTTGAATTTGAATATCAGTATTTTTAACAAAATATTAGTCACTTTCATGGTTCAAAGTCTCGGTATCGGTCCCGGTATCGGTCACTCGATTTTCAACTCGGTCGCGGTATCGGTCACGGTATCGGGCGATACGCAAAGATAGACTATTTAGAGAGCGCAAAAAATTCCGAAAAAAATCTAGAAAATTAAAAAAAAAATACGATTAACAATGTGCACCAATCAGATAAGTTTCAAACTGACGTGCTGCGAACTTGCCAGATTCAATGTTCCATAATAAATCAATATTTTTTTTTTCACGGAGGATACAAATATTATGTTTTTACAAAGAAAAACAAATGTTACTTTTTTAGTAAGATGATAATTTTTTTTTTTACAAAGAGGATACAACTATTATTTTCTTAGTATTATTTTTAGTAAGAGGATCCAAATGTGTTTTTTAAGTATGTTATATTTTTCTAAAAAGGATAGAAAAGTTTCTTTTTTTAATATTGTTATTTTTTTACAAATAGTGATTTTGACAAAACACTACATTTTTTTTACAATCGTTTTTTACAATAAGGATGCAAATGTTATTTTCTTGCAAAAAATGATGCAAATGTTATTTTTTTATAGAGGGAATGTAAATGTTATTTTTTTTTGTTGTTGGGTTGCAAATGTTTTTTTTTAAATTGATGGAAATGTTATTTTTTTACAAAGAGGTTGCAAATATTTTTTTTTACTTGTGTTGTAAAATATTATTTTTACAAATGTTTAGAGGATACAAATATTGTTTTTACAATAATTACAGTTGTATATTTGTTTGTAAAAGAATAACATTTACGTTTTTTTTATAAATAATAACATATTAAAATATAACATTGGGAACATTATTATAAAAAATAATAACAAATAACATTTGGATCATTTGCATTCTTTTAAAAAAAAACAGGCACATATACAACGCACTAAATTAAACACACACACACGATGACCAAATAACCCACACACACATCACACTAAATTAAAAAAATAATTAGCATTTCGTAACCCCCCCAAAGAACCACGCTTACCAACACAACACTGGAGAGAGAGAGAGATTGATTCTTAATAACTTATACCATCTCGGCCGATATATCACCGATATGGGTCGATTCCAGCGCGACATCGCCGATATGGGCCGATTCCAGCGTGATATCGCCGATATGGGCCGATTCTACTGCGATATCACCGATGCTACCGAGAAATTATCGATATAGGGTCGATTCACATCAATAATTGAAAACTCAACTCGTGACTCGGAATCAGATCGGTGAGCACCGATACCTAGTCAACTCGGTCGTATCGTCGCGGTATCGGCCTTGACTTTGAACCATGGTATCTTTTGACTATCAATATTTAGATAAATGCATGCGAAAAGTTTCTTCACTTGAGCACATTATTTTTTCACACAGTTGTTTGATTAATTTTTTTTATAGCAAAGTACTCGTAAGTTCTTTACAAATAAATTTTAAATATTAAAGAAATTTTGATAAATTTTAATCGCTTAAGTTCACTAATTATCTTCTTATAGAAGTTCACCTTAGTGGTACAACAAGTAGACCGAATAGTAAATTGTCCTTAAATGTTTAAAAATTATCAACAAGGGACCTAATTGTAAATTGTTCTATTTTTTATTCTTTATTATTTCTTGCAAATAAAGGATATATTTTCAAACAAATTTCCATATGTCTTTATTAATGAAAATTCTTTAGTACACAATTTGGTGGAATCTTCTTCATTTAGGGAAAAAATTCAAGATCATTTCATTTGAAAGAAAATTCTAACCCAATTTACCAAAATAAATGCATTTTGAAAGAGAAACTAACGACCACTTTAAGGATAGACTGAAAGCCCATTTTGCTTGTAAAATAAAGGAAATGTAATGTGATTCGTGATGAAATAATCTCAGTTGTGACATTCGGAAGGAAAAAGGTACCTACCTTTGCGAATACAATCCTTCTATAGTTTCAGAGTAGAAAAATTACTAGAGCATTATTAAAATGAATTGAATTAAAATGGTTTATGTTATCTTAAATGATCCATCAATATTAGCTCGAGTTTTTGGGTTTAAATTTTCATTTCATTATCTTAACTGATATGGGATAAGCACCCAAAATTAATACATATATATTTCCCAAGTTATTATAGTTTAATTGTTAGTTCGGGATAAAAAAGTCTAATGTTATTAATTGTTGATTTTTAGGACAATGCGCTTTGCCGTTTACAAATGCACAATTCAATGCAGCTCTAACTATAATAAAATACGGATAAAAGCATCAATTCCGGATTCTTAATGATCCAAGACATTTGGATTCCGAATAAAAAAACTCACCCTAAGCCTTTTCTCTCATTAGATCTAAATTTCACTCTTTCAGGGGATATATATTGTGGGTGCAAAACCATAACGACCCAATATTCGGCAGTCCAAACAAGCTCAACATGATGGTCAAGCTAAATTTAGCATCACGTAAGTAATTATGAAGACATATCACGTAGATAATTATGGAGGCTCATTATTGTTACCTACATTCTCAAAGAAGATTAACAGGGATCAATCAACGAGCCAATAAACAGTTGGAAGAGTTCATGCACAGCTCAGTCAATCTTATCACTACAAATAAAACTCTCACTCCAAGGCAATGGAACATGAAATTCTGGAACTCTGAAAGAATTAATCAAAATTGAGAGACCCTCCACGGACGTAGGCAGTTACCGAACCAAGTAAATTATGTGTGTTGTGACTTTAATTGCTCTTTAATTCCTTTGTTATTAAAATTATAATTGTGATTAATTGCACACACACACACACACACACACACACATATATATATATATACAATACTGCTCTTGTACGGACTAATCCACATTTTAAGAATGCGGACCACACTTGTGTCACCTGACGGTGAGCGTAGAAAATATCGGCTAAATAATAGGCACACTCTCTCTCTTATTTGGGCTCACTGTCAGGTGACACATGTCCGGTCCGCACTTTTAAAATGCGAACTGGTCCGCACAAAAGTATTACTATATATATATATATATATATATATATATATATATATATATATATATATATGCGTCTGTGAAGTCCATCAATGAATACCTCATGTGCGGACCTACTTTTTAAAATAGTTAAAAAATAATTTGTAAATTGATTCTTTGGGGGATTATTAACATTTCAGTGTTTACCTGAAAGAAAATTAGCTCAAAATTATTATTTTTTTAGCTATTTTGGAAAAACCGATCAAAGTATTTCTGTTTTAAAGAAACTTAAATATTAACATAATTTGATCGATTTTGTTAAAATAGAAAAAGTAAATTATTTTGAGCTATTTTTTATTGGGTTACCGGAAATGTTTCAAAACCTCATAAAAAAACTAAAAAATAATTTATAAACTATTTAAGAAAAATTAAAAGGCATGGGAGGAATGCATAGTAAGGTATGTACAAAGCAACATGTGTGTACATATAAAGTATTTATTTATATGATATCTGATATTTGGTTACATTACAATTATATGTGTTAATGTGGATGTGTGTACTCATGTGTTATATGAGTGTTCGTATATTCATATTGGTACGTCTCTTGTGTTTCAATGATATCACTTTTATATTCTATATATGTATTTTGTTACTTATATGTGTATATTAAATAGTTATAGTTATATATTGTCTGTGTGAGTGTCTATTTGTATTTAACACTAATATAAAATATCTTTGTATATATATATATATATATATATATATATATATATATATATATATATTAGTGGCTTTTTATATTAGTGTTAAAAAATCGGTTAAACTTTCACAGCTTTTAAAGTAGTTTGAAAGTTGCGAAAGTTTGACGAGTTTTTTAAAAATAGCAAAAAAAAGTTATTTTGAGTTGAGTTTTTTATATGGGTTTTTTGAAATATTTAAATATCATATAAAAAAACTCAACTCAATTTTTTTTTTACTATTTTAAAAAAGTCGGGATGTAAACATGTCCAGTCCGCCCACACACACACGCACACACATATATATATATATATATAATCAGTCAGGATTTCCAACATACCTCCTAGCAACATACATTTTTTTTTAATAGTAAAAAAAATAATTTCGAGATGATATTTTTCATATGAGTTCATGATATTTCAATGTCCCCTGTAAAAAAATCAACTGAAAATAATATTTTTTGTTATTTTTAAAAAATAGGTAAAAAAAACTGACAATTTTTATCCTTTAAAAGTGTTAGTATTTTTTACCTATTTTTTTAAAATATCAAAACACATTATTTTGAGCTGAACAGTTTTATAGGGCACATTGAAATATCATGAACTCATATAAAAAATATCAATTCAAAATTCTTTTTTTTACTATTTAAAAAAAATAAGTATATTCATAAGTATGTTTAATGAATTATATTAGAGAGTCTGACTATATATATATATATATATATATATATATATATATATATATATATATATATATATATATCACTTAATTCTAATGTGCTTAATCTCATCAATTGCATTATGTAGACTGACGAAACTGCAATTGGGTAACCTATATCATTCGGATGGAATAAATAACTTATGTAGGGTGAGATGAATTTTCAGTTTACCTTGGATCGTCCATTGTTAATCCATTCCCAAGACAATTGATAAATTAGCAAAAAACTATCTTCGTTTTCCCATTTTGTGATGTTGACTTTTCAAAATGAACAATTACTTGTATTTTCGTTCAAATCAGATGTGGCAACAAAAAAAAAAAAAAAAAACAGATGTGGCAACAATATCATGTGCCGCAATTGGAATATCATGAGAATATAATATTATTATTTTAGTTTTTATCAAGCGCGATTAAGTTGAATATATTGTACATTGAATGGACATTCTTATTTTTAATTCAAAAGTTTGGATACCGCGTGAGTTGCATTTGCAACGGAAATGTATGGTTTGGCCCTTTGTAGCAAATTTAATTAGTGGAAAATCTGGACACAAGCCTCAGTGATGATCAAGTGTGTTTTTAGGTTTTTTATGTATTCTTTTACATACACACATCCATACAAAACAAACCAACTTTATATGTCCCTATCAAACCCAATTATTCCCATATCCTAACTGTCATTATGAATATCCTCTACACGGACCACTCACCTGCACCATGCAGGTAAGACCACCTGCATGTGCAGCACCTTGTTTTTCTCCTCAATATCGGCGCTTCTCTTTCCTTTTCTCTCATCTCTTCTTTTCAATTTATTTCTTCCTTTGTTTTTCTCGTGTCTTCTCCTATATCCCTCGCACGCACATACCTGCTTCATGTCCCCTCACCTCTCCCCACCCACACACACTACCTTTTATTTTCTCTCTCTCTTGAATGTGTTGACAATTGGAGAGCACTATTTATACTTGGGATCTATTTGGCTTAGAGAAATATTTTTAACAGTTATGACAACTAAAATGGTAAATAATTTTTTAAATTTTAAATTATTTATTTCTTTATATGAAATTGTGAATAAGTTGACACTTATAATTGTGTAACTTTAAAAAATAATGAATTTTTTAATTATAAATATCGGAAAATAAATTTTATCATTTTACTTTTCATTAGGGTAAAAATTATTTTATTCCTAACCAAATGGACCCTTAAGATAAAGCACAATTGATGCGCTTCATTTGAATATTTTGACGATATTTAGAGATTTAGGTAGTTAATTATCACGATATGAGTATCTAAGCGAGAAAAGGAGATTATTTATGTGTGTTTTACCCAATAAATAAAAATCATTAAAATTACAGGGTATTACAGCCTTGCCTCCTCAGCCCGTTGGTCCTCTAAATGCTTCTGGAATACTACCCTCTCGTTAACCAACTGATGGCTCTTTAAAGTTTTCAAGTGACTGATCAACTAGTCGAATTGAAAGCCATCTCTACCCAACTCCTTCAAACTGCCCAAGTATTGACTGATGAGAGGCCTGGTAAGGTTTGAAGTCTGGGTGTTCACAATCTCTGTAATAACGGTCGCCATTACCTGGAGTTTGAAACCCATCACGACTATGTTCGAATGAACGCAGTCGAATGTATAAGTATGGGGATGGAAGGTTGCAATCCGTTAAATGATGGCACGATAAGACAAGTGGACCTGGGGAGATTGGCGAAGCACCAGGAGGCAAAACTCATGATGAGCCATGGTTGGCAGTGGAATCTCACAGCCAGACTCACTGTCAGCTGAAATGTTGGTCGTATAACCTTGGTCATTATAGCTGGACTCATCAGAACCAGCTGGTTCCCGATGGGGCGAGATAACAGGTGGAAGGACATGCTGATTTGGCTCTCCAAAATAAGGGGGCTCCCTAGCAACCTGAAGTCAGATAAAGTAAAGAATGAGTTCAGTATAAAAAATCTTAACAAGTGATTTTCATTGTTAAGTCACCGTTATTGGTGGAGTTTGATAAAAATCTTAAGAAGTGGTTTTTATTGTTAAATCACCATTATTGACGGAGTTTGATAAAAATCTTAACAAGTGTGTTCTCATTGTTAAGTCACCATTATAGGTGGAGTTTAATAAAAATTTTAACAAGTGTGTTTTCATTGTTAAATGTTTAAGATTGAGATCCCTCTAGCAAGAGATTAAACATTGTCAAGAAAAAAGACAAACATATGCAAAAAATGAGGAGAAAATGGTGAAATGCCTCAGCAACAACTGGAGTAAGAATTGGAGATATGGAAGAAGTTGAAGGGCACTATAGTGGACAGATTCATTTCCTCAAGAGCCTCCACAGAAACCTCTGCCAGAGGAATCTCAACCAAAGGAACCTCAATATTTGATGAAGCACTTAGTCCAAAAAAGTTAACTAGGGCTAAGGTTGAGGGAAAACTCAAAGTAACTGTTCGATCTTCCACAAGTACGTCAACAATTGTATGGGCCAAAGAATCACTGGGGAGAGCAGGAACCAACGGTAGCCTGAGTGATGTGGGGAGCCATGAGTGAGGATAGCGGGATTAAACCTGGAGAAAGCTGTAGATAGAAAGCTAATTGTTAGGCGTAAGGAATGTCATGGAAAAAGGGGTAAAAATTTTTTTTAACCTACCTCAGTGATATGGGAAAAAGGGGGAAACTCAGAGATGAGCCTTAAAAAAGAAATATGAATAAGGGTATCAACCAGCGATGCAGCTAATGATGAAGCAACTACAACTTGAAACACAAAAAAGAACTTAGAAGATACATTAAGAAAGGAAAGATAGAAGAAAGATCTACCAATCACTTAACACTTATTACCTTGGGAGAGCTTGGCAAAATTGGAATCACATCCAGAGGAACCACCGACAGAGAGGGTGAGATAGAAGAAGATAGTGGAGCCTTCTCTGGATAAGAGGAAACCCCCACAGATTCAACGGGAGTAGTATCCCTCTTAGCAGACTCCTTTGCACGTTTAGAGGCTGAATGACGTGAATAAGTGAGACCTATTATGGGAGAAGGAGGAGGAGATAAATCGGTCGTAGAAGCACCGAAGCTTCCTCCCACGAAAGGACTCACCAGAGGAGAAGGCCTTTCTTCACCAACCTCCTAACGAAGATAGGAAAGAAAGAACAAGTATCAGAAAAGAGAAGAGAATTCAGTAAGCTATAAATGGCAAAGTGTGGGAAGACTTACCTCTTGATCAGAAGAATAGTGTGATGGTATGACAACGGGCAAAGTTGGAGGAGAAAAGTGAGGAAAATCCCTCTTGGTGGGATCACCTGCAACCTCAGGCCTATCATCAACCGATATAAATGCATTAGGAGAAAGAGAAGGACAACTTCTCGGAGTAATGGTAACTGTTGTGGGTCGCACTATAAAGGCCTGTCATTTACTTGCTTTGGTTCCCAAAGTTTTCTTCCTCTTACCAGAAGCGCCAGTAGTAGAAGGACCATGGGAACCACTTTTTCTTCGTGAATTCCCCTCAGTGGGATCCACCACGATAGTGGGAAATGACTCAGGAGGAGGATCGGATGGCACAATTTATCTAAATATCTATTATAGCCGTTCTACCTCCTTTCTAATCGCCTCCCGTATTTCCTCAGGCACTTCAATATTGGGAGGAACAGAGGCAATGGGAAAAACATTTCTAGTGGCTTGGGACTTGTGTGGGAACTTGGGCTTCGAGGAGGCCCCTCTCTTAGTCTTATTTACCTTTTGCGAAGGGGGTTGCGAGGGACCCTCACCAGAAGCTGAACTGGCAGAAGAACCTCCAGTAGGGGATTTAGGAGTTAGAGCTTTCTTAGCCTTGGCCGCAACAATGGAGATTACTGCGTAGCATGGAGGAAGCTCGCTAGGAGGATCCTTCGGTGTTTGATTGAGAGGGAACTCAATTCCCATGACGAAATTCCCCTTTAGCCCCAGCTGCAAGGGAGGAAAACTCTGTACAACGGGGTAAATATGGGGACATTTGATGAATTCCTGAATTTTGGCTATCTGTCTTGGCTAATACTTCAGTGCAAAATCACTAGTTACATCCCCCTTCCTAGAAAGTGCAGGAATGGTAACATGACCACTTATGGTTGAGCAAATTGTGGAAGCATCTGACATGGTGTAAAAGGCACAGGCCTCAGGAAAAGATGCCCTGGGGTGAGAATCTTGAAATAACGGTCGAGGAACCCCCTGGTCGTAACCAAACTGACGGCTGCAACAATTTGGATTGTAATGTTCAGATGTGTATGCCCATTTAGTGTAAAAGGGCATATAGTTGGGAGTCAAGACCAAAACGATGGCAAAAGAAGGATCCTCCGCTATAAGATCCTCAGAAGTGGGCCCCACCACCCTGGGTACAGGACCAAAAAAGTTCCAAGTGTGGGCAAGGGAATCTTCACTATATGGCCTCATCACGAAGCAGCTTGCCTTGCCAAAAATACCCAAAAGCTCCTTTCTACTCTGTTTCTCGTGAAAGAAAAAAAGGCGATGGGGCTTGATGATTTCTCCAGCATGAAGAGGAACCCAGTTGGCAGATATCTCGGGAAAATGAAAGTAAAGAAAACCAGTCAAAATGATGGCATTGGCAAAGTTGGCCAAGTTATATCTGCCCAAGGATCGTTATATGTCTAGATGGGTCCTGTCCAACCATATATAAAAAGACCCTAAGGCCATGGCTTCCAGATCAAGCCTATATACTCTTGCCAAACGGATAGACAAATTAATCAAGTCCCTACGTGGTTGATCATTGCGTTTGCCAGGCAAGATAAAACGGGAAAGAATCACAAGTATGTAGGTTGGTAACTCAATAGATGTACCTTTGCCTGGGCCAAATTCAGGAGTGGGGTTGGTACGATAGAAGTAGTTTATGAGAGGAGTGAAGGTAGCCTTGTTGGAAGTATCAATACACCTCCTGTAAATCTGGTCCAAGTCTGCTCAGGCCTTTGTCTCTTCAGCGTTAAAAGCCTCGTCATGATAAACCCAAATCCCTATGGTCTCAAGCCCAAGCATCTCACAAATGTCCTCAAGCGTAACGGTGAACTCTCCCCATGAAATAATAAATGTGTGAGTTGTAATGTTCCAACGAGAGACCAAGATTTGAAGAGCATCATTGTGTTTGGCGAGTGTGAACTCCCCAAACTAGGAAGCTCAATTGAGACCAACCTTGTAGAGAGCGTCAAAGTAAGTGGTCTGCATAAACGAGTTCCAAGCTGCAAAGTGGTAGGGGGAACTACCAGGTCCTTCGTAATAAATATGGGACCAAGGGAAGTCACCTATATCAAAATGGAACCTCATAGTCCCCACGGGATGAAATTAACCCCAAGCAGTGGAATCTTGGTCTTCGTCACCTAAAAGCAAAGGGCGCCCTGAAAATCATCTTTCTCACCAAAATTAGGGGAGCGACGGTAGAAACGCAGTTGCTCTTGGTGCACTGCCATCGGGGCAGTGGCATCTAGAGCAGAAGTAGTAGCAGGGGTAAGGGTTATTACAAGCGGAGCACTGGTTGCAGGCATGTTGGGAAAACTTGAAGAAGCCATGACAAGTGGTGATGAAAGACGAAAGCTTAACTGGGAGGAGATAGGGACAAAAATGGTGGAGTATTGCCACCGGAGGTAGTGAAGAAGATGATGAAGGAAAAGAAAGCAGAGAAAAGCTTGGTAACAATGGCGATTTGAGGGTTTTCTCTCTCTAAATGCTCTAGGAATCGAAGAAGACGAAGTTAAGGTAAATGAAAAAATGGCTAAGTGTTTGAATAATAGCCATTTGAAATTCTTAAGTTGTCTTTTGCATTTCCCACCACCGCACGTGCAAGGCCGCCCACAATCATTTCAAATGGACACGTGACACTTCCATGAATGTCCTGATAGTTGAAAAGACGGAACCACGTCATTATTGAAGTGATGCATGGGGAATAAAAAGGGTTTATTTCAAAACAAGTTATGATTTTGGTGTCATAATGTTTTGTCAGACACATCGGATGTCCCACAACGCAGAAGCTTCTACCAAGATTAAAAAAAGCTACGATGTCCCCTCCCCACAAGTCCAAATGGTGTTTAGCCTGACTTGGGTATATCAGGGAGAATTTTTTTTACTTTTTGAACAAGATGAAATGATGGCACGGAACAACCAATATAGGGGAGAACTTTGCTTTCGAAGAGTCAGAACGGATGAGGCACAACGACAGGAAAAAGTTTTGATGTCCCTTCGCCATTTTCCGACGATTCGCAGCGCTTTGGTGTAGGTACATCAAGAAGAATTTTACTTTTTCCTGGCAGTAATAACGACAGCATTTGTAACCTAGACAGAGATAGAAGAATTTTTTCACAAACAGAAGGTTCATCGGATTGAGAAGTTTTCGTGCAGACATTTCTTGTTACCACAACAAATCTCTACGCGAAGGGGTAAATGTAGGGGCCTTGAAGATAATCTCGAGAGTAGAGATAATCCCCCCAGCTAATACAACAGACTCAAGGGAATAAGGTAACGATGCAGCTCACTGAGGCAGCTCAAGCGAGGTTCGCTCAGCATGGTAGCCTAGGGAGATCTTCCAGCGAAGTAACTGGCCGAGAAGGCTCATCATTTAGCTTTGTTGTCTTACTTAGTCATGTTGTATATTTTTATATTGACTACAAGCTATAATGATTGTAATGATGTAACGATTATAGCGATATTCAGTATGAGGTCAAATGGTACTTGCGAGTGACCAGGCATGGCCGGGACTGGGAGAGCTTTCATGCTCTATTGGGAGACCTCGCCGTAAAGAAATTCAGTGGGACTTGGTTTGGAGGATTAATAAGTGAGGCAGGGTTGGGGCTTGTCCTGACCATCTTAGATACACCTAGTAAAATACCGAAAGACCTTTGATCGTGGAATCTTAGGCGGAGCAGCCTTAAGTTTCATTGTGCGTTGAGTTGTGAACCAAACAACCCTCTACTTAATGTCACATCTATTTAGGTGATGTCACCAACCAGCTAAGCAATATCAAATATGCACTTGAGTAAACCACCATAGTATTTGGCGTTGTCAGACAGTTGGTGAGCCACCTCTATGATGACAGCCCCCTGACGCACAGTGGTTAGGCAAAAGGCATGTTTTGACATTTAATGTTTATGACGTGGAGCTGACTAGTCCATTAAGCATTTAATGTTTGTGACATACAGTATGAGGGATGTCTTTCATAGCAGTGAAAGACCGAGGCACCTTGGGAGTTGGGGGGGGGGGGGGGGGGGGCTATTTATGGGCCTCAACCACTTCTGAGGGATGAGAGGTTTTGTTAGAGTTCTTTCTAAAGAGTATTAGAGAGAAGATATCAGAGAGAATTTATCGCAAACCAAAGCTTTTACTCACCCGCCATTGCTATTTATTACGAAGCTTTTAATAGCTGACTAGAGATCTTTGAGAGTGGATTGGTGTGTTTGGCTTCCTGCCAATGTGTATCTTGGGTGCTTACTCCTCTCTCCCTCTGATTGAGTTATTTTTTAATTTTCTTTATTGTTGTTTAGGTTATACATTCATGTATTGTGAGTCCAATCTATGTGTTGATCAAATTCAATATTGTGTGTTTATTTATGTCCATTGAAGAGTTTCTCGATTATTATTTATCACCATACTTATAGGGGTTCCACCTCAACTAATATTATTATACTCCCAGGTTACAACGGGGACTACCCTCTTACACTAATTCTGATTTAGTAATGGACTTATGTGTTACTATTTTAACCTTATTACACCCTTTTTATAACACTTTTCTTTGATTTTGTCACGGTAAATGTCCGTTAGTAATACTAATACATATTTTTTTTTAAATTCAAGATATCCTGAATTTGGGGAAATTCAATTATTCTTACCACACTATTCAAATCCTAAGAACATATACAAAAATAGTCCACATAAACAAGGGCATTATATTCAACACTTACATTTTATATAAGCCTTCACTCTTTATTTTCAAAATAAACTTATACCAAACAAATGAAACATCGTAATACAATCACCCCGATAGTTACATTATTTTCATAAATGCATCTAATATAACATCCTAATACAATCACCCCGAAATGAGATGTTTTTATATTATAACCAAGCAAATGAAATATAAAAAAGAAGTCCGTTGTTGTTGACTATCAAGTTTTGCTATGTTATCTCGCCATCAACATCGAACCCGTAACGCTGGAAACATGATGAGGATCCAAAAATGATATTCTGTCAAACAAAATAAAATTATCATATTAGTTATAATATCAATATTTATTCATACAAAATTAATTTAGTACAAAAAATTATCTAGCAGTAAAATTATTTGCACAACACTCTTTCAAAAAAAGGTGAAGTCACAAATAAATTGTTAATTCTTGAGATGCTTGTGATTCTGATGAGTTATATGGCTAATTCTCTTGTAAACATTCATCATAAGCGTAACAAGGATAGATGTCAACTGTTTCAAACAGTTATGATATCATGGCAAATGAAGCCTAATAGACATGCTAAGGATATTGCAAATTCAAAAAAAAATCTTAGTTCGCATTCACAAACATATGGGCAATAAGGTAAATCAATATCTTAAAGCGAATGCTCTTCTGCTTTAAAACAACATATGACATATTTATTAGTCATTATTTTAAAACCTTATGCATTATAGCATTTTCTTGAACACATGGAGGAAAATAAGGGGAAAAATTAATATTAGACAAAAAATTGACATTCATAAACTTTTTGAACGCATGTGGAGCAAAATAAGAATAAAAATTAAGAACCAATAATAATCAATAACGATATACACAGATAACAAGCCAACTTTATTTACCTTCACGAAAAAGCCAACTTTATTTACCTATATCAACAAGAGAGTTATCAACATCATATGAGGTAGCGAAGTAAGAAATAATAAACTGTTTCTAAATAAGCTTCCTATTAAAATTGTCAATCTTATGTATAATTTCTCGAGCAATTTTTTGACTCTTTCACTGCATCATCATTATCCTCATCATCTATTGGCTTTTGATCCATCATGATTCTCCAGCTATCTCCCTCATCTATTTCCCACTGCTTCTTCAATTCAAAGATAGTTTTAGATGATGCAATTGCTGGGTTACTGTCTTATGCTAGTCTCTGTAATCACAATCAAAATTATTCATGTTAGCAGTCTTTATTTTTCAAGATATTTTGAGTTTGACCCCCCACTTTTAGTACAACTATTCAATTACCCTTAAATAAAAATAAAATATTTGAGTTACACCCATACTAGCCTAGAGTTTTTAACTTTCATAAACATTCCGGAGAACCAGAACACTGTGCCAATAAGGATACGCTGCTTTACCATCCATTGCATCGAGATCTATTAGTGCTGCAACTAACAACTCAAGCTGAGAAAAACAATACGAAAGTAAACATGCATTGCAATTATAACAACATAAATGGTACCAACAACTTCAAAACATGGACACTTTTGTTCAAACCTCTTCAGTGTCTGTATAGTCAATTCCATCAACTTCGAAAAGCAGAGATGCTTTACTCCACTAAGCTTCCTATTAAAATGTCTTTCTTTGCTGATTTGGATGTATAAATAAATACAATTGTCAATCTTATGTGATAATAATATTAATTTACTGTGTATTAAAATTTCTACCCCAATGCAAACGTTGCGTTTCAGAAGTACGCCAACTGTTGATGGATGCCAATACCAATGCAAGTATACATACTAAACAAACAATTTACAGAAGTTGACAGTATAGAAACCGAATCAAGCATAAAATGCATTTTTTATTGAACATCTAAAAAAGAGGTGTTGTTAACATAGTTGATCTAATAACGTACATATAATCTCAAAAGAATACAAGTCCGCCTTTGTTCCTCATTATCAACTCTATACTACAAGAAGGCCTTATTCCTCATTTTATTTCTGAATAAATGTTTTTATTTGCAAGTATTGGTATTAGTATGGAGATTATGAATCCTCTTTAAGTAAAGATTAACAGATAATCATCTAAAGAAAAAGGAAGAACATGTAATCTTAAAATTTGGAATTCAAGTTTCAAGCTACATTGACTGAGATTCAAAAGGTTTTGAATATTTAGGACATACATAAATTCTTGTTCTCAAAGTAACACCCCACGTACTCAACAACAGGTGAGTATAAGCAGTGTAATGAGAACTATGCTTCTAATCTTCCTCTTATTGATAGTGGTATGAAAAAATTCTTCATTGACATTTGAATTAAAAATTATCTCTACACTGCTTTTACACGTGCGTAGGTGAGAGGTTTTTAGACAATTAACTTTTTGACTATCTAATATAAGCCACATTGGCCTAAAGTATAACTATGGAAGTCCACATAGTTGTCTAATTAAGGTAGCTATAATAATAAATAGTATATACCTTTTCGAGATCACTGCCTTTGTCAGGGAGTCGGACTTGATTCGCTTAGAATGACCTATAAAATCAATGAACGAACACAACAGAACACTCTCCTCCATCAACCATTACTCTGTGTAAACTAACTCCAAAGCGTTTCCTTTGCATTAAACACTTCGCATATTGTAAGTTAAATGTTCTTAAAGTGTTACTCATATTTATTGCTAATAATTTGAAGTCAGATCTTCCTCGTGTATGTCCCTCTCTCCATACACTCGGGTGCTTGTCTTCTCATATCTAATGTCCTTCATATCCAAGTTCCCATGTCTTAGATATACACACCTATGTTGGTTAAAGTATGTGTTGGTTAAATTGTGAAAGAAAATGCACCTGTGTTGGAATAGTAGGAAAATAAAAGACAATGTATTGGAATAACTAGAAATAGAGAGAAATATAAACAACTATGATTCCACAATCATTTCCCACACTTTGTTTCATGAAGTAAACTGCAGTGTTAGGGCCCTGTTGTCAAACCAACATAAAAAATCATAATCTGAAAGCACAAATGTAGTAGAGCTTTATGAAGAACATGTATATATAGGAATGAATTTAAATTGATATCACGGGAAATTTTTAACTAAAAGTCTACTAAAAAGCTACACAATTCATCTACTCCTTTTCTAACAAAGCCATGTGAAGATAAAAGAAAAGCAGTTGAGCGTTCGTACCAAGCCCGAGGAGCTTGCTTTAAACCATATAAGACCTTTTTAAGTCGATAAACATGATCAGGGTGTTTCGGATGTTGAAATCCTTTGGGCCACTCAACGTAAACTTTTTCAGACAGAATACCATTAAGAGATGCTGATTTGACTTCTATTTGAAACAACTTAAATTGTAAGTTCCATGCAACAGCTAAAGTAATTTCACTGATTCAAGGCGCGTTACCGGGGCAAACGTCTCGTCACAGTCTATTCCTTCTATTTGAGAGTAACCCTGTGCAACTAGTCTAACCTTATTTCGAATGACTATCCCTTTTTTATTGGTCTTATTTTTGAAAATCCATTTTGTTCCGATCACTTTGATATCCTTGGGCCTCAGAACTAGATACCATACGTCATGATCCTTGAATTGAGATTGCTCCTCTTGCATTGCATCAACCCAATATGAATCACGAAGTGCCTCATCTACTGATATATGAGCTACTTTACGTAATTTATTCCTAATCCGCACAGGCGCGGAGATATCTCCCACAATTTCTGTGGAAGGATGATCTTTTGAAACCTAGTTAGGCACGGTAGGGGTTGGTGTTGGCAAAGATTTATCTTCTGTTGAATTTGGATCATTTAAAACGCTTGTGTCCAATTCAATTTTAACAGGTGGATTTTTACTAACAGACTCTACTGGGTTGTCAATTACCACAACATTAATGGACTCAACAATGGATTTGGTTCTTAGACTAAAAACTCAATATACCCTACTATTTTGAGAATAACCAAGAAAATTGATTTATCCCCCTCGGCTTCAAAGTTAGAAAGATTTTGACGATTATTGCAAACATAACAGATTGAGCCAAAGGTTCGAAAATATTTTACATTGGTCTTTTTGTTGAACCAAAATTCATAAGGGGTCATTTTGATATGCTTTCTGAGGTAATTCATGCTTCTTCCCGAAAATATAATAATAAATTTTTAGAATGAATAATGACTCTATCCATTTCTTATATGACTTTATTTTTTCGTTCTATAACCCCATTTTGTTGAGGAGTTTTTGGAGCACTAAACTGATGGGAGTAACCTTGGGCATCACAATTATTGATGTCCAAAATGGACTAGATCCAATTTTCTAATCACAAATAAAATATAAGATTCCAATAAGATTATCAAATAAAAGGCTAAGAGTTTTTAAAGTGGTTCGGCTGTGTAAGAAAGCTTACGTACACTGTTATTGTATTGATTTGAGTGATTACAGAAAACTAGGTACTCTTATTAAGAAGAATATCCTATAATCCGTTCCATCTTTCCTTTTGTGAAAGGAATACAATGTATTTATAGTGAACCGGAGATCAAGGGTTAGAATGTCTTTATATATTCAAGCATTTGCAGCCATACATAATGAATATGATGGTTGATTATTTAGAGTACTTGTGGAAGGACCCTTAGTTGTTTTCCTCTAGCGATGACTGCTCATTAACTTTGATGGTCTGCATTCTTCATGTTGGTCGGCATTCTTCGAGTTGGTCGGCATGCCTTTCGAGCAACTATCTTCGGGATTGATTGAGTGACTGCTAACTAGGATTGTTGCCACGTAAGGAAACAAGTGTCTATTTCTAATTAGTCCACGTATGTAGATAATTTTTTGTATCAACGGAAGCCCCCAATACTTCATTTTTATGTTTTTTATTAAAAGGATGGAGTATATTTTCTTCAGAGTTGGTCGGCATACACCGATGTGTGGGACTTGTGAAAATTTTCCACGCTTTGATCTTGTAGTGGCATTTTTTAAAATAAGTCGACTGCCAAAGGGTATATTGGTATTTTTGTGTTTTCAGAACTTTGAATCCATCAAAACGTCAATCGCCGATGCAAGTAATCATTTCTTACACGATTTCCCAGATAAGCTATAAGAGATGAAATTTTCCTAGATTTCATACCACAACTTTTCCAAGCTTTCAAACTCTCCTTCTTCTCAAAGTTCTATGTCTTTGATCTTTCCTTTGCGTCCTACCTTCGCTTCAGTCACCATTTTCTCTATAAGCTTTCTTCTACCCTCTCTTTTAGATTTCTTACTTTCTTTACTGTACCATGGTCTACATCCTATACGGGATTCTCTAGATGAATTTAGGTGGGAAAGAAACATTCCTGACTGGGTAGACTTAGAAATGCCAGTACCTCCTATTGAGGTCTTATCACTGCCAGACGATCACTAGATTCCCTCCTTATTCATTGTTGAATGTGGTTTCATTTTTCCCCTAATCATTTTTGTTTAGAGTGTTGTCAGTATTTCAATATTATCCCTACTAAAGTATCCCCCAACACTTGGAGACTGGTTAATGGGATATATAGGCTTAGTCAAATACACGAAACCAACATTAGCATCCCCGAGCTGATGTTTTGTTACAAATGTGTTACCTGTGATAATATATGCTACATGAAGACTTGGTTTGCCAATAGGGCCCTGGTTGTCAAATTGCTATTTTAACTATGGAGTTATTACGAAGAATTTGCAACATGCTCCTTTACAAACATGAGAGGTGTATGATGGGCCCAGGTGCCCCCAAGTGCATCATAGCATAGGCTGTTGAATTTCATTACTGTATTCTTCTATTTTTATGCTAACCAACTATTTGGTGATGTGATGACTTGATATTTTCTTGTCTTGTTTCTTGTTTTTCACAGTTAAAAGCAAGAAGAAATGTCCCAAAGAAGGGGAAGTTAACATCCGTGAACTAAAATTTCTTTTGAACATCCATCAAATAATTGGCGAGGAACACCCTAGAGTTGCCTTGTATATGTTGCAGGACAGGAGCTCAATTAGCTCCTTTGTTTCTAGGCCCACCACTTCTATAGTTGTAGCCCTCATCAATCTTAAAGAAGATCCAGTTCTTACCTCTTCAGTAGAGGAATCTTTTGGTGCTGAGAAGGACTTTGGTACCTCTTCCTCTTTTGAATCGTTGGAAGTTTCAACTATTCCTTCTTCTCCACTTGTTGGTATGGGAAAGAGGAAGATTCCTTACTTTATGACTGGAGATTTATCTCTAACTGCTAAGAGAGCTGCCGAGAAGACTGATAGAGTTAGGATGGTAAGAAGACAGAGAAAACATCCAAGGTTTTTGAGAAGAAGAAAGTTCCTCAAGTCATCACCTCTGAGGAAGTTGATGTTCTTGTGCCTCAATTCAAGAGGATAAGACAAGGTTTGTCTGAGAAGTTGATTGAAAAGAGTTTTACCGACCAAGATTTGGTCGAGAAGATTCAGGAGGATTTGACTATTGCAGGGTCATCCTCAGTTTTCACTCATCCTGGTGTGGCCAGGAAGTTAATCAAGACTGGTACCCGCTCTATTGATAGAACAACTCTTTCCCCTCTACCAAGATTAAAGTTGGTAAAAAAAATTTGCCAAAGTTTAGCAATGGTAATTATTTCTCCTTTATTAGTTACTCTTGATGTCTTTGATCTCTCTTAATACTCCTTGTAATCTGATGTTGTCCTTTATGCCGTTTATGGTAAATTTCAATCAAATGCTGGAAAAGGATGATCAAATTCATTCTTAGGGAAGAGATGTTGAGGAGGCCCTTGAGGGTCTAAGGCAGTCTGTTAACGCTTCAAGGTAACTATTAGAGTCTAAGAAGAAGATTTGTGATGCCGAGCTGAAGAAGGCTATTAATAGAACCACCCTTGACAAGGGAAAACTAGTAAGTGCCGAGACTAGTTTGACAACTGATAAAAGTAAGGTCAGGCTAGTCAAAGATAAATTGGTGGAAAATCAAGCTCTCCTAAAATCTATCAAGGAGAAAGTTGTTGGTCTGACCTTTGAGATAGTTATAAACAAGGCCAAAAATAAGAAGATAAAAGAAGACTCCTTCAATAAAGGATAGGAAAAGGTGTTTTTGGCAGACTCTACTCAGATTGAGTTCATTAGGAAGAACTCTTTTAAAGATGGTTGGTCGAAGTCCCTTAAGGAGGTCAGCACTCTAACAGATTCTGAGTTATTCTTGAAGCATGATCAAGGCTCTCCTTCAAACTTGAAGGAAGAGTTTAATAACAAGGAAGGGTTTAGGGAATCTTCCCTTTAGTCTATCGAGTCTACTTTAAAGACCCTTGAAGAAATTACTCCTTCTGTCGACCAGCCTTCTAGGATAAATGTTCAGGACAATGAGAAGGTTTAACTCCTTTGTTCTTTTTCTTTTTTGCTCATTTACTTTGTAATGGGACCAGTAGTAACGCCTTTTTGGTTATTAATGAAAACATTTCTCCTTTTAGCTACATGTGTTGCATTTACCATAATTTTTTCTTTCTTTCTTGGTTTTAATGGAATCTCATACTTTGTTTCATGATTGTCCATTAATCATGTTTGTGTACTTACACTTGAAATTTTCAATTTTATGCTAGGAAACAGGCTTTAGTTTCTGCTGAATTTGACCTACTAAGGCGGAGTAGGAATCTTTTGGAAGTTGGCCATGTTCCTCTATCTGAAGAAGACTTAGTCGACTTACTTGGCCCATATGTATCCAACTAATTAAAAGAGTCATACATCCACCTCCATTATTTGTTGGACAGGGTTATGGCAAATAATGTAGGTTATTATGAAATGATTGAAGATCTACAGGAAGATCACAAATTTACTTTGGCTTCACTCCATGCTTATTATGAGGCTAAGTACAAAGCATTGAGCTAAGGCTGGGTCTTTAAGAAGAAGCTGGAAGAATATGTCTTCCTGTACAGAAGAAAAGAGTTCTTGCTGAGCTAAGAAGTGGATGAATCCAAGGAGATAGTCAAATTTCTTGAGGAGGAAAATAACAAACTCATAAATGAGTTAGACATTTTGAAGAATTAATCTGCTACTGCGCCAATGAAGGTGCTTATTTCCTAGAGACTGAGAATGCCAGGCTAGTAGAGGAACTTGAAGCCCTGAAGAAAACCAAACCTGGGAAATCTTCTAGGCAACAAAGAACTCGTTGACCATTTGTAGATGAGGCAAGAACCAGTAAAACACTAGTCGACCAAGTTTTCCAACTCAAAGTCACTACACCAAAATGGCCAAATTATCACCTTTCAGCCGGCCACCCTTGTCACGGTCATTGACCATGAAAAGACCGTGACAAGTACGTGACAACTATACTTGTCACGGTCAATGACCGTGACACGACCGTGATAAGTTTTGCAGCAAAAAAGCCCTACGCTTTCTTTTTTTCCCACCGATTTTGGTTTTTCCCTCTCTTTCTCTCTCTAAGCGATTTCGAGGTCTCTCTCTCTCTCTAAGGTATGTTTTTTCCTCACTTTCTCTTTCATTTCTATATGTGTGTGTATGTGTGTGTATATATATGTGTGTATATGTATGTGTATATGTGTATGTATGTGTGTGTATATATGTGTGTGGTGGGGGAGGGGGGCAGGGGGTGGGATGTGTGTGTACGTGTGTGTGTGTGTGTGCAGGTGTGGTGGAGGTGGGGTGAGGGGGGGCAGGGGGTGTGGTGGATGGAGTGGGGCAGGGGGTGGGGTGGTGGGGGTGGTGTGTGTGTGTGTGTGTGCAGGTGTGTGCATGTGTGTGTGGCGGGGGGAGGGGGTGGTGTGATGGGGGTGGGGGGGGTGGGGGGGGGGGGGCAATCTTAACAATTGTATAGCTTTATTTAATAAATTATATAGCTTTAATTAATAAATTGTATAGCTTTAATTGTATAGTTTTAGATGAAAGTAAATTAATAATTAGTGCCTATTTCATATGAAAGTAGGATTGCCTCGCATTAAAAATTAGTAAATTAATAATTGTATACTTTAATTGTTAGTTTAATTGATGAAATGAATTAATTGAGTAGATGAATTAGAAGGAGTACGGGATACACATTTGTTGTTGACATTGCTGTCGGATTATTATATTTAGTAAATGTTGGGTTGATTAGTTTTAAAAGGGGCATGACCACTTGATTATTGTCCATATGTGGGTGGGATTTTTCAACTTTTTTTGAAAATTACTTTGTATATCGAATAATATATATATAGTATGATAATTAAATGAAACATACTTGAAATTAAATATAGTGCGCATAGATACTAGCCTTCTAGTTCTTATGCGTACGCATTCAATAGCCATTAGACCCGTTCGAGAGTCATTACCCATGTAATGAGATCTCTTGAATTGCCCCGTTTGGACAGTTTGAAACTGTATAATTTCTGTATAATATTCTTAGTGGCTGAAAATTGTTACTTTTGGAGGAAGTTCTACAGTCGTATCTTAATCTTCTCTGGGTACATACTATATTGACAAGTGTGACTGTTATTTCAATTGATCAATTGAAATAACACTCAAATTTGCCAATCTACGTCGTGTACTTGGAGAACTACGGGGATAGGCTATCGAATTTTTTTCAAATCGTAACAATGTGCATGAGCTGTTAAGTATATTACAGAAAAATGCGGTCTTGAATAGGATAGGACCACTCACCCATTAGAGGAGATGGAGGAAATAGAAATTTCTATTATAAATTGAATTTGAATATAAATGAGACACAATTAAATGAAGCATACTATAAATCTAAGTTTTTTTTACCTTTAATAGGTGATTAGTTGTGGTAGCCGTGATGGGATATCCGAAATACAAAGAGTTGATGGGTGAGACAAATAGAATGGGGGATGTGTTTCGCATTGGTGATAACGAATTTGTGAAATATGCAAAGAGATGTCATAATGATGAAGAGTTTCCGTGTCCGTGTGCTAGGTGTAAGAATGGTAAGGTGTTTGAGTGAAAAACAGTTGAACTACATTTGTTAAGATCAGGTATGCAAGATAGTTATCAATTTTAGAGTTTTCACGGTGAATTGAAAGTTCCTTTTGTCCCCGACCAACCTTCACAACAACCTTCAACAAGTAGAATATATGTATCGGTGGATGTATCCGTTTGAAAGATTGATGAAAGTTTTTAAAGATTAAGTCAAGAATACGCGATACATTGCAGGATCAATTACAGAGGAATACATTACCGTGGAGTCATCAATATATACTCGAGGATATATGCCTGACTCGACCAGCGTTGATGACAGTGATGAGTTCGTCGATGATGGTGGTCATGTGATGGGAAAACGAGTGAAATTAAGGAGTTTGCAACATGAACAAGTAGCTCGTTATCTATTTGACACACATAAAGATGTCGAAGAATGAAAAAAGTATGGTTCGATTATTATAATGTTTAACATTATTTTAGATTATTTTATACATGATTAATTTTGTAATATGAAGAAAATATGAAGTCTGTGAGTACAATAAAAGACGAAAAATAATGGTACAATCAGACAACGAATTTAGGCTGTGGTTGACACAAGAGGTAATTATAATGAAAATAGTCGTTATATAACGTTACATTACACTCAAATTTTACCACTAATATAATTAATTTATCTATATTCTCAACTCCTAAAGACGGGTGATGCGACATCAAGGCTTGCTCGTCTAGCCACTGGACCCTTGTTCGTGGCACAAAAGTATAAAAAGTATCGATTGAACGGTTACATTTTTGGCGCTAAAGTGTACGAGGAAAGTACAAATGTACAGAACTCGAGAATTTCATACAAGGCTCTTACTTTCTTTCGAGCGAGCGCAAAAGATAAAAACCTCATTGAAGCCGAAATGACTTACTATGGTGTAATCCAAAATATATTTGAATTGGATTATATAAGCGTCAAAGAGGTTGTATTTTACTGTGACTGGGTTAGAGTTGAGGATAAAAATGCTTGTAAATCTGATCATGTCACCAATTTGATCATGGTTGACTTGTCCAAGTTGAAGAGCAACGACCACGTGAGCGATGAGCCATTTGTTTGTGCATTTCAAAAGGTTAAGCAAGTGTTTTACTCGGAGTATATCAATAACGAGCCGTGGTCAATTGTCCAACACGCGCCAAAGCTTCTAAATAGTAGTGTGGATGACTTGTCTTCTCCTATCGAATATCAATCCATTTTTTATGATAACCCGAATTTGAAAGAATTTTTCAATTTGTAATAAATATTCCAATTTGTACCGAAACATCCATTTTTAATGCTTTTAATTGATTTGCACTTTATCATTTTCACTCTTGTGTAATGTGCGTGTGTGGAGAGGATATTAATACATAAATGTTCAAACTATATCTAAGTTTTGTTTATACTAATCCATGAATATACGTTTCTTACCTTTAATAGGTGATTAGTACATAGTTGTTTGGGGTGTCCTATTTGTGGAGAGGAGACTGAATCTCTTCGTCTATCTGAATACTAAGAAATGCCATAATCCTATAGAGTGATGTTCTGCAAATTCCTCCCAACCGTTGTGTAGCCAAACATCACCAGTTGAAGTTGTCAATTCCACTTTCCATACCCCACCACTTGGAACCTCTAGAAAAACATGGGAAACTATTTGAAGGTGGAATTGAAAATTTCAACTGGTGATTTTTGACTACACAACGGTTGGAAGGAATTTGCAGAGCATAACTCCATAGGATTATGGCATTTCTTAGTGTTCAGATATGAAGGGAATTATATTTGACACGATTGCCCGGGGTACATTAGTTGGAAGGAGGTGACATATGAGCTCAAGTTAGTTGTTTGGGTGACACTACAGGTAATGTATTTATATTTATATGAATATTTCAATTTCAATTTCGATTTCGATTTCGATTTAGATTTAGATTTATATTTACATTTATATTTATCTATATTTGCGGGGCGGATACTAATTTTACTTTAGGGGACAGGGAGTGGTCTTGGAGGTAGGCCACATAGGCTCGATACTTATGTGGCTCTTCGGACGAGAGGGGAAGGATAAGGAGGTGTCCCCGAGCATCGCGGTACAAAATCTCTTTTCCAGCTAAATAGTTTGTAGATTTGGGATATTTGATGGTAATGTTGTTTCTTCTTAAATAGTTTCTATTTTGAATGTATATTTGCAATATCACTAGTTTATTTGGATATATGATGTTTCAACAGGTACAACGTTACTATAACAGGTAAAAATATACTGTTGGGCAGTGGAAATGGCCATACTGCCTAGTAATTTTTTTTTAAATTCTACCCAGAATTGTCACGGTCATTGACCGTGAAAGTCCGTGACAACTTTTGTCACGGACTTGTCACTATTAATGACCGTGACAATTTTTTTTAAAAGGGTCAAGCTTTGTCACGGTTATTAACCGTGACTAAACGTGTCACGGTCAGGGACCGTGACACGACCGTGAAAATTCTAACGAACTTGTCACGATCAATGACCATGATAAGTCCGTGACAAAAAAAGTTGTCTCACCCCGAATTGTCACGGTCATTGACCTTGACAAGTTGAACTTGTCAAGGTCAATGACCGTGACAATTAGGCAGATTTGGTGTAGTGAGTAAAGATCAATGTTTTGAGAAACTTCAACATCAGGTTGAAAGGCTAACATTTGAATTTCACAAAAAATCGAGAGAAGTGTGGATGGAAGGCTACAATGAATCTCTTAGCCATGTTGATGATCACCTTGCCCAAAGCCATCGTGAAGGTTATAAGTGGGGATGGACCAACTGTTTAACTTTACTGAAATATGATCAAAACAGTGAGATATGGTACTGGAATGATCCTGGTTTGCTAGATTGTGACAAGCCTCCATTCAAGTTGGACATATCATGGATTCCAGATGACGTTATTCCCTAGTGCTTGATCACCAAATATTTAGGAGATTATGGCTTGTATGATGTACATGAAATAGTTTACCCTCCTCATTTGATCAATGCTCCGAGAAGCAGTAATAGGCGAATACTGAGGGATTTCAATTTCATCAACTATCCTTATACTCTGGATGATCCTCCTGTTGGTTTGGAGAGAGTGCAGCAATCTTCCAAATCTCAAGGAAAACGTCCAGTCGAATAGCTTTTTCTGTATTTTGTATTCATTTAATCTTGAATGTAGTACAGTTAGAATTTTAATAAAAATTCATACTTTTGTGTTGCCAACTTATGATTATTTAATGAGTCATTGTGTAACAATGAATTATTAAACTATGATTATAGGGCCATAGATTCTACTAATGCACTTAGATGAAACTATAAACAGTTTTATTGATCCAAGTTTAGCATTAGTTATCAGTGGTGACCAAGTGTATGAGGAATATATATGTGTATTCCAATGGTTAGGAATATTTACATATTTTCCTGCATTTAACTTAGTCGGGTAAAACCTGTTTGTAACTGTTTGAGTTGTATACGAGGTTTTACAGACTTCTTGTTCTTGACTTGTCAAAGAAGAAGTCATACATGGAGTAAATTACTAGTGTCGACCTAGTGTGTTAGGTCGGGTAATACTTCTTGTTCGTGGCTTGTTAATATAAAGTCACACACTAAGTAATAATTACTTCTTGTTCGTGACTTGTACATACGAAGTCATACATGAAGCTTTAAATCAGGCGAGATAAGACTGTGCCTTAAGTTGTTGCTACATCTGGAATTTGATAAATTTAGCCTAATTAAGTATATGTTGTTGATCGGCAAGAGATGGTGCATCTCGAATTTGATAAATTTAACCTGATCAAGTATGCGATGTTGATCGGTAAGAGCTGAAGACCAAGAGGTTTGATAAATTCAACCTGATTAAGTATGTGTTGTTGATCGGCAAGAGATGAAGACCAGTAGATTTATTTATTGTTTGTTTATGGGGTGATGTACATCACCGTACTCTAAAAAATTAAAAAAATTGAAGGAACTAAAATCAAGATTTTATTGAATTTGAAAAATAATTGTGTTGAACATAAAATAAAAAGAAATACAATATATTAAACCCTTTAATCACTGATAATATTTTTGAAGGTACTCGGTGTTCCAGGGGTTTTTGAATTCTTCCCCTTCTAAGGTCTTAAGTCGATAACTCCCTGGTTAGATGACTACTAAAATGCGATATGGGCCATGCCAATTGGCCTCAAGCTTATTTCCATTCTGGATAACTTTCTTAAGGACATAATATCCTTCTTTTAAGTTGGTCAACTTGACCCTTTTGTTGTAGAAGTGAGTTATCCTGTGTTGGTATGTAGCATTTCTAAGAGAATCATCTTCTCGGACTTCCTCTAACATATTTAAATCCAATCATCTCATCAAGTCACTGGTTGGAGAATCAAAATTTATCACCCTTTGAGTTGGTAAGCCTATATCGGCTGGTACCATGTCTTCTGTCTCAAATGTAAGCATGTAAGGTGTTTTCCCAGTAGCTATCCTCGGCGTTGTTCTATAGGCCTAAAGAATATAATGTAATTCTTTAATCCAGTTTCCTTCAGCATCATCAAGCCTCTTCTTCAGTCCATTGAGCAAAGTTCTATTTGTTACTTTTATTTTACCATTGCTTTATGGATGTCCTGGTGCAGAATAGAGTTTCTGGATATTGGAATGAACACAATACGCTTCAAACTCATCATTGTCAAATTGGGTTCCATGTTCTGTAATAAAGTCATAGGGAATCCCATACCTACATATGAAGCTCTTCTAGATAAACTGATACACCTTCTCATATAATATCTCAATCAACGTCTTTGCTTCCACCCATTTCGTAAAGTAGTCAATAGCAACTACTAGGTACTTGAATCTTCCTTTAGTGGTCAGCATTGGGCTAACTAAGTCAATTCCCCAAATGGTGAATGGCCAAGGAGAGGTAATTATTACGAAAGTAGCAATGGGTACTTTATGAATTACAGAGAACCTCTGGAAATTGTCACACTTTCTTACGAAGTCCTTATAGTATGCCCTCATAGTGGGCCATTAGTATCCATGTGTGTTGATTCCTTAGCACTACACCAAATCTGCCGAATTGTCAAGGTCATTGACCTTGACAAATCCAACTTGTCAAGGTCAATGACCGTTACATTTCGAGGTGAGACAAATTTTTTTGTCACGGTCAATGACCGTGAAACATTTGTCACGGTTTATAACCGTGACAAAGCCGTGACCCTTTTTAAAAATATTTTCACGGCCATTGACCGTGACACGCCCGTGATAACTTTTTGTCACGGGCGTGTCACGGTCAATGACTGTGACAATTCTGGGCAGAATTTAAAAAAACTCTGCTGGGCAGTATGGCCACTGCCACTGCCCAACAGTATATTTGTACATGTTATAGCAACGTTGTACCTGTTCCAAACATCATATATCCAAACAAACTAAAGATAATGCAAATATATATTCATGATGATATAATCCAAATATTCAAAATAAAAATAATATACATGACGATATAATCCAAATATAATTAAAATGGACAAACTTAAAAATAATGTTACTATATGTCTTGGGTAAATGTGAGGAGGTGAGTAGGCCACACGACATACGAATTGACGCCCACTAATATACGCCGTGCCTCATTGTTCGCGCAACCACAATAGGGAGTTCTCCTTCCCGAGTATGACATGCGTGACGAGCACTATGGACTCCATCTCTTGAAGTGCACGTCCATGAACTATTCCACCCTCGACGATATTCGGGTCCCTCAACCCCCGCCCTATCCGCTGGCCATCAAATACGTCCAATATGAACACGCACGGCCAACCAAGTGTCGACATTGGTCTGTTGAAGGGCGCCAAATAGGGAAGTGGATCATCGAAGTACGAACGTGTCGGTGATGAAGCAGCGAGGTCCACATCCATGTCATCCTGCGCCTCGTCCTCTCGCACCTCCTCCTCCACCGCCTTCTCCTTCCCTTTCCCTTTACGGTCTCCTCCCAACGTACCCTTCATGAATGCGTACATATCTTGGACCGTCGCCTCCAAACGGGACATCTTCGTGTCGTGTGAATCCACCGTTCGAGCCAACCCGGTGTCGCTCGTCTCCAATCCGATGATCCTAGATTTTGCCACCCGCGAGCTCACCCCCCTTGTCCTCCCCTTGCGATCAGAGCCACGCACTTGGCTGAGTGCATCTGTGGAGAAAGATGCCTTATCGGCATCAGACTGCGACTCATGCACTTCCTTAAGCTTTGCCTGAAACGACAAAAAGCACATGATTAGTAAAATAAGTAAACTAAAAAATTATAACGTAATTAACAAAAATTAAACTGTCGGATTACTTACAATCGTGGCCGCGATGCTCGGGGACACCTCCTTGTCCTTCCCCTTCTTCGTCCGAAGAGCCACATAAGTATCGAGCCTATGTGGCTTACCCCCTGGCCCACTCCCTACCCCCTGAATTAAAATAAAGTAAAGTAAAATTAGTATCGGCCCCACAAAGTAAAATAATGAAGAATAATATATTTCTGTAGTTATAGAAAAATTAAATCTTACATACATCCTATTCTCCACCTCGGCGTAAGAGGTTCGGCCGGAGTAGTGCACGTCCGTCTTTTTTGTCCGATTTTCCCTCCCCGATTGGCGAGATGCCAATTGTCAATGAACTTCTGCCATTGTGCCAATGAGATCGGCTCCTTGGGGGGGACAGATTCACGCCGTTGGATAATCGACTCTCGTGTTTTCCCAAAGTACCGTGCCCGCATATTTTTTTTCCACGACTTGAGTTGCTCCCTAATCTGCTCCAACACGGGATCGCGTAGCTTTGGATCCAAGTTGAATTGTTCCTGTCCAACAAATACAATGTTAGTTGCGAATAAATATAAATATAAATATTCATATAAATATAAATATAAATATATTACCTGTAGTGTCTCCCAAACAGCTAACTTGAGCTCATATGGCACCTTCTTCCAACTCATAAACCCCGGGCCGATGACCGTCTTTAGCAGCTCGAGGGATCTCGCTAATAGCTCCGATTTGTTCTCGACGGTAATCCAAAATTTTTCATATTTGTGGAGCCTAGGGGCGGAGGAGCCCTCGTCGCCTCCGCTACCACCGAGCCCAGACGACATCATCATAAACAACATCATCATCTTCGCCTTAATATCTGAAGGAGACATTTGCTGTAAAAAAATGTTATTAGTACAGATAAAAAAAAATATTAATAGTACACATACACACACCCCTACCCCACCCACACCACACACACGCACACGTCATGCCACTTTTAAAACTAACCAACCCAACATTTCATCAATTGAACTAACAATTAAAGTATACAACTAACATATGAAATTGGCACTAATTATTAATTTACTTTCATCTAAAACTATACAATTAAAATTACAATTAAAGCTATACAATTTCTTAATTAAAGATATACAATTGTTAAAATTGCCCCTCCACACCCCCCGTCCCCCACCCCCACCCCCATCAAACCCCTTGCCCCCTCCCCCCGCCACGCACACACTTATGCACACACACACACACCCCACCCCCACCCCCCTCCCCCCACCACGACCGTGACAACTACATTTATTGTTTATCAATAAAATTATGACATGAGATAATTATAATTGGAGCATAAATTTCATTATCATAAAGGGATAAATCCAACCAAGTACAGAGATTCTACAAATTAAAGTGAGAATTAAATTTAAGACTTTCTAACAACATGCATGTGTATGGATTCTACATAGTTGGGCACGAAAGTAACTAATGATATTCCTAAAAACATACAATTGGCAACATTTTGTGAATTTACTAAACTTTATATAATATTATCAAATTCTGTTAAAAAATTATCTAGGGTTTTACCAAATTGAATTAATTTCATGAATAAAATTATTATCAATTTAAATATTTATATAATTAAATTTAACATATGAATTCTAGAACTTTTCTAACATTTACACAATTCTAACTATCACTAACCTTGCATTCATACTAAGGTTTACATAGTTTTAACAAAATATTATCATATTTTTAGTTAGAAATTTCACCCCCACCCCCACCCCCACCCCCTCCCCCCCCCCCCCCACCCCATGCCACCCCAACCCCACTACCCCCCTCCCCCACCACACACCACCATACACACACATATACACATACCCCACCCCCTCCCCCCACCTCACCTGCACCACCCCACCCCCATTACCCCCTTCCCCCCTCCCCCACCACACACCTACACACACACACACACACCCCACCCCACCACGACCGTGACAACTACATTTATTGTTTATCAATAAAATTATGACATGAGATAATTATAATTGGAGCATAAATTTCATTATCATAAAGGGATAAATCCAACCAAGTACAGAGATTCTACAAATTAAAGTGAGAATTAAATTTAAGACTTTCTAACAACATGCATGTGTATGGATTCTACATAGTTGGGCACGAAAGTAACTAATGATATTCCTAAAAACATACAATTGGCAACATTTTGTGAATTTACTAAAATTTATATAATATTATCAAATTCTGTTAAAAAATTATCTAGGGTTTTACCAAATTGAATTAATTTCATGAATAAAATTATTATCAATTTAAATATTTATATAATTAAATTTAACATATGAATTCTAGAACTTTTCTAACATTTACACAATTCTAACTATCACTAACCTTGCATTCATACTAAGGTTTACATAGTTTTAACAAATTATAACAAAATATTATCATATTTTTAGTTAGAAAATTCCAACCCCACCCCCACGCCCTCCCCCCACCCCACCCCACCCCCACTACCCCCCTCCCCCACCACACACCACCATACACACACATTTACACATACCCCACCCCTCCCCCACCACACCTGCACCACCCCACCCCCATTACCCCCTTCCCCCTCCCCCACCACACACCTACGCATACACACACACACCCCACCCCCACCACCCCACCCCACCACGACCGTGACAACTACATTTATTGTTTATCAATAAAATTATGACATGAGATAATTATAATTGGAGCATAAATTTCATTATCATAAAGGGATAAATCCAACCAAGTACAGAGATTCTACGAATTAAAGTGAGAATTAAATTATAGACTTTCTAACAACATGCATGTGTGTGGATTCTACATAGTTGGGCACGAAAGTAACTAATGATATTCCTAAAAATATACAATTGGCAACATTTTGTGAATTTACTAAACTTTATATAATATTATCAAATTCTGTTTAAAAATTATCTAGAGTTTTACCTAATTGAATTAATTTCATGAATAAAATTATTATCAATTTAAATATTTATATAATTAAATTTAACATATGAATTCTAGAACTTTTCTAACATTTACACAATTCTAGCTATCACTAACCTTGCATTCATACTAAGGTTTACATAGTTTTAACAAATTATAACAAAATATTATCATATTTTCAGTTAGAAAATTCCACCCTCACCCCACCCCACCACACCCCCACTACCCCCCCTCCCCCACCACACACCACCATACACACACATATACACATACCCCACCCCGTCCCCCCACCACACCTGCACCACCCCACCCCCATTACCCCCTTCCCCCCTCCCCCACCACACACCACCACATACACATATACACACACATACACATATACATATACACACATATATACACACATACATATAGAAATGAAAGAGAGAGAGGAAAAAAAAATATACCTGAGAGAGAGAGAGAGAGAGAGAGAGAGAGAGCAGAAATCGCGGAGAGAGAGAGAGAGGGGGAAAATCAAAAAAGGTGGGAAAAAATAATCCTAGGGCTTTTTTTACTGCAAAAATTATCACGGTCGTGTCAAGGTCATTGACCGTGACAAAAATCTCGCGTTTTGTGTCATGCTCATTGACCTTGACACGGCCGTGACAATTATTTGTCACGGTCAATGACCATGACAATTATTTATCACGGTCGTGTTAAGGTTAATGACCGTGACACAAAACGCGAGATTTGTATCACGGTCAATGACCTTGACAAGGGTGGCCGGCTGAAAGGTGACAATTTGGCCATTTTGGTGTAGTGTAGAGTAATGACTGACCAGCTGAATGAGCTCCACAAGAACCTTTATGCACCTCCTTGATCAAATCTTCCATCTCCAATGGATGAACATAGCACAATAAGGAGATAGTTAATCCCCTTCTGTATAAAAATCTTTTATCCAACACATATCTAGTTACTTTGTACCGGAGATTTTATACTTCTTTGGGATCAGCTGGTAAAGTTCCATCTTTAATGTAGGCCCTGTTCGGATCCATCCAGGAAGGTACCAAATATATAGTGATTAAACTGACCATTAGATCCTCGTCGATGCTCTTGCCTTCTAGGATCTCAATTGTAATGCTTTTCTGTAGTTCAATTCTTATTGCTGAAGCTAGCCAAGCAAGTGCATCAGCTTAGGCATTAGCTATTCTTGTTATCCTGTTCATTTTCACACCTAAAAACTTGGAAATAACTTCCATGGCCATGACCAAGTATCTAGTCATCAATTCTCCCTTGACTCCATATAGATGAAGCATTTGGTTGACAACCAACCGTGAATCACTATACACCACGACTTGCTCAGCGCCTAATGAATGGGCCAATTCCAGTCCAAATATCAAAGCTTCATATTCTACTTCATTGTTTGATGCTTGAATTTAAACCTAAGGGTATATTCAAAATCAATATCATCACGAGTATTAAGTATGACACCTGCTCCACTTCTAGTTGAGCATAAGGATCCATCCATATATAAGTTCCACAAAGGGATATCACTGCTGAAGCTTTCTGCCTATAGAACTCCATGGTGGAATATCTTCTTACTCTCCTCTACATATTTCTGAATCATTTTTGGGTCATAGATGATTCAGGTTGATCGGATACAACTTTGGCTTGCTTTTGAGCTAAGCCCTCTTCCATGAAAGTCTGCTCGACAGGAAAATTCTATTGGTCGATAACCTCTAAATAGGTGAACTCTGTATTGTAATCCGCTAAAACTTGGCCTTTTAATGAGGACCTTAATTCATATATAATGTCATATTCTCCCAGTTCTACTGCCGAGCACATTATTCTTCTTGACTTCTCAGGTTTGTGGAGCGCTTACCGAAGAGGTATATCACTATACACAACTATCGTGTGTTCTTGGAAGTAGGGCTTCATACGCTTGGAAGCTTCAATAAGTTATAGGGACAGTTTTTCCAAACATGGGTACCTGATTTTGGCTCCTCTAAATGCCTTGCCGGTGTAATAACTAAGTTTATGGATTCTATCGTCCAATCGAACCAAGGCTGGGCTAACTGCAGACTCAGAAATAGCTAAGTATAAGTACAATTTTTCTCCCAAAACAGGTCGGAACAATAAAGATGGTGATCCCAGATACTTGTTTAATTCCTAGAACGCTTCTTCACACTCTACATTCCACTCAAAGGTATTTCTAAGCACCTTAAAAATGGCAAACACTTATTTGTTGCATGAGAAACAAACCTATTCAAAGTTGTCACTCTACCAGTAAGCCTTTGAACTTATTTCTTGGTAGTCGGCGATTGCATTTCTATTAGAGATTTTATTTTGGCCGCATTATCTTTAATTACTCTTTGGTTTACTATGAAGCCGAGGAACATTCCTTCATGTACATCGAACACACACTTCGTCGGGTTTAGCTCTATCTGATGCTTTTCCGGCTGATCGAAAGTCTGACTGAGGTCTTTGATATGATCTGAAGCATTTTTTCTTTTAGTCAACATATCATCCACATAAACCCCCACATTTTTCCCAATCTGCTCTTTAAACACCTTGTTGACCAACCTCTTATAATTTGATCCTGCATTTTGAGCCCAAAGGGCATTACATTATAGCAATAGGTACCTCGGTGGGAAATAAAATAACTTCCTTCCCCGTCTTCTGGTTTCATTCTTATCTAGTTATTCCCAGAGTAAGCATTCATGAATCTTAGCAACTCATGTCCTAATGTAGCATCCACCAACTGATCAATTCTAGGCGGAGGGAACATGGTCCTTTGGGCAATCTTTATTCAGATCAGTAAAATCTACACACATCCTCCACTTATCATTTTTCTTTTTTACCATCACAACATTGGCCAACCAGGCTGGATATTTAACATCTTCAATGAATTGGGCCTTTTTGTAGTTTCTTTGCCTCTTCCTATATAGCTCGATTTTTCTCCGAACTGAATACCCCATTCCTTTACTTGATTGGCTTGGCATCCTTATTAATGTTGAGCTTATAACATAGGAAATTGGAATCAATCCCAGGCTTATCCTCATGACTCCAAGCAAACACATTTCTCCATTGTCTCGGGAATGCAATTAATTCATGTTTAAGGAGTGGATCTAGTGTGGAGTCGATCTATGTGGTCATCTCCGATTTGTCATCGCCGAGGATTATACTTTTAGTGGCTTCAAAAATATTTCCTTTGACTAACTCTGTTTCATCTCGGGGATCCATAGTTTCAACTTTTGACTCACTGTTGGGCTCCATAGTATCTACCTGATAAGTGGTGGTCTTCTTCTTTAAATCAATCAAGTTTTCTTGCTCGACTAAGGAATAATAACACTTACTAGACACTTTTTAATTCCCTTTCACTACACCAACCCCAAAGTGAGTGGGGAACTTTAAGCACTGATGAACTGTGGATAGTATATCTTAAAAATTCTTTAGTCCTACCTTGTTAAGGATCACATTATATGCAGATTAAACATTTTTTCCATCATAAAGAAGCATATTTTTCAGTGCGGCTTACTGGCCAGGTGCTGAACAACACTTTTAGCTTAACTTTCCTAATGAGGTAGACCTTTTTGCCTGAAAAACCTATTAATGGATTATGGTATGGTTCTAGATGACTGAGTTTCAAATTTAAACTCTGAAAGAAGGGGTAAAACATGATATCAGGCGAGCTCCCATTATCAATCAAAACCTTGGAGATGATGGCATCCTAGATTCTAAACTTGATGACCAATAGATCATTATGGGGATAAAGTACCCCCAGAGAGGTCATTCTTGGAAAATTCGATGACCAGCTTATCTTTATTGACTTTCCTGGGCCAATCATCTTCATTCAGATTGATTCTCTAGATATAAGAATAGGCCTGTGCTTCATTCAAGTAGGCCTTTCTCTCTGCAGTGTGATCTCCTCCTCCTGCATCGCCACCTGTAATTACATGGCAATCAAAAGAGATAAAACTTATCATAGCTACCGAGCTCTCTGGTTACTTAGGCTTCTTTGGCAGGCCAGTATCATTTTCATAACCATCTTCATGGTTTCCCTTTTTGTCATCTCTAGGTTTGCAGTGAGAATTTGACCTTCCTCTTATTTCTCTGCTTTCTCGCTAATAACAAATTATGACACCCCGACTAATTAAATACCGGGTAGCTACTCCTTTATTAAATTAATACAAAATGACAAGTTGATCCAGTTAATAGCATCACTGTCGAAAACATTTTAATGATTACTAACCACCTAGTATTTAAAAAGTAAGTTGCCAAATTTTAAGTTAATTCTGATTAACATGCAATAAAAGAATAATGGAAGAAAAACATAAATCCATTCACCATAACGAAGTAATGAAATAACCAACAATAGTAATAAGTCTGGAGGAAAACTCCTCACAACAATCCCACAACTTAAAATAATAAGACAAGTTTGAATTCTAAATTAATTACATGCCCGAAGTCTGAATAACTGTAATAAATGAAATGCCTCTAAAAGAAATGGGCGACATGCCCTACAACTCATAAATACTGAGTATAGAGTCAAGATAGATGAAGCGTCTATAATCAATGTCCTGTAACTTCCACAAACAGCTACAGCTCGTCACCTGAATGAGGATCCTAAGCATGGTGTCCTTGTGGCAGGGCACCAAAAATGGTTTTTACAAAAATAGATTTGAAAGCAAACGGGTCAGAGCCCGAAAGTGGAGAGTATTTTGAAAACAGCAAGTGCTTTAACAACATTTAAAACAATAAATGCAAAATACATGTTAGGACGTGCTCTCACATGAAATACTCACCTCTCGTCTAACTGTGCACTCCTAACGTTCATGTACCCATTCATGTGTTTTCTCATAACTATCTAGTTCAAAAGAGTTTCTAACACTTCTACTCGGTTCACGTTTAATTCCAACCTTAACAATTAAATAGAGAGTTCTACTTTAATTCTCGGATTCCCAATTATTAACAAAACCATTTATTGATATCTATCCCCTTTTATCTTTTCATAATATTACAATTACTATACCCACAAATTAACATAGCAATTTCCTTTTCATTTAACCGTAAATTACTCACATCATAAATATACAATACAAGCACCCAAAGGCTAAGCTGCGGTGCACACATACTCTGCTATCCATCCCGGTACATCACGTACATAAGGATCACAAATTCCGAATCTCTCAGGAATTGTTGGAATAAACACCACACACAAAAATGGAGGCGAACATAATTCAACATATCCATGGTCACGTACATACCTACGCTCCATAGTCAGCTGGCTTATTAACTCACAAATAAGTCGTTCTCTTGAACTATGTCCTCGAGGTACCAATCTAAATCCGGGCAACACAAGGATAAGAAGGCCCTAAGCGAACGTAGCCTCCCGTGATAGCAAGTATGGTAGGTATGTCATACATATAAAAATCATATACTAAGCATTCACACATCTTAGATAATTCAATATTAATAAAGGTATACTCTACATCCTTATACCATTATTCCAAATTTGTATATTTTACGTCTCCCGATAATATAAAAGTTAAACTGTCGACACGTCTCACGTCGTAGTTTCTTATACTTAAAACCTATCTAAAATAGATTATTAAGTTCCTATTATTCCCACGTATAACATCTTTATTCATAAGGTCCTTACTTCTGCCCCAAACCTCATTTCATCAAATTATTCAAATTTACACTATTAACCCAAATATTATCTCACTTATCGAATTTCATTAGTTTAGAATAATTCCTCAAATTGAATTCTAATTAAGGTCCAAATTTCATAACCATGCCTACTGGTCTTCCTTAAGGTTAAGGGTATTCATACGGTCTCCAACAATATTATCCAAGGGTTAACATCATTAAAATTTAAATAGGGAAAAACTTTACTCATTTTGGGAAGGTCGATCGATCGACCTTTTCCTTCGATCGATCGATGGTCGTCGATCGATCGACTGATGAACATCGATCGATCGAACGAATGCACCAGGTATGGCTACGGACTGCTTCGTTTTGCAGTTTTCAAATCATCCCAAAACATACTTTTAATCCATGAATCTCTAATATAACGTTATAGTATCATCATACAATCATCCTACAACATTAATAACGTTCTAAAACCAATAATTCATCAACCAAGGGCTATATATGGATCAATCTTCATCAAGAACCCTAGTTTTCTAATTCTTTCAAGAACATTAATAAACCTCTTCTTAAATTCGTTTTTAAATCATCAAGGGTCATAATTTTGAATTCATAATTCGTCCAGATTGTTACTACATGAAGCCCCTAACATAATTCATAGTTTTAAACTTCCAATTCATGGGTCTATATCATCTTCCAAGATAAATTCGATAATTCCTAAACATGGAAAAACATGGCATTGAATCAATTGTAATTAAACCACTTGACTCAAATCTTTCTCTTAATTTGAGGTTGAATCTTGAAGGTTGGATTGTCTTCTCTCTCTCTCTGCAGAATTCTTCTCTTCCTCTCTCTCTCTCTACAAGTTCTTCTCAAGGTTCTTCTCAAGGTGATAATGGAGGTGGGGTTGGTTTTTGCCAAGTTTTAAGGTTTCTAAACCTCTCCCGTAGCCCACTACCTAAATTGGGATTGGAAATGACTTAGTGGGTTGAGACTAAGCCAGATTTCTAACTCTAATTTTCGTGGGTTTTAATTACCCAATTTCCGAAATTATCGAAATGCCCCTATAAGTTACCGGTATGGCCCAATAATGCCCCGGGACCCAAACTTAACCCCCGGCTAGTGTTTACTGACTATTTCGACCCTTCCGAACACGTTGGCGCACTCAAAATGACCATACGGGTGATAAAAATAAAATTCACTTTTTAATTCAAATAATTATATTCCTGACGCGACTGTCACGAGCGTCCCAACAAAATTTCTCAAATTGCCGTATTTCAATCTCGCGACAATTTCAATATTTCCAATATTCATATATTGCATATATACACATTTTAATCAAATACTAACTCACATCTCGTTAATATTTTTATCCGGATTAATTTCTAATTAATACACATATAATTCAATTAATCCTAAAAATAAATATCACAGAAAATACGGGGTATTACACAAATTTGTTCAATTTTCCTCGGAGAATGAGGGATTCCACTTGGTTGTTCAAAGCAATACAATTATTAATTGTGTGTCCATGATCCTTATATAACTCACAATATTTAGATTTGTCCCTCCTATTAGGTGGTGCCCTCAATCTTTCAGGTCATCGCAAATCTTTATTGTGTTTGATTTCCTATAGGATATGGTGAATGCTGACAGTCAATGGAGTATACGTTCCATACTTTTTAAGCTTATCATCCTTCTTCAGTTTTTGCTCATTTTGATCCTTCTTTTCATGCTTAGTGGTTGGGCTCTTCTTTACAGCCATTGCTTCCTTAACATTCATAATTTTTCTTGCCTTACCTATAAGCTCAGTCATGGTTTTAGGAGGATCTTTGGCTAGTACGTAGTATAGCTTTTCTGAAAGAAATCCACTCATTAAAGAAGTAATGGTTATTTTCTCCTCGTATTCAATCAATTCCAATTTCTCGTTGTTAAAATGAGTGATGTACTCCCTGATGGTTTCCCTTACTCTCTATCTGACATTCAAGAGATGGGCTACTCTCTTCACTGGCTTGGCCCTAAAACAGAAGTTGTTGATGAACAGTTCAGAAAGTTGGTTGAAGTTAGCAATTTTTCCTCAAGAAAAGTTATTGTACCATATTTGGGATGAACCCATAATGGTGCTTGAAAAATCCCTACATCTCATCTCATCTCATCAGGGACTGTATAAATATCGATTGCAGCTTGATATTGCTCGATGTGCAAAATTGGATCAGTTTCACCATCATATTTAGGGGTTACCACTGGGGTTTTAAACTTGGATGGAGTTGGCAAATCAAAAATTGCGTGAATAAAGAGAGATCCCTTGATAAAATTCCTCTATAATTGATTCTTTGCCTTGGCCATTTCTCCCAGTCGATCTTTTAATCACTGAATTTACCCTTTCCACGAAGGGCTACCTGCATCAGATCTATGTGAAACTACCCGACTATTTCGGCCATGTGTCTGTGCTGAGCTCTTTTCCTGAGAAGTCTGCTCAATATGCACAGATCGCCGGACACTTAATTCGGACCTAATTGAGGTGTCATGGTGGTCGGTTAGGTTTTAATTAGCTCTAGATAACTCTCTGGGAGGATTTTTATTTGCTTAGGGTCCCAAGCGATCAAAAGGCGAAGCTCTACTCAATATTTCCAAAACACGTGGTCTTATAGGAGAGAAAGAATGACCATTATAGGACTCTCTGAATCTGATCAATGAACTGACTCCTGGATGGTAAGACCTATCACGTAAAGATTCGAAATAGGTATGTTGACTTTGACTAGGAGGTAGAGGTAGAGGTGGAGGTGACATTTCTCTCCTTGGCTAAGGAATCATTTATTTACTGGAAAATGCTAGAGATCTGGCTTGCATCGACTGAGCCAATTGCCTCATTGTTTCTTACATGGCATCCTTACCCTTAGCAATACTAGAAAGAATTCCATTCAGGTCGCCAGCTGTAAGAAGATCAAATGGGACGGTTGGGTTGCCTTCATTTCTGGCACTAGGCTCAGGATCATTCATTTTTTCATGAACAAGATGTATGAGACAGAGAATGGAAATTAAACACACGTTTCCACAAACGGGGTCAATCTATTGATGTTAAAAAATAGACTAGATCCAATTTTCTAATCACAGATAAAATATTAGATTGCAATAAGATTATCAAATAAAAGACAAAGAATTTTTAAAGTGGTTCGGCTGTGTAAGAAAGCCTACATCCACTGTTATTGTATTGATTTGAGTGATTATAGAAAACTAGGTACTCTTGTTAAGAAGAATATCCTAGAATCCTTTTTATCTTACCTTTTGTGAAAGGAATACAATTATTTATAGTGACACGGAGATCAAAGGTTGAAAAGACTTTATATATTCAAGCATTTAAACCCGTACATAATGAATATGATGGTTAACTATTTTGACAATGTGTGGAAGGACCCTTGGTTATTTCCCTCTAGAGATAGTTGTTCATTTACTTTGAGGGTTTGCCTTCTTCATATTGGTCAACATTCTTTAAGTTGGTTGGCATAATTGTCGAGTAACTATCTTCGGGGTTGATTGAGTGACTTTTGACTAGGATTTTTTCCACGTAAGGAGACAAGTGTATATCTCTGATTAGTCCACATAGGTAGATAATTTTGGTATCAACAACAATATTCAACGACTCTGGTTTCTTTAAACTCACCACCTTTATCACTTCGAATTCGTGTTACTTCGGTGTCTTTATCATTTTTTAGTTTAGTCATAATTTTCAAAAATTGGTTAAAAGTTTATGACTTGCTTTTCATAAAAGCAAGTCAAGTGAAACGAGAGAAATCATCCACAATGACTAAAATATATGAATTTTCATTTAAACTGGCAGTCCTCGTTGGACCCATTAAGTCCATGTGGAGAAGTTCTAGGGGAGGAGTGGTGTTAACATCTTTAACTTCCTTATAAGGTGATTTGGTAATTTTACCCACTTGACATGGATCATAACCAGCCGTGAGGCATTTCTTTATTTTAGGTAAGCCTCTCACAAGGTATTGTGATGACAAACGATTTAAAGTATCAAAACTGATGTGTCCCATCTGATTATGCCATAGGTCAAAATCATCCAAAAGAGTCTCATTACAAGACAGATCACGAGATGCTTTGTAATAGTTATTTGCGGTACGATTGCCTTTTATACAATTCTCTCCCATTTTAGTCAACACATCACAGGAGATTTTTGTAAATTTAACTTGGCATCCATTATCACAAAATTGACTGATAGAAAGAAAATTTGCTTTCATCCCTTTAACTAACAACACGTCATTGACATTAGGTAAACCGTCTTCATTAAGGATGCCTTTACCAATTATTTGGGAGGTTTTACCATCTCCAGAGGTGACAAGGTCACCTTTATAATGGACAATATCCTTAAGTTTGGTAACATCCCCTATCATATGGCGCGAGCAACCACTGTCTAAATACCAATCAATTGCTTCCATCTCACAGCATATGGCTGGCAAGGCCACAAAATATTTTATATTAAAACGGTTTAGTTGGGGCCTTAGATCATAACTTCGGATCCAAATAGGCAGGGTTATAAAATTGCTTTGTGACTTATTTTGAGATCGAGAAGAGGATCTTCCTATTGGTTTTGATTTGCCATTAGTCTTGGGTCTAGGCTTATAAAATAAATGAAATGATCCAGTACAGTTCACGATTTTATTACCAAATCTCCCAACTTTTGAATTAATGTAAAAATGAGCATTTTTCTTATGAAACTTTTGGCACTCACAGCTTTGGTGTCTAAAAATGTCACACTTACTACAGAATTTACTTAGAGTACGCAGGTCTGATTGGTGGTGTTTTCTATCCAAATATTTAATAGATTTATCATGAATAATTGTCTTAGGAGGTCTAGAAAGTCTCTTTGCAGGGGGTAGTATTTAGACAAAGATGGTTCCGCATAATTCTCAATGAAACTATCAATCTCACTGTCATAATCACTTCCAATTAAAATTTGTTTTCCATTAGCCTTTTCAGACATCCTACTATCCAACTAAAGATCCGTTTCTTCTTAGTCTTTCACAAAGACAATTGGTCTATTGGAATCATCTTTTTCAAGAGTGTCCTCATATCTCAACCCTCTAGTATCATCCTTATAACGCTGGACAACAAGTAGTTTGTCAAGGTGAAAAAAAGTTATATCACAACTATAACACATTTTTAAGGCAGTTTCACAAACTTCTTTAGATTTTTAACTTGTAAAAGCATTGCTTTATGCTTTTCTTCTAAAGAGATCAAATTTTCATTTAAAATCGTAAACTAAAATTTAAAATCAAATGACTATTTTTCAAAATCTATTTTGACATTGCTCATCTCAATGGAATTTTGTTGAAAAATCTTATATTAATTCTCTAGGGACTCACTAAGTAGTTTAACTAAATTAGATAATTATTATCTATTTTTCAAAGTTCTAACATATAATTCTGAGCAATCATCATAGCCAACAAAATTTTAATTATCTTCAATGTCCTTGTGAGAAGTGTTGTTATCAACAGACTTAGTATCATACAAACACACAACACGTTTTGCATCAAATGAAAAGTCAATTCAAGCATAGATGGTTGTCTAGATAACAAAGATTTAGCAACATCAATCAAATTAAGTACTTCATTAGATTCACATTCATCTTCAGAATCAGTCATTCCTGCCAAGTACACGTCTCTACAACAATCATAAACTTCTCCTAAAAACGTAAGGAAATTCGATTCGAAATCTCCTTGGTCATCTTCTGTTTCAAAATTAGAAGATTCATCCCAAGTTTTGGTTATGTGAGCCTTGTATATTTTTGAATGCTTGGACAGGGTCTTAGACCTACACTCAGCAATGAAGTGACCGAGTTTACCATAATTATGACATGATAATTTAGATTTATCAGTCTTACTACTTCTACTATCATAATTAGGAGTCTGTTTTGAACTTCTGTTGTGGGGTCGGGTGGATTGACTAGATTGATTATTTTCTTGCATACATCTTCTAGCAATAGCATTTATGTGCTTCAAAAGTTTCTTAAATTGGGAAGACATAATAGCAAGTTATTGTCAATCTCATCAATTTCATCCTAATCCACATCAGAGTCATTGTTAAACTCAGATTGTTGTTTAACTACCTTATGCTTATTTTTATGAAGACAGGTAGTTTAAAAAACAACTTTAGAAGAATTTGTCAACTCATTCTTATCATAAGATTTAAGAGTCTTCCTAAAGGCTGATTCAAGTTCCATAGTTCTCAATTTTATGCTTAGGAATTTTAGTGTCAGAAATGGATCATTAATCTCTTCAATGATGTAACATTTATGGTCAAATCTTGGGGATAGGGACCTTAAAATTTTAGCACAAACGTCTTTATCAGAATATTCTATACCATTCTCATGTAATTGGGTAATTATATCAGTCAAACGTATATAAAAGTCATCAAATGGTTCAGTATCTTTTATTATTAACATATTGTATTCTTGAACGCGGTTTACATTCCTTTACCCTAGCGTAGCCCTCGTGTGCTATTACTAAAGTATCCCAAGTATCTTTTCTAGTAGTGCAATGGCATATACGTGTCAATTCAGTATCACTCACACTCATGAAAAATGCATTTTTGCCCTTATTATTGAAATTGCTTATCTTTTTCTAATCAGTACTTAATTCACATGTTCTAAATTTTTTAAAAATAGTGTTACCTTCTGCTATAGGAGTAGTGGAATGCCTATAACCACTTTCAATTAAGTCTCAGACATCATCTCCTAATGTTCCTTAAATAAATACAATCATTCTAATTTTCCAATATGAAAAATTTGTCCCATCAAAAATAGCAAGTCTACTAAAGTTTCCTAACCTAAGTAACTGACTCGAATCGTCCAAGAAAACAAGGTAAACTGAATTTAGAATTTTTTTATAAAATAGATCTTAATAAAGTCTAGCTCTGATACCACTTGAGAGGGCAACTATAGCGCAATAGACTAATGTGTGGAAGTACAGATTATCAAGAGGGGACCAATTTAAACTTTACTTAAATTGGTAACTATAATAAAAGCTGATGTAGGTTTGGCAAGGTAATTAAAGTCCTAATTATTATCTAGATTAAACTAGATGATTAAACAGATAATAAGTAATTCAGTTTATTTAGGCGTGTTTCTAAACTTTAATCCTAATTTTTCAAGTTAAGTGATTAATGCAGAATGTAAAGCACACGGTGTTTATTTTATGTCGTAAAAACACTTCCTCGGTAAAAACAACGAGCCCTCTACGGTCACCTAGTATACCAAAGTCCACTAAAACAAATCAAAGCGGAACGATTCACAAACATGTAACAATACTCAACGCAAGATAAATCAAAAAAACCTATTACCTATCTCGACCAAGTTTCTCTTTGCTCTGGTTTTTCTTCCTTAGTTAGCCCCACTATGCACCTCTTTTCCACTTTGCTTTCTTCATGTCTCAGTCTTCCCTCTAGCTTCCTCAGCATAAGTTAGCCCAGTTCCTATTGATTCCAATAAGGACTAGTGATAGTGCAGTGTTTTTATGATGTGGCATGGTCTATATGACACACTCACCCTTAATGTTATAAACCAAATGTTTATGCAACAATTTGATATCCTAAATATTAACAACAAATCTTATTTCTTTCTTCTATTTAAATCAAGCTATCTTGATTTCACACAACTTTAAACAAACTTTCTTTTCAACAAAACAATCAGATTTGATTTAATATGTACACAATATTCAGTGCCTATTTGAATAGTGGTGTTCACTGTGCATGATCTATAAGTGATGCAAATGATGTATCAAAGATCTTGAAAGGTCACTTAAGATCAAGTAATCATATACAGTTTAATAATACACACAAAATCAATATGGCTTCAAAGATATATACTATAAAAGAACAAAGTCAAATATACACAGACTATTTTAAAAGTAAGTTTAGATTAAGTCAAATTTAATCTAACAACCTATTAAAACAAATTTACATTCAGACTGTTTGGTATTTCAATATTCAAGGCTTGGTCCAAAATCAGTTCTAAATTCTCAAATAGAACAAGACAAGTATGCGGTTCAAGTAATATAATAAGGACAGTTAAGATTTTAAAGTTTATACAACTAAGTCCTCTACTGGTTTAACTCTCTAAACCTAACATATGTGAATATAATGAACCAAGTTTTCTTAGCTTCTATTTAAACAAGAGTGGTGCTATGAGTCTCAAATAATTCCTCCAAAACTTACCCAAAAAGCAATTAATTGGGTGCCCTGACGGGACCCCATAACACAAGGCAATACTTAATAGGCAGGTAAGAGAGTTAGTGGAATCCACATCAGATTTGGGGGAGGTTTTGGGAAGATTTTTGTACTCATATCATTATTCATTTAAACAAAAACATTTTAAATAAACACAGACTTAGAATCGATCAGGACAACCATAATACACAAAATCTATTTGTGTGTAAATTAGTGTTAGTAAAAAACAAGATCTACGTCAGATTTAACATGCAACGGTTTTAGCAACAATTCATGCCAAAAATAACACAAAACAAAGTGATCTTTGTGCATTGAGATGCAAACGAAAATATCTATTAACCTAGAATTTTTTCAAGATCTAAAGAGATAGATCTAACATGAAATAACAAAGATGAACACAAGATCAAATCCAAAAATCTCAGCAATCAATCACAACAAGTGAGTGTGTGGTTTTGTAACAAATCGGTGTAAGCCTTTTAAAAAAAATAGTGAGTTTTTCTTAAATTTTTATCAACAACACGGATGAGCCAACTATGTACACAAAAATAGAACCAAAAATATTTAGAGGAGAGAAGCACTTACAAAAGATTTACTCTCTTAAAAAATGAAGTGCAGATTCTGAACGAGAGTGGTCCTTTCTTCATTTGTGATTTTGATTTACGAAAGGAAATCAATGTTTTTGAAAAAACCAGATGTAAATTCCAATTTGTATACTCTCTCTCTCTCTCTCTCTCTCTCAAATTTTGCAGAGTTTTGGCATAAAAATTATTTTCTTGGTTCTTAAAAAATGGATACCCAAGGTGTGTATTTATAGATTTAGTGGGTGTGTGCTGATTGGTGTGGGAGGAAATCACATGGATTGAAAAATATGAGTCTCAGCCATGGATTAATTCAGATCATGTGTCTCGGAGAGAATAACAAAAGAGACCTTTATAAATTTTCACATCGCATAACAACTGTAACAAACAATAAGAAAAATGTGTATTACCGTTTTACAAAACAATGGCATTTTGTTTATTTAAGCAATAGTGTATGCCAGCTGGATTCCATTATCCAAAAACCAGGAGCTAAAACTGTGTGCTGGTAAATGGTTTCAACTGTAACTACTTGTAGATAAAGAGAACGACAATGTTTTATAAAAAAAATGTTTTTGAATGGATGCCTGTTGTAATATACAATGAAAAATTACCATTGAAATAAAGCTAAACGGTGGCGTATGGTTTAATAAGGGAATTAGCCAAAGAATTGAAGTGTCGTCTTTTTGAAAAGATGTTAACCCAACATGATATCGTATACACCAATCATATAATATAAAACTATTTATTAAGATATTAACATATCTAAACAACAAGCAAGCAACTAGGCACTTAATGACGTTCTACGGTCCAATAGCCGACAGGACTAGAGATGTACATAACACATAAATTAGTAGGTGTAGAAGTCTATGCAAAAACATGATTGGTACACACGACCAGCTAAGGTAACACCACTAAAAAAAAAAAAAAAAATTGGCACATCTTAATATTAAAAATCTGGCACGATTTAAAACTGTGTCAAATTCTAGCACGGTTTAATGATAATCTGGCACACTTTAAAACAGTGCCAAAATATGGCAGTGTTTAAAAATGTGCCAAAATTGAGTACACTTCACTAAAATATAAAATACCCTAAAAAAATTCATTTCACTCATTTTACTATACCACTCTTATCCCTCTCATTCCCAAACCTTCTCGCTCATCTATCTCTCTATTTTTGGGTCAACTATCTATCAGAATGTTTCTCAGCTCTCTCTCTCTCTCTCTCTCTCTCTATCTATCTATCTCTATCTCTATCTCTCTCTCTCCTCGGTGCTCAACTCTCTCTCATGTCTCTCTTAAATCAACAAGTAAAACTCTTCCCCCCTCTCTCACTCGATCAACAAGTCCATACTGTAGCTGCCCTGCTGAACTGGGACTGCTGGAATGGGTGGCAATGCTGCCAACTGTGGCGGTGCGGGGAGAGCGGCAGGAAACATTGGCCTCTGCGGCTCCTGGCGAGCACCCTGCTGCTGCTGCTGTGGGGCCCTGCCCCTATCAGGACAATCCTGTCGTTTATGGCCAGTCTTTCCACAAACAAAACACTTCCCTGGGAAGTTCCCTCCACTCTGCCCCTGCGGTCCCCGGCCCTGGTGGCCGTTACCGTTCCTCCCGTGGCCCTGCTGGCCCTAATAAAACTGCTGCCCATTCTGTCCCTGTTGGCCCTGATGGCCGTTCGGACCCTGATGGCCCTGATGGAAACCTCCCTGTCTGTAGTTCCCTGATCGGAACCTCTTCTGATCCCCCTTCTGGGAACCCTGCTCACCCTGCCCTGAACAGATTGTGCCCCACCGGCACCATGTCCTCCTGTCCTGCCCTGATGGCTAACCTCTCCCGATCTCTTGCCCTCAGTCATATGAAATCGGTGATCCTGGCAGTGTAACAAAGCAGCGTTAACCACATCAGAATACGTGGCCAACGAAAGGTTCCCTAACAGATGCTGACGAATCCTCCATGTCAACCCGTCTGTGAATTTCTCAATCTTCTTCTTCTCTGTTGGTATCTCATCCGGAACGATATTCAACAGATTTGTGAACTCGGCCTCATACTTGGCCACGGTCTTACCCTCTTGCCTCAGATTCATCAATTTCCTCCTCATTTCCGTATGAACAGCGGACGGAAAGTACTTGCGGTCAAACCGCACCCAGAAGTCCTGAATAGTGAGAGTATCTCTCTCATCCACTGTGGTAATAGACTCCCACCACTGCAGTGCAGATCCAACTAGCTTGAAAATAGATAGCACCTTCTTCTGAACATCCGTGCACTCATACATCCTCAAGTGCCTCTACATATCCTTCCTCCACTGGCTCGAGACTACCACATCTGAGCTACCTGCAAACTCTGGCGGATGCGCTTTCTGAAAAGCGTCACGTACACGCTCCCAAGAAGACGGGAATGCATTTGCCTGTACTAGCGCGGCAACCGGCGCCTGAGGTGGTGCCTGCTGGACTACGGCAATTGCGGCATTTACCGCTTGGGCTACAATAGCTGCAACCTCAGCGGCGTTCATCATGCCCTGAACTGGAGCGGGCTGGGGTTCGGGCGTTGCATCCCTGGGAACTCGTCGTGCACGTCGTGGAGGCATCTGAAATAAGAATAAAGTTTATAAGTTCACAGTTTATAAACTTAAAATAGCTGAAGAACGAAGCATACACAAAAAGAGTACAACAGTCCTAAAATATAGGGCTCTATATCAAAGAAACTTAGCAGAAACATAATAGCCGTACAGATCCTAAAGGACACTAGAACCTGATGCTCTGATACCACATGTGACACCCCGACTAATTAAATACCGGGTAGCTACTCCTTTATTAAATTAATTCAAAATGCCAAGTTGGTCCAGTTAATAGCATCACTGTCGAAAACATTTTAATGATTACTAACCACCTAGTATTTAAAAAGTAAGTTGCCAAATTTTTTAATTTAAGTCTGATTAATATGCAACAAGTGTAATGAAGAATAATAACACCATTCACCATAACGAATTAAATAGAATAACCATCACATAATGTAAATAAAGTCTGGAGGAAAACTCCTCACTACAAATCCCACAACTGAAATAAGCAATGAAAATACTGAATACTGAATCAATACATGCCAAAGTCTGAAAAACTGTAATAGAAAGATGTCTCTAATAGAAATGGACAACATGCCCTACAACTGATAGATACTGAATCTGGAATCCAAATGATAGAAGCGTCTAAAAGTAAATCCCTGTAGCTTCAACAAACAGCTACAGCTCGTCACCTGAATGAGTATCCTATGCATGGTGTCCTTGTGGCTGGGCACCTAAAATGGTTTTACAAGAAAAATAGATTTGAAGCAAACGGGTCAGAGCCCGAATGTGGAGATATTTTAAAAACCTGCAAGTGCTTTAAAAACATTTAAAACATTAAATGCAAAGTACATGTTAGGACGTGCACTCACATGAAATTCTCACCTCTCGTCTAACTGTGCACTCCTAACGCAAGTACCCATCTAAAACGATACAAACCCCTAGCTAAATGACATCATATCTAGCTAGACTGTCATAGGTCCTACCCTTATTACTCGGTTCCATTAACATTATAACGATCTCAATAAGTAGGGGCTCAACGTAAACTCAGATGCTCAATATACAATATATATCACTATCAGTTAACCCGTTATGTTTTTCTCAAAACAATACCGTAATTATATTCACAACATTAACGTGAAGGTTCCCATTAATTAAGTGTATATTATTCACATCATAAATATACAATACAAACACCCCGAGAACTAAGCTGCGGTGAACACATACTCTGCTATCCATCCCGGTACATCACGTACATAAGGATCACATATTCCGAATCTCAGGAAAAGTTCACAGATAACAACATCATAAATAATGGAGGCGAACACAGTCACATCACATGGGTCACGCACATACCTACGCTCCCACGATCAGCGGACTTATCAACATCCCAATAAGTCTTTCTATGACCTATGTTCATCAAGGTAACCAGTCTAAATCCGGGCAACACAAGGATTAGAGGGCCCTAAGCGAACGCAAACCTCCAGTGATAGCAAGTATGGTAGGTATGTCATACACACAAATCATATACCAATACTAAGTAACACACATCTTAGTAATCACAGTAATTAATTGTAGTACATATCGCATTCTCTTACCAACTTAATATATATATATATACAACTTATATAATCCCGGTCCATAATTACACGCGCCATAATTTATTCTCACGTCGTGGTAAATACTCACGTCTCAATCCAATATTAACCATTATTTAAATCACTCGTATATAATTTACTCCTCATAATAACCCAAATGTCCCAAATCTAACAATATATCATCAAGGGATGTTATCTCTATCCTCGGACAAGTTTACGGGACTCCCAAAATCAAAACAGGCCAAAAAGGCCTAAACTGCCAGCTCGTTAGAAGTCTCGTTCGAACGAGGCTGTTCGAACGAGATTCCAGTTCGTTCGAACGAACTGTACCTTCTAACGAGATCTCGTTCGAACGAAGTTATCGAACGAAGTTATCGAACGAAGTTATCGAACGAAGTTCCCTTTTGTTAGAAGCGACTGGTCAACTCGTTAGAAGCTCGTTCGAACGAGCTCGTTCGAACGACCTGGGAAGGTCTTCTAACGAACGACCAGTTTCGAGCCCAGATTTCCTACTTTCGTTTTTCATCAATTCTTCCTCCTCAAATCTCCTCTAAAATTCGTCCCAACAAGGTTTTAAGGTCTCTAATCAATCCTACTCATAACAAGGTTATAAACTAACGTATTTTAAGGAGTTAATTCATCCCAATCATCATTAAATCACATCACTTTCCCCCAATTTTTACAAGAACATAAACCCTAAAATTTTAAATCATGAATTAACCCAATTAAATCCATTTTAATTTCATCCAATAACTAAAATCATCAGTATAATCATCTACCTACCATTCTACATGAAATTCTCCTCAAGATTTCAAGTTCTAAACTCCAAAATACATGGGTTTTCATGTTTCACCAAGAACAAATCAATTTTATTAAATTCTTACACATGGAAAGAGCATTCTCTGAATTTAAAGGATAATAAACCACTTGCCTTAAGTTTATCTCTGATTTTGATGACGATGATGAAGCTCTCTCCCTCTCTTTCTGCAGAATTCCTTCTCTACAAGCTTCCTTCTCCAAAGGTGGCTATGGTGGCTAGGGTTTTCTTTGGGAAAGTTGAAAACCTAATTTGATAACCTCCGTAGCTTATTGGGTCATTAAGGGTTGGTTAGTGGGTTTAGTGGGTCTATTCTCAATCAGATAAAGACTCCTAATTTTCGTCATTAATAATTCCCAAAAATACAAAATTACCAGAATACTCTTTATATTGCCGGTATGGGCTAAAAATACCCCGGGACCCAAATTAAACCCCCAGCTAGTGTTTTCTGACTATCTCGACCCTTCCGGACGCGTTGACGTACTCAAAACAACCATACGGTTAATATAATTTAAATTCACTTTTATACTTAAAATAATTATATTCTGACGCGACTGTCACCCGCGTCCCAATAAAATGACCAAATTGCCGTATATCAATCTCACGACAAATTTCATAACTCAATATTCATATAACATCATATATACTCAATATAGTCAAATACCAACTCACATCTCGCTAGTATTTTACCCGGATTAATTTTCCAATTAATTCTCATTTAATTAATTAATCCCAAAAATAAATATAGACAAAAATACGGGGTATTACAATAAGGTACTTAAACACATATCCTCATACATAGTTTTGAAGTGGGTGTGAGGATTCCTCATATCCTTACTTTCATTAGTTGAGTTAGTCGTCACTTTAATTCTTGTGGTGGTTAGATTTTTATCGGTGATAAAGGCTTTAAATATACAATTTAACTTTGAATACCCCATGAATATACCATCCATATGTTTCTACTAGATAGAAATACATAATCTACAGATATGAAGTGGTACCTCCAATGAAAAGAAATTATAATTGTGACAATAGTACCGATTGATAAAATATATTGTTTCCTTTGATATACATGTACAATAAAGATTGGTGAATAACATGTGGTCTTTTAGGATATGAATCACTTGTGCAATTGTTTAAGAACGTGCGTTCTTTTTGTATATTTGCATCTAATTATACTGTCGTTTTATATTTTCAATTATGGTCCTTTTATATTTGTTATATTTGCATTTAAGGTCCTTTTATATATTTTTGTGTGTTTGAGTTCAGTTGTGTTCACATTCTTTATTCAATAATCAATTTGTAGTGGGAATTACTCCAGGGCTTCAATTAATTACGTGTATCTTTGTATTTAATGGCCTTTGATGATGCTAATAGAAGCTTCAATTAACCTTTTTCCATTGCCAATTATCCACATAATATTGAATTCGAGAATGCTAATAGCAGCTCTCTAAAAAGGCCATATGGAGGTAGTTTTGTAGCAGCCTTCCTTTTCCATGATATTAAATCTATCTTTCAAGATTTTACACCAAGGGGAGTTCTTTTTACATGCATCCAAAGCTTGCTTTAGAGCACTTGCTTCATTCAAAAATATTATATTTCCCAAATCGAGCCCACCTTCGTCATAAGGAAGACAAGAAGTTTTCTAATCAACATTATAGCTTGAATGAAGAAGTACTACCAGTCCATAGGTTCTTGTCCACAACTTGTATACGTGTCAAAAATTTGTGTATATATATGTATGTATAATATATGTATGCATGTATATGCTATCATTTTCATTTGCTCGCTTTTTTTTATCTCTCTCACTTCTTTGTTGTCCAATTGTCAAGAAGCACTTTCCCATGTAGATGTTTCCTTCGAATTGGGTGGGTGCGTTCACCAGTTTGACATATGGAAGCAATCTTACTTTAAGACTTATTATGTTGTTGATCAAGATCTAAAGCATCATCTTGGGATTTATTCTTTTTATAGCGGTACAACAGCAATAATTGTTAGATAAGTAAGAGGAATGCTAATCAAATAAGATTTTGTGGCACCTCGATTAATGATATTATCAGGCCTAAAAACTAAAGAAAACGTTTGACATGTGAAAAATGTTAATGTTGTAGAAAGAATGAAACTTTTTCTAGTTATTGTAGTCACCATAAATTTTGAGTTCCTGTATAATAAGGCAGTAGTTTTATAATTTTTCCTACACTAAGGCATCTCTTTCTTAGATAAGAAATCATAGGGGGTAATGAAAAATGTATATACGTTTTCATTGAAGGTAATGTCACTTGAATTGTCTTTTAGTTTTCCTTTACATTCATGTTGAGTTGAAAATATATATAAATTTTGATTATTAGTTTTCTTCTCTTAGTTTTAACATAGATGTAGAAAAAAAAAGAATTATTTTTGTATCCCTTTCTAAGCCATTGATCATGAGATTTTTTCTTCCAATATGCATCCTCCACATTGAGCTTTTGGATGTTACAAGCTTGAGCCAAAGCTAACTTGTCCAAGTTCTCTTCATTGGGATCAAGGTCAAAATTAATTTCTTTAGCAAACAAATTATCCTCAGCTCTTTTATCTTCTTTGAAAATGTCACCATAAGTTTTTCTACTCCAAGAAAATATATCCTTCCTCGGATATTTAAACATCATACCCAATGCTACAATAGGATTATGATGAGAAGAAGAGTTCCATGGAATAAGCAATCAGATCCATAATTTATGGATGAGAACACACAAAATTTAGGAACGTATCTTGATTACGTTATATTGACCATTCTAAGACAGAACGTATCTTGATTACCTAATAGATATTTGCAGAAGCTTGTAATTAGTAGGGGAAAAGAGGTTTGCTTGTAATACCTTCTTTTTCATCAATAGGTATGGCCCTTTAGGACTTGGGTAATTCGGTGTTGATGTAAAAAACTGGACCGAATCTCGTTTTTATGATCATAGATAAATAGATAAAAGCAATCCAATCAAGCACATGAGAGACAAAGATTTTTAAAGTGGTTCGGCTATAAGAAAGAAGCCTATGTCCACTGTTATTTTATTCCCAGGGATTTACAATAGCACAATGTGGTGGAGAGAGGGAGAAAAAGGGTGTATCTTGTATATGGTCTCTCATCGTTGTCGGATCTCTCCTTCTTGGCTAAGGGAATACATGTATTTATAGTGATGGGAGATAAAGAGATTCAATGTCTATATACATTCAGACATTATGTCTACATACAATGAATATAATTTTTAGCCTTCTATGATGGTTGGTCTTCCTTGAATTTCTTGGTTTGCTATGTGTTGTCATCTACAATATAAATGTACATTAATGCTTATTAAATGCGTTGTCATCTTCATTAATGCACATTAAATGAATAGTTATCCTTTGATCTTCCTGGTTAGTATGTCGACCAACTCTCCTCGGGTGCCGACTAACACTCATCGGGTGCCGACCAACTCTCCTCGGATGCCGAACAACTCTCCTCGGGTGTCGAATATTTCCACGTAGGATGACATGTGTCCTTTTCTGATTGGTCCTCGTAGATGGAGAATTTTTGCGTTAACAGAAGCCCCCAATGCTCCATGGTTGATGATTCACGGAAAGTATGGAGTATTTATTCTGCATTATTGCTCGGTGCTCGTGAAATTCTTGATCTACCTTCTTGATTTGTTCAACATAAAGTGCATTATCTCCTGGATGACATATGATGAAGGCTGATCGATGGTTACTAATCTTTCTTTTGAGGAACTTCGTGTGCTATGTATCACCCCTGGGAATTTGGACGCAGCCATGCCATAGTATGCAGCTTGTAGCTTGTCATAATCTTCAAGTATGTTGATTGGTTTGGTAGCCGACCAACTGCCTCCTGTGCCGAGCAACTGGGTACTAATTTCACGTGCTTGATTTTTATGAATACTTTGTCGAGTAACATACTAGATTTTGAACCCAACCTTCAATCTTATTAGTACCAAGTTTATGGTGGACTTCGAAACATTTTCATACAACTTCTTCTTCATTATTGGTCGAGACAGTAGTAGAAAAGATCTCAGTGCTGTAGATGCTGAATTATACTTCGGAACTTCAATAGCATGTGCATAATAACTCTTGAATATGCCTCCTGAACTTCTGAATGCACCTCCTAAACTTCTGAATACTTCCTGAACTTCAATAGGCTCCTAAACTTCAATATCAAAACTAATTCTCGAGTAAGAAAAATAACTTCTGAATGATAATTAGTCGGGGCCCCGACTATGTAAGTTTATGGAGTTGAATTTGATGCTCGACTGCATGATGTTATGAGAATGTGCCACCGAATGAACAAATGAATTTGTAATAGAAGCCCCCAAGTGTGGAATATGAATTTTGAATGCTTTCTCGGCCTTGAAGTATGTTATTTGACAAATTTTCTTATTCTGCATAGACAATAAGATTTGCTCCACCTGCTGTCTGCTGTTCGACCAACCGGAGTTGATGGAGATTGATTCCCGACCAACCGTAGTTGGTGGATTTTCTTCCCAACCAACCGTAGTTGGTGTTTCTGGGAAATTTTTTTATTCCCGACCAACCTTAGTTGGTGGATTTTCTTCCCAACCAATCGTAGTTGGTGTTTCTGGGAAATTTTTTTATTCCCAACCAACCGTAGTTGGTGTTTCTGGAAATTTTTTTTATTCCCGACCAACCTTAGTTGGTGGATTTTCTTCCCAACCAACCGTAGTTGGCGTTTCTGGAAATTTTTTTATTCCCGACCAACCTTAGTTGGTGGATTTTCTTCCCAACCAACCGTAGTTGGCGTTTCTGGGAAATTTTTTATTCCCGACCAACCTTAGTTGGTGGTTTTTCTTCCCAACCAACCTTAGTTGGCGTTTCAGGAAATTTTTTTATTCCCGACCAACCTTAGTTGGTGGATTTTTTATAATAAATGATGGAGACTTCCTCGGAGTTGACCAACGGATTGTTGGGAATAAGATATAATAATTGTTGGAGACATCCTTGAAGCTGAATATATATAGAGAGAAGAAATTTTGCGAGCTCCATGCTGAATATAAATAAGAATTACCCCGACCAACTATTCGTTGGGGGTGAAATATAATAAATGTTATATTTCTTCCTCGGAGCTAAATATGAATATCTTGCCGAGTTCCATGTTGAGATGAATATACAATATGAATCCCAAGGGATATATAGAATAATTTGTTCATGAGCCGATATATCCGAGCAATAATAAAATATATAATGCCTCGCTGAGGTGAAATGATAATAGTTTCCAGATTATTTTCGAGCATTCGTCGGCGCTGAGTCTTGTACCTGTAAAAATTAATATCTTGCTCTACCATATGTGTAGGCTGAATTGATTAGTCATGAGAATAATTTAATCATTCAATAAATATATGATAGGTATATGCTTGAGAAATAAAAATATTAATTTCAAAAAATGAAATAATATATGTTGGCTGATATGTCGAGGCAAAATTTCCTGATGTCAAGCAATACTAGTTTCCAGAGGTTTATGAGAGCTTTCATCGGGATTGAATCTTGTTGCTATGAAATTTTAATAAGCTGCCCGAGCACCTATCGAGACTAGATCAAATAATTATTGTCATGAGAATAATCTAGTCAATATAATGAATATATGATATGTATTAGCTCGAGCAAATATCAATTTCAAAATATGAAATAATATATATCCGGCTAATCTGTCGAGGCAAAATTTCATGACGCCGAGCAATAATAATAGTTTCCATAAGTGTAAGATTGTGATCGAGCTTTCGTCGGGATTGAATCTTGTACCCGTGGAATTTAATAAGTTGCCCGAACACCTGTTGAGACTAAATAAAATAGTTATTCTCATTAGAATAATTACTCAGCCAAACAATATATGATGTGTATTCATTTGGACATAAGGCAATAAAAATTTCAAAATATGAAATAATATGGCTTGTGTCATACCGACTATGATGTCATGTGAGCAGATTTTTATAAAAAATGCCCGACATTTTAATTTTAAGTAAAAGACCAAATGTACGTATGATTTTTTAGAAATTATTTATCACTCTAGGAATTATTTGAAATTCAATAAATGCTCAAATATAATTTTTTGGTCTTGAAATATTTTTCACATAAAGTTTCCGTGGATTAGAAAATAACCAAGTATGCATTTTAATTTTTCTCCATGCAAATTTTCAATTAGGAGTTTCATGTTTTGAATTAATAAAGGATAAGGATAAGAATAAGGGGATAGTCTTGTCCTTTGGCAGCGAAGTAGTGATTTTGTCAAAATCAAAAAGAGAGAACCAAAGGAATCGTCAATTTTCAATTCTGGTATTAGCTTTCTACTGCCTCCGACCAAGGTTGAGATGTTGCCGACCAACAATTGATTTTCTCGACCAACTATATACATGTAGACCAATAATAGGTACATCCGAGTATAAATAGATGTAGCCGATCAACGAATCGGAGCTCGGGAACTCCTCAAACTTCATAATATCCATCACCGATCATAATGAAATGCCTCCGACCAACATTTGATTTCTTCGACTAGCTATATATCGTGGACCAACACAATTGGTGCTGGTGATGTTTATTGTTGTAGTATTGGTTGTCGACTTGCTCTCCAACAATCATTCGGCCATACTTGCAATTATGAGGTGCCCCGACCTTTTACAGCCGACCTATGCCAAAAGTTTTTCAACTGTATTTTGTTGATGACTGGAATTGGTAAACTGAAATTTGGTGGAGGATTGTTGCCGACTTGATGCCGACCAAGCGTATGAGAACTGCCGAGTAGAAATAGATGCCATCGACCAACAAATAGTAAGTCGTGGAACTCCTCTTGATGTATAATACATGATAAAAGGACAACTGTTCAATCTAAAATTTTTGCAAAATTATCTAAATTCCAAGAAATACTTAATATAAGTTGGTTTACAAAATATTTATAAGTTGGTTCACGTGAGGGTGTAAATTGTAGAGAATTGGTGTAATTAACCAAAATGATATCTAGACAAAAGTCATTTTTAACGGCAAATGTTTTATTTTAATAAAATTGAATAAATTTGAGTCCCAAACTTAAGCTCTAGAACCCAATTATCTCCAAGGAATTTAATAAGCGCGGCCAAACCAAGTCTTGAGACAATAAATTTTGACCAGGTCTGAAACCCAAGCGTCCAAAGAAGTTTGATAAGTGTTTTGTCTTCTGATGTCGATTAGCGATGATGGCTATTGTTCGTCCGACCATGAATGTCGACCGACCCGCCGTACACGAATGCCGACCAACTCTAATCAGAAAAGATCTGTTCATCGCCAATCAGCAAAAAAAAAGGGGGTAGTTTGTTCCTTGTCGATCAAAAGATAGGAGTTTCTGACCTATATATGGAAGTAGCCGATCTGCAGTAATTGTCTCCGACGAATAATAAATCATCATTAAGCGATTGCCAACTAACATTAGGTTTCGAGTTTCACAATCTTTAAAGAAATTTTGTTTTGTTTTGTTTTTATCCCTGTGATGGTCGTCGAGCTGGACAAGAATTTCTGCTGCCGACCAACATTGGTCGGGAAACACCGATCCTGTATAGTACTTGTCGACGAGCAATAATAGTTGCCCCGATGATCATTTGATGGTGCCGATCTGGGTGTTCTGGAGCTGACGTCGACCAGAAATGGATGTTGACGACCAGGGGTTTCAAATATATTTATTAAAAGATGTTGGCCTTATTTTTTTTATTATACTGTGATCGCCGACCAGCAATGATTGAGGGTTTTGAGCTGGTTACGCCGACCAACCTTAGAATTGCAGTTTATCTTTCTGTCGATCAAAACATATGATGTCAGGATCTGTTGCCGACTAACAAAAGTGAATTTTCTCGTTACTGATGTGTCGCGCTTGATAGCTGACCGGGCCGAATGATCTATGGAGCTGATGATCAGGATCAGATGATGGTTCCACTTTAAGAACTCAATTTCTTTCTTTCTTTGCAATTAATTATCCGAGGAAGACCTTGTAGTGGATAGTCATTGATCGTCAAATATTCTAATTTTAGATGCCGACCAACATTATTTCCTTTAATAATCACCGACCACCATACTCTGAAGTTAGGTCTGCCAAAATATTTGGTGGTGTTTCATAGCAGCAGAAATGGTTGAAACTGTGGGATCAAATCTGATCAAGAAGGATTATGGGGTGATTTTGATCCTAAAATTTGTTCCCCAATTTCATTATTTTTGTTTGCTATAGGAAGTTGAAATCGAAGGGACTGTTATCAGATTTGTTGCTGATAGAATTTAATCTTAATTCAAAGAGAGAAAACATTAAAAAGATATTCATGGATAAATTAAGATCCAGCATCTGCAATTGGGATTTTTCAAAACTAAATTTCCCCATTTTTCGATTCCTTCTGTATTTTTCTATGAAAAAAAGTCTATTTGAAGAAAATTATCAGATGTATTGGCAGAACCATTTGAATGTTTGTCTCCAGTTCAAAAAATTTAATGTATGGGAGTCAACATAGGGGTATATTTATCCCCTGACTGATTTAGGATATTTTGAAGATCTGGTGAGCATCAAATATGTGTTCGTACAGAAAAATCTTTCGAGAGAAAAATGCCTTTTCATCTTTTTTAAGAAAATTTAAATACACATTGCATTTCAAGAAATTATTATGACCCATGTTTTAAACATGTTTGTTCGAAAAAATTTCTTCAGGACTGATACAAAACTAATGATTTTGAAGTCCATTATTTTGCATATTCCTAAATAAAAATTGATCACAAAATTTATGCATATAAAATTTGTGCATAAAAAAATTATGACTGAATCAAAAGATATATGTATACCATATATACGCAGAAATTAGAAAAACTTATCTCTATCCTAACGTATTTGTTCAGAAAATTTTCAAGTGGATCCATGTATGTAAGGATTTGTATAATATTTATGAGTCTAAAATTCACCAGATCCCCAAATTGAAATCGATCACACAGTTAGTCCATATAAAAATTATGACTAAATTAAAAGATTTCCCAATGAATCAAATATGTATATACTCATGTAAAAGAGATTTATGAATACAGAGAAATTATTTTATCACCTTAAAAGAGAAATAATATAATATGTACACAAATTTCTCCAACTCTGTGATTATGAAATATACATTTATGCAGATTTGTAAAAATTGATTCAACAATTTGTGAACATAAAGTCATGATTGAATTAAAAGATGTATGCACAATATATAATTGATTATACATAGAGAAAATAAAAACTTAGCTTTTGATGGAGAACAATGCTTGTAACACGTTCCCACAGACGTCACCAATCTGTTGATGCAAAAAACTGGACCAAATCCCGTTTTTATGATCACAGATAAATAGATAAAAGCAATCCAATCAAGCACATGAGAAACAAAGATTTTTAAAGTGGTTCGGCTATAAGAAAGAAGCCTACGTCCACTGTTATTTTATTCCCAGGGATTTACAATAGCACAATGTGGTGGAGAGAGGGAGAAAAAGGGTGTATCTTGCGTATGGTCTCTCATCGTTGTCGGATCTCTCTTTCTTGGCTAAGGGAATACATGTATTTATAGTGATGGGAGATAAAGAAATACAATGTCTATATACATTCAGACATTATGTCTACATACAATGAATCTAATTTTTAGCCTTCTATGATGGTTGGTCTTCCTTGAATTGCTTGGTATGCTATGTATTGTCATCTACAGTATAAATGTACATTAATGCTTATTAAATGCGTTGTCATCTTCATTAATGCACATTAAATGCATAGTTATCCTTTGATCTTCCTGGTTGGTATGCCGACCAACTCTCCTCGGGTGTCAACTAACACTCATTGGATGCCGACCAACTCTCCTCGGATGCCGAAAAACTCTCCTCGGGTGTCGAATATTGCCACGTAGGATGACATGTGTCCTTTTCTGATTGGTCCTCGTAGATGGAGAATTTTTGCGTTAACATTCGGTTTGTTTAATCTTCATCTCTGGTTACTAATTTGTCCCCTTCTCTAATTGAAAAAGGTTTTATCGATACTAGAGGAAACTAAAGTTGAATATAAAAATTTATATGTAATTGATATACACCATATAACAGTTTATATGTAAATGAAAGGGAACTAAAGTTGCTAAATTTCAGTTGTCTAATACAGCAAATCCATCCCTTGGAAATAATGGTTCATTGACTGAAACGGGAAGGATCAGGGGAGACCCATTTGAATAACTTCATGTCAAGCAGATAAAGAAGCACATCAGTATTCCTGTTCCACGTGATTCATTCTCAGTTCTCTCTATGAATAGTTCAGGAAAGTAAGTTTGCATCTGAGATTTGGCATTACTTTATATGGTCCATTTAGACTAGGCATTAATCACATGAGTAATTTATTTTTATTTTTACACTTCATTTCAATAATGTGAACTTTGAGTTAATAATTACGGACTTATATATCTATCTAGAGTTTTCATACTACATAGCAGTGAGATTGTTCTTTAGATAATGTCAAAGACATGATATATTTGATGCCATTATTGTTAATGCTTCAACCATATATATAATTTTAACCCTCGATAAGATTTCATACCTTTTGGATCAAGCTAAAATTGGCATTTTCTTTACCCCCCCCCCCCCCCCCCGACACACACACTCACTAAGAAATAAAAATATACAAAAGATAAGTTATCTAGTGATTAGGAATGTTTGGTTTATCTACAGCTTTCATAGTTTCGGGCTAGATTACCTATTAACAAGTAGGACAGGTTGATAATTACAGAAACGTTATAAAATTTATTAATTCGGCATTCAAAACCTTGTTGTGAAAGATGATGAAGTCCTCCTTATACATTAGATCCTTTGTTTGCATTTGAAAAGAGAATCATTGATAGCGAACTTGTAAAATCATTAAAGGTATCATTAGTCAAAATCCTATGACTTGTGAATCAAAAATTGTACCACAAATCAATTTATAAGATTCGGTAAAATTTTATAAAGAGTATAACGTATAAATATGCAAAAAAACATTGCATATTAGGTAGTAAAACATATTATGACGATAATTTGATAATATCAAGACTTTAGCTTAAAAACATGTCGTCAAAGGGTGAAAACCCAAAACAACCCCCAAACGGCCCTGTAGGAGGCACTAACACCTTGCACGGGACCAACGAAACTCGTAGAAACTGACCGTGTAGTCACAGGGCTCTCGGTTTGAGAATGTGAAGATAATTTGAATATATATATATATATATATATATATATATATATATATATATATATGACGCTTAAAAACATGTCGTTAAAGGGTGAAAATCCAAAACAACTCCCAAATGGTCATGTAGGAGGCACTAACACCTCAAACGGGACCAATGTAACTTGTAGAAACTGACCGCATAGTCACGAGACTCTCAGTTTGATAATATGATGATAGTTTCAAAATATATAGATTAGGCTTAAAAACACACCGTTAGAGAGTGAAACCCCAAAGCAGCCCCCAAATGGACTCGAAATAGGCATTAACACCTCGCACCGAGACCAATATGACTCGTACGAACTGAACTCATAATCACTGGGCTCTCTATTTTATAATATGATGATAATTTGAAAATTTATAGATTCGGCTTAAAAATATGTCGTTAAAGAGTGAAAACCCAAATCAGCCCCTAAACGGGCCAGTAAGAGGCATGAATACCTCGTACGGGACTAATGTAACTCATAGGAACTGACCGTGTAGTCACGGGATTCTCGATTTGAGAATATGAAGATAATTTAAAAATATCTAGACTTTGGTTTAAATATGTCGTTAGAGGGCGAAAATGCAAAACAACCCCCAAACGACCTTGTGAAAAGCACTAACACCTTCCATGGGACCAATGTAACTCGTAGGAACTGATTGCCTGGTCACGAGACTTTCGATTTGAGAATATAAAGATAATTTGAAAATATCTAGACTTAGTCTTAAAAACATATCGTTAGATGGCAAAAAATCAACACAACCCCCAAACGGCGTCGTGAGAGGCACGAACACCTCGCACGGGACCAATGTAACTCATAGGAACTGACCGCGTGATAACAAGACTCTCGGGTTGAGAATATGATGAGAATTTGAAAATATCTAGACTTAGGCTTAAAAACATGTCGTTAGAGAGCGAAAATTCAAGACAACCCTAAAAGGCCCCGTGAGAGGCACGACCACCTCGCATGGGACCAATATAACTCCTAGGAACTGACCGTGTGGTCACGGGACTCCCGATTTGAAAATATGATGATAATTATAACTTGTATATGCAATTTTTCATTTTGAATACGATTTTTTAAAATTATTTATTGATATCATCTATTTTTGTATCTTATTTTTTGCAGGGTAACATTTTATCATTAGCTTTTAACCACGTGTAACACACAAAGAAATCAATAGCTTACAAAAAGGGGGTTGTTTATTTAATATCATTAATGTTTAGAATTTTATTTTTTTATGTGTTCTGGCCGTGTGGGCTTTTGTAATTTTATTGTTAACTTTTATGGCCGTGCAGGCTTTTGCAATTTTATTCTTATATATTATGGTCGTGCGGGCTTTACATTGCACAGGTGTTATATTAGCAAGTTTAAGAATGTCCAGAAAATAAAAAAAAAAATTATCCCATTTTTTTTTGTCTGTGAACTATTGAGACTTGTAATATTTTGAAGTTTGTATGTACATTAGTTTATCAACAAAGTGCGAGATTCACAATTTGTGATTTTTCTTTATTTTTTATTGTAAATAATAAATATTTTTCCTACCAGATTTGGAATCTAATGATTTTCTTGATTTGTTTTCAAATAATATATTTTTTTTCTTTAATTCAAAAAGTTGTCACAGTTAAAAACCGTGCCAAAAGTGTATTAAATTTTGGCACGGTTTTGAACTGTGTCAAAAGTATACCAAAATGTATTCAATATGGCACAGTTATAAACTGTGCCAAAAGTGTGCCAGAAATATCAAATTCTGGCACTGTTTAAAAGTGTGTCAGAAGTGTTCATGTTTGTCTAAATTTGACACACTTTTAAAATGTGCCAGAAAAAAATAGCCATTTTGGAACACCTAATTTTGGCATAGTTCAAAATCGTACCAGACTTGATCTGGCACAGTTTTAAATCATGCCAGATTATTATTTTGGGTGTAGTGTAAGACGTGACACAAAATTAAAAATCAGACATATACTACCACGTCTGAATTTTCCAACTAACATACAATATATAATGTAAGTCAAATATAGATCAAAAAGCACATATATATACTTTAATACTGTACGAACAAAATTAATAACAAGTACTATACGAATTTTTAAACCAATATTAAACATCCAAAATTTAATTTTGAAAAATTATTTTTACGAAAATGTTTAAGGACATAAATACCAAATTAGATTTTAAACAGTTTTAAAAATTATTTTTTAATTGAACTCGCACAAAATCATTAGTCATGATAAAATGCAGTGTTGTTTAATGTCCTAGGTGATAAAAATAATCATTTGAGCCAATAGAATAGATTTGAGAGACTAACTTTATATTGTGGTTGGATTCTTAATTTGATGTAGGCGTCATTAGAGAGCTTGGAGAGCTTAGCCTAGGCATCTAGACGCGACATAATTATACAAAAAATCTTGTCAAAATTTAAGTCCAACTAGATGAAGGTCTATATAGCTACAACACAAAAAATAAACCCTAGAAGTGCTCTATATAGGTACGTTCTTCTTGATGTCGTGTTCCTCGCAAAAAAGATTGAAAGAAATAACTTTCAAATTGTGTGTCATTGTCAGCGATTATGCTCCTTGGAATCCCAAAGCGCGTTATAATGTTCCTCTAGATGAACCTGGTCATATCAGCATCGTGAATGTTCGCCAGTGGTTCTACCTCTACCCATTTGGTGAAGTAATCTGTGCCGACCAACAGATACTTAATATTTCCCTGCAATTGGTAGTGGTCACACTATATCTAATCCCCATTGTGCGAATGCCCATGGGCTTGTCAAGCATTCTAGGTTGCTAGCAGGCTGGTGGACTATAGTAGAGTGTTTCCAACATTTTTCACATTTGCAAACGTAAGAACCTCCATCCTTCTGTATATGGGGCCACTAGTAACCTTCCTTAGATGCTCAAAAGACCAGTGATCTCCCTCTTGCATGAGTCACACAAATGCCTTCATGAACTTCACTAAGTATTTTCTCGACATCTTGTGGGTGAATGCACTGGAGATAAGGACCTGTGAATGACTTCTTATAAATCTTACCTTTAATGGCGAGATAGAAATCGGAAGCCTTGACTCTTATCTGATGGGTAGATCTTTTGTCGTCAGGTAATATGTCACTCCGTAGATAATTGGCAATGGGATTCATCCAACTCGGGGCCTTTTCTATAAGGGGGACTTGCTCGGCTGCAACTATTGGGTCAATACTTGGGCGTGCGCGGAATTATATCTAAATAGTCCTTCTTCGATCAGAGTCAATTATTAAGCTCATGGCCACTAAGGAATCGGCATGGTTGTTCTACCCCGGGGGAACTGTTGAACATCTACTTTCTCAAACCCTGCCATGAGCTCCCTTACCATAGCGAGGTAGTTTGCCATCCTATAATTCTTGGCGTTGAAGTCCCTGCTTACTTTCTTGGAGACCAGTTTGGAGTCTTTGAACACATGGAGGTACTTTGCCCCTTGTAATTGGGCTTCGCCAACGATCAAAGCTTCATACTTAGCTTCGTTGTTGTAGGCCTCAAATCCCAATCTAATTCCTTCGTCGATAGAGGCATTTTTTAAAGAAATAAGTATGATTCATATTCTTGCCCCCTGGAATTGGAGGCTCCATCAACATATAGGGTCTAGTCCTTAGATTGTGCTTCCGTATTTGTTGACTGACCCGCTTCCAATTGGTCTCTTGGTTGTTCTCCCGTAAATTCGATAATGAAGTTTGCTAGGATCTGTCCCTTTATTGTCATTCTCGGTTGAAAATGGATATCGAATCTCCCAAGTTCGGCTGATCACTTTGAAAGTCGTTTAGAAAGGTCGTCCTTATAGAGAATAACTTTGTATGGATAGGTGGCGATCACGGTTATTGAATGGGCTTCGAAGTTGTGCTTCAGCTTCCTTAAGGCAACCACAAGTGCGTAGGCAAGTTTCTCCAGAGGAAGGTACTGTTGCTCAACGTTCATTACTATCTTACTAGCGTAGTAGACTGGGTGTTGACGTCCTTCCATCTCACATATTAGAGCAGTGCTTACAACGTGTTCGGATACTGCCAGGTAAAGGTACAACGAGACTCCTTCATTCGGAATCACCAATAGAGGTGATTTGTTGAGGTAGGATTTGATTTCTTCAAGGGCTTTCGAACAGTCACTATCCCATATGAGGCCTTTGTCCTTTTTTAGGAGTTAAAAGAATGGTCGACATTGATAACTATTCTTTTTGTGTGTCGTTGTTGAAAGCCAAGTTAATCAAAACCTCAATTACCTACAAAATAATATCAATCTAAAGTGTAGAGGTAAGTAAGGGTATCAATCCACATCAAGGGGGTACGCTAGAGACAAAGTCAATTGTAGTTCACTTTTTATTTTCTTTTTGGAATTTTTCTTTTCTATTTTTTTTTAGCTTTTCAAATATTAAAACAATTTTGTGAGGTGAGGTGTCAAATAACACTAAACTAAATGAAAGATCAAATGACAAACTAAACAATGACTAAAATGAAAAATAAAGTCTAACACAAAAATATGAGAATAATGAGGCAAATAAATGTGAGAACAATCAAGGAGTGGGACTACATCACAAATTTTAGCTATTCTAACTAATTAATTTAATTATTGGAACTCTCTCAAATTAATATCAAAATTACAAATAAACTCTCGTTACAAGTGTAATTTTAATACTAATCTTTCAAAAAATTAAGTTTAACCCCCCACAACTCTAGAAAATAGATCTTCCCTCCTTTTAATTAATCACTCGCTAGGACCGATCGATTAAAATTCATGTAAATCTTAGAAAATAAATTTAGAGTTGAAATTCAAGTAATAATACCCTACTTAAGAAACCCCTATCTCTAGTTCGAATCTAAAATGGGTATTATAACTAGAATTTCGATTTTCTCTCGAAAATCATTTACCCTCTCTCGAGGTGTAAATTTAAGGGTGAGGGATCAAAATTAATATTCAAAGGGAACTTTCAAGTAATTAAACTGATTAAATTAAAATAACATCAAATAAGGGTTCACCCCACCCCTTGAAAGGGGATTTAGCCTAACATCGTATTAAACATGATAATCAAACAATCAAAGACTAATAAAATAAAGTATAAGAGAAGAACAATCAAACCAAATCTATTTGAGTGAAATTGGACTCCAATCCTTGAATTTGCAATTTACATCCCTCCAATTGAGCATCCAAGTGATTTGCAATTAAATAATCACTCAATTAAATCTCTTACAAAATTTATCCTCACAAATATCTAACAAAAATAAAAATAATAAAATAAAACTATTTACAAAATGGTGTTTATCCTAACTTATTTTCTACACTAAACTATCTCTAACTCTCTCTAAAATTGATATGATAAAAGCCTCCCCTTAAAAAATTATCTTCTTCTCCTTAAAAAGTAGGCATGGAGCTTGGGGGTAAAAATGGGAGGATAATGGTGCAAGAGGTTATATAAGGTGTGGACGAGGGTTAATTTAGGAAAATGCACAAATGTGCATGAGTTGTGTGAGGTCATGTGGGAAGTGAGGTGAGAGAATAAGATCTGATTTGGTAAAGGGTTTTTTTTTAGTAAGAGGTGTTGGTTGGGGGTTAATTTGGGAAAAGGGAATAAAGGGGTTTAAAACATGTGGGTTTTGTTTATTTTGTTTTTGTTGGTTTGTGTTTTGAAATTGGGTTTGGCTTGTTGAGTTGGGTTTTGGGTTTTGGGTTAGAGAGAGAGATTCGGGTTTGGGTGGAGGTCCAGGTGGGTTGAGGATGGGTTGCTGCCTTGAGTCGGACCGGAGAAGTCGCCGACGACTCACGATGGGGTTGAGTGCGGGTAAGGTGGGATGGTTCACGGGTTGCCGGGTTCTGGGCTGGTGCAGACGCCAGCGGGTAAGGGGTGGTTGAGGTGGTATGTCGCGGGTTGGCTCCGGCAGGGGGTGGTTCTAATGGGAGAGGTGGTTTGGACGATCGGGTAAGGGTGCTGGGTTTCTTCGGGGTTGAGATCGGTTGGATGTGGGTTTCGAATTGCGGGTTGGGGCAGGAGGTGGGCAGCGATAATGGTGGTTGCCGGTGAGCAGGTGTGCTGGTGGTCTTGGGTTCGGGTTGTAGTTGAACCGTGGTAGGTCATGGAGTCGCCAGCGGGTATGGCAGGGCTTGGAGGTTGGTGGGTTAGATTTGTTAATGGTGTTGGGGAAGAGAGAGAAAGTGGAAGGTGGGGAAGAAAGAAGATGATGTGGGGGTGTTTAGAATGTGTGAGGGTATAGGGGAATAGTGTGAGGGTGAGATATAGTGAGTTATGGTGTGGGTGAGTGTGTGGTAATTGGGTGTGATGGGTTATGTGTGTGTTTAACTTATGACCCCTAAAAAATAGACTAAAACTAAAAATAAAATAAAATAAAATTTCAACTAAACTAAAAATTAAAAAAAAAATGACACGACACGACATACTATACAAACTCTAAAAAAGAAATAAACACAACTAAAATAAAAGTTATAAAAATAAAAACTAACAAATAAAAAAATTAAGAACAAATTAAAATAATACTAAACTAACTAAAAACTAAGAAAATATAAAAATTAACACATGACACGCTAAATATAAAAATATATACATGACTCAATAAAATAATAAAATAACTCAAAAAACAAAACGCCACGAATATAAATTTAAGTAAAAGAAATCAAAGAAATTAAATCAAACACACACGACTTTGGGACAGGCTAAGGTTCAGTTCAGGGTAGGCTAGTGATATACCCGTATATACCCTCGGCCATGCCGAGGGCGCCCTGCGCCTCACCAGTCCCAGACGACCCCTCAGGGGCCGACCCTTCATCAGGCTCCGGACGACCCCTCAGGGGGGCCGACCCTTCATCAGGCTCGGGACGACCCCTCAGTGGCCGACCCTTCATCAGGCTCGAGACGACCCCTCAGGGGGGCCTACCCTTCATCAGGCCCCGAACGACCCCTCAGGGGGCCGAACCTTCATCAGGCCCTGGACGGCCCCTCAGTGGCCAACCCTTCATCAGGCTCCGGACTACCCCCCGAGGGTACGACAGTACGAGGCCCAAATTAGGCCAGACTCATTACCGAAAGGAACTTTGCCCTCAGCCTCATATTCAAGGGCCGAGGGTGACATCATCACAGCGCGTGGTTTGGGAGATGCGTGGAACAGTGCGCGTGAGGCTCACATGGCACATGGGAGACCGTTATAACAAAATCCCACCCTCACGTGAGGGAATATTATGTCATCATTTGGCATCTACAGGTGTCACCAGGGGATTGGCTAGATCATCGTTCACATGCACCATGCATACTTGGGGGGTACACTACACCCCCCAAGACCTATATATACTTGTCACTTGAAACCCTACAGAGGAATAATGGTAACCCTAGCTAAAACTCTTCTTATACACACAGTAGAGAGAGCGTTGATGTAAAAAACTAGATTACTCTAATTATTTAATCACAGATAAATAAATAAGACAAAAGATTTTAAAGTGGTTCAGCCTTTTTATGAATGGCCTACGTCCACTGTTATGTTATTGCTGAGTGTTTGAGAATTCTCAATTACAAGTGCTATCAAGAAATTTCGGTCCCCTTGAATGAGGGTGATACAAGGTATTTATAGCCCTTAGGCTGTACGTGAAAGGGTGTTACATTAAATGATACATATATGAAAGGGTAATTCATTTAATGCTCTTCAAACGTGTGCGTCAAGATGATAAGCATTCAATGAATAGTTGAACTGTTGATTATCTGGCAATTAATGCTGCGGTCGAGATGCAGCTCGAACCGCCTTAGTTGCTCGTCGTCCAAGAGTTCCTCGGAGCATTGGAGTTCCTCGGAGGGTTGGTGTTCCTCGGAAGACTGGCGTTCCTCGGAGTATACCTGTTGCTCAGAGTGAGTATGTTTGTCGGGGGAATAATCTTCCTCGTTGCTATTGTGCCACGTAGATTAACACGTGTCTTCTTATTATTTGTCCACATCAGCATACTAATTTTTGTATCAACAGAAGCCCCCAATGTTTCATGTTTCGAACTTTGAGGAGCATGGAACATTCTTTCTCGGTATATGGCGATATTAAATGACCTTCCTGGGTTTTAGGAGCCTTTTCTTCATATTTGAATTTCCTTCCAAATTCGCAGAATCCGCCTTTTTGCATTTTTATAGGCGCTTCGATCTTCGTGCCCTTTTTGTCCTTTTAGCCGCCGGTAGCGTAATAGTTTCCTTTTTTGTAATCATTTCTTTCGCCGTTTCCCAAGGCAAAGTATTTAAGCTTCAGAGGCAATCCCATCGTCTTCTACCTTTTCAATTTCTGCTTTCGAGTTTTCTATAGCTTTTCTCTCTCCTGTGCGTCCATCCTTTTCTTCGTTTGTTTGTCAACAGATCTCATTTTTCCCTGTAAGCTCTTCTTCCTTCTTCTTTTATTCATCATGGTTTACATTATTGAGTCTCTTGAGAAATTCCGTTCTGATTTCTCTATTCCATCTTAGGTAATTTTGGAGGTTCTTTCTGAGCCTTCAAGTTATTTTGATTTGGCTGAGGGACATTGGTTTCCTAGCCTCTTTATTGCTGAATGTGGATTTTCTTTTCCACCAAACCCTTTATGCTTAGAGTTCTGTCAGTATTTTGACGTTGTCCCCGCAAAAATAGCCCCCAACACCTGGAGAATAGTTAATGGGGTGTATAGGTTAAATCAAACTCATGGAACTCGTATAGGAATTCCTGAGATTATGTACTGTTATAGATGGGCTGTTTTAGACAATGTTTATTATTTAAAAACTAGATTTTTGAATAGGGCTCTAGTAGTCAACCTCCCTGATGCCAACAGGGATTATTTTGAACATGGAGTAGTTGTAAAAAATTGGCAACATGCCCCTCTGGTTGGAGACGAAGTATATGAGGGTCCCAAATGCCCTCCATATGGCAATGGGATAGGTTATTTTCATCTTATTTTATTTTTTGAAATTATGATTTCATTGTGTTTGACAAAATGTATGACTGATATTTCACTATGTTTTTATTTGCAGTTGACAGCAAGAGAAAAACTCCAAAAGAAATAGTAGTTAATATCAAGCATTTAAAACATATCTGGAGTTTGCATCAGAAGGTTGCAGACGAGCACATTAGGTCTGCTTCATACTTGCTGCAGTACAGGAGCTATACATCCTCTTATACTGCTCGTCCTGTGGCTAGCATTAGCGAACCATTGCCAGGTTCTGAAGACTCCTCACCAGACTCTCACATTCCTTTGAGTCAGAAGATGGGCAAGAGAAGAGTTCCTGCTCTCTTTGAAGAGACCTCCTCTGCTGGAGATGGAAAGAGAAATAAAGCTGATGTCTCAAAGGGGACAGAGAAAATGGATGCTGCCCCTTCTGCTGCTCCTCAGAAGGTCGCCGAGAAGCCCCCAGTGGCTCCTGTACAGAAGGATGTGCCTGTGGAAGTAATCACTATCTCTCCAACCAAAAATTCTTCTTTGGTTGAGGTTGTAGAGAAGACACCGAGGAGATTGAAGAAGTCTTCCTCGGTTAGTTTTTCTGAAGTCACTCCCCAGCTCCAAACTAGCGGAGCTGGTGTTCCAACCATCATTCCCCCGAGCTCTGCAATGAGCTCGGTAAAGACTTGGATTATTCCTGAAGTCCAAGGCATCGAGGAAAACATGCCTAAGGATATGCTGACATCCCTAGCTACTCGTCACATCGCTTCAGTAAGTTTTTTCTTATCTTGAATTCTTATTTCCTTCTATCAATACATGTATCTCGGCACTAACTCATCACTACCTTCTTTTTTCAGCTGGTGAGTTGCTTTAACACCATTGTGAAGAAAGATGAAGCGCTCAAGGCTTCAAGCTCCTCGTCTGGAGTAGAGGATGCATTCCAGGGTTTGGCCCAATCCCTGAAGGAATCCCGTCAGAAGTACGACGAGGATAAAGGTGAATGGGAGAAGAAACTGGCTGCATCTGAAGCAGAGAAGGTGTAGTTGGGAAATAAAGTGAAGGACTTGGAGAGGGAGAATAAGAAATACTCCGAGAAGCTCACTACCTTCGGGGAGCTTGAAAATAAGCTGAAATCAGCTGAAGAAGAGCTGACCCTTCTGCACGAAGCAAATCGTCAGAAGGAGGAGTTGGAGGCCAAGATGAAAGCCTCCGAGGACCTTCTATCCGAGAAGCTCTCCTCGGAGAAAACGAAAAGAAAGAAGGCAATAAAGAAGTCTTTCAGCACAAGTTGGGACAAAGGGTGGAACAAGGGAGTAGCTGCTATGATGACTCAGGTGCAATATGGAAGTTTAAAATACTTCCGAGATGGCTGGGTTGCAGCTTTACAAGAATTGAAGGTGAGCGAGGACTCCGAGCTATTTCAACAGCATCTCCCTGGTCCTCCCCCAGCCATCGAGGATGAAGAAGAGGATGAAGCTGCCTCAGAAGAATCTTCATTGGTAGTCGGTGATATCATCCTTACCCAGCCTGCTGACGAGGAGCTTTCATCTTTGCCAGCTCCTCCAGAACAAGTTCCAGCTCCCGCCGACCAACTCATTATCTCCACCGAGCAACCAAGCTCCTCGTCCCAGCCTCCTGAGAAAGTCTTGGGAGACAAGGAAAAGGTGTGAAGTTGTTCGGTATTTTCTTTCTGTTTTTCTTTTACTTGTACTTTGTATCTCAGATCTTTGTAACTTTGCCTTATGATCTAATAAAATTTGAGTTCTTTTCTTCCATATGATTGTCTCTCCTTTATCTGCACTCTGTCTTGATCTTCTTTTTCTTTCTCTGTTAGTTTCTGGCCAGGATGGATCTTTTGTCTGCTAATGACACAAAGTTGATGCAGAAATGCCATGAGTATTATAAAGCTGGTCACACAGACCTCAGTGCATCAGAAGTTGCCGACATCCTTGGCCATGGTGCTTCAGAGCAGGCAGTAGAAGCTTATCAATATCTGAAGGGCTTACTTGATCGAGCTGTGGCCAATAACGTGGCCTACTATGATATGATCGAGGAGCTCCAATATACTCTAGAAGATCTTCAGACTCAGTACAAGGAGTCAAATGCCTTGTTACATGAGGGGTATGAAAATAAATATCAATAGCTTTCTGCCGAGAAGGGCTGCGACAAACTCCTTGCTGGGTATGATGTCAGGGAGAGGACCCTAAAGGGAGAAGTTGAAGCTTGTAGACAAATTGCTGAACTGCTGGAGCAAGAAAATAATAATTTGCAAAAAGAACTAGCACAATATAAGTCTGCAGCCTCTTCTTCAACAGCGGTAATCCCAGTGACCGATGAGGGATTTTCCTTCTTAGAGGTTGAGAATGCCAAATTAAGGCAAGAGTTGGATGTCCTGCGAAGATCTGGTACTTCTACTTCTACTCGGGGATGAGGAAGAGGTTCTCGTGGGCGAGGAAGAGTTGCCCAGGATGTTGTCGAGGAACGAAGTACTCCAGCTGCTCGGGGTCGATCAAGAACTCCTCGTAGTATTGAAGAAGCTCGTACTCTGTCAACATTGAAAACCCAAGCGTACCAACTGAATGCCAAAGATCGGGCTTTGTCTGAAATGTCCAAGAAAATCCTAACTTTGGAGGATCAACTTACTGCGACGAAGTCTGCTTTAGAGAATAAGGAGATTTTTGCAAAAAGTCTTCACAATCAGTTGGAGAGACTGACCTTCCAATTCCATAAGCAGCCCAGGGAATTTTGGATGGCTGGGTACAACGAGGCATTATTCCATTTAGATGCTCGTATCCAGAATGTCACTAATGAGGGCTATAAACAAGGCTGGTTGAATGCCTTATGCGTGTTGAAACTTGAACAGGGACACTACTTGTGGGACTATTATGACGCCGGGGTGCTTGACCTGCCTGTGACACCGTTCAATTTGGACAAGGAATGGATCCCAGCTCGTGCCATTCCTCGGAGCTTAATTGCACAATACCTCGGTGATTACAATCTTCATTCTCAGATCGAGGTATCTCGTCCCGAGCATCTATTGGACACTCCTTCAGTAATGAATGTCAGAATGTTGAAGGACTTGAATTTTATCAATTCTCCTCAGACCTTAAATGATCCTCCTGCTGGCGAGGAACCTATTTCAAAAGCTGAAGGAAAGAAACCAATAGAATAGGGATTTCAATGTAATAGTTAGTATACATGTAATTTGTAATTCATTTTGAATTTTAATGAAAGACTTTCATTTTCTGTTTGCAAATATGTGTTGCTATTGTTTTGTACTTGTCTAACACTCTTATATTTGTGATTGCATAACAATACTTTGTGGTTCATCGACCAATCTAGTAATAAAAGGTTACAAGTATAAAAAATTTTGCTCGATCACTTAATAATAAAGTAATGAGTATAAAAATGTTTAAAATTTTTCCAACCAACCAAGGTTGTTAAATTGTGCTCGTCGACCAATTATAATTAGTGAGAGTTTTTATCCCCGACTAACCATACTTGGTAATTTTTTTCATAAAATGTGTCCGACCAACCAAGGTCGATAATTTTATCCTCGTCGACCAACTACAGTTAGTGGATTTTTATCCCCGACCAACCATACTTGGTTCAGTTTGGAATATTTTATTCTTCGAGGAACTTTTATGTAATAAATTTACCTCCCGACCAACATAAATTGGCATTTGAGATAATATCTTACTTCTCGACCAACATAAGTTGGCATTTGAGAGCATGCCTTATTTTCAAGCCAACCGAGATTGGCATTTTTAAGAATATTGTTCTTGCCCTTTACCAACCGGAGTTGGTCATGGGTTTGAACTATCGTGTCCACTAACTCTTTTACCAACCGAAGTTGATCACATTAGTGTACGCCTCCTATCCAAAGGAGTATAGTTTGTTCTCGCTATTTTACCAACCGAAGTTGATCACGCTCGAACTATCATGTCCACTAGTTATTTTACCAACCGGAGTTGATCACGCTAGTGTATGCCTCCTAACCAAAGGAGTATAGTTTGTTCTCGCTATTTTACCAACCGAAGTTGATCACGCTCGAACTATCATGTCCACTAGTTATTTTACCAACCGGAATTGGTCACGCTAGTGTATGCCTCCTAACCAAAGGAGTATAGTTTGTTCTCACCCTTTTACCAACCGGAGTTGGTCGTGGGTCTGAACTATCGTCTTCTTTTTGCTGTCGAGCAGCGTAGTGTACAACACTAGTATTCCCTGAAAAACTTTCAATAAAAGGAGAGAAGATGGTGAAACATCATCGTTTTATTCATATTGATAGAACTGCTTTACATTTTACATTACTGATAATACTTGCGTAGGTGTTCAGCATTCCATGCATTCTTGAATTCCTCTCCTTCTAGAGTTGCGATTCGGTAAGTTCCTGGTCGAACAACTTCTGTAACTCGGTAAGGTCCATGCCAATTTGCTTCCAATTTATTTTGCTTCTGAATGACCTTCTTTAGCACATAATCTCCTTCTTTTAAATCGCATTTCTTCACCCTCTTGTTATAGAACAGAGCTGTTCGTTGTTGATATGCATCATTCCTAATGGCTGCCTCTTCTCTAACTTCCTCGAGCATGTCCAAATCTAATCTCCTCATCAAGTCGCTGACTGGGGAATTGAAATTCAACACTCTGTGTGTTGGAAGACCCAACTCAGTAGGTATTACAGCCTCACTTCCAAATGACAGCATATATGGTGATTCTCCAGTTGCTGCTCGGGGAGTTGTTCGGTAAGCCCACAACACTGACTGTAGCTCATTAATCTAATTAGCTTTAGCCTCATTTAACCTCTTCTTCAAACCATTTAATAATGTTCTATTCATCACTTCAGTCTGTCCATTGCTTTGAGGATGGCCTGGTGCTGAATGAACCTTCAAAATGTTTGACTGATGACAATAGGCGGCAAACTCCTCGTTATCAAATTATGTTCCATGGTCTGTGATGAAGGCATGAGGGAGACCATATCGGCATATGATGTTCTTCCAAACGAATTGTTACACCTTCTCGTATGTCATATCAATCAGAGGCTCAGCTTCTACCCACTTAGTAAAATAATCCACTGCGACGACGAGGTACTTGAATCTTCCTCGGGTCGTTGGCAGGATTCCAACCAAATCCATTCCCCACATGGAAAAAGGCCAAGGAGAAGTTATGGGTGTCAACAATGCTTGCGAAGTTCGTCGGATGGAGGAAAAACGTTGGCATTTATCACATTTCTTAGCATAGGCTATACAATCAGCCCTCATCGTTGGCCAGTAGTATCCTTGTGTCATCACCCTTTGTAAAATTGTCCGACCTGCTACATGGGCTCCACAGGATCCTTCATGGATCTCTTCAATCAATTCCTTCACCTCGGAGGGATGCACACATCTTTGCAAACCTGCCATAATTCCTCGTCTATACAAAACACCATTAGTTAGTACATACCGAGCAACTTTAAACTTCAATTTCTTGGCAGTGATCTTATCCTCCGATAATTCTCCTTCCTCGACATATGCCCTGATGGGATCCATCCAAGATGGTCCTAAATCAAGGGAAATAACATTCATCGTCAGGCCTTCATCTATGCTTCGACTTTCTAACACCTCAATTGGTATCGTTCTTCGCAACTCGGTACGAGTAGCTGATGCTAGTCGGGCCAGTGCATCTGCTTGTGCATTCTCCATTCTTGGTATTCTGATCAACTGAATGGCATCAAATTCTGCCAACAACTCCATCGCCTTTGCATGATACTTGACCATTAATTCTCCTTTAACTGCATACGTTCCCATCAGCTGATTCACAATTAATTGAGAATCACTGAATACCATCACTTGTTGCGCTTCCATAATCTTTGCTAAATTAAGACCTGCTATCAAGGCTTCATACTGAGCCTCATTATTGGAAGCTTTGAATTGGAATCGTAAGGCATATTACACGTCAATCTCGTCTGGGGTGTTCAAAACAACCCCTGCCCCACAACCTGTTGTGCAAGATGACCCATCTACATATAATCTTCATGTAGGTAACTCGTCTTCAAATTTCTTATCTGACAGAGTTCCTTGGTGAAATATCTGCTATTTCCTTTCATCCTCCCCTGATATTTTTCGTTCTTCGTCGACCATCTCTTCTCGCCCTTTTACCAACCGGAGTTGGTTTGGGTTTGAATTTGATGATCTTTCTACATCCACAAGCCCTTTTACCAACCGAAGTTGATCTGGACTTGTGTCTGTTGATCCTGTAACATCCACAGGTTGGTTAGCGAGCAACTTTTGTTCCTCGGGGGTATCAGGATATGTAAATTCTACTATAAAGTCTGCTACAGCCTGCCCTTTTAATGATGATCTGGGTTCATACACAATATCATATTCACCGAGCTCTATTGCCCAATACATCAGTCTCCCTGATTTTTCTGGCTTATGAAGGGCTTGTCTCAATGGCATATCGGTATACACGATGATGGTATGGGCCTGGAAATATGGCCTCATTCTTCTACTTGCTTCAATTAATGGCAATGCCAATTTTTTCAACTTTGGGTACCTGATCTCTGCACCTCGGAAAGCCTTACTTGTGTAATAAATTGGCTTCTGGACTCCATTCTCCAATCTGATCAATGCCGAGCTGACTGCATTCTCTGATACTGCCAGGTATTAGTACAACTTTTCACCCATCACTGGTCTGGACAGCAATGGAGGTGTTCCCAGATATTTCTTCAAGTCTTGAAAGGCTTTTTCACATTCATCATTCCACTCAAAAGTTTTTCGGAGTGTTTTGAAGAATGGAAGACACCTATCAGTTGCTCGAGATACAAATCTATTGAGCGCTGCAACTCGTTCTGTAAGACTCTGCACTTCTTTCTTCGTCGTTGGAGATCGCAACCCTAAAAGAGCTTTGATCTTTGCTGGATTTGCCTCAATGCCTCGTTGGTTGACGATGTACCCGAGGAACATTCCTTCTCGTACTCCAAAGGTGCACTTCGTTGGGTTGAGCTTCATCTGGTATTTATCCAGTTGATCAAAGGTCTGACCTAAATCAACTAGATGCTCAGCAGCTTTCTTGCTCTTTGTCAGCATATCGTCGACATAGACTTCCATGTTGCAACTGATTTGTTTGGCAAAAACCTTATTCATCAGCCGTTGATATGTCGCTCCTGCATTTTTCAAACCAAAAGTCATAACATTATAACAATAAGTTCCCCTAAGGGTAATAAAAGAAGTGCTTTCCCTGTCTTCAGGTTTCATTTTGATCTGGTTGTAACCAAAGTAAGCATCCATGAAGCTGAGCAGCTCGTGCCCCGAGGTAGCATCTACTAGTTGGTCAATTCTGGGCAATGGGAAGTGATCCTTTGGGCAGGCCTTGTTGAGATCAGTGAAATCAACACACATTCTCCATTTATGGTTTTTCTTCTTTACCATCACCACATTTTCCAACCAGTACGGATACTTCACATTTTCAATGAATTGGGCTTTTTGGAGCTTGTCGACCTTCTCTTGAATAGCTTGATTCTTCTCGGGGATAAATACCCTTCTTCTCTCTGGGTTACTCGTTCAGGTTATTCGTCGTCCAGAATAACATTTTCTGTAGATTCTACCACCTGTCCTTTTACAAGTTGGGATTCATCTCTCGAATCAAGTGTTTCAATTTCTGTACTTTCATCCACCTGGTAAGTAGTAGTCTTTTTCCTTGATTCTTCAAGCTCCTCTTGCTCGGCAGATGAATAATAGCATTCTCGGGCTACTTTTGATCACCTTTCACCACTCCCACTCCGAAATTTGTTAGGAATTTTAAACATTAATGTACTGTAGATGGGACTGCTTCGAACTTCTTTAAACCAACTCTTCCCATGATGATGTTGTAGGCTGACTGCACATTCTTATCCATCACAAAGAAGTGTATTCTCTCTGTTCGACAAGCAGGCCAAGTTCCAATGAATATATCCAACTTGATCGTCCCAAGTGGAAAAACTTTCTCTCCAGCGAAACCCAGAAGAGGTCTGTGATAAGGCTCCAATTGAGATAATTTCAAATTTAAACTGTCAAAGCATGAATAGTACATGATGTCTGCCGAACTGCCATTGTCTACCAGCACCCTTGAAATCACTACTTCTTTCATCCTCATTTTGATCACCAAAGGGTCGTCGTGAGGGTAAAGAACACCTGCCAGATCATTTTTTGAAAAACCAATAACCAGCTTCTCTTTGTTTACCTTCCTCGGACGATCCTCCTCGGCCAAATTTATTCGCTGAATGTACGAGCAAGCTTGTGCCTCTCCGAGGTAAGATTTTCTTTCTGAAGTAAGATCTCCTCCTCCTGCATCTCCTCCTGTAATAACATTATAATCAAATGACCCAAAACGTATGGAAAATACCTCTCGTTCTGGCTGCCTTGGTTTCTTGGGAAGATCGGGGTCATCCTCGGCATCATCTTCATGGCCTCTCTTCTTTTTCTCCTCTGCTCGACGAGGAGATCTAGATCTTTTTCTAGTTCGATCATTATTTCTTCTTTCACCTCCCCGATCAACATACTTTGCTAGCTTTCCTCTTCGGATGAGTGTTTCAATCTCGTTCTGAAGGGCTATGCAATTTTTAGTCATATGGCCATGATCTTTGTGGAAATCGCAATATTTATCCCTGTTCCTCGCATCAGGATCTGACCTTAATTTCTTCGGCCACTTTACCTCCTCGCTATTCTTGATTTCTTCCAAGACATGATTAATACCCATTTTCAAGGGAGTATAATTATCGAATTTCTTCAGGACTTCCCATGATGACTTATTATTTTTGGAACGTTTGTCACCGCCATTGCCCTTATGCTCTTTAGTTTTAGACTTGTCGACGTCCACCTTGGTGTCTTTATCCATACTCTTCTTTGCAGCCATAGCTTCCTCGGCATTCATGATTTTGGCCGCTTTTGCCATCAACTCTGACATAGTTTTAGGTGGATCTTTCGCCAAGGTGTAATACAACTTATTAGGCAACAACCCACTCATCAAGGCGGTGATTGCTGTCTTCTCCTCGTAATCTATGACTTCCAGCTTCTCGTTATTGAAACGAGTTATGTAATCTCTAGTACTCTCACCAGATTTTTGTCTAACACTTAACAAGTGTGCTACTCATTTTACTGGCTTTGCTCCAAAACAGAAATTGCCGATGAACAACTCGGCCAACTGAAAGAAAGTTGAAATCTTACCCCGAGGAAGATTGTTGTACCATATTTGGACAGCTCCAGTAAGAGTTCCTGAGAACGCTCTGCATCTCATCTCGTCGGGGACAGCATAGATATCGGCGAAAGCTTGATATTGCTCTATATAAAGAACATGATTTGTCTTTCCATCATATTTGGGGGTCACTACTGGTGCTTTAAACTTTGACGGTGTAGGAAAATTCACAATGGCCTGGACAAAAGGTGTCCCTTGAACAAAAGTTCGTTGTAGGGGATTCTTCGCCTTAGCCATTTCTCCCAATCTATCCTCCAACCGCTGAAGAGATCCTTTCCACGCTTCATTTCCTTCCTCGGGCCTATTGGTTCGAGCAATAGATCGTTCTGAAGTAGCCTCCTGAGATCTATCTTGACGAGCAACTGGTCGTGATTGTGCTGATCCTTCTCTTAGATCTGATGGTTGTCGAAAACTCCTCGACATGGTCTTAGGTGGACTCCTATTCCTCCTAGGGCCTAATCGACTGAAAGGAGACACCTTACTCAGTCTTTCTAAGGCACTGGGTCTTTCTGGAGAGAGAGTGATACGTTGATCAGTATCTGTAGCCCTTATTGATGAAGTTCGCCCAGGTTGATAAGAGAAATCATCAGACTCCTCATTACGATATGACTCAGTACGCCTGGATCGTGAAGAAAGTAAATAAGTTTGCCTCTGACCACTTCGCTGTCCTGAACGTGCAGGTGCACCGTCATGAAGGGTTTGTATGAGTTGCCTCATTGTTTCTTGCATGGCGGTTTGTCCTTGAGCCAGATTCGTCATAATCCCGCCCAGATCTGGAGGTGCAGAGGGATTTGGAGGATTTTAAGCATTTCCAGGGTTTCGATTGCTAGATTCTGGATTATCTGCCATTGATGATGAATGATTTTTGGTGAAAAACGATAATAACAATCGATTCCCACAGACGGCGCCAATCTGTTGATGTAAAAAACTAGATTACTCTAATTATTTAATCACAGATAAATAAATAAGACAAAAGATTTTAAAGTGGTTCAGCCTTATATGAATGGCCTACGTCCACTGTTATGTTATTGCTGAGTGTTTGTGAATTCTCGATTACAAGTGCTATCAATAAATTCCGGTCCCCTTGAATGAGGGTGAATCAAGGTATTTATAGCCCTTAGGCTGTACGTGAAAGGGTGTTACATTAAATGATATATATATGAAAGGGTAATTCATTTAATGCTCTTCAAACGTGTGCGTCAAGATGATAAGCATTCAATGAATAGTTGAACTGTTGATTATCTGGCAATTAATGTTGCGGTCGAGATGCAGCTCGAACCGCCTTAGTTGCTCGTCGTCCAAGAGTTCCTCGGAGCATTGGAGTTCCTCGGAGGGTTGGTGTTCCTCGGAAGACTGGCGTTCCTCGGAGTATACATGTTGCTCGGAGTGAGTATGTTTATCGGGGGAATAATCTTCCTCGTTGATATTGTGCCACGTAGATTGACACGTGTCTTCTTATTATTTGTCCACATCAGCATACTAATTTTTGTATCAACAGAGAGAAAGGAGCTTATGTGCATTGTATCCAAGGCCATTAGGGCCCATACTTAGTGGATCACACACTCACAGTGGATGTAGGCCAATTTGGCTGAACCACTATACATTATTGTCTTATTTCCTCTTATACTCATCTCCTTCTACACACTTATACACTTACATATCTATGGCTGCCATGGTTGCCATTGTTTAAGCTCATCATCATCACTTATCCGGTGGTGCTAAATCTCAGCATCATCAGCTAGGGTTACAGGAGAGGGTAATTAGCTCTTGCAATGACACAGTTGCCTTGAGATACGCATTTGAACACCGCAACGTGCATTCGACCTACAAAATAGACAATAAAGCGCATAAGACCCAAATTACTGAGAATTAGCAACTAAAATATGTCTATTCGGGGTATAAAATGTATAGTTTTTGGTGCTTATCACACCATCCCCCAATAGAGTGTTGCTAGTCCTCGAGCAATAAGATAAATAGAAAGAGAAAGATAAGAAATCAAAAGTGTACCACTTTCGCGGGCACTTGCGATTATACTTAGCATGTGAAACAAGCCTTTAAACCTATAGGTTGCCCTATAGGACGAGTTGTGTCTCGTGAGGGTTTGCAGGGAATATACCCATTAAATTCTTATTTTGCAAAAATTTATTGAAAGACAGTCAATATCTTATTAGACATAGAATGATCTCACAATCCATCATGAGAAATATTTTGGCAAATACAGGCTAGAATGTGTAAAAAGTTTAGTTAAGTAAATACACAAGGCACATCCTTCCTAAAACTCAACGTGTGTGTGTGTGTGTGTGAATCAGTCAAAATGGGTCGAGTATCATAAGAGTAATTCCTAGATTGCCTTTTCGGAATCAACGCTTCAACTTCAAATATCACGGATATATCTCTCTCAAATGAACTCTCGAGATTTGGGTTAGTGTATCGCTCTTGTATGTGAGAATGTGAGTAAATGTAAGAAAATTCAAACCTCTCGCACACACATAAGAAAGAACGAACAATTAGAAAGAAAAATGATCTCATGAAAGAAATGTTAATCACTATAGTGAGAACGTCGAGTTAATCACCACGTTGACTTTCATTTGCCCGAACACCTAGGGGTAATATGGATGTATATGGGTGAGGGGAAAATGAAATGGGATATGTGGGATGAGGTGAGGTAGGATAGGATGATGATATGATGGATGGATGGTGGATATTTGAGACGAGTGTATCACTCATAGATGAACAAATGTCTTTATTTCTTGACTGCAACTTTCTCTTTTTCTTCTTTTCCAAATACTCATCAATGTATGAGATAAATCTGCTAAACATACAAATAACCCCAACATAGATTTGTATTTAATTTTTCTCCATCTGAATCGACTTTGGGAGAGATATTCGCTAAAAATGCAAACACTCTCTATGACGGATCTTCTCTTCTTTTTTTTAGTTTTTTTCCTTTTCTTTTCCAAATACGCATCAATGTATGAGATAAATCTGCTAAAAAACAAATAGCCCCAACATAGACTTGTATTAATTTTTTCTCCATCTGAATCGGCTTTGGGAGAGATATTCGTTATAAATGCAAACACTCTCTTTGACGGATCTTCTCCTTTTACCTTCAATACTCTTCTCTGTGGGTGAAAAATGGAAGTGGATATGGAAATGGATGGTATGGTATATGGTGATAATATGGAAAATGGAAGGTGTATGGATGTATGATAAAATGGAATTTGGTTTGTGTATGGGTGCAAGTATGGTGATTGGGACAACTTCAAGACACGTGTTTCTTATAACTCGAAAGTGATGTCATTCTCAGTGATCAAGGAAAAAATTTAGTGAAGAATAATGAGATCATACAACAACTTAAAGTGCGGAACCAAATGAAGTTGAATCAACTTATGACTCGGAGATTGCGTAAAACACTCTGAAAGGGTGAAAGGCACAAATCTCACAAGCTAAAATCTCTACTAGTGTTCCTTAAGGTTCTCTTGAGAATTGTAATACCCCTCAACTCTAAGCCGTAGTGACGTGATAAGTGGGCAAATTTTTTTTGAGTCTAGAAATTCATGGTGCAACATGCCTTGGGATGTATTACATAAGCTATTTAGAAAAAAATATTCTCTAGCTTGATTCTTAGACTTAAAAGATGGATAATTGAAAATTCACATCAATAAATGAGATGAAAGAAACTACACGAAAATTTTAAAAATCAGGTTTAAAAATCAAAAATTTTCAAAAGAGGTACGATTTTGATAAAATTCCCCACCCCCAAACAAAAAGGAACATCATCCTCGATGTTAAGTAAAATGATTTTTAAAATGGAGAGCATAAGGTAGGAAAGAGATTACCAGAATCATCCGCTAATGAAATGGACAGAATCATCCTCGGCAACGGCGCCATTTGATGAAGAACTTTTTGGTATCCCCGGCAACGGTGCCATTTGATAACTTGCTTTTTGTGTGTCGTCGTTGTTGAAAGCCAAGTTAATCAAAACCTTAAAATTACCTACATAAATGATATCAAACTGAAGTGTAGAGGTAAGTAAGGGTATCAATCCACATTAAGGGGGTAAGCTAGAGACAAACTCAATTGTAATCCAATTTTATTTTCTTTTAGGGCTTTTGCTTTTTCTATATTTTTTTAGCTTTTTCAAATATTAAAACAATTACGTGAGGTGAGGATGTGATAACACTAAACTAAAATGAAAGATCAAATGACAAACTAAAAGGGGACTAAAATGGAAAATAAAGTCTAACACTAAAATATGAGATAAATGAGGTAAATAAATGTGAGAACAATCAAGGAGTGGGATGACACCACAAATTTTAGCTATTCTAACTAATTAATTTAATTAATTGAATTCTCCCAAATTAATATTAAAATTACAAATCAACTCTCGTTGCAAATATAATTTTAATAGTAACCTTTTAGAAAATTAAGTTTAACACCCCACAACTCTAGAAAAATAGATCTACACTCCTTTTAATTAATCACCCGCTAGGATCGATCGATTAAAATTTATGTAAATCTTGGAAAATAAATTTAGAGTTGAAATTCAAGTAATAATACCCCACTTAGGAAACCCCTATCTCTAGTTCGAATCTAAAATGAGTATTATAACTAGAATTTCGATTTTCTCTCGAAAATCATTTACTCTCTCTTCTGGTAATCTCTTTCCTACCTTATGCTTTCAATTTTAAAAATTGTTTTATCTAATATCGAGGGCGATGTTCCTTTTTGTTTGGGGGTGGGGAATTTTATCAAAATCATACCTCTTTTGAAAAAAATTAATTTTAAACCTGATTTTTAAAATTCCGTGCAGTTTCTTTCATCTCATTTATTGATGTGAATTTTCAATCATCCATCTTTTAAGTCTAGGAATCAAGCTAGAGAATATTTTTTTCTAAATAGCTTCTGTAATATGTAACAAGGCATGTTGCACTATGAATTTCTAGACTCAACAAAATTTGTCCACTTATCACATCACTACGATTTAGAGTTGAGGAGTATTACAATTCTCAAGAGAACCTTATGGATCACTAGTAGAGAGTTTAGCATGTGAGATTTGTGCCTTTCACCCTTTCAGAGTGTTTTACGCAATCTTCGAGTCACAAGTTGATTCAACTTTATTTGGGTCCGCACTTTAAATCGTTGTATGATCTCATTATTCTTCACTAAATTTTTGGCTTGATTACTGAGAATGACATCACTTTCGAGTTGTAAGAAACACGTGTCTTGAAATTGTCCCGATCACCAGACTTGCACCCATACACAAACTAAATTCCATTTTATCATACATCCATACACCTTCCATTTTCCATATTATCACCATATACCATACCACCCATTTCCATATCCACTTCCATTTTTCACCCATAGAGAAGAGTGTTGAAGGGAAAAGGAGAAGATCCGCCAAAGAGAGTGTTTGCATTTTTAGCGATTATCTCTCCTAAAGCCGATTCAGATGGAGAATAATTAAATACAAGTCTATGTTGGGGTTAATTGTAATTTTTGCAGATTTATCTCATACTTTGATGAGTATTTGGAAAAGAAGAAAAAGAGAAAGTTGCAGTCAAGAAATAAAGACATTTGTTCGTCTATGAGTGATACACTCTTCTCAAATATCCACCATCCATCCATAATATCATCATCCCATCCCATCCTATCCTATCTCACCTCATCCCACATATCCCATTTCATTTTCCCCTCTGTAAGGACATTTTTCACATGTCCGAAATGTTTCATTTATTTATGTCGTACGCCGCTACATTTGGCACGTCTCCTCACGATCTCACATGACGGCCTCTATCCGAATTCCGGGAATCAAGCATGCATTATCTCCACTAATATGTCCCACATCTGCCTCAATGACTTCACGTTCCAAGATTTTAGGGACTTAATGCAAGTGGTACGCAAGGGAAGTCAAAATAGTGAAAAAAAGGCACAATAGGAGAGTTCAAGGGCATTTTCGTAATTTCACATCCATAGTTTGGAGGTCTGGTCAACTAGAAAGTTTAAGAGCTCGCCGCAACGAAGATACTGGAAAAAACAGCACCTCAATCCGAGCTACGGTGAAGGAGTTATGACCTTTTGAAGATAGAGAAAATTCCTTAAAGAATGCTGTTTTTTTTGTACGCTGGATAGAATTTTAGAGTTTTAAGAACGTGGGACTCTTCATATTTTTTCCTATAAATACCAACTTCGGGGGAGTTGTTTTGCAAGACTTTAGGAGACGAATTTGAGAGTCCAAATACATCTAGTCTTCATATTTTTGAGTCCCAAGACTCATGTTTTGATTCACACATCATTGCCAAACCTTTGTGAATCCTTTTGCAACCCAAGAACACAACTTTGGTTTGTTCAACCCTTGTGGAGGAGACCGTTCTTCTTCTTCATTGCAGCCCTACTGGAAAGGGATAATTCCAGCCGCGACTACAGAATCCGATACCCGAGGGTAATTCTTAGTCAACTTGTATTTTCATTGTAATCCGATTGTAAGCCGTTTTCTTACAAATTATAGTGAAAATAAATGGTTTTGCCCCTGAGGGGGATTTTTCCTTAATTGCATGTGTTTGAATGTTCTTGCGTAGATTATCAATTTATTCAATCTCATACTGCTGCATGTTTAGGGTTTGTTTGTGTTAAAAGGGTTTTATATATGGTTTGATCATTTGAACGCGAGCACACACGTTCTCAAATTGGTATCAGAGCGGGTTACGCTAATCTATCGCGTATTCCTTTTTTTTTTTCCGCAAAATTTTTCTAAGATATCAATTTTCTGAAAAAATTGATTTTTGAAAAAGTGCGTGTTCAAATGGAGAAGTCATATTATAAAATGCCTATTTTTGACGGGACAAATTATGCTTATTGGAAAGCCCGTATGAGGTCGGATTTAAAAGCCATTGATGAACGTGTCTGGATTTTGGTTGAACGAGGGTGGACTCCTCCCACCGTGACTGTTGATAATGTGACCAACTTGAAACCTGACATTTCTTGGTCTGATGAAGAAATTAAATGGTGATCTTTTAATTCTAAGGGTCTAAGTGCTATTTCTGGGTCTATCACACCTGATGAGTTCAAACGCATAATGACGTGTACCACCTCAAAAGAGGCATGGGATGTTTTACAACTCACCCATGAAGGAACTAATGCTGTGAAAGAGTCTAAGTTGCAAAACTTGACAACTCAATTTGAAACAATCACCATGCATGATTCTGAATGCTTTGATGAATTTTATGCTAGACTTTCTGACATTGTGAATACTAGTTTTAATCTTGGTGAACATATTCCGAATGCTAGAGTTGTTAAAAAGATTCTTCGTTCTTTGCCTAAGCGTTTTATCCCTAAAGTCACTGTGCTAAATTCTATGGGTAATTTAAATACGCTAAAATTGGAAGAACTTGTAGGAGATTTGCAAACTTATGAAATTGATATGTTCCCTAAAAATTCTAAATCTAAAGATAAGGGAATTGCTCTTAAAGCCCAAGAGAGAAGGAGTGAGGGGTCAGCTAGAAAGAGGGTAGAGTCATCTAGAAAGAGAGAGACACGTCAGATTCTGAGTGCGATTTTGACTTAGATGATTTGGCTCTTTTCGCAAAATATTTCTAGAGGATTCTCAAATTTAAGAAAAATGGCAATTTTAAAGATAAAAAGAAATTTGAGAAAAATAAGTTTGAAAAGAAAAATGAAAAAGTTTCCAAAAATCCTTCTCTGAAAGAAAGTGAGAGATGTTTTGAGTGTGATGGTAGGGGTCATAGAGCTTTTGAGTGTGCCAATCGTCTGAATAGAGAGAAAGGGAAAGCTGTCCTTAATGCTACCCTTAGTGACGACAGTGAGGTCGAGACGGTGGATTCTGGAGATGAGTCACCGCATGAGTGTAACTTCACCACATTCATGGCCAGCCAAGTGAGCACTCCTAGTTCTCCTCACGACGATGAGGATGATGATTCACAGGGACACCTCGACAGTGAGATCGATGTGAGTGAGGGGGAGGATGACAATAGTGAGAGCGAGAGTGATATACAACGCGCCTACGCTGAGTTATATTCTGAGTCTTTTAAAACTAAAAAGCGTAACAAAGCGTTAGTTCTTAAGATCACTTGCCTAGAGGAAGATTTAAGGAAAGCGAGAGAAAGAGAGTTCTCCACCTGCACTGCCCTGAGAGAGAGAGAATCTACCTGTGTCAAGAATGAGAATTTGTTTAGAGAGAGGGAGAGTACTCTAGAGAAAGAGAGAGGGGGCTTGATCAAGCAAGTGGCTAGTCTTACGAGTCAGCTCCATTCCTCCGTGGAGACTCGGAAGAAACTTGAAGCCCTTGTTGCCCAGCTGACTCATGATCTTGAGAAAGCACGGGAAGTCAAGGTACAAATCGAGGACAGATCTGGGAAGATGGGAAAGATGCTCCTCAGCCCCGCTTTAGGTTTTGGTGATCGTCAAGGAATTGGATATGATGGTGCCTCCACGTCCCAAATTGCACCTGGACCAGTTCCTGAGTTTACTACAACTCCTTATGGTCACCGTAAAAAACCTCGAAGGAGAGTTCGACCAAGAAAAGCAAACCAAGGTCTGCCTTTGACTGAGCTCTTTTGTACTTATTGCAAAAGAAAAGGCCACCTTAGGGAAACTTGCTATAGCATGGATCGGACACGACGTACTACTGCTCCACCACGACATACTGATGAGTTTTCTAGTCTGAGAGAGCGAGTTGAGTTCTTAGCTGCCACGACTCAGAGTTTGATGAAAGAATTCCGACGGATGTCTTCGCCGTTAGTGAATGCTTCTTACATTCCAGCTAAAACCAACAAAGGAAAACAAAAGGTCATCTCTGCTTGGGTGCCTAAGAAAGATAAAAAGGCCTTTGTTGTTCATGTTGCTCTCAAAGCACATAATACCTCACAGTGGTATTTTGATAGTGGGTGCTCCAGACACATGACAGGTGATGCCTCATTTTTTACTACTCTTGAGGATTATCAAGATGGCAGAGTCACCTTTGGAGATGGGAGTAAGTCTAGCATTATAGGACGAGGTACTATCGAGTTACCTGGTTTTCCTAAGCTAGAAAATGTTTTGTACGTCAAAGGTTTGAAAGCAAACCTTCTCAGCATTAGCCAGCTGTGCGACACTAACTTTGCAGTAAAGTTTGACCGGGACACGTGTAAAGTCTACAATCAAGTCGATAAACTTTTGATGCAAGGGGTGAGGACCGAGGATAATTGCTATGGGACTGAGCCCACATCCTCACTTATCTGCAACAGCGCCACGATCACTCCTATGGATCTGTGGCACCAACGTCTAGGTCACGTGAACGTTAGAGATCTCAATCGTTTATCTAAAAAGGACCTAGTACGTGGCTTACCATCTCTTGGAAAGTCAACTTCGACCGTTTGTGGACCCTGTCAGTTGGGAAAACAAATTCGTAGTCCTCATAGGAAGTTACATTCCATTACCACCTCTCGTGTTCTGGAGTTGATTCACATGGATCTTATGGGTCCCACTCGTACTGAGAGTCTAGGTGGTAAGAGGTACATCCTCGTGATGGTAGATGATTTCTCCAGATACTCCATTGTAGGTTTTCTGAGAGAGAAATCCGATGCTGTAGATTTCTTAACGACCAAGTGCCGTGTCCTGCAAAATCAACACGGTGTCACTATTAACAGAATACGTAGTGACAACGACACTGAATTCAAGGAAGCAAAGGTGGATTTGTACTGTGATAGCCTTGGGATCAAACATGAGTTTTCTGCTGTGAGAACTCCTCAGCAAAATGGGATTGTTGAGAGAAAGAATAGAACGATCCAAGAGATGGCTAGATCTATGCTTCTAGGTAATAAAGTTTCTAGGAGATTTTGGGCAGAGGCAGTGTCTACTGCATGCCACACGGTGAATAGGGTGTATCTGCGTCCACACACACTTCACACTCCTTATGAGTTGTGGACTGGAAAGAAGCCCAACTTGGCATATTTCCATGTCTTTGGGAGTAAATGCTACATCCTACGGGATAGAGAGCAATTAGGAAAGTTCGACTCCCGAAGCGACGAGGGAATATTTCTAGGATATTCATCGAATAGCAGAGCGTACCGGGTTTTTAACCTGAAGAGCTCTAAGATTATGGAATCAATAAACGTCACCGTGCAAGATGACGAACCTCCGACGGTTATTGATCCTAACCTTCAGTGTGAGGATGAGGATTGTTCTGACAGTGATTTACCTGTTCCTCTCTCACACTCTGTGGACCCTACTCCTGTGTTAGGGGACACACCTGCTTGGGTTCGCAAGAGTCATGACCCTTCTGCCATTGTTGGTGATCCCACTCTAGGAGTCAAGACTCGTGCTCAGCTAGAGAACGTTGTTAGCCATCTTTGCTACACGTCCAAAGTCGAGCCCAAGAACCATAAAGAAGCACTCAAGGATGAACACTGGATATCTGCTATGCAGGATGAGTTGCTTCAGTTTAAAAATAATGATGTCTGGGAACTTGTCCCCCGACCTAGTGAGATTAATGTGATAGGTACCCGGTGGATTTTTAAGAACAAAATGGATGAAAATTGTACCATAATCCGAAATAAGGCTAGGTTGGTCGCTCAAGGTTACACACAGATAGAGGGTGTAGACTTTGGGGAGACATTTGCTCCTGTTGCGAGGCCTGAGTCCGTCCATCTTCTGCTCGCCATCGCATGTCATATGCGCTTCAAGGTGTATCAGATGGATGTCAAGAGTGCCTTTTTGAATGGCATTCTACAGGAGGAGGTTTATGTGGAACAACCAAAAGGGTTTGAAGACCCTCAGCACCCTGAGCACGCCTACTATCTGAGGAAAGCCTTGTATGGTTTGAAGCAAGCACCCCGTGCTTGGTACGAGATGCTTACTTCTTATCTCTTAGCTCGTGGCTTCAAGAGAGGGGGAGTAGATATGACGTTGTTTGTCAGGAGAGATGATGGTGCTATTTTGGTTGCCCAGGTCTATGTGGACGACATAGTCTTTGGATCCACATGCTCCCAGCATGCTCACCACTTTGAGGAGGAGATGAAAAGTGAGTTTGAGATGAGCATGGTTGGTGAGCTTACATTCTTCCTTGGTCTCCAGGTTCGTTAGCTAGAGGATGGGATGTTCATCTCCCAATCCAAGTATGCTAGAGACCTAGTGAAGAAATTTGGTTTAGACTCCGCTAAGCATGCACGTACACCTATGAGTACCACTACCAAGCTTAGTAAGGACACTTCAGGTAAGGACGTAGAGCAAACCTTATATCGGAGTATGATAGGTAGTCTCCTCTACTTGACTGCCAGTCGTCCCGACATCGCCTTTAGTGTTGGAGTCTGTGCGCGTTATCAGGCATCCCCAAAAGAGTCACATTTACTTTCTCTAAAACGTATTATTAAATATGTAAGTGGGACTCTCTCATACGAGATTTGGTATTCCTTTGATACCGATGACCGTTTGTCCGCCTACTCGGATGCCGATTGGGCTGGGGATGTAGATGGATGTAGGAGCACTTCTGGTGGGTGTTTCTATTTTGGTTCTGCTCTTGTCTCCTGGCTGAGCAAGAAGCAAAATTCCATCTCTTTGTCCACTGCGGAGGCTGAGTACATAGCCGCCGGGAGTTGTTGCACACAACTCTTGTGGATGAAGCAAATGCTGGAGGATTATGGGATATCACAGGACACCATGACCATTTCCTGTGATAACACGAGCGCGATACACATATCCCGCAATCCAGTTCAGCATTCGCGCACAAAACACATCAGGATACGTGAGCACTTTATTCGTCAGTTAGTTGAAGAGAAAGTTGTATCCCTGAGTTTTGTTCCTAGCGACCGTCAGTTAGCCGATATTTTCACGAAACCTTTTGATGCCCTTAGATTTGAGAGTCTTAGGAAATCTTTAGGGATTTGCACAGTTGACTGAGGGGTTGGTCTATGTCTAGAATAGGATGCTTCTTCATGTTCATATCATATGCTTCCTATTGCTAGTCTGTTTTATATGTACCATTACTTTGTTGTACAGCTTTGTTTTATTCTTTTTGCTTTTTATATTTCTTTTGAAAAAAAATACAAAAAGATTTTCCTTTAAGAAAATTTTTGAGAAAAGCACAAAAAGATTTTATTTTTCCAAATTTTTGAAAAAATCCAAAAAGATTTTTGTATTTTGCTTCTTTTATGGATGAGCATGTAAGATAGCCAAGTCACAACTTCATTCCATTTATCCATGTGACTGTTTGATAGAGATTTGAGAGGCTACATCATTTCATCCATGTGCTTTACATTGATTGGAGTCTTTGAGATGTAATTAGTGATATCTTCCTACATGTTTGACTCCTATATCCTTTATTGCACACATGCACGGCTATATTTGATTATTGCACTTGTCTATCTCATGTTGGCTTGCGTGTTTTCATCTCAATCCTGTCTATACAATGTACAATATGCGATAAAACTTGACAAGATTGGAATGCATGTAAAAACCGTTTTGGTGAGACTGTGTGTTTTTGTATAACGGGGAGGGGCTGCGAAAGGTAATCATCTATCCTTTGCGCAAAAGCCACCGTTAAAAAGGACCTAAAAAATGGAGGAATTTTAATATCCGAGGTCCAAAGAGGTTAAAAGAGCCCGAAAAAAATTTAAAGGCAATAAAAAGCAATTCATGCCAAATATGGTCCACTTAGGTTTCACCATCAATTCTCCAAAGTTTGAGAATTTAGAATGCCTCTATTCAATACAATATCTGAGGGAGTTTGGTTGGAGAATCTAAACGGGTTTGCACTTCCTTGAAAGTCCTGAAAAAGCATAAAATCATTTTGGACGTTATTGGTGTGAAAATCATTTTGAGCTTTGATTTGTTGATTTGATTGAGTCAATATCTTATACTGTCACTCTTTTACACCAAAGGAAATCATTTGAGTTCATTCGCTAGGAATATCCAATATTCATCGTGCACATATGTCATGTTTGTATGCATTGATTTTCCTATCGAATTTGATCACACCACTTCATTTACGCTATCATTGACTTGGTTGCTTTCTGTTTATTCATGGTGTGTTTTTATCCTAGTGACACTCCGCACTTGCCTATTTGATTTATTTCTCTAATTTGTCCATTTGGGGACATCATAAAAAGGGGGAGAAAGAATTATCATATTATGGGGGAGTTTGAATTCTGGGGGAGTTTTTGAGATGTTGCTTATATTTTTATCATATATTGATATCCATGTTATCTCATTTCAAACTCGATATGTCACGTGGTATTTGCTTTGTCTCATGTGTGTAGGTATGAAGATTGCAGATCTATATGTTGCACACCATGATGAGAAAAGTTTTGAGATTCCTGAAGAATTAAAGAACAAACGATGAAGACTATTCATTTGTACCTTTTCCAGTTTTGGGTTCATGGGGGGGTAGATTTGTATAGGCAATTTCATATTTGATAATTCGGATTTTTTATGTATGTACCGGCATAGACATAGGGGGAGATTTGTAAGGACATTTTTCACATGTCCGAAATGTTTCATTTATTTATGTCGTACGCCGCTACATTTGGCACGTCTCCTCACGATCTCACATGACGGCCTCTATTCGAATTCCGGGAATCAAGCATGCATTATCTCCACTAATATGTCCTACATCTGCCTCAATGACTTCACGTTCCAAGATTTTAGGGACTTAATGCAAGTGGTACGCAAGGGAAGTCAAAACAGTGAAAAAAGGCACAATAGGAGAGTTCAAGGGCCTTTTTGTAATTTCACATCCATAGTTCGGAGGTCTGGTCAACTAGAAAGTTGAAGAGCTCGCCGCAACGAAGATACTGGAAAAAACGGCACCTCAATCCGAGCTACGGTGAAGGAGTTATGACCTTTTGAAGATAGAGAAAATTCCTTAGGCCCTGTTTGGTTGCGCAAATTGTTTGATTATGTAAATTGGCTCATTGTGAATTAGTGAATTGTAAATGAGTTGATTTGAAATGAGTTTAAATCCAATTTAAGTGTTGTTTGGTAAATGAAAATTGAAATGAAATAATCATTAATTGACCAATTTTAAGGTGTTTGGTTGCACAAATTATTGAACCCAGTAAATTTGCAAATTTTTCAAAAAATGCAAAATAATTGAAACATAAATATTTTTTTCTAAAATTGCAAAAATGATTGAAAGGACATAAAGCATATGACTAGAAGTTCATTCTAAATGTCATATAATCCACAAAATAACAATGAAATATAGTCGTCGAGTAATGACATAAAGCATGACTAAAAGTTCATCCAAAATACCATACAATCCACAAAATAACAATGAAATATAGTCACTGATATCTGTCACAACTAATGCAACATAGACATATCACACAACACGTCCCCTCCTCCTTAATTCGTTGAGATGATCACGCCACATATCCATCGCTATTTTGTCTCTCAATACTTTGCCTTCTCGAAGTTGTCCGCTAGTGGAATTGTTTCTTTGCATCAGTCTTCGTGGAAGATTCTCGGATTGTTCCTCAATGTCCATATCATTGATCAAACGATCATACTCCTCATAAACCCAATCTTCACCTCCACATTCGATGCGTATGTGATTATGCAAAACACACAATGCTACTATTATTTTGGCTTGAGAAGTAAATGGATATGAATTTGGCATTCTTAAAATAGGAAATCGTTGCTTAAGAACCCCAAATATTCTCTCAATTGCATTTCGTAAAGACGAATGTCGATGGTTGAACAATTCCTTTGCGTTTTTAGGTGCCCGAAGTCCAGAATCATATTCTTTTAGATGATATCTAACACCCCTATATGGTGCAATAAAAGTTGGCAAATTTGTGTAACCGGCATCCACGAGGTAAAATTTACCTGTTAACATACATAACGCATATGAGAAAGTAAAATTGAACTGTGTGTAAAATAATTTCCATTTATAAAATCATAATCTTAAATATATTTAAACTAAAAGGAATAATACCTTCAGGAACAACGAAATCCTTTTCTCGTGCCGCAAGCAAAACGCGACCATCTGCTGCAGATCCCTCCCAACCTGATAAAACATGAGTAAATCTCAAATCAAAAGAACATGCTGCCATAACACTCTGGGATAAGTTTCCCCACCGATCCCGAAATGAAGCTTGTTCATCCGCCCCAACAATAACAGAGACGTGTGTCCCATCAAGCGCTCCAATACAGTCCTTTGAAAAATACATTCAAGTCAATAAAGTTTGAATTTTAAGACATATAAACAAAGTCATGAATTTAAAAATGAAGTACCTTAAAATATGGATAAAATCTAGGATCGGTTAAAATCTCCATTGGTGTATTGTTTGAAGGACCTCGAATGAAATCACTTGAGAGTTGGGTGAGGGCATGTAATACCTTATGAAAATACCTACTTACGGTTTCATCTGAATGTTGAAAACGTTCTTGAACTAGTCGATTCCCAGCGCTATTACCAACGGTGAAAAGAAACATAGCCAATTGTTCTTCTATGTTAACACGTGACGTGTCATTAAAAATACCTTGCTCTCTCACAATATTACAAAGCTTTTGAAAAATGGACAAATCCATTCGACAAACCTCACGACATCGCGTTTTATTTCCCTTAAGTATTTCATCAACATAAGCTGCGCCACTAAGAGCGGAGTTACGAAATGGTTTTTTTCGAATTCTACTCGTGTAATAAAGGGCAGCAATTGCAGCGGCCATGTCATCCATTTCTTGATACTCTTCATCAGATTCTACCATCGCTAGAATAAAAGCAATTCAAAGTCAAAACCATCTGGTTAGAGAACATGGATTCCAAGAAAAAATAGTGTTATGGCAGATTTGTAAGCATAGAATCCAAGAAAAAATATATCATTGATATTGATAAAAGCATCGAAATCACATAGATCACACCATCTAGGAACAAGAAAAACATTATTAGCTAGGGCAGTGGCTCATCATATTAACTAATTGAAATGAACAGTTTAGGCACCTGCAGAAAGGGAAAAAAAATGCAGACTGATTCTAGGAATGTAGCATTCCAAATTTTCTCATTCTATTCATATGCTTTAGCAATGGATATGCTTTTTCACCAAATGGTTTATTGCATAATACAACTACTATGTCACAAAGTAAACTTTCCGATTAGTTACAAGATTATTTTCCCCCCAACAAAAGAGGACTGTGAGTAAACTCTGGCTCAGAGGACCTGAATAAGATGGACTTTATGATTAAGCACTCATGCTGCTTCAATAGGAACATCCAAAGGAGGCACCAATTCGGTTGTCTAACAATGTGAAACCATTCAAATCCCATGTAAATTTCCCCTTACCATAATTACAAAACATCTCAATATAACATTTAACAAATAACTTATAGCTTCCTCTAGTCAGCTAACATAGTTGAGACAAAAACATCTTGCATAAAAACAACTCTTCCAGAAGCCTGTCTTATTCTTTTCTCCCTCTCTTCAAAACTTAATGATGGATCAAAACTGCAAGGCAAATTCCGATACATATATCTGCTATAAGTTATAACCCATATAACATTGGTGCACTGTGATAGCGATTATGATATATGAACATATATGTATAGCAGTGCTATACATATATGTCCAGTACCCAAATGAGGCCACACAAAACTGCTATAGCAGTGCTGCAGTTCAAACCAACACTGAGTGTGTGTTTAAAGGAGAACACTGAGCCAAAATTGTAAGTGGGACTCACTGTATAATATATTTACACAAAGACAAATTTCAATCATGAAAACCAATCTGAACCAATCTAGCAGTAAAGTTTCATCTTATTTAACAAAAGCAATTAGATATGTACATTATGCAGAATTAAGAACATACTAAAAGCAGAGTACATTAGCCAAACATCCTAAACTACCACGACGACTGCCCACATCTAACTGAACCACTGTTTTGTGGATTTCTAGTAAAAAAAATAACATCCACTTCAAACATCCTAAACTACCACAACGACTTCAAAAAGGCCAAACGTAAGGGACCCGTAAGTGTCATGAATGCAATAGCATTTTTTTCATCCCGAAGAGCAGTTAGGGACTTAAGTATCTCTGACTCATCCAACTCTTCCATTTTTTGCAAATCCTCGATGCATTTTTGGTACAAACCAAGTCCATTTTCTTCAACTTTTTGAACTGCTCTAATCTTAGAAGCAGCAGCCATCTCAGAGAAAGCATTTGCTATCCTATCTCCCGTCTTGAGGCGCATTTTTTTCTTCGGACCTGAACTTGTTGGACCATCGAATTTAGGTTTTTTGGATTTTCCATCATGAAATAAGAAGATTGAATCTGAACTCGAACCCGACTCCTCATGTGTTGTATCAATTGCTTTTCTTATTGTACGAGTTGACTTTGAAACTTGGGTAGCATTCAAATTATCCTTTCCCTCTTCGGATACAACTTGAACACTTGAAACTTGATACTTCCCGGTAGCTCGTTGACCTATAGTCAAAATATGTTACTAGATTTTATAAATATATATTTGTACAAGTAAAAGTATATAAGTAAATTAAAAATCCATTACTCATATGTAAAATGAATTACCTTCAAATATATGTGATAATCGATCATATAATGGGAACCCCTTTTTTCGAAAAGCTCTCGCATCATTATGGACCTACATTTAAAAATTCTAAACATTATTCCCTTTTTATATATAGTAATTAATAACCCAAATACTTTTACCTACCACAAGATAGTCATCCCAAACTTTCTCGGGCGCCACAACCATTTTTTGATCATCATCCCAACCAAATCCAGATTGATTTCGTAACTTCTTAACAATGCCAAAATCTTTCTTCAGAACATTGTATCAATTTTTTATTTGAGCTACATCCAAATTCAAATTGAATTTCTTATTAACTTCCCGCGCCATACTTCGAAACACCTCGGTTTTAAATCCACTTTGATTTTTTCCTCCATTATGATGTTCAATAAACAGTTCAACCAAGAAAGCATCACGTGACGGCACCCACTCTGCCTTCGTTCTATTTTCTGTCGCATCTTGTGAATTTTCCATTTACCTTTCAATCAAATGCAAAAATTAAGTTTAACATTAATGTGTTGCGTTAAAAAAAAGGATATTTTCATTTCATATAATCTCCAAGATAAATAATATACATGCGAAAAAAAGAATGGTAAATCTTGTGAGATGATCTCATACAACTAATCAAAGGATGAACAAAACATACATTAAAATAACTTCAATCAAACACGCACATATTATCATCCCATTAAGGCAAATTTTAAGCAAATCTACAAGATACACATTATGTAAACTTTTGTAATGTATCATCATTTACAAGAAAAAATCTTAGACTAAGATCCAAACAATAATGAAATTCAACACTCAACCACATATGTCCACATTTGAATGACAATTTGACTAATAATAAAAAAATTGGCTAAAAAACATGAGAGAATTTTACCTCTAATAAATTTTGATATGAAATTTTTGAGCAACGGACAATTCAACACTATTCTCTGCAAAATTACCAATAGAAAAGAAATAAAATAATTCTAAATGATTAACTTGAACAACAATAGGCGTAAAAACCCCTAAAATCTAGGGCATATACAATTTTATAAACTTTAGACATAAAAAACCTAAAAATATATAGCATATACAATTTTATTAACTTTGCACATACAAAAACCCTAAAATCTAGTAAGATCAGATTTGATTAATCAAATCAGATCAGATTTGATTAATTTGAACAATATTATACATAAAAACCCTAAAATTCTAAATCAGAGAAGAGAAAAATCTAGTAAGAGAGACAGAAGATCGAGATTAACAATAGTTTATAAACATTGTTAATCAGATTTTTAACAATTTGATCTCATGTGTTGAAATCCGAGAAGAGAGACAGAGAAGATCGAGAGAGAGAAAAGATACAGCATGAAATCAGAGAAGAGAGACAGAGAAGATCGAGAGAGAGAAAAGATACAGAGAAGAAGAAAGAAATCTTACGGGTGTGAAATGAGAGGATGAGCCGTCTGGTTGGAGCTGGTCTGGAGGAGCTCCTAAAACGACCCTATTTCAAATGAGTCAATTTCATGTTTTTTGTTAAATGAATCCATTTCTAATTTTACAAAGGAGCTGAAATGGGTGTATTTTTGAATCTTTTCATTAAAAAAACCAAACACAAATAATGGACTCATTTGTAAATGGGCCTATTTTTAAATGGGCCAATTTATAATTTTGGGACAACCAAACAGGGCCTTAAAGAATGCTGTTTTTTTTGTACGCTGGATAGAATTTTAGAGTTTTAAGAACGTGGGACTCTTCATATTTTTTCCTATAAATACCAACTTCGGGGGAGTTGTTTTGTAAGACTTTAGGAGACGAATTTGAGAGTCCAAATACATCTAGTCTTCATATTTTTGAGTCCCAAGACTCATGTTTTGATTCACACATCATTGCCAAACCTTTGTGAATCCTTTTGCAACCCAAGAACACAACTTTGGTTTGTTCAACCCTTGTGGAGGAGACCGTTCTTCTTCTTCATTGCATCCCTACTGGAAAGGGATAATTCCAGCCGCGACTACAGAATCCGATACCCGAGGGTAATTCTTAGTCAACTTGTATTTTCATTGTAATCCGATTGTAAGCCGTTTTCTTACAAATTATAGTGAAAATAAATGGTTTTGCCCCTGAGGGGGATTTTTCCTTAATTGCATGTGTTTGAATGTTCTTGCGTAGATTATCAATTTATTCAATCACATACTGCTGCATGTTTAGGGTTTGTTTGTGTTAAAAGGGTTTTATATATGGTTTGATCATTTGAACGCGAGCACACACGTTCTCACCCTCACCCATATACATCCATATTTTCCCTAGGTGCTCGGGCAAATAAAAGTCAACGTGGTGAATAACTCGACGTTCTCACTATAGTGATTAACATTTCTTTCATGAGATCATTTTTCTTTCTAGTTGTTCGTTCTTTCTTATGTGTGTGTGAGACGTTTGAACTTGCTTACATTTACTCACCTCCTCACATACAAGAGTGATACACTAACCCAAATCTCGAGAGTTCGTTTGAGAGAGATATATCCGTGAGATTTGAAGTTGAAGCGTTGATACCGAAAAGGAAATCTAGGAATTACTCTTATGATACTCGACCCGTTTTGACTGATTCACACACACACGTTGAGTTTTAGGAAGGATGTGTCTTGTGTATTTACTTAGCTAAACTTTTTACACAATTTAGCTCGTATTTCACAAATTATTTCTCTCATGATGGATTGTGTGATTATTCTACGTCTAATAAGAGATTGACTGCCTTTTAATAAATTTTTGCAAATAAGAATTCTGTGGGTATATTCCCAGCAAACCCTCACGAGACACAACTCGCCCTATATGGCAACCTATAGGTTTAAAGGCTTATTGCACATGCTAAGTGGAATCGCAAGTGCCCGCGAAAGTGGTACACTTTTTGTTACTTATCTTTCTCTTTCTTTCTCTCTATATTTTTGCATGAGGACTACCAATGTTCTGTTTGGGGGTGGTGTGATAAGCACCCAAAAGTGTTTAAATAATACCCCGAATATACGATTTTTAGTTGCTAATTCTCGGTAAAATAGGTCTTATGTGCTTATATGTTTATCTTGTAGGTTAAATGTCCGTTTGCGGTATCAAAATTTATATACTGAGACAAATGCGTGTTTAATGGAGCTAAATACCCTTGTCCCGTAACCTAACCTATCCTAAACCGAGCCTAAACCTACCCCGAACCCCGTGTGTGTTTAGGTTGTGCCCTTTTATATTTTTTTAGATTTTTAATTTGAGTCATTTTATTTTTATGGTTTATTTTAGAATTTCTAGGTTTTATTTTCTATTTTTATTAGTATAATTTTATTTTGATTTTGATTAGTTTTGATTTTATTAGGATTAGTTTTTAGGAGTTTATTTTTAGTATATTAGATTTATATTTTTTATAACTTTTGTTTTTATTTAGATTTTAAGTTTTTATTTCTTTTTATTTATTTTAGTTTTTATATAAGTTTACGATTTTATTTTTTAATATTTTTATTTTTATTGTTTTTAGTTTGTTTTAGTTTTAGTTTGATTTTATGTTTTAGTTTTAGTTTTATTAATCTTAGTTGAGTCTTTATTATTTTAGGTGTCCAAATTAAACACACACACACATAACCTACATTCCCATACACCAAAATAGCTCACCTACACCCAAATTCTTCCTCACCCCCACCTACATTCCCATACACCCACACCACACAAACCCCTTCCACTTCATCTTCTCCATCACACACCCTCACTTACTCTCTCACCTCACGAAAAAGCCATCACCCCCCCTCATCTTACTCACCCTCATCCTCACAGACCCTCTCCATCGCCGACCTGTCACCACCGGACCTTCTCACTCTGTTCACACTCAACCAATCCGGCGTCCCTCCTCCCTAACCCCCTTTGCCGGAGCCATGGCGCCCTAAACCCCATGCAACCCCAGCACCCCTGCTTGTAACCTCTCGCCAGCATCCCAATCTCCCGCCAGCGACATCTCCTGCCAGCGCCGTCGGACGGACCTCTAAACTTGACCACCTCCGGTCGCGATACCCATATCCGACCTCACCCAACTCTGACCCGGACCTACCAAGATCGGACCCCCGATCTGCTCCTGTGCTCCATACCCGAACCCATTTCACCCACTTGCACCCCCTTTTACCTATTATACCCCCAACTAAACCATATTCCCATTCTACCCCAAAACCCCTTTTACCAAATCCAATTTTATTCCCTCACATCACTTCCCACATGACCTCACACAACCCATGCACATTTGTGAATTTTCCTAAATTAACACTCACTCAGACCTTATACAACCTCTTGCACCTTTATCCTCCCATTTTTACACCCATGCTCCATGCCTACTATTTAAAGAATGGAAGACTCAATTGGAAAAAAAGTTTTGGAAGAGGAATTAGTAAAGAGAATTCTAGAGAGAGATAGGTTAGATTGGAAAATAAATTAGGAAATTATTTTTGTAAATAGTTTTTATTTTTCTCTTTAGAGATTATTGAGTGATAAATTGTGAGTAATTTAATTGAGTTGATTATTGTTGGATGTTCATATTGGATGGATTGTTCTTGATTTCAAGGAAATAAGAGTTCAATTTCACTTCAAGAGATTGGGTTTGATTGTTCTCTTCTCTTCTCATTTATTTTATGCCTTTGATTATTAATTTGTCAAATTTCATACTATGTTAGGTTAAATCCCCTTTCAAGGGGTGAGGTGAACCCTTATTTGATGTTATTTTAATTTAATTAGTTTGATTACTTGAAAATTCCCTTTGAATATTAATTTTGACCCCTCACCCTAAATTTACGCCTCGAGAGAGGGTAAATGATTTTCGAGAGAAAATGAAAATTCTAGTTATAATACTCATTTTAGATTCGAACTAGAGATAGGAGTTTCTTAAGTGGGGTATTATTACTTGAATTTCAACTCTAAATTTATTTTCTAAGATTTACATGAATTTTAATCGATCGATCCTAGCGGGTGATTAATTCAAAGGAGTGTAGATCTATTTTTTAGAGTTGTGGAGTGTTAAACTTAATTTTCTAAAGGTAACTATTAAAATTACAATTGCAACGAGAGTTGATTTGTAAGTTTGATATTAATTTGGGAGAATTCAATTAATTAAATTAATTAATTAGAATAGCTAAAATTTGTGGTGTAATCCCACTCCTTGATTGTTCTCACATTTATTTACCTCATTTATAATATATTTTTGTGTTAGACTTTATTTTTTATTTTAGTCACTTTTTAGTTTGTAATTTGATCTTCCATTTAGTTTTGTGTTATTTCACCTCACCTCACCCAATTGTTTTAATATTGAAAAAGCTAAAAAATAAATAAAAAAAGTAAAAATCCCAAAAAAGAAAATAAATTTTGCATTACAATAGAGTTTGTCTCTAGCTTATTCCCTTGATGTGGATTGATACCCTTACTTACCTATACACTTGAGTTTATTATATTTTGTAGGTATTTGAGGATTTTGATTATACGAGCTTTTCTAGCAACAAAGAAAAATACACCGAAACGTCATTTGATAAAAATAACTTTTCACCACCCCTAAACAGAACATTGTTAGTCCTCGAGCAAAAATATAGAGAGAAATAAATATAAGAAACGAAAAGTGTACCACTTTCGCTGGCACTTGCGATTGCACTTAGCATGTGCAACAATCCTTTAAACTTATAGGTTGCCCTACAGGATGAGTTGTGTCTCGTGAGGGTTTGCAGGAAATATACCCAAAAAATTCTTATTTGCAAAAATTTATTGAATGACAATTAATCTCTTATTAGACGTAGAATAATCGCACAATCCATCATGAGAGAAATATTTTTGAGAAATACAAGCTAGAAGCGTAAAAAGTTCAGCTAAGTAAATACACAAGGCACATCCTTCCTAGAGCTCAACGTGTAGTGTGAATCCGTCAAAACAGATCGAGTATCACAAGAGTAATTCCTAGATTGCCTTGTCGGAATCAACGCTTCAACTTCAAATCTCACAGATATATCTCTCTCAAACGAACTCTCGAGATTAGGGTCAGTGTATCGCTCTTGTGTGTGAGGATGTGAGTAAATGTAAGCAAGTTCAAACGTCTCACACACACATAAGAAAGAAAGAACAATTAGAAAGAAAAATGATCTCATGAAAGAATGCTAACCACTATAGTGAGAACGTCGAGTTATTAACCACGTTGACTATCATTTGTCCGAACACTGAGGGGAGAATATGTATGCATATGGGTGAGGGGGAAATGAAATGAGGTAAAATGGTATGAGGTAGGATAGGGTAGAATGGTGAGTGATGGATGTGTGAAATGATGGATGTAAAATGGATGGATATGCGATAAGATTAAGAAGAGTGTATAGCATATGAAGAACAAATGTCTTTATTACAAAAGAACTAACTACAAAACTCTTTTTCTTTTCTTTGCGATTTTTTTTTCTTCTATTTTTGCTATTATTATGTTTTTCTCTCCTTTTTTTTGTGTGTTTTTCTCTCACTTTTCAAACCAACAATGAAGACATTTAACATATGGAATCAACACTCATTTATTTGAAAATGAAAGATGATATGGAGATGATAGGTGATGGTGTGGGGAAATATGTGAAAAATGGGAAAGTAATGGGTGAATGAATGGAAATGTGATATGAAAAAGTGGTAAGTATATGGATGAAAATCTAGTATTCGGGATAAATTTCAAGACATGCGTTTCTTACAACTCGAAAACGATGTCTTTCTCAGTGATCAAGCCAAAATTTTATGAAAAATAATGAGATCATGCAACAATTTAAAGTGTGGACCCAAACGAAGTTGAATCAACTTGTGACTCGGAGATTGCGTAAAACTTTCTGAAAGGGTCAAAGCCACGAATCTCACAAGCTAAAGTCTCTACTAGTGATCCTTAAGGTTTTCTTTGGAATCGTATTGCTCCTCAACTCTAAACCGTAGTGACATGATAGGTGCGCAAATTTTTGTTGAGTCTAGGAATTCATGGTGCAACATGCCTTGTTACGTATTACATAAGCTATTTATAAAAGGAATATCCTTTAGCTTGATTCCTTGACTTTGAAAGATGGACGATTGAAAATTCACATCAATGACTGATATGAAAGAAATTGCACGAAATTTTAAAAATCAGGTTTAAAAATCAAAGTTTTTTCAAAAGAGGTACGATTTTGATAAAATTTCCCACCCCCAAATAAAAAGGAACATCGTCTTAGACGTTAAATAAAATGATTTTTAAAATGGAGAGCATAAGGTAGGAAAGAGATTACCATAATCATCCGCTAATGAAATGGGCAGATGTAGCCAAGAATTAACCTGAGCAAGTGATAAGAAAGAAAAAAAAGGTACAAGTCTATAAACATGTGAAGCGTTGGGTGGTGTGAAACAGCACCCCCAAATAGGATAAGACTCATACAAGAAACAACGGGATGTCTCCCGGTAGCACTAAGTTTAATGTCTTCAGCCAGACCGATGGAAATATCACCCTAAAGATAAGATCTATGAAAGCACGGGGCGAAAGAAAAATTGGGTAATGAGAATCACCCCCAAACAAGACTGGAGCGTCAGTCTTGTTGGATAATTTGACAAACGTGAGGGTGAAGAAACACTGATCGCGACCTTATTTTTTTATTTTCAAGATTTTCTCTTTTTTTTTTTGAATAATTTGAAAAGGAAATAATTTTTAGAGAATGCAAGGAAGAAAATGGTGGGAATTTTTTTTTTCAAAAGGAAATAAAATATTTTTGGATTTTCTAAGAATAATGGAAGAAAATATTTTTGGATTTTTTTTTATAAAAATGAAAGAAAATATTTTTGGATTTTTTTTTATAAAAATGAAAGAAAATATTTTTGGATTTTTCTAAAATGAATGGAAAAAAAATATTTTTGGATTTTTTGGAAGAAAAGGTGGGGAAAAAATATGGACTCTTGATTTTGGACGAACCAACTAAAACCGACTACCGAAAAATGAATTGGGCACACGCAAGTCAAGGATAATACCTAACTAACACATAGCCAATTTTTATCTTCAAAAGTTAGTGAAAGGGGTAGTCAAATTTTAATTAAGTCCGCAGTGATAAAAAATCACGGAATTATCTGAGTGATCGCCTTTGCAAAAATATTCTCCTATTGGGCTACCTTGTTAATTGATTTTAAATTTATTGATGGCTAGGGTAGCACGCAATGGTAAGCGAGTGAGTCGGGTTATGAAATCCCTTGTCGTGAGTGACCAGGTATAGGTCTTAGTCAATTAATTCATCACACCATTCGAAAATAAATGCGAGAATAAAATCAAGTAAGAGCACACAAAAGAATTGACTCGTTAACAGGAGAGGCGCGAGGATTTAGAAATGTACCTCCCACGGTTTTTAGGCCGTGGGGTGTCGAAAAATTTGAGTCGACCGGGGGCAGATCACGCTAATCTCAGTCGTCCCCGGGAGTCCTACCGACCCAAGATAGAGAGGCTTCTAAATCCTTGCCTTTGGATGCCCTCTCTCTACCTTGTTCGGTTTTTCTAAAACGCTTGTCTTCGATTATTACAATTTTTGTAAAATAAAAAATAAAATAAAGGTGTCTCTATGCACCGCAATACAAGCAATGACAAAATAAACCTAATACAAGCCTTCTAAAAATATAAAAATGGTACAAAAAATAATAAAGTGCAAAAAATAAATGAACTACAAGTTGAAATCCGCTCCGAGTGCTTCCCGCTCCCAAGAATGACAACGACGCCATTTGATAGAAATGACTTCAATTCCCTGGCAACGGCGCCATTTGATAACTTGCTTTCTGTATGTCGTTGTTGTTGAAAGCCAAGTTAATCAAAACCTCAAATACCTACAAATATATAACAAACTCAAATGTAAAGGTAAGTAAGGGTATCAATCCACATCAAGGGGTAAGCGAGAGGCAAACACAATTGTAATTCAAATTTTATTTTCTTTTTGTTTTTTTTTTTACTTTTTCTATTTTTTTTTGTAAGCTTTTCAAATATTAAAACAATTTTCAAGGGCGAGGATGTGAAATAAGACTAAACTAAATTAAAGATCTAAACAACTAACTAAAAAGTGACTAAAAAGAAAAATAAAGTCTAACACTAAAATAAGAGATAAAGGAGGTAAATAAATGTGAGAACAATCAAGGAGTGGGATTACACCACAAATTTTAACTATTCTAATTAATTAATTTAATTATTTGAATTCTTCCAAATTAATACCAAAATTACAAATCAACTCTCATTGCAAGTGTAATTTTAATAGCAACTTTTTAGAATATTAAGTTTAACACCCTGCAACTCTAGAAAATAGATCTACACTCCTTTTAATTAATCACCCGCTAGGATCGATCGATTAAAATTTATGTAAATCTCAGAAAATAAGTTTAGAGTTGAAATTCAAGGAATAATACCACACTTAAGAAACCCCTATCTCTAGTTCGAATCTAAAATGGGTATTATAATTTAGAATCTCGATTTTCTCTCGAAAATAATTTACCCTCTCTCGAGGCGTAAATTTAAGGGTGAGGGATCAAAATTAATATTCAAAGGGAATTTTCAAGTAATCAAACTAATTAAATTAAAATAACATCAAATAAGGGTTCACCCAACCCCTTGAAAGGGGATTTAGCCTAACATGGTATGAAAATTGACAAATTAATAATCAAAGGCATAAAATAAATGAGAAGGGAAGAGAACAATCAAACCCAATCTCTTGAAGTGAAATTGAACTCTTATTTCCTTGAAATCAAGCACAATCCATCCAATATGAGCATCCAACAATAATAAATTCAATATAATACTCAATTGAATTTCTCACACATTTATCACTCACAAATATCTAAGAAAAATAAAAATAAAACTATTTATAAAAATTTCTTCGTAATTTATTCTAACCTAACTCTCTACTTTTCTCTAGAATTTTCTCTCTCTATTTGATGATCAAAAGCTTCCTTCAAATGGGGTCTTCATCTTCTTTAAATAGTAAGTATGGAGCATAGGGGTAATTTGGGTAGGTTTAATGTGTAAGAGGTGTGTAAGGTGTTGAGGTGAGGGTATTTAGAAAATTATGCACACATGTGCATGGGTTGTGCGAGGTCATGTGGAAAGTCGTGTGGTAACAAATCTTATTTGGTTTAGAGGGGTAGTTTTGGAAATGGGACAAGAGGGTTAAATACACATGTGGGTATTTGGTTTTTATTTTGGTTTGGCTTTTGTTCTTGTTTTAAGCAGGTGAAGAAGAATCGTGGGACTTGTCTTTGGGATAACTCGGGTAGAAGTTATAATGGGTCACCGGTTAGTGGGGTAACAACACCGCGGGTTGGGTTGTGTGGGTATCCGGCGCGGGTTGGAGTTGGGTTGCCCGGTTGAGGGCGATTCGTCGGCAGGAGTCTGGTTCCGGGTTTTCAGCAGGTGAGGGGCAGTGAGGTGGCGGGTCAGGTACGAGGATAGGGGTACGAGTTAACGTTGGTGGTTCGGACAGGCTGATTTGGATGGTGGCCGCCGGAGGTTGGTCTAGGATGAAATGGGTTCACCGGAGTGGGGTAGGTTTGGCCGGAGGTTCAGTTGGCTGGTGGGTTAGATGGATGTGGGATGGTAGATGGTGGTGGAGTTTGGTTTGCTTATTAATGGAGGAGAGAGAGTGTGTGGGTTTTGTAGGGAAGAAGATGGTGGGTTGGGGATGGTTGTGTGTGAGTGAGTTGTATGGAAAGGTAGGTGTGGGTGAGGTGAGGTGTTTTGGTGTATTAGTGTGTAGGGTTTAAAGGTGTGAGTGAGTTAGGTGAGGGTTAGGTAGGTGTTTGTGTGTGTGTGTTTAATTTGGACACCTAAAAATAATACTCAAAATAAAAATCTAAAAATTAAATTCCTACTCTAAAAATAAAATGAAGACTCGATTAAAAATAAAAATAAAAAGAAATAAAAATAGAAATTTATTAAACTAAAAACTAAAATCCTAAAAAAAGTAAAATTTAATAAAACTAATAAATAAATGAAATCGTAAAAATTCTAATCCTAATAAAATAAAAACTAATCAAAATCAAAGTAAAATAAAATAATACTAATAAACATAAAATATAAAAATAGAAAATAAAATCTAGAAAATAATAAATCTAAAATAAAACCTAAAAATAAAACGACTCAAACTAAAAATCTAAAAAATATATAAAAGGGCACAACTCTAAACATACACGGGGTTCGGGGTAGGTTTAGGCTCGGTTTAGGGTAGGCTAGGATACGGGACAAGGGTAGGCTAGGATACGGGACAAGGGTATATAGCTCTATTCAACGCGTTTTTGCCTCGATATATAGATTTTGACACTGCAAACGGACGTTTGACATACAAGATAAATATTTAAGCACATAAAACCCATTTTGCCAAGAATTAGCAACTAAAAATCGTCTATTCGGGGTATTATTTAAACACTTTTGGGTGCTTATCACACCACCCCCAAATAGAACATTACTAGTTCTCGAGCAAAAATATAGAGAGAAAGAAAGATAAGAAACCAAATCAAACACGCACGGGTTTGGGACAGGCTAAGGCTCAGTTCAGGGTAGGCTAGGGTTACGGGAGAGGGTAATTAGCTCCTAAAATGGCACAGTTGCCTCGAAATACGCGTTTGAATACTGCAACGTGCATTCGGCCTATAAAATAGACAATAAAGTGAATAAGACATAAATTACCGAGAATTAACAACTAAAATACGTCTATTGGGGTATAAAATGTACAGTTTTGAGTGCTTATCAGGTTGCATTCTGAAGACTGGGCAATGAAGCAGTTGAGTGATGCAAGCATTCCGGTGAGCTTTTGAACATCTCATAACATCTTAGGGGGCTGTAATCTTGTGATCACGTCGATCTGGTCCAAGTTGGATTTGATTCCTTTCTTGCCAACTAGGTATCCCAACAACTTTCCTAACAGGACGCCGAATGAACCCTTACTTGCATTAAGTTTCATTCGATACTTCTTGAGGATTTCAAAACTTCTTGTTAACTCTATGAGGTGGTTGCCTTTATCTTTGCTCTTGAATAAGATATCGTCAATGTAGACCTCCATCGTGTATCCCATCTATCCTTTGAACATCTTTATGACCAATCTCTGATAGGTCACCCCTGCGTTCTTCAAACCTAATGATATAACATTGTAGTAATATAACCCAATATGGGCTATAAAGGACGTTTTATCCTGATCGGGGTCAAAGAGAGGGATCTGATGGTAACCCGAGTATTCATCCATAAAGCTCATCCTTTCGTGTGTTGTCGTAGAATTAACTAACTGATCTATTTTGGAAAGTGGGAAGCTATCTTTAGGACATGCTTTGTTGAGGTCCGTGAAGTCAGTGTAGACCCTCCAACTGCCATTATTATTGCGCACCACCAATGGGTTGGATAACCATTCTGAAAACTGAACCTCCCTGATAGATCCTGCATCTAATAGCTTTCCTACCTCATTCTCCACTACTTAGGCCTTCTCTGGGGCTATTCGGTGAGCCTTCTAGGTGATCGGCTTGAAGGTTGAGTCCACGTACAAGCGATGGCAAGCTAAGCTGGGATCAAAGCAAGTCGTACGGTTCCCAAGCAAAAACATCAAGGTTTCTTTTGAGGAAGGAAACCTATTCCTTCTTTTCTTTATCGACGAGAGTGGATCCGATCATAAATTTCCTTGCTAGGAAATTATCATCGGCTACCACTTCTTCCAGGCTTTTAACGACCCTATCGGTAGGGAGGACCCTGGTTTCCTCCACCCGAGGTTGGTCGTACTGGCAGACCTTTCATGAGTTTCTTTCTCAGCATCCACTACCTCCTTCCTTTATCTTTCTTATTGCTAATGGTCGCAATGAAAATTTTTCTAGTTGTGGCCTGATCGCCACGGATTTCGACCACACCCCAGTCAGTAACACATTTTAACTTTTGATGGTAAGTGAATGGTATAACCTTCATGACATGGATCCAACCCCTAACTAAAATGGCATGATACGGGAACTCAATGTCCACTACCATAAATTCAATTAGCTTTGAGATGTTTTCTGCCCTGACATGCAAGATTATATTCCCCAGCGGCATCGTGATTATTTCTGCAAATCTGACCAGCGAAATAGTGGTTCTTTGAGGTCGGCGATGTTCAGATTTAGTTTATGGGACAACTCCAAATACATCACTTCTGACGAACTTCTTTTTTCCACGAGGGGCTTGTCAATGTCCTAATTAGCTATCCTAATTGTGATTACCAATGCGTCACGATGGGGGGTTCTCACCCCAATCAAGTCTTCCTCGGTAAAAATAATATGGTTGGCGTAGTCAACATCCTCCCATCGCCGATGCTTACTAGCCTGGGTTTTGACAGGGTCAATTTGAAACGCCTCAATGACAGCAGTAACTTTCTTTAACTCCATACGAACAACATTTCCTTGGATTTGCTTGAGATTCGATGCCCCGTAAATTACTGCGAACTCATGCCAAGTGTCGTCGTCAAGGACGTTGTCTGGTTTTTGATCGCCATTAGCAGCGACCTTGTATGTTTTGTTTTCAACATACTGGTTGAAGTGCCCAGCTTAGGCCAATTCCTCTAAGCGTGACAATATTCAGTCTTGTGGCCTCCCTCCTTGTGGAATGCACATCGCAACTCATTATTTCTCTTCATCGGGTCGCCCCCATCCTTTAGGGCCACTTGATGTATGGTTGATCTTTGATCTTACTCAAGATCTAATAAATAGGTTCCTTTAAGACTTTGTTTACGGCTTAGAAGGCTTTGGAGGGATCAGCCTTATTCCGCTTCTCAGAGCCATTCTTGCCCCCGTTCTTGTTTCTCTTTTTTGGAGTATCACCCTTCTTTATTCCCTTGCTTACCTTCGCTCGAGCATTTTCCACCTTATTAAGGTGGACTACGTCCTCGAGTTTAGCGTATTTTTCAATACGATCCATAAGATCGTTGATGGTACTAGGCTCTTTCTTAGTTAGGGATTGGTGCAGTAGTGGTGTGGCCGACAGGCCAATTTTAAAGGATGCAACTGCAACCTACTCTGAGAAATCCTTCATTCCATTAAAAAAAATTCCATTATCTTTTGGCATAGTCGCGAAGACTCTCTTACAGCTCCTTCTTCATTGTAATAAGTGCATCCATCCTCTTGGTATGGGAGTTGCTAGTTATGAAGCAAGCAGTAAAAAGCTTCGTTAGTGACTTGAAGTTCCTGATGGACCGGTGTGGAAACTTCTGGAACCATCTATGTGCTACGTCGTGTAGGCTAGAAGGGAAGATTCGACACATCAGTGCATCATTATGACTCTACAAGGTCATGGCCAGCCTGTATTACCGAACATGGTCGATGGGATCAGTCTTCCCATCATAAATCTTGAATTTGGGGAGTGAAAATTTCTTTGGGAGTTCTTCCTCGTCGATTTCTCTTGAGAAAGGATATTTCATCTGGGTATTGAGAGCCCTCCTAGCTAGCTCTCTGGTAGATCTGGCTCTTCGATGGGCTGGATGCTGGTCCATCTCCTTACAAATCGTTGCTCTTCTGGCGTCTCTCGAGATGGCCACGCTCTGATGGACCATGCTCTGACCTGTAACGTTCAGTTATGTCTTGGTCGTGCCTAGAGCTCCTTCTTTGACTATGAATATTACTCACCTGAGGACTAGGAGTCATGTCTCGGTGTTGTCTTGTACTTCTCTGGAGATCTCTCTCCATTCTTTCGAGTCGACTCTTAAGGTGATCATTCTCTTCCACCAGGAGGAGCACGGCTTCATAAGCATCGACCAATCTAGATATCTGGGTAGATATAGGTGACTCTTGGCATTCTTTAGATGGCTGCCTCTCTTGGAAGAACCTGGGGTTTAACTGTTGGTGAATCTCCGATATAACCCTAGGGGGAATTAGGTCTTCTTGCACATCGCAAACTTGGGGAATGTTGCTGCTTTGGTGAGACATCATGAGCTTTCTGTTTGTAAAGGTTTTTATAGGAATAAAAATCGTTTTCCACAAACGGAAATAATTGTGAGTGCAGAAAATATCACAATAAAAGATCCACGAAAACAAACACCAATAACAGAATGTAAGATCACACACAACACATATTATACGTGGTTCGATAACCTGCATATGTCCATGGAGAGATTACTACTTTATTAGAGTTCTCTCAAATGGTCGAGTGTACATCCCATTGCCCCGGGGCAGGGTTTACAATTTATAGATGTGTAGATGAAGAGATTGAGTTGCCTAGGGAACTCAATTAACACGTGAACATATCAAATAGCAGCTGAATATCTCCTTTGAGTGTAACACCCCACCTAATTAAATACCGGGTGATCAGTCCTTTATTAAATTAAAATCAAGGTGAACAGTTGGTTTATTCTCAGCATCACTATTGCAAAATAAAATTTTCCTATTTGAACACCCTAAATAATTAAGCTAAGTGTCAAAACAATTTAAAGTCTCATTTTTCCTTTATTAAATACCAATATGAAAACCTTTTTAATACCCAACAATTAAGAATCACATACATACTAAGGATGACAATTAACACACAAGAATTGAACTATCTCGATAATCCAAACCAAGTTTAAGAACCATAAATGAAATCATCCTAACAATAGTTAACTCCAAAGGAGTACTGAATACTGGAAATATAAATAAACATAAATCTCTGACAAATCCAAACGGAATAGGAAATTGGGCGACACATGCCCTAACTATGAAGAACTAAAATAGGAACTGAATCAATGAAGAGATCGTCTAAAGCAAGGGCCTGCAACTCCCACATAAGCTATAACACGTCCAATCCAAAGATCCTAAGCCTGACACCCCTGTGACTGGGCACCTGTAATATATACATATATATACAAGAGAGAGAGAAATGACAGAAAACGGGTCAAAGCCCAAATGTAAAATAGTTTTAAAAATAGTTTATCAAGTATTTAAAATGCTTACCGGCTAATATAACCACCATGTTAGTATGCGACACTCTCTTGAGAATTCTCACCTCTCATCTAGTGTGTGCGCCTACCGTTCTACTGATCTCATAAGTCTATCTAACTTATTCCCATGAATTTTTATCTCGAAAAATACTAAGGCCATGATATTTAGTTTTAGAAAATTACTCTCTTCCATTTTCTTACGTTACTTAGAATCACTTAGTACCGTTACCAAAATCACGAACACTTGTTATAAAGCTGAAACATTTATTCATCACTTAACTACTTATACGCACAGTTGAAGGTTTCCAAACATATCAGTATATATATATATATATATAGATATAGATATTATCGAAACCCCACATAAAATCTATGGTGCTGGCATACTCTGCTATCAAGTCCCCGTATCACTCAAACTAAGGGAAACACTAGTTCAGAATCACTCTCGAACTGTATTAAAATAATACACATACAAATGTAGGCGAAACATAGTTCTAAGTCACTAAGAGGTCATCACATACCCTTCATGTCTCTTAGGACCGTATGACTATCATTCTCAGATAGCCTGTACTAAGGAATCCTATGTTCTAGGGTACGAGTCAATATCCCCCATAAAGGTACAATTGAGATAAGACTGTCCCGGCGCGGAAACCTCCGTGATAACAAGTAGCCCGATATGATTTTTATATAAATACATAATATATGCACAGTCACACAGTCATATATATAAATAATCACATTTTTCAAATTAGGTTCACCCACGATCCATAATTATTATTATCCGTTCTTGGCACAACTTTTACTCAACTACCTCGCATAACAGATTCGTCTCTTTTATTCTCATTTATAATTTACTTCATACTTACTTCTCATCTCTCGAAGTATTCTCTCTCACTAAGTATAAATTTCAATAGGTATACCCTCACTTACCTTCTAGTTTAAATCTTTCACGAGTCTCAATCTTTTAGAATACGTACGCACAATTTATTATGTGTGAATAACTCCCCGTTAATTCACAATTTCATCCCATATTAATTTCACTCAACGAAGTCTACTTAGACCCTACTGGTCCTCTTCATAACCCAATTTACTCCATAAATAATAATCAAGGGTCCCTATGTATCTTAACCGGATTAAACTAGAAGCAGAAAAAAATGCACTTTTCCAGGAGGGATCGATTGATCGTGGAATGGGGTCAATCGATCGATCGAGCAGTTCATGCCCAGTTTCTGCAATTTTCAACCTACGGGTTCAATCATTCTAACCCCTCCAAACCTCTATAATTTCATCCCAAACTCCCATAAAAATTATCCAAATGTATAAGCAAAGTATATAAATAAGTTCTAACGTAACGACATCAATAAATCCTCAACGAATCAATCAAAAAGGGGTTTAATCTCAGATTTCTATATAAAACCAAATTTTGCATGAATAATCACAAACCTCTATTTAAATCCAGATTTTCTTCTCAAATATCATACTAAACTCGTGGTTAATCCTCTACATATGATCAAGATTTTAGACTACATGGATTCTCCCTACAATACATATAAATTCTCTTCCAACACATATAATTCTTCAATTAAAACATATGATTTCCATTCCTAAACTAACATGGAAATTAACATGGAAATCAGCAAGATAGATACTTGCCTGGGATTAAAGGATCTTATTTGTTGATGAAAAAGATATGGTTGCGTTCCTCATCGTGCGATCTACGTTTTGGTGGTGGTGGCGGTGCAATCGAGTGAGTTCTAGGTCTTGGATTGCTTGGAAATTCTTCACCTTCTTCTATAATGGTTGTGCTTAGGTTTTGTGTTTGTGAACCCTAAGAGACAACTCCAAACGGCTGATATATTCTAAGAAAATTCGTGGGTTTATTTACTCAAAAATAGAAAATGTCAATAATACCCTCATGGGATGTCAATTAGGCCTAAAAACGCCTCGAGGCCCATATTAAACTCCCGGGAACACTTTCTGACTATCTCGACCCTTCCAGACACTTTGGCGCACTCGAAACGACCATACGAGCGACTTATAATATATTCACTTTTATAATAATAATTTAGTCCTGATACGACACAGGCGCGTCCCGACTTAAATATCCATAATTGCCATTTTATTCATTCGTGACAATTTTAATAAAATCAATCTTATATATTACTTTACTCATCCAGTAATATTCGACAAATTTTTAATAATTACTAACTTTCGTCACGCTAGTAAATATATAAAATAAAATATTGAATTTATATTAAATTAATAACTCAATTGAATTTAATAAATCTCCAATTTTAAAAGCCGTAAAAATACGGGGTATTACATTGAGATTGTTGGTAACTGATTTGACCATATTCGTATGTGTTCTAGCATAATCCAAATACATGCGTGTAAGTTGAACTCTACTTTGGGTTGGGCGGCTTCTTTAATTAATTCACGTTGGTCGGTTATTGCTATAGGCCACGCCGAAATGGGCTCCCACAATATATATATATATATATATATATATATATATATATATAATGAGAGAGAGAGAGAGAGAGAGAGAGAGAGAGAGAGAGAGAGAGACTCTCATACATACTAAGTTCTCTCTCATACATACTAAGTTTACATACCGATTTTTTGAAAATAGTAAAAAAATTACTTTTGAGTTGAATTTTTTATATGGTATTTAAACATTTCAAATGACCCATGTGAAAAAATCAGTGTAAAATAACTTGGTATGTATGAGAGAGAGAGAGAGAGAGAGAGAGAGAGAGACTCTCATACATACCAAGTTTACATACTTGCTGGCGCAAATCTATTTTAATAAAAGATTAAAAAAATTATTTTTGAGTTGAATTTTTTAATGCGATATTTAAATATTTCAAGGGTCCCATATAAAATAAATCAGCTCAAAATAACTTTTTTTATTATTTTTAAAAAATCGGTCAAACATTCACAGGTTTTAGATTGCTTTAAAAGTTGTGAAAGTTTGACAATTTTTTAAAAATAGTAAAAAAAATTATTTTAAGCTGATTTTTTCATATAGATCCCTTGAAATGTTTAAATACCATATAAAAAATTCAACTCAAAAATAATTTTTTTACTATTTTAACAAAATCGGTATGTAAACTTGATATGTATGAGTCTCTCTCTCTCTCTCTCTCTCTCTCTCTCTCTCTCTCTCTCTATATATATATATATATATATATATATATATATATATGCACCCCATTTAGTGGGGTGGGCTAAAAGGTTTCATTCAATGATTGTGGGTATAATTAGATTGAGGGTTATAAAAAGAGAATGTGGATTTAAATATACGATTGTGGGTATACCATTATTTATTTATTTGACTTAAAAAACTATTAGGTGTCAATATACGATTGATTTATTCTACTTTCAATTTATATTTTTTTGTTAAAATAATAATAAAAATGGTATATTATATTTAGGTCTCATTTGAAAAGATCTTTCACAAATAAGTCTTATTGACTAGACAAACATTAAATAAGTCATATTCTTAGTTTGGATTTTATTCTACAAATCTACAATTTTTAATCACTCATCTGTAAATTTTGGGAGGAGATATCGCGGTTAAACTTTTCTTCCTTCCTTTTCAAATTACAAAAGGCTATAATTTTTTATTTACATATTCATTTTACACAAAATTACTATTTTCAAAACCAATTCATCAAGATCTATAAACAAGATCCATGAACAAACAATGGCTTCAGATTATTAAGTATTTGATAGTCCCAGTGATTTGGAGGCTTTCCTATCATCGACCACATGCATACTCCATTTCAATCCTTAGCAATATTTGCATCGATCCTCTCGAGAAAACCTTGACCGAAAACACCATCAGGGAATAAAAAGAGTAGAAAAAAAGGAAGAGTAGAAAATGAGATAAACTATATTTTTACACACAGGCTCCAGTACATTGAGTTAAGTTTTTTGTGTGATATTTAAACATTTCAAGAAGCCCATTTAAAAATATCATTTCAAAATAATTTTTTTGCTATTTTAAAAACATCGATCAAACTTTAGCACCTTCTAAAGCACTTTAAAAGTTGCTTAAGTTTGACCGATTTTTTTAAAATAACAAAAAAAAATTATTTTGCATTAATTTTTTTATATGGATCCATTGAAATGCTTAAATATCGCACAAAAAAACTCAACTCAAAAATATTTTTTTTAATATTTTAGAAAAATATGTTTACAGCAAGAAGTGTGTATATTTAATATGTATGAATCTCTCTCTCTCTCTCTCTCTCTCTATATATATATATATATATATATATATATATATGGTTTGACTTGGGGTGTTTTGGTAAATATAATCATAGATATTTTTTTAAAAGATGCAATTAATAGTTGACTACTCAATGAAACTTGGATAAGAACAAACTATTCAAAAATATAATAATTCCTGATAAATATAAAATAAATAAACAAATTACATCTGTTAACACATTACTAGCTTAAATTGGAAGGTCGTTTACTCTATCTTATGTCGATCAAATCAAATTATTAAAAATGGTGAACATGGTGAAAATATCACTCGAGTTTTTTACGGTTATTAAGAGACAACACATGCTAGTGAACCACTATTCTCTTATTTATCTTGCACTCAATGGTGTGAGTGCACCTTCTATACATGTCAGGTGATGCACCGTATATTTTATCCGTACCAACCCTTGCATAGTAAAACTATGAAATTTGTTTACTTGTCCCTTGACATTTTATTCAATTAGCACCGTAAAAAGCCATGGATAAATCTCCCAACCTATAATTTGTCCCACCTGAACATGGCCTTCCGCCAAACCTTCCCCATCACAAACAGTGCCATCTTTTTGAGACTGATAATGGATTATCACCATCATCATCTACAAAAGTATTATTCAACTTAGAACAACTGAATAACAAAACCAAATTCTATTGGCTACACTATGTCTAGAAGTGTCATCCGATGATACTGGATAATGACTAAACATGATCACAACCCAAATCCTTTCCATTAGGTAATTTGATACCTAATCAAAAGATGCAAGGAAAAATTTAACTTTGCACCCTATGTTTGGACCTATAATTTGTGTTTTCCCTTCACGCTCAGAAGCATTTATATATTTGCACCTTGTCGTTATGTCCCGGTAATCCCACAACGAACACACGGTGCAAATTCATATTCTCACATATTATTTGTATCTGCACCCCGCCCGTACAATGGCAGTTTGCACGCACAAAGATCTTAACAGTAAAAGATGAAAACACAAAATATCAATCAAGATACAAGGTGCAAAATCAAAATTTCCCCAAATTTCACATCGACGCAAATTTCATCGCTTGTCGAGACCGTTGAAACATTATCGATTTGCAGCTACAATGTGATTTCTGGTGACGATTGAAGAATCCGAAAGCCATCAACCAGTTAAGGCTGCCATTGATTCCAATTGTGTGAACACTCAGATTATTTTAGTCCAACCGAGAATGATATTTATTACTGTAAAGCCGCACAATGTTTCTAAAACTGCCCAAGAAACCATTCTTGAATCTGGGCGAGTTTGAATAACTCTGTTGTTGTTCAAAGCTCATCCTGGGGCTTGTCAGTTTACGGTATGAGAACCATCCTCTCAATACATGAGCCAACTTATACTCGTAATGTGTGATGACATTATTATCCTCCACTGGCTGGTGCCTCAAGTTTTCTTCATCATCATAATTATTGTCGACCCAGGCAATCTGTTCTCTCTCTTCAATGGCATCTAATCTGCATGACGACCTATGGACCACATAGTTAATTCCATCTATAATGGGCAATTTACAAACTGTAGAAATTATCATACTAGTTGCATATACATCAATGAACTCTTGATTTTGCGGTCAAAAAACCCTTAAACTATTCCATTCATTACAATTTCCTCCTTGTGTTGCTAAAAAGGTTTTTAGGGACACATAAGGGGTACTTGTAACCTTTTCATATAAGGGGACTATCAGCAATGCTAAGACGATATTTACAACAAGACCAATAGCATTGTACACACAAACTCAACAGTTTCAGATAACCCCCATCGCAATAAAAATAAATGGTGAGCTAATGTGGGTTGATCAAATGGAAACAAGAGATTCTAGTTTAGAATGCACATGCTAAAGTTATTAGTTAACTTTTTTGATATAATAGATTACAAGATGCAAGCCTAGATAGAAAACATACATCCTTGGTTGATCCATATCATGAACCTCCTTTTTTCTTCGCGTCCTTATCATATTGTAATTGATGGATACATGCCGAATAAAACGAAGCTGCGAGGGCAATAACAAGGAATTATTAGAAATGAAAATATAAATAGTGCAGTACCAAAATTATACATAAGACATTTGTTATTTTTAGATAACAAAAAACATGCTTGGAGTGATGAAGATGCAAATCCAGCACTGCAGAAAAAAGCAAGAGACATTAATGCAATTTTGGCTGCAACCCATGCGTGGTTCAAGCTTGGGTCACAGATATCGTATAACTTTGAACTGAAGTTTTTAATTCATATTTTATATTGTACCATAATCTTTATTTTTACTGAGTATTCAATTACCTATAAAGAGGTTGATCAACTTGATGTTATCTGTGATAGCTCATGTTATTACTTCATAATAACTATTTAACTCTTAATTCTACTCATACTATCTCATCTATTGTACTAAAACCTTCTTCAATTTTAACTTTTGATATTATCATATTGAATCTCGACTGTTTGTATTTATACCACCCACTGCAAGTCATCTAAGAAGGTTCTTTCACCTTATTCTTTTGTCACCATAGGCTATAATCGCTTAATTCAATAGGAAATAAAGGTCGCACCCAATGCACAAGGCTCCCGCTTCACTGCAGGTCTGGGTGGGGTAGATGTCGGCTGGTCTTACCCCATATTGTATTATAATATGAAGAGACCGCTCCCAAGTCCCGAACCCGAGACCAACCGTAACTTGGGGCGAGAGCACTTGCCATCGCTCCAAGGTACGACAAATAACATCATAGTTTTAGCAAAGCTAAATGCAAATGTGTACATGAGGTCACATATTTCATGTCTATGTATGAGTTTCTTTATTGTTTGGATCTAGGAAAACACAAATAAATAAATGCCACTGGAAAGGAAAAAAATATGCTACACGATATTGTACCTACCTTCTATTTTATTTCTTTTCTATACTTTCTGATAACTAAACATGGCACAGGGAAAACACTATCCCACAATAAAAACATATAGAATGCATAAGAAACTTGCTATAAAAATTTTAAGTTCTTTCAATTCCTAATTTTTCTTCCTTTCCTTTTTTAACATCAAAGGGAAAGGATTTGAATTATATGAGAGTACAAATTTTAAAATAGTCAAGTTTCCTTTCATTTTTTTCCCATGTGATTAATGTGAATATAACTTATAATTCTTAATTAGTTATGAAACACTCTTAAATAGGAGAGCCTCGTCATGTAGGGTAAGAAGCATCCCTTGTCCTAGAGTCTTAGTCGAATAAGAGGTAGCAACTCTCTAATGATCATTCCTAAATGAGTGATTTGCCCTTCGACGGAAACTCCTACTACTTCTAGTTAGTCTACCTAAGTCATTCTTTCTCGACTTTAATAAAGAAGTCTGCAATCAAATTAGCTAATCATGAAAAGACTAAGATAAAGGAGTTGAATGCAACAGATTCTCAACCGAAACCAAAATTTACATAATTTTTTAAAATGTAAGCAATTGAAAAGAAATCTGTAACAATGTCCAGATAAAGTGTCACATCTATGGAGAATTTCAGGTTTCATTAGACTCTATGAAGAAAGATGCAAATAACATGAATATACAGAAACATATGGAAAATTGAATGATGCATCGGTTCACGGAACACAATAATTGAAATACTGTTTCAGGGTGAGATTTATCATCTTTGTAAAATATAGGACAGTGCAGACCTGATCGCCATCCTGAATCCCATAATCTCTGAGATAATCATTGTTGTTAAGGAGCTTCTGACCATCATAGCATAAGCAAAAACTCCCCCATACGTGAGGCCTACATGAACATATTGAAATTACAACAAAATGTCAATTTAATCAATACAGGAGAATATGCAATAAGCCATCTAAAAATTAATATGCATGTATATGAAATCAGTCAACTTGAATAATGCAAATTTTAAATACCCTTTTCTGTGCCTCAGGGAAACATTCGAATTGTATTGGAAACTAGTGGTTACATTGTTACACAAGCCCACGTCTACAGAATGACTCGTGGAAATCTTGTAAGTTCTAGAAAGTTGAGGGGCAAGAATAATTTTTCAAAGGGGTAGAACTGCATAATGATAAACTAGAAAAAAAATGGGGACATTTCAACACTTTTCAAAAATGTAGATGTAAAGAAAGGTTGCATTAAATTGAATAGTTGGAGAGCAAGAAATATTAAAGGAAGGAAAGTGTGGGGAATTTTTGATATGAACCGATTCGAATAAAATGATCTATAAATGCCCCTACTATCTACAGGGGCGGACCCACCCCATCCCGAAGGGGTGCGGCTGCACCCACAATATTTTCAGATTTTTTTGCTGGGTATAGTGTAATTTTTGGGCCTATGTGTGATTTTTAGAAGTGCAAGGCATAGAGTTTATGCCATTTTAAATGCTAAGGGGCGAAATTGTAACAAAGTTTACAAATTGTAAACACACGGAGGCGCCTCTTTCTTTAAAATAAAACCCTAACTTTTAACATCTTTCTTTACCTAGCAGCCATTTCTCTTTTCTCATCTATCTCTCAACTCTCAACAACAAAAGAAAATCGTATCATTTATCTCTCATCTGAGCCATTTCTGACCGCCCTCTACCCCCACCACCCTCCCTCCCGCCAGAAGCAGCGGTGCCCCACCAGCCACGCTTGACTGACCTCCCCCTCCCTCCCTGCAGGCTGCCAGCGCACAGGTAACTTTTAATTACAAGACTTTTTTTTTCAGTTCAACATTTATATAAATAAATGCTAAAAGTTAGTTTAGTAAGTTTAAATGTTAGTGAAGTTAGTTCAATGTTAAATGTTAAGTTAAATAAACTAATGTAAAATATAAAACTTCAATAAATTATTATAAAAGTTCTATTATTGTTTCAATGCTTTGTTTGCTAACCATTTTTAAAAAATTTGATTAAATATTGATAGTTAATTACTGAGTATTGTTTATTGGGTAAATATATTGTTTGTCCTTCTATTTTTATTTTCTTAGTAATATTTTTTTGCTGAAATTTTTAATTTTTCTAAATTTAATTGTTGTCATTTAATGGCAAAAAATTTAATTTGAAATATATTTTCAATTTTGGGCAATTATGTTGAGTAATTGTTAGAATAGAAGTATTTGTCAATGATTTAATATATTTTTAGGCTAAAAATTTGTATAAAACTCAAAATTACCCTAAAAAAAATCGCCCCCGGTATTATTCTAAACTTCCGCACCCCCTAACAAAATATCCTGGGTCCGCCACTGACTATCTACTTTTAAGTAATTAATTATTATAAAGCCGCTCTGTAATTCTTTTGACAAAAAGAAAATTAAAAGAAGTGGGCATTAGGTCACCCCATGGAATTGGATTAAACCATTATAGGCACGTATTTGATGACATATATAACCCATTCAAAATATATTCCTTGTTATGATAAAATTTTCCAGGACTTGACATAAAAATTTTCACGACGCTGTTGCTCTAGCAATTTGGCCTAACAACAAAAGAAACAGTGAAATTGCGTAATTAAGATACCATGAAACCTTGCCAGGTCCCTTCTTGGGCAAATGACTGAAGGCAGCCTCCACCGCCTCCTTCAGCTCTTCCACCGTCCCTGTGTTGGCAACTTCAATTTCTGTTACACCCAACATCAACATCCAATCAAATCCATCAATATATATATATATATATATATATATATAGAGAGAGAGAGAGAGAGAGGGAGGGAGAATAGTAAGATTACGGAATGAGGAAGAATCCAATTTGAGGACGGTGAGGTTGAGGGGTTCCTGGGGGAGCTTGTTATAAGAGAAGCTCTTCCGGGAGAGGTTATCGATGATCACCAAAGGGGACACACAACCAAACGACCCATTTCTTCTCAAAGCAGCCTTACGCCCAAATTCCTCTCCATGCTCTACAATTTGCATAATACGTGATATTTGTTGCTCCTATATCATACCAAAACTACAGATTCTTGGTGTTTATAGGGGAGGGGATTCTTTGATGACAATTTGGGGTTAGGGTTTGCCTTTTGCTTTTGTCAATGTAAATGGAGGGAAGAGAGAGAGAATGGGACAAACTGGAAATGCTTTTCTCTCCCTCCCTATTTTTGAAGGTGGGTGTGGGTGGTGCCTTTTGTTACTTTGGGATTTTCGGACACGTTACAGTTATTTTTGTTTCCAACAGTTAACTCCCCACTTCACGCGCTTTCAATGCCCTCATCAACACGCACATACATTCAAGGCCGGGAGTTGAATGTCAGACCCACTTTAGGTTTTTATTTTAAAAATGCATTAATAAAATATATTCACAAAAATATTACACTTATTCAATTCACACTTGTCAATCACATTTTTATATTAAATTTATCATTTGTAATTGAAAATTTACCTTGGATTAAGACAGTCATTAAATTACACAAAACCTCTTAAACTATCTTAGGTTTACGGGTCACACTTTTGAACTAACTCACCCAATGAGTTGTAATTAAACCTAAAAATCAGGTTCCCACTTTTTTTTAGCACAAATTGACTAAAATACATCTGGATCAAATATTTTAGTATGCACAATTACTTTAATAACCTTACCCTTTCTAATACAATTACAAAAAAATACCTAATAACCCCCAAATGAATCTTCAAATTCAAAACTATCACCATCTCTCAACCACCATCATCTCTCAACCACCATAGCGCAATCCAAAAATCATGAACCCGAACCACCAAAACCAATAAGATGACAACTAACCGCCGGACCTTTTGCTCCATGTGAAATCCAATGTAATATCCCGTATTTTTGTGGATTTTATTTATTATTTATTAAGTGAGTAGGAAATTAATAAATGGGATTAATTATTACTTGTGTGATTTAGTAATAATAAAACACGTAATTTAGATGATAATTAAATTTGCATGTGATGTGGTCTTGTGTCGCTCGTTGTAAATAATAAATGGGTGACATTAATTATATGATATTGGTATGTGTGTTACGCGTATTTTATTTATGTCGTGAGGTATTACCGTGTGATGTGAGGATCTACCATTTGGATTGAACTCTTAAGTGTCACGGAGGCCCAAGATATATGTTTTTAGTAGTTTGGATTGGACATATGGGTAGGTATACCTTTGGTCTAAGTTTTGAATAATTTGGATAGTATTTTGGGATTATTTAATGGCCCAAAATGAGGTATTTAAGTGACCTATGGGATTGGACTTATTTTAAGGGTGTTAACCCTCATTAGCAGACACTTTACACACAAAACACAAACCCTAACTTCCATAAAGATTTGGAAGAACTTGGGAAGAGCTTTGGAGAGGAAGAACAAGGGATCAAGAGGAGAAATTATTCGTTCATGTCGTTCAGGCAAGAAATCTCGTACTTTATCACAGTGTAATTTGTTACTTGTTTATGCTTTCATTATCGTGGATTTGATTTGAGATTTAGAAGCATGTTTAAGGATTTAATATGTTATCTTAATCACGGTGGTATGGGGTTTAATTCGGTTGTTAAGTTAAACCATTATTGGGATTATAATTCGACTTAGATGGGGGAGTAGGACCATAAATTGATTCGTTTTGACATATGATTTTGTGTTTAGGACTCATATTTAGGATTTAATTTCATTTATAAGTTGAATTAATTGATTGGATCTAAAATCCTGTATGTAATTAACTTTGTATTATGAAAAAGAAGAAATATGGTTTAATTTGGGTATGTTGCCCAGATTATACTCAAGAGGGGGGGTGAATTGAGTTTTTACAAACTTTAAGTCAAATTAATATTTTAGTAAAATATTAAATTTAAATCACTTAGACAAATTTCAGATTAATAAAACTATAAAGAATAAATTTAACAATATCAAATAAATGCAATCAACTGATTATAAACAACTTAGAAATGCAGATTTTAACACTCTAGGAATATTAAATTAATTTTCGTATTTAATATAAAGTGATATTTTGAAATTAATTATTTAGTTCAAAAATAAATATTTTAATCTTAAAATTAATTAAGTCAAATTTCGGAATTAATTTATTTGCAAGATAGTGTGCTGAAAATATTAACTCAAGCAAGCATATGCAAATAAATAAATATAAGTGCGGAAAATAAATGACACCGAAATTTAACGTGGTTCGGCCAAATTCCGGCCTACGTCCACGTGCCTAGAGCGCATGTCTCCTTTGCGCTTCACTAAACCTGATCCACTTGCGGGTAGGATCAAACCACTGCGTACAACTGTTTGCAAGCTAACTCCGAGCTTCAAACCCCGTTGCCCACTTGCGGGTAGGAACCAATCACCGGTACAAACCGAAGCTTCAACAAAGCTTCACAACAAATCTGAATTTTTGTAGTACAAGATACAATACTGGAACTCCTTAAAATACAATTTGTAATCTGAGTTTCTCCTTCTTTGATCAGACTTCAATAAATGATGTTGAAGTAGGCACAAGTCTTCTTCTTCAATGATTGAGCAGATGATAAAATTAATTGCTCTCTTGAATGTGTAGCTGAGTAGTAAAATAAATGCTCTCAATAATATTTCAAGTATTGCTCATATTCTCATTCAAGTCTATTGTTCTTCAATGCAGCTTCTTCAAAACTTTAAATGTGTCTTCAGAAAACTAGCTGTTAGACACATGCATTTTGAGCATTTAATGCTCCTAATTTTCTGAGATGGTGTAGCTTCAAAATCATTTCCAAATCTGATATGCAGATCTTCATCTTTATTTTCTCCATAAAAATATAGTTGTTGTAGCATGGAAATAGACATCTAAAAATGTGGAGTCTAAAAGGTATATCACTCAGTATCCTCATTTGAGTATATTTGGATCTGCAAAAATATTAGTCCACATGTAAATAGAAATATCTAATGTGTAAAGGATATATAGATTAAAGTACATTTTTCTGTCAAGAGAGTAAATGGGACATAGTGAGTAAATGTACAACTCAGTCACAGGTTTGTAAATATATATATATATATATATATATATATATATATATATATATATATATATATATATATATATATATATATAAGAAAGGTATATATACATATTGTACAAAAGAAATATATCCCACACTGATATAAAAAGATTCCGAACAGATATAAAAATAAATTTCTGACAGATATATGTATGAGGATTTTCGGACAGAAATATATATATTAGAGATTTCTGAAACAGATATTTTATAAAAGAATTTCGGACAAAAAAATATATTTCGAATTTCGGTAAAAAAAAATATAAAGGAGTTCCAAAGAAAATTTCGGACCAAGAAATATATATATATATAAAAATACTGTCCGATGCACACAGTTTCTATATATAAGAAATGAACGATCAACCGAATTGACATATAAGATGTGCATCTTACTTACTGTACGAACGCATGGCCCCAGGCAAAAAGTAATCGTTATATATGTAGAAATATATATATATATATATATATATAAGAAGGTACATGGGACTTCAAGTCTGGTAGGGGCCAACACTGTGAGAGACTTGTTCAAAAGATTTTAGCTTTCAACTTCCGGTACAGGCTTTCGGCCAAAGAGGTCAGCGTGAAAATGCCTAAGGCAGTAGGCAAAGTGAAATGCGGGTACCAGTTTTAGCTAAGACAGCTTTTTCAAGGTTTAAAATTTGGTTCCAAAACAAATCTTCTGCACAAGAGAAGTGATAGGTATAGGCAGACGTCAACTCATGTACTGCCAAGGTCCAAATCGGCATGGCAGGTCGATCAAGTCGAATATCATCAAGACAGGTAATGAGCTGTGACCGAGACCATGCACCAGGTCTAAGGCTTTCGGCTAAAAGGGATCACCTCAATAACAGATATATGGATATCTTTTAGAAGCCAAGGTCATGTCATATGCATAGTATCATGCCAACTAACATATAATATATAAAGCCAACAGTTATAATGAATAGCTTAAAGGCTATATAACACGCATACATGTAAAAACATATCACCATACGAATTTGTTAAATATATTTTCACATGTCAATGATTTACGAAAAATATTTTTCAAACAAAAAAAATATTTTCATCAACAAATTCCAAAAATGATTTTAAAACTAAGAAATTCATTTTAAATCAAAATTACACCAATTTTACAAAAAAAATTATTTTCAGTAATAATATAATTTCTTTTTAGAAAAAAATGTTTAGGCTCACAATTAATAAGACACACAAATAAAAAATCATAGATCAAGAAATATGCATGTGTGCCTAATGTGTCAAGTGCAAATGTGCAAAACACGTCAATACCTTTACTCGGATATGTCGTTGTGTAAAGTCGAGGTATGGTTATACAATAATAAATATCTATAGAATAACTTAATGAAAATGTGTTTGGAATCATCAAAATCAATATATTAAGTTAAACTAAAATGTACATTAATTAAACTAATTTAATTAATTAGGGATAAATAATATTTTCGTTAACAATCTCCCCCTTTTTGATGATGACAAACAATGATTCACATATATTCATAAAATGAACAAATTAAGCACAAATGAGAGAATCAGAAATATTTCTCCCCCTTTGACATTATCAAAAAGATATTTTAATATAAATTCAGTGTCACGGGTAAAAAGGGCGAAGCTCCCCCTATCAAAAATAATTCGTGCATGGGATTCAACCATAAATCTCAAGGGACATATGAATGACATGAAAATTTTCAATAAGCACACAAATCATCATAAATTTTTCATAGCATGTATTTGAATGTGTAGATAGACAATAATGTCACCAAATAATGCATAAGTCACAAAAATCATAAATGATACCAATTGTTGTAATCACACACAAACCATGCGTTGCACACAATGATTTCTCAAAATAATATTTTTTTATGTAAAAATAGAAATCATGACTCAATGTTCTCAAATAGTGCAAATACGAGAGATATATCAATGTGCATAATTAACTCTCTCACTAATGTAATAAAATTGCAATGTATAAATTTTCAGTAGGCGCAATATCAATTGTTGTATAAATCATCATGATGTAAACTTTCAAGTGCACAACAAATAAACATTTCATAACTCGATGTTTTCAAATAATTTGAATTAAGCACATAACATGAGTTAGAAATAGCAAAAAAAATATATAGCATTTTGCTCAAGCTTTGCCGTTTTCAAGATACGAGCTAAAATTCTCGGAATAATCAACTGAATTGCAAAATCCATAATAATATATCAAAGTTATGATCAAGCATTTTTCGAACAAGTAATCAAACAAATTTCAATAAACTTTTATCTCCCCCTAAGGGATACCAATTAAGGCAAATATGCATATAACAAATATGGTGCATCTATTTCATGAGATAAAATATATTTAAAACTTGACTTCATAAAATCATTTTTGAAAAGTCACACAAGTGGTACCAACTGTTGATCATGTGGTTTCTCAATTTAAACATACATAACACAAATGTTACTTTCTTAAAAAAATATTCATTATGAATGTTATGAATATTCAAATGATGGCACTAAACATGTATTATGCAATAAAGCTAACTCATTGAGATTAATATGTTCATATCATCAAAATCAATGAGTGAATGTTACAACATCAACATGTATCACATATAACTAATATACTAGAATGTACTCAAATGACATTTTCGTTTCACATTTATATTCAATAAAAACATGAATTTATCCAATATCATTATTCATAAAAAATATCAAGATGTAATTAAAATATGTATGAAATTTTCTTATAAAATAATGATCAAACTTAAATGTATGATATAATAAAGAATCATAAAAAATAATGAATATACAAATTCATATGTGAATACTAAATAATCAATCAACACGCTCATATGTTATAACAAATATTCTTATGCATGGAAATATATCAATTATGAAAAGAATCATTAATAAATATATGATACTAAATTCAAGAGGGGTGTTCCTTACCACATTACCAATACTAAAGATATATACAAACAACTTCTTCCAAGTGTGGCATTTCCAACATTAGGCAATGATACTTGAAATTTGCAATATGACCAAATCATATGCCTTGAAATCCACATTCCTTCTCAAAATGCAACCTACACAACTTTGAAAATTTTCTCTTTTGGTACCCAAAATGTGTGAGGTCCATAGGGGTTAGTATACATCTTGGTTCCTTTTGGAATCCATGCAAATTTTCTTTTTCTAAATTTATATGGACACAAATCTGAAAAATGTGTGTGTCTACCACAATAAGAGCATAAATAATTAGGTAGACTTGATGAAGCATCAAATTTCAATAAATTGGAATAAGTCTTTTTCTCATTTCCTTCATCATATCCAATACCATTATTATTAAATCGAATCCTTTGTGTCTCAATAATTTTATGAAAATATTCATTTCCTTTTGTAAAAGTATCTAATGATTTCTTTAGATATTCAATCTCCCCTTTTAACTCAATATTTTCAATATCAAGAGGAGTAGTGATAATAACAGATTTTTCCTTTTTCAGAGATTTAATTTCATGTTTCAAAGATTCATTTTCTAATTTCAACTCATCAAAATCATTTGACATATAATCATATTTAGTTGAAACTAATGAATGTGACTTCTTAAGTTTAATATATTTATTTTTAAGTTCTTCAAAACTTTCACATAATTCATCAAAAACGTTTTGTAAAACTTCATAATCATCAACTTCATCATTATCACTATGACTAGAGTTAGGGTTAGAATGTACCCCATTTTCCATTGCCATGAAACATAGATGAGCAACTTCATTTTCATTTGAATCTTCATCGGAAGAGCTTGTGTCGGAGTCACTCCATGTTGTGGCTTTCAATGCCTTCTTCCCTTTCTTATATTTTGGACAATTAGGCTTAATGTGTCCAACTTCATCACAATGATAGCATCTTGGTTCAGATTTGGATTGATGATCATCATTGAACTCTTTTGAAAAATGTTTCTTTCTCCTTTCCTTGGCTTTCTTTTTAGAATTGAGATATTTTTTGAAATTTTTAGCCAATAAGGAAATATTATCATCATCATCATCATCATCATCATCTTCACTTTCTATATTTTTGCTTGAAGATTTGAGAGCAATAATTTTGTTTGCTTTTGGTTTCTCATTTTCAACAAATTCCTTAAGTTCCATCTCATGAGTGATTAAGGAACCCAATAACTCATCAAGAGAGATAGGTCTTTCTCTAATTGCTTCCTTGATAGCTAACTTTTTGGTCATCCAATTCGCCGGTAATGACCTGAGAATCTTATTCACTAATTCAGAGTCAGTATAAGTTTTGCCAAGAGATTTAAGGCCATTAATAATATTAGTGAACATATCAGAAATAGATTCATCAGCCATCATCTTAAATAACTCATAATTATGAACAAGCATACTAATTTTATCTTCTTTAACTTGACTAGTTCCTTCATATGTAACTTCTAGTCTATCCCAAATTTCTTTAGCAGATTCACAACAACAAATTCTGTTATACTCATTTACATCAAGTGCACAATGCAGAATATTCATAGCTTTAGCATTTATTTGAATTTTTCTAATATCAACATCATTCCATTCATTTTCTTCTTTAGGAACATAAGCATTATTTACCATTTTAATAGGAATATAGGGACCATTCGTGACAACTTTCCAAACTTCATAATCATGTGACTGAATAAAATATTTAATTATATTTTTTCAATAACTATAATCTTTTCCAGAAAATAGAGGAGGTTTAAAAATAGATTGACCTTCACCAAGTGATGTAGTAACATATGCCATTGATCTTCAACTCAAGATTGTTAAATCTAAATATAAGAAGAGCACTAGCTCTGATACCAATTGTTGCCCAGATTATACTCAAGAGGGGGGGGGGGGGGGTGAATTGAGTTTTTACAAACTTTAAGTCAAATTAATATTTTAGTAAAATATTAAATTTAAATCACTTAGACAAATTTCAGATTAATAAAACTATAAAGAATAAATTTAACAATATCAAATAAATGCAATCAACTGATTATAAACAACTTAGAAATGCAGATTTTAACACTCTAGGAATATTAAATTAATTTTCGTATTTAATATAAAGTGATATTTTGAAATTAATTATTTAGTTCAAAAATAATTATTTTAATCTTAAAATGAATTAAGTCAAATTTCGGAATTAATTTATTTGCAAGATAGTGTGCTGAAAATATTAACTCAAGCAAGCATGTGCAGATAAATAAATATAAGTGCGGAAAATAAATGACACCGAAATTTAACGTGGTTCGGCCAAATCCCGGCCTACGTCCACGCGCCTAGAGCCCCTGTCTCCTTTGCGCTTCACTAAACCTGATCCACTTGCGGGTAGGATCAAACCACTGCATACAACTGTTTGCAAGCTAACTCCGAGCTTCAAACCCCGTGGCCTACTTGCGGGTAGGAACCAATCACCGATACAAACCGAAGCTTCAACAAAGCTTCACAACAAATCTGAATTTTTGTAGTACAAGATACAATACTGAAACTCCTTAAAATACAATTTGTAATCTGAGTTTCTCCTTCTTTGATCAGACTTCAATAAATGATATTGAAGTAGGCACAAGTCTTCTTCTTCAATGATTGAGCAGATGATAAAATTAATTGCTCTCTTGAATGTCACTGAGTAGTAAAATAAATGCTCTCAATAATATTTCAAGTCTTGCTCATATTCTCATTCAAGTCTGTTGTTCTTCAATGCAGCTTCTTTAAAGCTTTAAATGTGTCTTCAGAAAACTAGCTGTTAGACACATGCATTTTGAGCATTTAATGCTCCTGATTTTCTGAGATGGTGTAGCTTCAAAATCATTTCCAAATCTGATATGCAGATCTTCATCTTTATTTTCTCCATAAAAATATAGCTGTTGTAGCATGGAAATAGACATCTGAAAATGTGGAGTCTAAAAGGTATATCACTCAGTATCCTCATTTAAGTATATTTGGATCTGCAAAAATATTAGTCCACATGCAAATAGAAATATCTAATGTGTAAAGGATATATAGATTAAAGTACATTTTTCTGTCAAGAGAGTAAATGGGACATAGTGAGTAAATGTACAACTCAGTCACATGTTTGTAAATATATATATATATATATATATAAGAAAGGTATATATATATATATATATATTGTACAAAAGAAATATATCCCACACTGATATAAAAAGATTCCGAACAGATATAAAAATAAATTTCTGACAGATATATGTATAAGGATTTTCGGACAGAAATATATATATTAGAGATTTCCGAAGAGATATTTTATAAAAGAATTTCGGACAAAAAAATATATTTCGAATTTCGTTAAAAAAAATATAAAGGATTTCCAAAGAAAATTTCGGACCAAGAAATATATATATATAAAAAATACTGTCCGATGCACACAGTTTCTATATATAAGAAATGAACGATCAACTGAATTGACATATAAGATGTGCATCTTACTTACTGTACGAACGCATGCCCCAGGCAAAAAGTAATCGTTATATATGCAGAAATATATATATATATATATATATATATATATGTATATATATATATATATATATATATATATATATATATATATATATATATATATATATATATATATATGTATGTATATAAGAAGGTACATGGGACTTCAAGTCTGGTAGGGGCCAACACTGTGAGAGACTTGTTCAAAAAAATTTAGCTGTCAAATTCCGGTACAGGCTTTCGGCCAAAGAGGTCAGCGTTAAAATGCCTAAGGCAGTAGGCAAAGTGAAATGCGGGTACTAGTTTTAGCTAAGACAGATTTTTCAAGGTTTAAAATTTGGTTCCAAAACAAATCTTCTGCACAAGAGAAGTGATAGGTATAGGCAGACGTCAACTCATGTACTGCCAAGGGCCAAATCGGCATGGCAGGTCGGTCAAGTCGAATATCATCAAGACAGCTAATGAGTTGTGACCGAGACCATGCACCAGGTCTAAGGCTTTCGGCTAAAAGGGATCACCTCAATAACAGATATATGGATATCTTTTAAAAGCCAAGGTCATGTCATATGCATAGTATCATGCCAACTAACATATAATATATAAAGCCAACAGTTATAATGAATAACTTAAAGTCTATATAACACGCATACATGTAAAAACATATCACCATATGAATTTGTTAAAAATATTTTAACATGTCAATGATTTACGAAAAATATTTTTCAAACAAAAAAAATATTTTCATCAACAAATTCCAAAAATGATTTTAAAACTAAGAAATTCATTTTAAATCAAAATTACACCAATTTTACAAAAAAAATTATTTTCAGTAATAATATAATTTCTTTTTAGAAAAAAATGTTTAGGCTCACAATTAATAAGACACACAAATAAAAAATCATAGATCAAGAAATATGCATGTGTGCCTAATGTGTCAAGTGCAAATGTGCAAAACACGTGAATACCTTTACTCGGATATGTCGTTGTGTAAAGTCGAGGTATGATTATACAATAATAAATATCTATAGAATAACTTAATGAAAATGTGTTTGGAATCATCAAAATTAATATATTAAGTTAAACTAAAATGTACATTAATTAAACTAATTTAATTAATTAGGGATAAATAACATTTTCGTTAACAATCTCCCCCTTTTTGATGATGACAAACAATGATTCACATATATTCATAAAATGAATAAATTAAGCAAAAATGAGTGAATCAGAAATATATCTCCCCCTTTGACATTATCAAAAAGATATTTTAATATAAATTCAGTGTCACGGGTAAGAAGGGCGAAGCTCCCCCTATCAAAAATAATTCGTGCATGGGATTCAACCATAAATCTCAAGGGACATATAAATGAAATGAAAATTTTCAATACGCACACAAGTCATCATAAATTTTTCATAGCATGTATTTGAATGTGTAGATAGACAATAATGTCATCAAATAATGCATAAGTCACAAAAATCATAAATGATACCAATTGTTGTAATCACACACAAACAGTGCGTTGCACACAATGATTTCTCAAAACAATATTTTTTTATGTAAAAATAGAAATCATGACTCAATGTTCTCAAATAGTGCAAATACGAGAGATATATCAATGTGCATAATTAACTCTCTCACTAATGTAATAAAATTGCAATGTATAAATTTTCAGTAGGCGCAATATCAATTGTTGTATAAATCATCATGATGTAAACTTTCAAGTGCACAACAAATAAACATTTCATAACTCGATGTTTTCAAATAATTTGAATTAAGCACATAACATGAGTTAGAAATAGCAAAAAAAATATATAGCATTTTGCTCAAGCTTTGCCGTTTTCAAGATACGAGCTAAAATTCTCGGAATAATCAACTGAATTGCAAAATCCATAATAATATATCAAAGTTATGATCAAGCATTTTTCGAACAAGTAATCAAACAAATTTCAATAAACTTTTATCTCCCCCTAAGGGATACCAATTAAGGCAAATATGCATATAACAAATATGGTGCATCTATTTCATGAGATAAAATATATTTAAAACTTGACTTCATAAAATCATTTTTGAAAAGTCACACAAGTGGTACCAACTGTTGATCATGTGGTTTCTCAATTTAAACATACATAACACAAATGTTACTTTCTTAAAAAAATATTCATTATGAATGTTACGAATATTCAAATGATGGCACTAAACATGTATTATGCAATAAAGCTAACTCATTGAGATTAATATGTTCATATCATCAAAATCAATGAGTGAATGTTACAACATCAACATGTATCACATATAACTAATATACTAGAATGTACTCAAATGACATTTTCGTTTCACATTTATATTCAATAAAAACATGAATTTATCTAATATCATTATTCATAAAAAATATCAAGATGTAATTAAAATATATATGAAATTTTCTTATAAAATAATGATCAAAATTAAATGTATGATATAATAAAGAATCATAAAAAATAATGAATATACAAATTCATATGTGAATACTAAATAATCAATCAACACGCTCATGTGTTATAACAAATATTCTTATGCATGGAAATATATCAATTATGAAAAGAATCATTAATAAATATATGATATTAATTTCAAGAGGGGTGTTCCTTACCACCTTACCAATACTAAAGATATATACAAACAACTTCTTCCAAGTGTGGCATTTCCAACATTAGGCAATGATACTTGAAATTTGTAATATGACCAAATCATATGCCTTGAAAATCCACATTCCTTCTCAAAATGCAACCTACACAACTTTGAAAATTTTCTCTTTTGGTACCCCAAATGTGTGAGGTCCATAGGGGTTAGTATACATCTTGGTTCCTTTTGGAATCCATGCAAATTTTCTTTTTCTAAATTTATATGGACACAAATCTGAAAAATGTGTGTGTCTACCACAATAAGAGCATAAATAATTAGGTAGACTTGATGAAGCATCAAATTTCAATAAATTGGAATAAGTCTTTTTCTCATTTCCTTCATCATATCCAATACCATTATTATTAAATCGAATCCTTTGTGTCTCAACAATTTTATGAAAATATTAATTTCCTTTTGTAAAAGTATCTAATGATTTCTTTAGATATTCAATCTCCCCTTTTAACTCAATATTTTCAATTTCAAGAGGAGTAGTGACAATAACAGATTTTTCCTTTTTCAGAGATTTAATTTCATTTTTCAAAGATTCATTTTCTAATTTCAACTCATCAAAATCATTTGACATATAATCATATTTAGTTAAAACTAATGAATGTGACTTCTTAAGTTTAATATATTTATTTTTAAGTTCTTCAAAACTTTCACATAATTCATCAAAAATGTTTTGTAAAACTTCATAATCATCAACTTCATCATTATCACTATCACTAGAGTTAGGGTTAGAATGTACCCCATTTTCCATTGCCATGAAACATAGATGAGCAACTTCATTTTCATTCGAATCTTCATCGGAAGATCTTGTGTCGGAGTCACTCCATGTTGTGGCTTTCAATGCCTTCTTTCCTTTCTTATATTTTGGACAATTAGGCTTAATGTGTCCAACGTCATCACAATGATAGCATCTTGGTTCAGATTTGGATTGATGATCATCATTGAACTCTTTTGAAAAATATTTTTTTCTCCTTTCCTTGGCTTTCTTTTTAGAATTGAGATATTTTTTGAAATTTTTAGCCAATAAGGAAATATTATCATCATCATCATCATCTTCACTTTCTATATTTTTGCTTGAAGATTTGAGAGCAATAATTTTGTTTGCTTTTGGTTTCTCATTTTCAACAAATTCCTTAAGTTCCATCTCATGAGTGATTAAGGAACCCAATAGCTCATCAAGAGAGATAGGTCTTTCTCTAATTGCTTCCTTGATAGCTAACTTTTTGGTCATCCAATTCGCCGGTAATGACCTGAGAATCTTATTCACTAATTCAGAGTCAGTATAAGATTTGCCAAGAGATTTAAGGCCATTAATAATATTAGTGAACCTAGTGAACATATCAAAAATAGATTCATCAGACACCATCTTAAATAACTCATAATTATGAACAAGCATACTAATTTTATCTTCTTTAACTTGACTAGTTCCTTCATATGTAACTTCTAGTCTATCCCAAATTTCTTTAGCAGATTCACAACAACAAATTATGTTATACTCATTTACATCAAGTGCACAATGCAGAATAATCATAGCTTTAACATTTATTTGAATTTTTCTAATATCAACATCAGTCCATTCATTTTCTTCTTTAGGAACAGATGCATTATTTACCATTTTAATAGGAATATAGGGACCATTCGTGACAACTTTCCAAACTTTATAATCATGTGGCTGAATAAAATATTTAATTCTATTTTTCCAATAACTATAATCTTTTTCAGAAAATAGAGGAGGTTTAAAAATAGATTGACCTTCACCAAGTGATGTAGTAACATATGCCATTGATCTTTAACTCAAGATTGTTAAATCTAAATATAAGAAGAGCACTAGCTCTGATACCAATTGTTGCCCAGATTATACTCAAGAGGGGGGGGTGAATTGAGTTTTTGCAAACTTTAAGTCAAATTAATATTTTAGTAAAATATTAAATTTAAATCACTTAGACAAATTTCAGATTAATAAAACTATAAAGAATAAATTTAACAATATCAAATAAATGCAATCAACTGATTATAAACAACTTAGAAATGCAGATTTTAACACTCGAGGAATATTAAATTAATTTTCGTATTTAATATAAAGTGATATTTTGAAATTAATTATTTAGTTCAAAAATAATTGTTTTAATCTTAAAATTAATTAAGTCAAATTTCGGAATTAATTTATTTGCAAGATAGTGTGCTGAAAATATTAACTCAAGCAAGCATATGCAAATAAATAAATATAAGTGCGGAAAATAAATGACACCGAAATTTAACGTGGTTCGGCCAAATCCCGGCCTACGTCCACGCGCCTAGAGCCCCTGTCTCTTTTGCGCTTCACTAAACCTGATCCACTTGCGGGTAGGATCAAACCACTACGTACAACTGTTTGCAAGCTAACTCCGAGCTTCAAACCCCGTGGCCCACTTGCGGGTAGGAACCAATCACCGGTACAAACCGAAGCTTCAACAAAGCTTCACAACAAATCTGAATTTTTGTAGTACAAGATACAATACTGAAACTCCTTAAAATACAATTTGTAATTTGAGTTTCTCCTTCTTTGATCAGACTTCAATAAATGATGTTGAAGTAGGCACAAGTCTTCTTCTTCAATGATTGAGCAGATGATAAAATTATTTGCTCTCTTGAATGTGTAGCTGAGTAGTAAAATAAATGCTCTCAATAATATTTCAAGTCTTGCTCATATTCTCATTCAAGTTTGTTGTTCTTCAATGCAGCTTCTTCAAAGCTTTAAATGTGTCTTCAGAAAACTAGCTGTTAGACACATGCATTTTGAGCATTTAATGCTCCTGATTTTCTGAGATGGTGTAGCTTCAAAATCATTTCCAAATCTGATATGCAGATCTTCATCTTTATTTTCTCCATAAAAATATAGCTGTTGTAGCATGGAAATATACATCTGAAAATGTGGAGTCTAAAAGGTATATCACTCAGTATCCTCATTTGAGTATATTTGGATCTGCAAAAATTTTAGTCCACATGCAAATAGAAATATCTAATGTGTAAAGGATATATAGATTAAAGTACATTTTTCTGTCAAGAGAGTAAATGGGACATAGTGAGTAAATGTACAACTCAGTCACAGGTTTGTAAATATATATATATATATATAAGAAAGGTATATATATATATATATTGTACAAAAGAAATATATCCCACACTGATATAAAAAGATTCCGAACAGATATAAAAATAAATTTCTGACAGATATATGTATAAGGATTTTCGGACAGAAATATATATATTAGAGATTTCCGAACAGATATTTTATAAAAGAATTTTGGACAAAAAAATATATTTCGAATTTCGGTGAAAAAAAATATAAAGGATTTCCAAAGAAAATTTCGGACCAAAAAATATATATATATAAAAAATACTGTCCGATGCACACAGTTTCTGTATATAAGAAATGAACGATCAACCGAATTGACATATAAGATGTGCATCTTACTTACTGTACGAACGCATGGCCCCAGGCAAAAAGTAATCGTTATATATGTAGAAATATATATATATATATATATATATAAGAAGGTACATGGGACTTCAAGTCTGGTAGGGGACAACACTGTGAGAGACTTGTTCAAAAGATTTTAGCTTTCAACTTCCGGTACAGGCTTTCGGCCAAAGGGGTCAGCGTGAAAATGCCTAAGGCAGTAGGCAAAGTGAAATGCGGGTACTAGTTTTAGCTAAGACAGCTTTTTCAAGGTTTAAAATTTGGTTCCAAAACAAATCTTCTGCACAAGAGAAGTGATAGGTATAGGCAGACGTCAACTCATGTACTGCCAAGGGCCAAATCGGCATGGAAGGTCGGTCAACTGGAATATCATCAAGACAACTAATGAGCTGTGACCGAGACCATGCACCAGGTCTAAGGCTTTCGGCTAAAAGGGATCACCTCAATAACAGATATATGGATATCTTTTAGAAGCCAAGGTCATGTCATATGCATAGTATCATGCCAACTAACATATAATATATAAAGCCAACAGTTATAATGAATAGCTTAAAGGCTATATAACACGCATACATGTAAAAACATATCACCATACGAATTTGTTAAAAATATTTTAACATGTCAATGATTTACGAAAAATATTTTTCAAACAAAAAAAATATTTTCATCAACAAATTCCAAAAATGATTTTAAAACTAAGAAATTCATTTTAAATCAAAATTACATCAATTTTACAAAAAAAATTATTTTTAGTAATAATATAATTTCTTTTTAGAAAAAAATGTTTAGGCTCACAATTAATAAGACACACAAATAAGAAATCATAGATCAAGAAATATGCATGTGTGCCTAATGTGTCAAGTGCAAATGTGTAAAACACGTGAATACCTTTACTCGGATATGTCGTTGTGCAAAGTCGAGGTATGATTATACAATAATAAATATCTATAGAATAACTTAATGAAAATGTGTTTGGAATCATCAAAATCAATATATTAAGTTAAACTAAAATGTACATTAATTAAACTAATTTAATTAATTAGGGATAAATAACATTTTCGTTAACGGGGTATATGAAGAACTAAGCCTTCAATTGATGTTTTGATCTTAAAACGTTGTAGAAATCATTTATAATCATAAACATGTAATTAGATTTAAATATGATGATGTTGGGTTATTGAATTCGAACTTGAGGTTCATTGATGGAGGTTTTAGTTCCTTTTTGTGCTTGTGGGATGAATAAGGGAGTTTTTGCAGTCTCGTTCGGATGAGACGGTTGTCTTGTTCGAACGAGGTGAGTGGTTTCGTTCGAATGCTTGTTGCAGTTTCATTCGAAAGAGATGTGTAGTTCGTTCGAACAAGTTGTGCTGCCAACAGCGATTTGGGGCAGTAAAGGTGGATTTTGGTTTTAGTGGCATAATTAGTTCGTGGGTAAGTCTAATGCACTTGCGTTATAGTTTAGGATGATAACTAATTTAGAGAATATCGAGAAAAGATTTTAGATATATGTTTCCACTGAATAAACCTTTTCATGGTTGGAACAATTCGACATAAGAGATTGTGACAGTCTAGGTACACTTGAGATCACACGTTATCATATTTTATGGTATATGTAAGATATGTTGTACAATTGGGTGTAGTTAAGGTTTTGAGGGACGATAAACCTAAGAATTTATTGGACAATCTTGTGTTCGAGGATTGGGATGATTTGGGTTCTCTTGAGAGTATATGATATCATGTCCATATATATATATATATATATATATATATACTAGGGTGTTCTCGTGCCGATGGCATGGCGATCTATCTGTTCCCGTGATATTTTGTCCCCGTACCGATGGCACGAAGATAAATTTGTTCCCGTGATATTTTGTCTCCGTGCAGATGGCAAGCTGATAAATTTGTTCCCGTGATATTTTGTATTTTAAACGTGTCACCAATATTTCAAATATAAATACTATATTTTAAACATGATAGCATGGGGATAAAATTTCTCCCGAATATTTGTGGTTATAAAACACGCACACTACCGAAATGGAGAAAAAAATAATTGCCTAAGATACTCATTTCACTCGAGTAAATAAAAATTGTCCATCAAATAAGGTTTTAAAATTATACATTCTCAAAGTACCTCGGGTTGGTTCAACTGCAGAATATTAGGATTGTTTTGCATGACTTTACAAAAAATACTAACAAAATATTAAATCTTCGATTTAATTTTTTTTTTTTTATATTTCAACTTACTTTTGAAATCATCTTTAATTAGAGCATTATGTGTAGTATGAATTTTTTCACATATGTAATCATACTCTCATTTTTACTGTACATATCACATAGTTGTATTACCTCTTATTCTTACATGTATAATAGGGTGTACCTGTACCGATGGCACGGAGATATATTTGTTCCTGAATATTTGTGATCTTCTCACACTCGTACCCGTGTTGATGGCACAGTAATAAATTTTCTCTCGAGTATGTGGTTGTAAAACACTCACTCCCATGTATGGTATTATTCATTTGTGATTAGGGTGTACTAATGGTGATGGCACGACAATAAATTTGTTTTCGGAATATTTTGTACCCGTATCGATGGCAAGACAATAAATTTGTTCCTGTGCCGATGGAGAATAGAATTATTGTTGTAAACAATTTAAAACGTAAATTATCATTTGTATTTTATCAAAAACGTAAGGGAAACAATCATATAAATTTTTAACAACATACGTACAACATTATAATACGTAATGTGCACCAATAAAAACTCAATTAAACATATGTAATTATAACGTGACTGGAAAAAAAACAATGACCAAAAAAATTCTTAAAAAACTAAATACATAATGTCAAGATTAATTTTAAAGTTCAAATCATAACTCCAATGCACATTTGAGAAGCTAATTGAAATACAAAGTGGGGCTTCGTTAAGTTGATCATAATTGTTTATTATCTGATTTAAACTCATAAAAATTGTGCAAAATTACATTTTTCTATTGGTAGAAGAACACATTTTCCTAATGGTAAGCCAAATAAAACCCATATGCCCGTTGATATAACTTCTTACAAACCTCTCTCTCTAGATGTCGTTTTTTGGGCATTTTGAAAGCGAGAGTGCTATCATGGTTCAATAACTTATTTTTTTAGCCCGTGTAGTGTACCCGCATTTCTTGAGCCCCATGTACTGTAGCAACATTTATTATTTACCCAATGACTACGTACTTCTCTCATGGACACACAACCAAATTGAATCTCAAACACAACACAAACCCAACAATAAAATCAATAAATCTTCATCCCATATATATGGGAAGTAAAACGAATGGAAAAGAAATATCTCAAACCAAACATTTTGGCCATCCGAGTAGTAAAGCTACCTTTGAAACACACAAAATGATTACATCTATTTTTAGTGATGTTGCCGAAAAACGATTAGATCTCATAAACTGATCCACACATACACTGGTTGGAACACTAATTCGGAACCCGAATTACAAAAAAAAATCAATGAACTACCAAATGGCAGAACTTCCAAAACAACCCTTAACTAATTTGAATAGCCATAGAAGTACCTGCAAAATGAAAAAATAAAAGGAAAGATCAGAGTGAGAGAACAATGTTTCCAATAAAAGAAACATAAATAAACTGTAAAAGGTGTAATTTAGTTTTTCTGCTCCTCACTTAAATAAACGGTGAAGAAGAAAAATAAATAAGACTTCAAAGTTGCAATAATTCAAACCCATGTAAACTGTATAATTAAAACCAAAATCATTTAAAGTTGTAGTGAGAGAAAGAGAGAGTGAGAGAGAAACTCAGATCTAGCCACCTGTTGAAATAGAAAAACATAATCAACCTGAGATCTATGACTTTGTAACGTAATGGGTCTATCACCTGTTGAAATATAATGCCTTAAAATCAAATTTGTAACTTAATGGGTCTTGTGAACAACCTGAGATCTATGACTTTGGCTTAGTGTGTGCGAAGGAAAAATATCAACCCAGTGGGCCGGTGTTGCTAGCAGCTGAACCTGACGGAGGCTCAAAATACGATGAGAAGAAAACTCCCAACCTGAGATCTATTTTTTCTCCCTTCACCACAACCTGACGGTGGCAATAATCTAAACCTGTGTTCAGAGTTGCAGTAAGAGAGAGAGAGAGAGAGAGAGAGAGAGAGAGAGAGAGAGTACCTCAGATCTTGATTGAAACTAAAAACATGAAAACGAAACCGTATATACAAAAAACCCATTGATCTGATATTTGTACCTGAAAAAGAGATAAAATGGTGAAAGCTAAGGTACCTGAAAACGGAGCTGATATTTGTACCTAAATCGAAGATCTGATATTTTTATCGAAATAAATGGGTTTTGTACCTGAAAAAAATGAAGAAAGCTAAGGTAGAGAGGGATCTGAAAGTTGGAGATGGATGGCGTAGATGGAGAATAGATGGGTTTCGTGGCAGGAGATAGAAGCGTAGAGCGTAGATGGAAGTGGCAGTTCGGTGGAAATGCCCTTCAAAGCCCTTTAGACGAAAAGGTCACAGCGTGCCCTTCAAAACCCGGAAGCTTAGCTATTGTATTCACTGAAGCGTAGCTATTGTATTCCCTAAAGCTTCTCAGATCTAAAAGGTCACAACGTGCCCTTCAAAACCCTCTAGACGAAAATAAAACAATAGCTATAAACATTGGGGAAAAAATTGATCGTGGAAAAATATTTACGTGTTGAGGGATTTATGGTTTTAGGGAGAACAATCGTAAGGCGAGATAGAGAGAGACAGCATTAGTTCTCAACTCAGATTCTTTTACTAAGGAGAGAGAGGGAGAATTGAAGACCTCGACCCTTGTGATTTTAGTGGGTACAAGCACGGGTCATTTAATGAATCCACTGTGCATATTGAGTTTGTGTGAAGATACGGAGAAAGTACATTTAATAGGTTGTACTTCAGCAACTCTAGTAAATGCGAGTCCCAACGAATTTTAAGTTCACGTGGATCATTCCTTGATTGATTTTAAGCCATTGGATTCAAATCCCTCCAACTTAATCTCAGCCACCAGTTAATAAAGACCAAATTCATCAGATTCAATCTCAACCGTTAGTTGGGGGAGACAAAAAACCCCTCCTCCTTTATATATATATATATATATATATATATTATTTGTTTATATGAACATAATTGGTACTCATGGTGAATCTATCGATCGAATTTTTGATGATTCTAGTTGTGATCGTGTTGATTAGGCATAAATACTTCATATTTATTCCCTTAATTATGATCTTTTTATGATCTCGTGCATCGTAATTAACTTGGATTTATCTCATATTTATGCTACTAACCTTTTTTAGTGAGTATTTCATGGTTTGTGTATTTCTATCATGTTTTACAGTTAATTCGTGCAAGTAGATGGAAGAGAAAAGCTGAAACAGTGAAATAAATGCAAGAAAAGGAAGTTGAAGGGCATTTTCGTAATTTTTCAGCATTAGCCCGTAGGTGGGGCCAACTGGAAAGTTGAAGTGCTTGAAGTCATAAGAATACTGAAAAAGACGGCACCTCAATCCAAATTACGATAAATAAATGCGAATTCGAAGATGAGAAGAATCAAAGATATCACGAAAAACGAACCAGTTCGGGTTCCTGAATAGACGAGTGAGCACACATTGGCATAGTAAGAGAGTTTTATTTTTATGTTAAGGTTCATGTAAGTTTAACATGTCCAGGGTTGGCATTGGGGTGTAGATATTATCATTTCACCCAATAATATTGTCAAATTTCTAGACATTCCTAGGGTTACCTCACTCCAGTATCCCAAGGACCCTGACCATCTCACGTCGTACTATGTTTTGTATAGGACCGTTTAATTTGCGAATCTTTACTTAAGTAATCGTAAGCCAGTACAGAGGAACCGCCTTTACCTATTGGTACTAGCATCACCATCAATCTCCCATTTACCATTTAGACGCACATGTTGTCCATCCGAAAGATGGAGGTACGCGACTGCGAGTGTCCTAACCTTATAGGCTTTCCTTGCATATATCATGATGACAACCAACATTCGTCTGATTCTTGGATATTTCATTTCATATTTCTTATCTAGGATTGGGGATGCCACTTTACACCATTCAGAGTCTCATGCTGTTGATGATACATTTTTTGCTACAGAGGATGATGATACATTTTTTGCTACGTCACGTTATAGTCCAGCGCCCAGACATTTGTCCCAAGTACCACATCCCCTATTCCTAACCATCCAGCTCAATAGGAGTCTGCTTTGGCTACTTAGCTCACCTCATTTCTAGCGGGAGATGAACAAGCTGTTATGACTACATGCGTAACAGACAACAGTGATTTATGCATAGTTAATTTCCTCACTAGAGAGATGGAAACTCATAGCCACTCATAGGGCTGTGTTTCGGCCGGATCGGATCGAAAAATGCCTATTCGGAAAAAATTCCGATTTTTTCGGAAATAAAATAACTATTTCGATTTCTGATCCGATTTTTTCGGAAAATTAAAAAAAATTCCGAATTCGGAAAAATCGGCAAAAATCGGAAAAAATCGGAAATTCACAAAATATATTAAAAATCCCGAAATTTCGGAAATTCCAAAATTTCAAAAAAATAAATTATGGATTTTCGATTACTCGAAATTCTCATTTTAAAGAAACAATGAAAATGGCTTAACCCAACATGTAAACACATGAGGATTTTGCTCATTTTTCATTTGTGTAGAAGTTAGGAGGATACTCTCCTTTTATAGAGCATATTTTGGAGCCCTCTCCCTCTCCCAACCGATGTGGGATATGGGAAACTTTCAAAAAATCGGAAAAGAAATCAGAAAAATCGGAAATCGGAAAATAATTCCAAAAAAATCGGAAATAATTCGGAAAAAAATCGAAAAAATCGGATCGGCATAATTTCGGAAAAATCGAAAAATCGGAAATTCAGAATTATTTCCGATTTCCGATCCGATTTTTTTTTAAAAAATCGGAAATCAGAAAATCGGAAATCGGCAAACTAAAATTTCATTCCAAATTCGAAAAAAATCGGATCGAAAATTGAAAAAATCGAAAAGTTCGAAAAAAAACATAGCCCTAGCCACTCATCAGGATTCCCAATACTAGTGATGGTCGAGGGAACAGTGTGACACGGAGAGGAGTGGTTGATCAGGTCCGTCAGGAGCTCAGGATGGTGATGATGTTAATGGAGGCGATGTTTGATTGTCGAAGATTGTAATTTTGTTTTTTGGATGTACTATTAAGAGATAAATATATTTGATTTGTTATGATGTATTTTATATTATCTTATATTCTATTGATTCATAGTTGTTTTGGTGGACATGAATTTATATTTTTGTATTGGATATTTATCACATGTATGTTATAACTATAGTGTATTCATTTTTTACATTGTTAAATTTCTCTACTAATTAGGGGCGGTAATTCGGGTTAGTCGTGTCACTTTCGCGTCGCGTTGATTTTAATCTGAGTATAAATTTTGGGTAGTCTTAAATCTATACAAGTAATCGTGTCATGTTCGGATCATTTCGGGTTATTATCGTAAACAGGTTATCGTGTCAAAAATTGCAATCCCTACTACTAATAGAATTTTTGAGTTGCATGCTTATAGTTGATATTTTCTAGTATATATGATATTAATGTTGTCTCTGGTCATGTTGAGATATGAATATGATGTTATTAATTTATCTACGTTTGACCGTGTTCACATTCACCGAAAAACTCATTGTGATATTTCTAGGAGAGGTGAGAGGCGATGGACTCGAGCAACCACTTTGTTTTAACTCTAAATGCATGGTTTTTACCATGATAATGGTGGAGAGGGAGATATCATATCTCTTATTCCCAAAAAACTCTTCTCTAATACCTTTTCTCTTCAAGAGCTCCCTTAAAATGTAAGGAAACAAGGGTTATTTATACCAAAAACCAAGCCAAGTGGGTTGCCACATATCGAATATATTGTGGAGACATGTGTCAAAAAACTGTGGTGACACGTGTCCTAGTTTGAATGACATGTGTACCATAATATATATTGCACCCTAAATATTAGAATATTGTCTAGTTGATGCATGAATAATACACAAATACACGTAATATGTTGAACGCTCACAACAATATCTAAGTCGCATAAACACATGTGGTATTATGAGATTTTATCAAGATTAATTATTTCTAATCTGATTTAATAATTAAACGGGAGGCTTATCGTTAAGACCCTCCCACATTTTTTCCCTCATGCACATTGTTGATGTGTTGATGCCTGTCTGAAACATATCGACTGTGTGTACGAAACAATTTTAGTCGATTTTGTTGTGTTCGATCAACCTTTGGATCATGGGCATTGGTCTCATATCTCATATTTTTATCTCTTGATTTATTCCGATGGACCTCATGATCAGTCCTTTTATGTTAATGATATACCTTGGGTTTGTTCGGTTGCCCACTGTTTTGGTTTGGAAGAGTATTTGGGAGTTTCCCCCATTCCTATAAAATGGACATGTATCCACGATTGTGGTTGTTCGTGACTTTTTTTACTACCATAATCAACAAATGTTGGTAACACTGAATTTTAAAGTGGCCCATGTTTCGAGCAAGATTTCGTGCATACACGTGTTGGTGGCTTGCTCCATTTAGGCAAGCTTTTGTGCATATAGATGTTGGTGGCTTGGTCCATTTAGGCAAGATTTTGTGCATACACAGTCTAGTGGCTCATCTAAATCATGCCGATATTTTAAATAAGCACCTTACTGGTGACTCGCTAAATTTAGGTGAGGTTTTGAATACTAACTCACCTGCTTGGCGACATTTTAAATAATCACCTTCTTACTAACTTACCAATTTTGGTAAGGATTTTATGAGTTTGGTGGAAGTTTTATTATGGTCATATTATAACTACTTCATTATTCACGATCAAGCTTGATGGAAGTATTATTATGGTCACATAATAACTACTTCGTTATCGTCAATAAAGCTTGGTGGGAGTAAAAAATAGTGTTTGCTTGGCGACTTAACTCAACCCTTGCTAAGGTTTTCTCAATAATACACCTTGAAAGGTGACTTAGCACAAATTTTTCTAAGGTTTTCTCAAAATCACACTTTGTAAGGAAACTTAGTGTAAATTTTGCTAAGGTTTTCTCAAGTTTATGCTTTTAAGTCGACTTAGAATGAATCTTGGTAAATTTTTCTTGAGTTTACACTTTGTAAGTAAACTTATCACAAATCTTGCTATGGTTTTCTCGAGTTTACGCTTTCTGAGACAACTTAAAATAAATCTTGCTAAGGTTTTCTTAAGTTTACGCTTTGTAAGTCAACTTTACACAAATCTTTCTAAGGTTTTATTTACACTTTATAAGTCAACTTATCATAAAACTTTCTAAGGTTTGTTTACGATTTGTAAGTCAACTTAATAAAAAACTTGCTAAGGTTTGTTTACGCTTTGTAAGTCAACTTAGAAGCTAATTTTTAAGGTTTGTTTACACTTTATAAGTCCACCTATCAACTAACTCATAAGGTTTATTTTTCTCAATAATAGCGTCTGATTAATGACTCGTTCAGATCACGATGAGATTTTTATCAAAATTGTGCACCTTCTTGGTAACTCGTTCAGATCATGATGAGATTTTTATCAAAATATTGCACCTTCTTGGCGAGTTTTGTAATATAATGCACCACTGAGGGTGACTTACCACTATGTTGGTAAGTCTTTTGTAATATAATGCACCATATGTGAAGGATGGTTCTTCGATGAGTTATGTTAAGATTAATCGATGAGTTTGTCAAATGAACGCTCTAATTTCAACTCTTCATAAGTTGATGTAATTTCATAGAGGGTAGTCTTCTCCCTATCACTTAATCTATTGAAAATCACGGTGGCCAAACTGGCGCCTTGTATGTAAAGTAAATCAGTATTATATTGCGGCTTTGGCAATTTGATTCTGAACTTTCTTAGATGATGCTTTGTCAATCATGAATCACTGGGAGCAAAAAATTAGTTCAGTAATCTCTACTACTTTAACTCTCAAGGCTCATCAATCTAACCTTATCACAAAGGTTGTCAAATAAGCTTTAATCTAAAAAGCTATGTTACATCATAATATCCATTTTCCCCCTTTATTTTATTTTGTGACAAGATAAAATAAAATAAATTACATATTCTATTTTTGAATGTCCACTCGAAAAATAAAAGCAACCTAATCGTTACATTTCATTGGGTATGTCTCAAACTGACATATCTTTAAACAATGGCCTGACGTTTATGCAACTCAATATCTGACTCATTCAGAGGTTTCTGCAAAATAATATAGTGTTTTTGAGACAATAATATAATATTTCAAGTGGTTATTAAAAATTAAGAAATATTCAAGTGCAATTCTCATCATGCACATTTTATTTTATTGAATGCAATAAAATAAATTGAAGTGCGGCGATATTTGTGCAATGAATCATAGCAACCAGTTCTAATAGGCCTATCATGTATAAAACCTTAATATCGTTTGACCACACGTTAATTTTGAGGATGTATATGATCTCAAGGTAAATCGCGAGTTGGAAAAAGTACTCAAAATATTTTGCCAATGGTTCATAATATATGAATTATGTTCAATATGATCTCAAGCTAGCAAATGTTAATGAAATATTCAAAGAAAATCTTCATTATACCTCTATATTATATTTAATGTAATAAAATAAAATAAACTCAAAATAAGAAAATATATTGTCGCCTCTATTTTTAAAAGTCTTGTCAAAATGATACAAAATAGCAGTTGATTTATTATTTTAGGAAAATAAATATGTAGCTATAATGAATATTGAACTATTCAATTAATGGTCGAGTTCAAAAGCTACACAAACATGGGATATCTCAACATAGCATATCTCGACAGAACAGAAAGTCATGTAAGGCATGATATATTTATAGTAAAGCCTTTGTTTAAGTATGTATATATTAAGTACCATCATGTCCAAGATTTTGGAACGATCCAATCAATCTCAATATGCATCATATTCTCCGAGTCTAAAAAACTGAGATATATATAGATTCTCTTTAAGGTCCTATCAAATACCATATCAAAATACCAAAAAGATACTTTAGCATTTGAGCTACAAATAGTAACTATTCGTTTTCGACAGTTGTCATGCAAAAAGATAAGAGAGTTTGAATGTTTCATTTTTGTCGTTTCAACCTTGCAAGCTTCAATGATAATTATTTACTTGGTATTAATCCTGATACAACATCATCCATGACTCAAGCAACCAAACCTCTCCATTCCAAGAGCCATACATATATATCTGTAGGTTAGGTGTACTTTTAATTTTGCCAATAGTTGTCAACATCTTTTGCCTTTAAGAATTTTTTTGGTACCATACCATGAGGTGTCTGGGCCAGTTTACGCGCACCTCGACTAATCCCCATTTGCAGTTCATGGCTTCCACTGGTCAAACATTATTTTGATAGTGTCGGGGATCGAACTGGGAACCAAGAGGCTTGGTTGAATGAACAAGGGACCAAACCCAATCCTCCAACCCATGTTCTACCAACAGTTTTGGAGTAATATAAAAGACAACCTCTTCAACTTTGTTAAAAAGTGTTGGAACCAGAATGACTATCCGACCAATATGAATAATAATTATGTGACTTTGATCCCTAAACCAGATAATCCTGAGAACATTAGTCAGTTCCGCCCTATCACCCCCTGCAATGTCTCATATAAAATCCTTTCTAAAGTGATAGTGAATAGACTGAGACCCATACTTTGTCGGATCATTGACCCACATCAGGCTAGTTTCCTCCTAGACACATAGACTTTAGATAACATCATTATTACCCAGGATATTATTCATACCCTTATGAAGAAAAAGGGTAAGGCCGGTGGTTCTATACTTAAAATTGACGTTGAAAAAGCCTATAACAAAGTTAACTGGGACTACCTTGAGGAAGTTTTAAATTGGTTTAATGTAAATAGTGGCTTTATAAATTTGATCGTGAGTTGTGTGAAGAATACCTCTACCGCTATCTTGTGGAATGGCTCCCCATTACCCAGTTTCATCCCCACCAGGGGTCTCAAGCAGGGGGACCCGCTTTCCCCATATTTGTTTATGATGTGCTTGGAATACCCCTCTGCTAGCATCTCTGATAAAGTTCAAAAAGGTCAATGGAAAGGCATCAAAACTTCCCCTAATGACTTATGTATATCGCACCTTTTCTTTGCGAACGATATCATCCTATTTTCTAACACGAATACTAGCTCATGTGAGGCTGTTTTGGGAACCCCTGAAGAATTTTGCCACATTTCTGGCCAAAGAGTTAGTTACTCCATATAAAAAAAATTGTCTCTCCAAATATCCCTAGATCCAAAGCTATGGAGCATAGCTATAAATTTAGGATGAGCCTCACTGATAATATGGGTACTTACCTGGGTGTTAACCTTGTTCACGGTAGATTTAATAATGCCTACCTTAAAAATGTCATGGAGAAAGTTTAAAAGAATCTTACTGGGTGGAAATCCAAACTTCTGTCTTTTGCGGGTAGAACCACTCTTGTCCAGTTTGTTACGTCTACGATCCCTACATATAATATGCAAACCGCTCTCTTCCCCATAAAGACTTACAACACTCTTGATAGGCTTAATAGAAACTTTATGTGGGGAAGCAACGAGAGAAATAAAACGTACATTTGGTCAGTTGGGATAAAGTGTGTAGACCCAAAGTTAGGGGTGGGTTGGGCATTAGAACGATTCACAATAATAATACAACAATGATTGCCAAACTAGGCTGGAATATCATGAATAATAGTGGATCCTTGTGGATCAATTTCATCACAAATAAGTATAAAGTTGATCCCAACCCTAAATTATGGTGTAAGAAATTTAAGACCTCCCACATTTGGCATAACATATTTAAATATAAAGATGTCCTCATTAAGAACACGAAATGGATAATGGGAAAGGGTTATAAAATTAACATCATGAAAGATTGGTGGTGTGGTGACGCATCTCTTGCATCTAGAGGTGGACAAACCTCCATGGATGAAGAATATGTTAGCACACTCTTAATCGTTAACAGTGTTTAGGACCTTAATAGGATTCAGCAGGGGTTCAATGGCACTATTGTGGATGAAATTATTAATAAGCCACTTCCCAAAAGGGGTATGAGGGAGGATAAACCATCTTGGCATCCTAATAGCAATGGTAAGTTCTCTATTCACTCTTGCTACGATATTATCTCTTTAGGAGATGAATCCACCCCCATGGAATGGCTGGAAGAATATTTGGAATCTTGGAATCCCTTCCAAGTTGAAACATTTGCTTTGGACCCTTATCCATGGTAAATTGCTCACTAATTCACATAGAAAGATATGAGGTCTAACCATAGACAACAGGTGTTCTCGATGCTCTTATAGGGAAGATCTCAACCACCTTTTCAAAAATTATTTTTTTGCTACCCATGTTTGGCAAAACCTCAGCACTCCACTCACTCGCCCCCAAGGTATGTTATATGACTTTACTTCTTGGGTGACCGCAAATGTTTGGAATAATGCGGATAATTATTGGTATGTTACTTTCATCTCATACCTTTGGTGTATTAAGAAAGCCTGTAATAAAATTATTTTTGATAATGTTAGCTTTACCCCTTCTACGGTTAATAAACTTATTTATGATCTTAGTTGTGATATCTTCGAAGCTCATAATAACCAAGAAGGGGAAATCTCTAGCACGTACACTAATGCTAGTGATTGTATTTCATGTACTCACATCATCCAGATTGATGGGAGCTTTGACATTATTAGTGGGATGGGATCTTTTAGAGGTGTCGTGTGGGATGAGGATGGCAGATGGATTGTTGGCTTCACTGGGCGTATTCAAGGAACAAAAATCCCACTAAGAGCTGAACTGGAAAGTATCTTCCATGGTCTGAACATTTCCTCAGGGATAATTGGGAGTATGTTTGCTTTAAGACCGATTGTTTAGAAGTCGTCATGCTCTTGGAGTCGGAGGATAGAGGAAATCACCCCTTACAAATATCATTGAAGATTGATGTGAGCTCGTCAACTGACTCAAAGCCAAGGTCATCCACATTTTGAGAGAAAAGAACACCTAGGCGGATTGCATGGCCAGAATTGCTAAAGACTCTCAGGAGTCGAATTTAGAGTATGAGAATGGCCCAGAGCGACTCCTTGTGATGCTTGATCGTGCTGATATAGATAATACCATATTCTAGGGTTTCTTATATTTTTTTTGTTCGCTTTCCCTTTTGCAACAAAAAAAAAAGAGGATTCTCACACTAGTTTATTTCATTTTTCCTATTTCAACCTCATAATTTTTTTAACATGTCACAGACCACGTATATGCAATGGATAGTTTCTGACAACATGAATGCATGATATGTGCATTTAATGAAAGAATTTCAAGTCTACTAAAAAAATTACGAAAAGGTTCTTTGACGATTCACACAAGAGAAGATAAAAGAAAACTTAACCGAATAATCATTTATCGACCAACCAGGTTTTGACCTAATATAAATAAGTGTATTTACAAGATCTCTTGAAAATTGTGTGTTAGAGGTGTCACACGGGGAAGAGAGGTTTTTAATGTTTTTTCAGTGAAAACTGTGATGTGTCAGAGGTTATGTAATGTCTGAAAATAAACCACCAGAGGCTTATTCAAAGCAATTGAGCTCCATCTTTTCTCATCAAATGAGGTTTATCATTTTTTAACTCCAAATTAATTCGGTTTGTACAACCGTGATAAGTCAGTTTGATATTATCATGGTGGATCAGTTTATACATATCATAGTAACAAATCAATGGTCCCTCAATCGTGTTTCAACTCTGAGTTGCCTCAACCACTGGTCCATCGTATTTTTATCTCTCAGATGTGTAGGTTTATCAAAGTTTCAAGTTTTAATCAATAGTGAATTGATGTGATGGGTCGGTTTTCATTCTAAGAGCATCCATAAGGGTGGATGCCCACATTCATTAGATTTTGAGAATCAAAGTGGGTTTACCTTTCTTTCAAAAAGTCCCGTGCAAAATAGTGGAGTTTCACAAATTTGTAAAGTAGTTTTTATGAACTAATGTTGTTCATAGGAAATAAAAAAAATATTTCTTAGGAACAACATTTGTTCGTATGAATTGTTATGGACTAATGTTGTTCGTAAAAATCCAAACTTTATTTGGTACGAACAAATGGATTTCGTAGGAACTCTTTAGAGAATTTGTTGCCATTCTCCAAATTTGGAGAATGCCTACAAATCCAATTACAAAATATGCTCCGTCGTTTACACCATTTGAGGGTTACCCTTTTGCATATTTATAATTTTCTTTGGCTTCTTCCCCCACCACTTCTTATGCTCTAAATAATATGGTGTGTCAGCGGTTAACTCTTAATATCATGGTTAGTATATTGATGATGACTCGATTATAAGTGAGTCAGTTTTTAAATCTCAGAGTTTTAGTCATTTTTGAAGACCCATCTGTAAACTCAAATAGTATAAATTTTTATTCTCTTTTTGTACCTCAATTACTAATCAAAAGAAAACATAGGATGTGGGTTTGAAACAAGTACCACTGCTGTGTTGATTTTGAAACAAATATCAACACTGGCCATTCCCAATTTGGGACTTGGAATAAACTGTTGTGTTGATTTTGAAACAAATATTAACACTGGCCATTCCCAATTTAGGACTTGGAGTAAACCCAAAGTTTATCGTATTTTGAAATATTCATTATACTTCACATCTCATAGCCGCATAGGTTTGGACAGTTTTTGAATCAATGGAACCTCATTTTTAATTTTTAAACGGCACAACATATAATGAGTTGATATGGGATGTCCAAGGTGATTTGGTTTTGAGTTTTGACATCCATGGTGAAACATTTATGGGTTTAATGACCAGAATCTCTAGTTTTAATATCCCGCAGTGGATCGATTTAAACCCAGGTGAAAATCTATGGATAGCAAAGCCTTTTGATTTTCGATTCTCAAAGAAATAAACTAGTGTTGTGTCAGTTGAACATGTGTATTTTCTTACTCCAAAAAATATAAAAGGCACCGAAAAATAAATTAAAACCTATTATATCGACTCTTTTTTTTCAATATGTACTACTGTTGAGTAGCCTGTACCGTCTAGTTGGTAACAGAGATTAAAAAACCATCAATTTTGCCAGGGAGCTTTCAGCTATTGTATCAAAAGCATTGTAACACCCCGTATTTTGGGAGTATTTTAAATTACACATGTACTCGTAATTCTTGAAAAATAAAATGAATTGAATAAATGTTAATTAGAAAATATATGGATTAATATTTATGTGTTATTATTTTTACTTGTGTGATAAGTTAATAAAAACATGTTATTTTGCATTACGTTGTAAGAGAGTAAAATCGACGGGTTAGACGGTATCTCATTCTGAATGTGCGTGTGGGTCGTGTTGGGAATGAGATGAAAAATTTATGTTAGGTGAATCAGATGGTAATATTGATTGCACCAATGATCCGGAATGGGTCGAGGTAGTCAGATATGGTACTCCGGGGTTGTAATCGAGTTCCAGGGACTTTTTAGGCTAGATGGGAACCGTATAAGGGCATTTGGGTCATTTTGCACATAACACTTAGCCTAATTTCGGGATTGGGGTTATATCTAGGGAAGGTGGATGGAGTAGGAAGACATTCCACCATCTAAAGGAGTTATGGTTTAAGAGAGAAGAAAAAGGAGAAGGCAAAACTTAAGACAAAGTGAGGGATCAATCCGTGAAGAGAATTGGAGCCATTTCGGGCCTAGAACTATTGCGTAAAGAACATCCATAGAGAAGAAATCAGAATTCCTAAGTTATAAAGGCAAGTGTTTATCTTGCTTTTATTATTTATGTAGTGTTAATATTTCATATCAAAATTTGGTGTAGGAACATGAATTCTGGGGTGGGATTCACATGTAAAATAGTCTTTTTAAAAATGAAATTATAGAGGAATAATTTGATTGTAATATCATAGTAAATCTGAGATGATTCGTGTTAAAAAGTTGTGATCTTTAGTGGATAATATGATAATTGATGTAATGTTGAATTAGAATCAAGAAGTGAATGATTCTTGATAAACTATGTTGAATCCCATGAATTGATATATGTTCGGATGAATTCAGATGTAAAAATGAGAATTATTATGTTTAGGATTGATAGAGAGATTTTATTCTGGGTTTGATTGAGATTGGGTATGCATATGGTTGATGGGAGGAAGAAGCAACCCGTTAAAAATTAGGCCCACTACTCAGGGTAACCGAACCAGTTCGTTGGGCAGGGGCGAACCGATTCGCCCACCGAACCGGTTCGGATAGCCTAGGCGAACCGATTTGCTGGGCAAGGTTGTCCCACTTTTTGTTAATTGGTTTTTCATATGCCGTTGAGGTTCTATCTTGGTTTATAGAGTTCAATAAGTGATTCATTACTTATGGGAATCCATAGGAGATACTACAACCTACCTAGGGTTAAACGGGAATAAAATTCGGGTACAAGAATACGAGTGTTTTAGGGTGAAGGACACTCGGGATACAATTTATGAAATTGGGTTGAGATTTTGAAAAGAGTTAGTCTACAGGCCGTAGTAGAATAGATCTGTGGCCAGAATTATGATGTTTATGAATCTATAATAATTAAGTGAATACTTATTTCCAGAGTGGGGGTAGACTCGAGAATGGTGGACTAGTGCTACAAGTGATTTATGCACGTTAAGTCGATTGTATATATATATATATATATATATATATATATATATATATATATGTATATATATATATTTGTGTGATTGATATATGTGAACATACCTACTCTATGGATGATATCGTTGGAGGTTGGCGTAGTGGACGACCCACCTTAGCATGACCAGTAAGTGTTAGGTCGGTTCCTCGGGTCATAGGACTGTTTCATGACCATTGTATGTGAGTTTAGAGTCTAGTGGGGTAATGTGGTATGGTTATGACCCACCAATGTATGTCTATGACCACCTCCAGTTATGTATTTACGATTTGGGTTCGGTAGTGAGATTCTGACCTGGTGGCCAAGGAGTAGTAAATGATGTACTTGGAGCCTGATAGCATGCTAGGGAATGCATCCATGAGGTCTCAGCTCTAAGGATGCGGTTATACGTATATGTATGTGTACGAGATATAATATGTATATATGTATATATGAGTGTTATACGTATATGTGTGAATTAAATGAATGTGTGAACATTGAAATTATAACTAGTGTAAAGTTATGTGAATCAGTTAATGATAAGATTATAATTGAGAATTATAATGATAAAGCTTATGTGACAGATAAGTGATAAACAAAGCAAAGTAAAATACGTATAACACGGTTGGGCTAGAGGATTAGTGTGTTGGGTTAAGTTGGATGATTACACTAGTTTAGGAGAGTAGTATGACTAGGGAATTAAAATGAATGCGTTAGGTGCGCACTATAGATAAGGGGCAGGGATTATCTCAAGTGAGTGTGACACCAGTTTAAATACGAAGGATTATGCTAAATTTGTAGTCTTATATTTTGAATACTTGCAAAATATTTTCAAATGGTTTTGGGTTTTGACCCGTATTAAAAATTCTTTTTACAAAACCTTTTAGGTGCTCAGCCATAGGGATGGCAGGCTTAGCTATCCTTCCAGTCAGACGATGCGGCAATAGCTGTAGATGCCCACAGGGATTGATTAAACGCATCTATCATTGTTATCTAGATAAGATATTTACTTAAGGTTATATTTCGGGCATATCTCCCAGTTAGATAGTTAGTGTATTATTCAAACTTTATTTTATTTTAGTTTTAGTTGGATTATTGTATTGGGATTAACCGAGAGTTATTCGGGTAATTTATTATTCCATCCCTCTGTATTCATTGCATTGTCGTGGTGAATGTGTATTTTAATTGCAGGAATGGGTTGTTACATTGGTTGAAAGTTTTTTTTTTAAATTTAACACCAAGTTTATTAGGTTATTAGTAATTGATTTGGTTTCGACGGTGATGCTAAGGATGAGCCAGACTAAGATTCCTATTTTATTTTAGTACAGGATTGGCCATCCGTTATTTAAATAGGCAGGGTTTCACAAGCATATCTTTTAGCTATAAGTGAAGATATAAAGTGGTGATCTATTTTCTGATCGAGTAATAATTGCTACACACTACCCACTACCCATGTGGCCTTGTCTGTAAATGTAACATGCAATCATTGGTTTTGAAAATAACTCAAGATACCAGAGTATAAAAGGTTCCCAACTTGCACTATTTCAACATATATGATTATTTTATTTCAATAGACATAATTATTTTTACATGGCGTACAAGGCAATAAAAAACTCTTTAGTAAAAAAGGACAACATGTTTTCTGATAGTGGCCTTCTTACATTCGGCCCTGATTTAATGAGTTTTGTTGACCACTGCATCACATCACTTATGTCCAATGTAATAATTAGTCTCATATGGGTATTAACTAGAGGACATTAATAAGATTTATGCCATACATAAATAGGATCATTGTACTCTTTTGTCATATATGTTTGTACACGATCAAAATTTTCATTTAATAAGAAATATATTATCTATTTAGGATATAAGATCAGTCGTAAGAAAAATGAAATCAACTTCAAATCTATATTTTCAAGTTCCAAAAGCTTAGTCAATCATCTCTCAGGAGTAGTTCTTAAACCATAATAAAAATAACTTTATGGGTGTGAGTCACAACTGAAGGCGAACAACAATCTACTATTATACAATGATATTGTGCTTTTGTGAATACCATTGAAGGAATCAAAGTTTTAGGTAAAAATCCACATGAATGTGCAACTTGATTTTTTTTAAAAATAATTTTCATAGATGCAGGAACATTTTCAAGGTCATTATAATTTATGAGTTACACACGAAAATCTACTACAATAGTTAGATGACCTACTAATCTCACATAATATCCCCATGAAAATATCCGTTAACATGTATGCACATTCTCATTAAGCATGATAATGAATCACAACTACGCAATACACAAATCGTGTAGCCTTTTCTAAATCTTGATGCAATTCATGTAATTATATCCAGGATGACTAAAAAGACTATATTTCAAGGAGAGAGGTTGGAGTTCTTATCTGAAATAGCATTAGATGAATATCTTCCATGTTCATGAGCAAAAAGTTACAGCATCAACACCTTTCTCCATTTCTTTCGAGCTTTTCGTGTACGAATAAGGGATTACGTAATAAGAATAATGAATACCTCCCAAACGGAGTCGCCAAATGTAAGAGATTAGTTTAATCTGGGAAAATATCAGATTTTGATACGTATTTTACTTAATCAAATTTAGTTGCACCTATGTATCCGTCATAGTCAGAATTAAATCCAACATAGCTCGTGGGTTTGTACTATTCATCGAAAAACTCATTGTGGTGGTTCTCGAAGAGATGAGATGTGGTAGACTCGAGCAACCTATTTGTTTTAACTCTAAATACATGGTTTCTACCATGATAATGTCGGGGAGAGGGAGATATCATGTCCCCTATTCCTAAAAAAATCTTCTTTAAGGCCCTTGATCTTCAAGAGCTCCCTTAAAATGCAAGGAAGTAAGGCTTATTTATAGGAAAAACCAAGCCAAGTGGGCTGCCACATGTCAAATATATTATGGAGACATGTGTTAAAAAGCTAACAGTGACATATCCTAATTTGGATGACATGTGTACCATAATATATGTTTCACCCTAAATACTAGAATATTGTCTAGTTGATGCATAAATAATACACAAATACGCATAATATGATGGATGCTCATAATAATATCTGAGTAACATAAATGATGATGCTAAGAATCACCACTTAAATTTATATGTAGCTTAAGCTCTAGTTATGTATAATAATGGATATGTAGGTACAAAAATAGTAAATATAAGATAAGAGGATGAGAGAGATGGAAGGCATCGAAATATAAGTGGTTCATCCTATTAGGCCTACTCCATTGTGCAAGTATGTAATGTATGCATATAAATTAGGCACTAATGGCCATGTGAATACAACTATAAAACTTTGTCTCTATACTTTGTTGTTGGATAGAGTTTCAACTAGGGTTTCCAATATTTGATCCCTGTAATAAAGAAGAAGAATGCTTATATAGGCTTGGGGTGTGCAGTGCGCCCTCAAGCATGTAATAGGCATGCATGAGATGAGGAAACCAACCGGAGTTAGCCACTTATTCCTGACGTAAGTATGTCATGATGATGAAATATTCTCTCACGTAGGTGAGAGATCTTGTTATAACAATATGATCCACATGGACTGATGATGTACCTGTCACGTGTGCCATCTGAAATGTAGGCATCGACTCTGATGGTCCCAGTCAAGCCGAGACTGATAGAGGCGGTCTTCTAAGTAAGAAGTTATGTAGTTGATTCTGAGCACTGTCTCGACTTGTCAGGGTGGGATAAAATCGAGACGAGATGTACCAAGAGGGACCATAGTGAGCTTTATTTAATGTTCATAGAGTGCTGAGGATGAGGTCCCAGAGGTTGAGACCGTGGAGGGTTGCCCACACTGTTACGACCGATGTACAGATCCGTATGATGATTGTTGAGTAATGTCGGCTGAACCATTTTGGGTTTGTCCAAATACGAGACCACATTTATGTATATTAAGAAACCCTAGCCCTTAGTCATTAACGTGAGTGTAAGGGTCAGGGATACTCTCGGTTGACCCCCTGATGAGGATGAGACCCCCTAGCATCAGAGGTTTTCTTTTAGGACGTGTACGTGTTTGGCTGAGGTTTATGCATCTTTTACATGTCTCATATGCATCTGTCAGTCATGTACACTTGGGGTGACATATGTCACAAGCCCTATGGTTTGGTGTGTTTCCAAGGATGGGTGGATGTAGGCCTGCTGCCCTGAGGATTCGTTCCCTAATTATTTGATGCTTTGTTTTCTATAAAAAATGATTTCACTACTAAAATACCCAAAAATCAAACATTTTCTCTTCCTTTCTACTTTAAAAATTGTTATACCTTAAGCTTATGTGACCTTTATGGACGCCCTCTTTCTCTCTCTTCAAACCAGTGATTTCAGGTTACTCTGATGCTTCCTTATAATCTCCAAGTCATCGTCTTTTTTATGTAACCATTTTTCCTTACCCTTCTGTGTGTTCCACCATTGATTTTTTTGTGTTTTCTAGTTTTTCATTTTATGTCATATTTTAAGTCTTTTGGCATGTTATTGGGGGGATTTTAGGTCTGCATTGGTAGGTTGTTGGTTGTTTTAGGTGGTTGGGACACCTTTGAGGTGATTTGTAGGTTTAGGACCACTTTTCGTGAATTGGTTGAATTTTTTGGTGGTGTTCTGATCGTCTTCTTTGGTGGCCTATTATTAGCTGAAATTTTAGGGAAAACGTTCCATTTACCCCTTTAGATCTTTTAGTCAACCTTAGGTAACATTAAAGTAGTTTTGATGTTCAAAATACTTTACGAGTTACTTGACCAATTCCCACATCTCAGTGCGACCATATTTAGGGAGATACATAAGGGTGAAGCTAAGGCCGAGGATAAGTGCGAAGTCGAGGAAAATCCCACGCGTCGAATTTATCTAATTCCATTGGCTGTGATACCCCCTTTTATTATCAGGATTAGTTATGAATCCATAACTGGAACCTCGTCTCAGGGGTCACAGTTGGTATCATCTTCTTAGGGCTATAGCCCTTTCGCTTCTTAGCAGTCTAAGGTCTCTTTTGAGGAGGCCATACATCTTCCCTCGTCTCGTCTGGAAGACTCTAAGGCTACTAGTTCTCGCAATTATGATCAGTCTTTTGAAGCCTCGATCTCCGAAGAGCCGAGGGTTACTGTCTCACATCCTTTACCCCGATGGTTATTCCCTTATCTTACATGTCTAATAATGAGTTCAACGAGAGATTTACTAGTGGTGTCCCGACTATTGAAATTAAGGATGATAGTGATTCTAATGTTGAGGATCCACTTAATACCTTTTATGCCCAGACCTTCCATTCCACCATCAGAGAGATAAGTTTATTGGCTTGGAGACATATATATGGGATCAAGCCATCCATCCATATGAGAGTTTCGGTCGACAGAGAGAGGGACTATGATGGTCGAGATAGTGAGATAGTTGTCTATGACCAAATGCTTCAGACTACTCATCCACCCCACTGTACGAGTTATCTTGGCTAGCCTAGGGATTTCCCCAGCTTAACTCTTGCCCAATTCTTAGAGGATTATCCCCAGTTTAATTTATCTTTGGAAGCTAGTTTACAACATCGACCTTCCAGTTAGCATTTTTTGGGCATGCTATAACGTGTCTTGCATGAAGACTCAACCTGACTATTATCACCTTGGGGCCAGAAAGCCCGATAACAAGGTTCTCATGGTTAACCATACTTCAAACCATCATTGGAATCCTCGATACTTTTTTATGTTGGGATTTTAGGAGTTCGACTCTGATGTTGCATGTAGTGCCTCAAAGTTGAGGGCCCCTCAAAGGTGGGCCAACGCGTCCATATCTTCCAAGCTTGACCCTAGCCTTAGTATTGATGATCGAGGGAAAATTGACAAAATAAGGGGTTACATAAATATGGTGGCCTGGCTGAGTTTAAGTATTTGATGGTCCCCTGCCTACCTTGAAAAGACGGGTCTGGGGGTTGATCGCCTGATCGAGTTATGTAAGTGATAAGTTTTCCAACTGTTGTGTCGTCTCTGACTATTCTTTGCGGATATTAACCTCGTATTTACTGCAAATCATCCACCTAACACTCTAGATGAGATTTGGCAAATGTCTTCTCTTAGCCTTCCCAACATTGAACAAAATAGGCAAGAAGCCCACAATGACAACCATGAAGAAGAAGTTTACCACTGGTGGGCCCGTCGAGGCCAAGGGTATATAAAAGATAAAATAACCAACTGTTGAAGGGTCTATCCCCCTCCTGAAATAAAGAAGTCAAATGGATCATTCAGCAAGACCAGTAAAAGGTTGGCCTATGCCATCACAACATCAACAGACATGGATTTATCGTCTCGTCTGGGCTAGCTCTCCCTCAGCTCGGATTCCATCATTGGAAATTCTAAGAGAGCCAAAGTTAATGTGACATCTATTTTTCCTGAGTCCGATAGGAATTTTTTGGGGGCCATAGACGCACCTCTTCGCTGTGATTTCAGCCTCCACCATGCTATTTAGGTACCTTTTGAATTCATTATTACATATTGACTGAATTTCTTCCTAGGCATTTATTTTTCCCAAGTGTTTTCTCGTCTTATATTAATTCCTATTTTCCTTTTTATAATATATGTTGTCTTTTATCAAGGTTAGTAAATGGGTTCATGAGAAGGTCCCCTAAATCCAACAGGCCGAGAAGGCCATTTAGGTCGAGAAAGACCTGAAGAAGGAGTTGCACAGGAATAGCATTGACCATCATAAAGACGTTCATGCCTTGAAGAAGAATAACTCAGACACTTTTGAAGCTCTGAGAAAAGAACATGACGAGGCTTTGAAGGCCCTGACTATAAAGAAGGAGGCCGACATTTTTACTACTATCAAGAAGGCCAAGGAAGAGGTTGTGAAGGATTCCATTGACAACTTCAAATATTCAGACGAGTTTTGTGACAATGGCTACCAATATCTCGAACGAAGGGCGAGGATGGCTTATCGTTGGGCCTTCCTCAAATTTCCCGAGGTTCGAAGGTTGTTACAAAAGGAATTTGAATCTTTTGACCTCACTGACCCCTTGGTCATCACCACCCTAGCTGATGTGGAGGTTGAAGACACTATAGAGACAACTGTCCACACAGCATCGGAAACAACCGATGCTAGTCGAGTGGAGGATGAGGCCCAAATGGAGGCAATAGCTGACGCCATGGAAGGGGAAGTCCAGATAGCTAATAACGGTCAGACTGAGGCCGAGAACCCAATTTTGGGTGGCCGCCTGTGTCCTAATACCCTATTTTATTGTACAACTTATATATTTCTTTGCTTTATGAACACTGTTTGTAGCATTAACTCTAAAAATCTTCTTGCTCATTTTTTTCCTGATGATATGTAAGGCCAATAGTTTAATTCCATGATCTATTTTTTGACTAAGTGATGTGTTTGCCATTTTTATAACTCTTCACTTAGAGTTCTTTGACTATTATGCTTTTTGCTTACACATTACTTGGATATATATTGCATTCATCATAAGATTCCAATGTTGAACTCAACATAAAAGTGATGATTTTTAATTTGTGTTTTCTACCACGTTGTGATGTCATACAACGGTCCCCCACTTGGTGTTATTATGAGTGCATGGTCGAGACGAGTCTCTCTATGCCCTCTCATATCACCAAGTGAGTTATGACCTTTAATTCACCATAGTCTAATGTTTAGGCAGCCATACTTACATGATTATTAATTTGTGTTTCCACCACATTATGATGTCATACGATGGTCCCCCTCTTGGTATTGTTGGGAGTGCATGGTTGAGACGAGTCTCTTCATGCCCTCTCCTATCACCAAGTGAGTTATGACCTCTAATTAACTATAGTATGATGTTCAGGGAACCATAATTAAATGATTTTTAATTTTTTGTCACCAAAGGAATGATATTATATGATCATCCCCCTCTTAGTGTTGTTGGGAGTGCATGGATGAGATGAGTCTCTTCATGCCCTCTCCAATCACCAAGTGAGTTATGACCTTTAATTCACCATAGTCTAATGTTTAGGCAACCATATTTAAATGATTTTTAATTTTGTGTCACCAAATGAATGATGTTATCATATTTATCCCCCCTTTCGGTGTTATTGAGATTGTATAGAAGAGACTTGTCTCTTCATACACTCTCGTATCACCGAGAGATCATCATGGAATTGAAGTCCTTTAGTTTACTCCAATTCAAACCATGCAGTAATCAAGAATATATGCGACAACACTTGAACTTTTAATTGATCTTTCACTGTCACAAAATAACTGATACATCAAAATTCTTTTGAGAATGAGACTACACTCATACAACTGAGTCTCTACTGATAATATCATTTCAAATGATTCTCATTCCAAGGTTTAGAAAAGGGTTCACCCTCTAGGATTTCTAGTCTATAAGTTCCCGGGACGACCTCTTCTGTTACCTTGTATGGCCCATGCAAGTTGTGATGTATCTTGTTCAGCTTCTGCCAAACCTTTTTCAATATTAGCTCACCCACGACTATTGGCCTAGCCTTCACTCTCTTGTTTTAAAACCTAACAACTCTCTGCTAATAAGAGAACTATCGAACTTCAGCGTCCTCCCGTCTCTCCTCAATTAAATCTAAATCGAGCCTCCTCTCATCGTCATTAGCTTCAGGATCATAAGTTTGGATTCTGTGGATGGGGAGCCTAAGTTTAGTAGGAATGACTGATTCAGACCCATAGGCTAGCATAAACGATGTTTCGTATGTTCGCGTCCTCTTAGTTGTATTATAAGCCCATAGGACCTCATGTAGTTCTTTCGTCCAAAAAATTTTCGCATCATATGTCTTCTTCTTGATTCCATCAAGTATCATCTTGTTCATGACCTCAGTCTGGCCATTGGCTTGGGATCGGTCTGGTGCCGAATAGAACTGCTTTATGCCCACTCTGCCACAGTATGCCTCCAAGGACTTGTTCTCGAATCGCTTTCTATTATCTAATATTAAGGTATGGGGCAAGTCGTATCTACAAATGATATTCCTCCAAATAAACTTGAACGTCTTTACCTCGGTAATGGAAATCATTACCTCCGCCTCTATTCATTTTGAGAAATAATCAATAGCCACGATCAAATACTGGTAGTTGCAAGCTGCCTTTGGGAGAGGTCCTATTAAATCAATTCCCCAAACTAAAAATGGCCACAATGCGGTGATGGAAGAGAGGGGTTTGTGAGGATAATGAGGGATACTTGCAAATCTCTAGCATTTATCACATTTCTTTAGATAGTCGGCTGCATCTTTCGATAGTTTCGGCCACTAGTAACCGTGAGTGACAATCCTCTTGGCAAGAGACCGTCCATCTACATGGCTTGCACATGACTCTTCACGAACTTCTCGTAGGACATATTCAACATTAGAGGGATGAACACATCTAGGCATGGCATTTTAACTCGCCCCGCAGGGTTCCCGACCCGATCCGACTTGACCCTAATGGTGTGGGTTCAAAACTTGATTAAAATAATAGGGGCGGGTTTTGGGTTTAAAAAAATGTTTATTAAATGTCGCGGGTTTGAGCTTTAAAAAATACTCTCGCCCCTCCCCCTATAGTACTTAATTTTACTTAAATACCCTCTTTGTGTTAACCTATTAACACTCCCACCTCATATATATATATATATATATATATATACACATAAAGTTACAAAACCCTAATTTCATTTACTCTCACCCCAACTCTCTCTCTCTCTCTCTCTCTCTCTAAATCTGAGAACAAAAATGGTGGCCTTCTCTCGTGGTCCTTCTCTCGTGTGTTCGTCGTCGGTAGCCTGTGTTTGTCACCTCCCCTCAGATCAAGTGATGGTGGCCTTTGTTCGTCGCCATAGGTTTGCTCTCGTGGTTCTTCTCTCCTATGGTTTTTCGCCGACCGATTTAGCTCCACATCATCGGCCGATTTACAAGCAGTAATTTACAAGTGTCAAGCAGCGATTTGCTCATGGTTTTCAATCAGCGTTATTTTTTTAAATTTTTTTCAAGCATGTCTCTCTACTCCTTGTGTATGTTGCTCATTTTTTGTCTGGTTTGTTGATCATTTATTAATTTATTTGTTGCCATTTGTTTAAGGAATAATTTAGGAATATTTGTTGCTTGCCATTTATTAATTTGTTGATAAAACCTGTACTGATTTATATGATAAAATATGTACTGATTTAATTCATTGATAATTTATTAATTTGTTGGTTGCTATTTGTTTTGGGAAATTTCCTTGTGTTTGTATCTGATAAAATCTGTACTGGGAAATTTCCTTGTGTTCAATCAGGTCTACTCCTTGTGTTGGTTCAAGCAGGTCTACTCTTGTGTTTGTATATAATAAGATTTGCACTTATTTATTTGACAGTTAATATTATTTGGTTTTAATTCGATAAAATTTAAAATTTGTATTGAGGATTAGAAGTTAGATGTTGAGGTATTGAGACCTAGAAGTTAATTTTGATACATTTTAATTTTAATTATTCACTTAAAAATTCACTATTTTATTTGTTATATAATAAATTTAGTTAAAAAAATTGTGGGTTTTAACCCGCTGGGCAGGCCGAGTTCTGACTTTTATAATTTAAGTGGACCGAGGCGGGTTCGGGTTGATGCATGTTAAACTTAAATGGGTTCGACGTTTAAAAATGTAAACCGTCGTGGGGAGGGTTTGGGTTTTGACAAACCCACCTCGGACCCAACCCGTTGCCATTCCTAAACACATCTGAGAAAAGGCAACATGAATCCTCTTTTATATAACACATCTCTGAATGATCGAAAACTTCACCGCCTTCTATATGAGTTTCTTTCTCTCGGCCTTGGAATCTGGGAGCTTATCATCCTGGATAAAATTGATCAATGGATCCATCCATGAATCTCCCAAATTCAAGTTCAAGCATAATTCAACTCTACTATCGTCCACTTCAATGGTCGTCCTATGAAAAATTTCCATCGAGACTGTGTGCCTGATATTTGTCCTAGTTGTCGATGCTAATCTTGTCAAGGCGTCGGCTCGGTTGTTCTCAAGCCATGGAATTATCTTGAGTTTTACCTCCTGGAAGATCATCATTACTTTCTTGAGCCTTGCCAAATATTTAACCATATTCTCGTCTTTGACCTCATAAATGCCTAAAATCTGGTTCACGACCAACTGTGAACGATCATTTGGCCGACGTTTAGTACTCTGGCTAGGGAGAGACCTGTCAATAGGGCCTCATACTTCGACTCGTTATTTGATGCCTTAAAGCTAAATCTCAAAGAAAACTCAATATATGTGTCATATGGAGCCGAGAGTATCAACCAGGTGCCATTGCCACTTTTACAAGATGAGCCATTAATAAATAGGCTCCATGTAGGACCCTCCTCTGAAAAAGGCCCTTCACCTAAAATCCCATTTCGAAATAGAAAATATTTCGCTGTAGTGTCAGCCTTGACAACCTCGGTCACTACTGAATTCTCTAATGTCTCTTATGATATAACAGGTGGTGCCACCATATCTTCCACATTACCCATGTCGACCTCTGCCCATGTAAATTCGGCCACAAATTTTCTAGAGCATGCCCTTTGATTGCAGTCCTATGATGATAAATGATGTCAAACTCACCTAGCTTATTTGACCAGGCCATCAACCTACCCTATTTCTCAAGTTTATGGATGACCTTCCTCAAAGGAGTGTCGGTGAGTACCACCATCGTATGGGCCTGAAAATATGGCTTTATCATCCCCGAAGCATGTATCATTGTGTACGCCAATTTCTCCACTTTAGGTTACTTTAGCTTGCCCCCTATAAGGCTTCGTTATTGAAGTATATTGACTTTTGGACACCTTCATCATCTTGTGCAATAGTTGCACTGATGGTTGACTTAGGACACCCCGCCTAATTAAATACCGGGCGATCACTCCTTTATTAAATTAAATCAAGGTAAACAGTTGGTTCATTCTCTGCATCACTGTCGATAAAAATATTTTCCAATTTAACACCCTAAATAATTAAGCTAAGTGTCAAAACCATTTTCATACATACCTTCCAATTTTATTTAAAGAAAAAGATTTATTTATTTATTACCAACATTCAATAAGTACGAATCACACCACATTAAATTCTGCAACATAAACCAATTAATAGAATACATTCGTCAATCGAATGTCAACATACGAAAACTAAAGTCACAAATCCAAACTGAATAAATTCATAGAACAATACTGGAAATAACTGAAATATAAATGTCCAATAACAATGGAATAATGGAAAGGGCTACATATGCCCAACTAAATGAAAGTACTAAGAGTGGATCCGAATGAACGAAGTCGTCTAATCAAGAGACCTGCAACTCCCACCTAAGCTGCAGCGCGTTCCTTCCAAGATATCCTAAGCAAGACGCCCCTGTGGCTGGGCACCTGTAATACATACATATATATACAAGAGAGAGAGAGAAAAAGAAACGGGTCAGAGCCCGAAAGTGTGTTTGATTTTTAAAATACGTTTAGCAAGTATTTAAATTGATACATGCCAATGCAACAACATATTAGTGCGTCACTCTCTTGAGAAATACTCACCTCTCTTCTAATGTGCACACCTATCGCACTGACCTTCCCAACGGTTTATCTCATCATATAACACGTTATCCTTTCCCCAATGATTTAACTTATCTTAGGTATATCGCAGGATTCAAAATTTAACGATACAATTGTTTGAAAAGAATATTTCAATTAATAACCAAAGTTCTCATCTTTAACTTTGTTAGTCCATAAAGTTTTTCTAGTGTCATATTATACTTTCTCAGAACAAGTATTTACAATTTGAGTCATCAGCCATATCCTACATATCAATTCACAGTAGGTAGTTCCAAATTTCAGAATTCCATATATATATATATATATATATATATATATATATTAACTACTCGAATAATATATATATTATAACAGCACCCCAAATAAACTATGGTGCGGGCATACTCTACTATCCAAAACCCCATATCACTCATATTAAGGGGAATACAATCGGAATCACTCTCGAATTGTATTAACACATACACAAACAAAATTGAGGCGAAGAATAGATTCCAAGTCTCTAAGAGGATGGCACATGCCTGCGTCTCTTAGGACCGTCTGAACTATCACGTCAATAGCCTGTACCAAGGACATCTATCTTCTAGGGTACAAGTCAATATCCCCCATAAAGGTCCCATCGAGATAAGACTTGTCCCAGCGCGGTAACCTCAGGGATAGCAAGTAGCGTGGGCATGATTTTCACACATAGATAGTTTATGCACACAAAATCATATAACTATACTAATATTACCATATCAATATTAGATAAATTCTCAATTCCCATAATTTCGACATTTCCATATTATCATATTATTAGTATCGCGTATAAGGGTTCGTCTCTAACCTTAATTCGAAGTATTCTTCCATCTATTACGTGGCTCACGTGGACTCTCTCTTCCCAAGTATAAAATTCAGTAGGTATACCTCTATTCACTATCGTAGCTATTCGCCGTAATCTCTCGCTTGAAATACGTAGTTTCATCGTTCGTTATATAATTATCCCAAAAGTAAATTCTCGTCTTATAATAAAGTTCCCAACACTTATTCACATGCCCTACTGGTCTTTTCTATCTCCCAAAACATTTCATTAAGAATACCCAAGAATTATTTTGCGATAAATTTAATTTAACTAATTAAACAAGGGAAATAAGAGTCTGCCAGGAGGGGTCGATCGATCGAGGTCTGGGGCTCGATCGATCGAACCTTCGATCGATCGAAGCTGTAGGCTCGATCGATCGATCAAGCAGGTCTGCGAAAATTTTGCAGAAATGCAGTTACGGGTTCTACCAAATTTCTTCATCCAAAACTAGGTTTTTCCATTCTAATCGTCCCAAAAATCCTACTACTATCATTATAACGTTATACCAGATGTTTTCAACGTAAAGCATGTGTATATCTAACATTAAACATGGATAATTAACCCAAAATTCCATCTAATCATCAAGAACTCTAGAGTTTTTCTTAATCAAGGTTCTAATCTGTTTTTACCAAAATTTCCTTCTAATATATCATCAAAATTTCGTGGGTTATATTCCTCTACATGGCAAGGATTCCAGAATTTCATATAAATCATTTCTACATGCATTTTCCTAACACAAATTGGGTGTTCTTCCATATTTATCATCTCTAATCAATCCTAAACCAATATGAAGATTGCATTAATGAAAATACGCAAGTTAAACACTTGCCTGGGATTTTTGGTATGCAGATTCACGGATGATTTTGGTATGGCTGCGTTCCTTGTCCCGCGATCTACGCGGTGGTGGTGGTGGCGGTGAAATCCGATGGCTTGTTGGCCTTGAATTGCCTTGGAGCTCTCTCCTCTCTTCTCCAATGGCCGTCACTTGATTTCTGAATGTTCTAACCCTAAAAGGCTAACCTAATGGCTGATATAGGTTGCTGAAATTCGTGGGTTTAATTACCCAATTATGTAAAATGACTAAAATGCCCTCCCGGGGTACTAATTAGTCCTAAAAACGCCCCGAGACCCAAACTAAACCCCCGGGTACACTTTTCTGACTATCTCGACCCTTCCGGACGCATTGGCGCACTCAAAACGACCATACGAACAACTTATAAAATATTCACTTTTTATATAACAAAATTAGTCACGTCCCGACTTAAATTTTCCAAATCATCATTTAATTCACTCATGACATACAATATAATCAATATAATATATTACTTTGCTCATTAGTAATATTCAACCAATTTCCCATAATTACTAACTCTCGTCACGTTAATAATTATAACATAATTAATTTCCGGATTTTTATTAAATAAATCATTCACATTAAATTTAATAAATCGCCAAATTAATATAGCATAAAAATACGGGGTATTACATACTCCCCCCCTAATAACGGAATTTCATCCCGAAATTCAGAAAATAAAGCATACCTGGTAAAAACAACTCTGGATATCTCTCGCGTATATCTGCCTCACGCTCCCAAGTGGATTCCTCCACATTATGATGCTCCCACTGGACTCGTACAAGTGGAACTATCTTCGACCTCAATCTCCTCTCACTATAGTCTAGAATAGCCACTGGTCTCTCCTCGTAAGAGCTATCAGGCTGTAAGTCGATCTCATCTATCGCAATGTGAGTATAGGCCATATCAACCCAAAGATATCGTCTCAACGACGAGATGTGGAATACATCGTGGATGCGATGTAAATGTTCTGGCAACCCCAACCTGTATGCAACCGGCCCAATTCTCTCGATGATGGGAAATGGTCCCACGTACCTCGGAGCCAATCTCCTGAATCACTTCTGGTCCTAGCAACTTGTTGTCCCCCACCTCGAGCCAATAAGTTGGAGAACGACAAGGCCTGCCATACAAAGCCTCAAATGGAGCCATACCAATCGTAAACTGATAAGAGTTATTATAAGCAAACTCTACCAGTGGAAGATGTGGCTCCCAACCTCCTCCAAAATCGAGAACACACATGCGTAGCATATCCTCTAACATCTGATTAGTACGCTCTGTCTGTCCATCTTTCAGCTGAACTCAACCTCAACTCAGTACCCATAACCTACTGAAAGCTTTCCCAAAAATGAGACACGAAAAATCTTATCTCTATCTGACACAATATTCAGGGGCACCCCATGTAATCTGACAATCTCTGTGATGAACAATGGAGCATACTGACTCGTGGTATAATCTGTCCGCACCGGCAGAAAATGAGCCACCTTGGTCAAACGGTCTACAATCACCCATATAGAATCGTGGCCCCACTGTGATGTGGGAAACCCTGTAATGAAATCCATGGAAATACTCTCCCACTTCCACGCGGGTACTTCCAATGGCTGAAGCAATCCTGACGGTTTCTGGTGGTCCACCTTCACCAGCTGGCAGGTAGAACACTTGGACACAAACTCGGCGATGTCCTTCTTCATCCCACTCCACCAGTATTGACGCCTCATATCCTGGTACATCTTATCGCCTTTCGGATGTACTGCAAATCGGGACCCATGAGAATGAGTCATCACTGCATGACGTAATTCTTCTCCTTCTGGAACTACCAATCTCCCATTAAACCGTAAACCTCCATCAGAACTAACAGAATAGGACTCAGCACCCTCGGCTAGAAGTCACACAATCTGCTCCTGGCAAAACAAGTCTGTGGTCTGTGCCTGTATCACCCTCGTAACAATCTCGGGTGTGACTGACATCACGAATATGAAAGAACGTGCCACTGCGTCCTGGTGACCCAACTCCTTCCACTTTACTTTCCAGACATCCGCTACATCGTCTACCGGTCTACGGATCAACGCATCAGCAACTACGTTGGCCTTCCCTGGATGATACTGTATATCGAACTGGTAGTCCTTCACAAACTCTAGCCATCTGCGCTGACGCATATTCAGCTCTCGCTGAGTGAACAGGTACTGCAGTGACTTATGGTCTGTGAACAAACGGAATTTCTCCCCCAATAAATAGTGCCTCCATATCCTCAATGCAAAGACGACCGCTGTTAACTCCAGGTCGTGGGTGGGGTAATTCTTCTCATGCGGCTTAAGCTTACGCAAAGCAAAAGCTATAGCCTTCTCCTCCTGCTGGAGTACACCTCCAAGTCCCCGTAAAGACGTATCGGTGTAAACCAGGTACTCCACACCCGGTTTCGGTAAGGCAAGGACTGGTGCTGAAGTAAGCTTGTCTTTTAGCTCGTCGAAAGCTAATTGACAAGCATCATCCCAAACATATAATACCCCCTTGCGAGTCAGATTCGTCAATGGACCCGCTATTTTGGAGAATCCCAGAATGAATCTCCTGTAGTATCCGACTAACCCCAAGAAACTACGCACTTCTGTCGGTGTCGTGGGTTGTCCCCACTCCCTCACCGTTGACACTTTACTCGGGTCAACTGCTATCCCCTGCTCAGAAACAACATGGCCCAAGAAATGTACTTCTCGCAACCAGAATCCACACTTCTCATACTTAGCATACAGATGATGCTCTCGTAGAGTCTGAAGAACCTGCCTCAAGTGCTCGGCATGCTCCCCCTCGGAGTGTGAATATATCAAGATGTCATCTATGAAGACGATGACAAACTGATCCAAGAACTCTCTGAATACTCGATTCATCAAGTCCATGAAAACGGCTGGGGCATTTGTGAGTCCGAACGGTATTACCCTGAACTCATAGGACCCATATCTTGACAAGAAGGCAGTCTTTGAAACATCTTGCTCTCTAATACGTAACTGATGGTACCCCGACCTCAGATCTATCTTCGAAAAGAAAGTTGCTCCCCTCAGCTGGTCGAACAGATCATCGATTCGAGGCAATGGATACTTATTCCGTATCGTTACCTTGTTCAGCTCCCGGTAGTCCACACACAATATCAGTGAATCATCCCTCTTCTTCATAAACAAGACTGGAGCGCCCCAAGGTGAGGTACTCCTACGAATGAAGCCCTCCCCTAACAGCTGCTCTATCTGATCCCGTAGCTCTCGCATCTCTGCCGGAGCCATACGGTACGGTGCGCGTGCTATAGGTCTCGTATCTGGCAATAAATCTATAACAAAGTCTATCTCACCACTGGGCGGTAGGCCTGGTATCTCCTGAAACACATCGGAATACTCCCTGACAGCAGGGATCGAATCTAAGGGAATCACAACCTCCTTAGAGGTATCCTCCTCTATGTAATACAAATGAGCGGTCGAACCTCCCTCTGGGCGAGGCATCGCCACTACAAACATCTCTTGCCCCGGAAGGGAAAAAACAATGCTCCCACCGAAGCAATCAATCATGGCTCTATAAGCTGCGAGCCAATCCATACCAATAATCACATCATGCTCGTGCATGTCTAGAACTAACATGTCTACAGGTAATACCAAGCTACCAATCTCTACCCCCGCTCCCCGGCATATAAGAAAATACGTGACCCACTCCCTAGTGGTGAGTCGACACACGTCACGGTGCTCTCTACGGTGGTTAATAACCCTAAGGCCTTCGCGAAATGCGTATCTATAAAACAATGCGTTGTCCCAATAACAAACAAAATTCGACCTAAAGTTTCATGGATAGAAAACATACCCCAAATCGCGGGTGGTGCCTGGGGGGCGGCTGCCTGGTGAACATTATAGATATGTCTGTATTGTAACTGCCCCTGCTGCACTGGAGCTACTGGAAAGGTTGGTAGGCCTAGTACCTGAGTGGGTGCTGGGAGAGCGATTGGAAGAAGTGGCCTCTGTGGATCACTACGGGCACCCTGCTGCTGTGGGGTCCTAACACTCTCTGGGAAATCCTGGCGTTTATGGCCATACGTGCCACACATGAAACATCGGCCTCTGAAGTTTCTCCCCCTCTGACCCTGCTGCTGTCGGTCTCGGCCTTGCTGACTTGGGACTTTATTCCTTTTTCGAAACTGCTTCATTTTACCACGTTGTTGACTAGAATTGACTTGGTCTTGGGTAGTTTGTTGTCGCAATTTCGGTGTTTTTGCACATTTGTCAGCTTTAGTCACATGCATTTGGTTAACCTCTCTAGGTCTTTTGCCTCCTTTAAGTTGTAGGCTCCGTTCTTGGTATTGTAAAACCGCGGTGGTAACTGCTTGTGCCACGATACCTGCTAACTCGGCGGTTGATATTTCCTCTGGGAATACTGGAGGTATGAGTCGATCTTGCTCGTTGACTCCCTTAACCGTTTTAGCTGGTTCTTCTTGACGGTCCATCTGAAATTTTAAATAAATTTGGATGAGTTCATCATTCAAATAATTAAATCGCAGAAGCATGAATTCCCAATGTATAGAGATGAACACAACATTCCTAGTACTTAGGGATCTATATCAAAGAAAGCAACGCTGAAACATAATAGGCCATACAGATCCTAAAGGACACTAGAACCTGATGCTCTGATACCACCTGTGACACCCCACCTAAATAAATACCGGGCGATCACTCCTTTATTAAATTAAATCAAGGTAAACAGTTGGTTCATTCTCAGCATCACTGTTGATAAAAATATTTTCCAATTTAACACCCTAAATAATTAAGCTAAGTGTCAAAACCATTTTCATACATACCTTCCAATTTTATTTAAAGAAAAAGATTTATTTATTTATTACCAACATTCAATAAGTACGAATCACACCACATTAAATTCTGCAACATAAACCAATTAATAGAATACATTCGTCAATCGAATGTCAACATACGAAAACTAAAGTCACAAATCCAAACTGAATAAATTCATAGAACAATACTGGAAATAACTGAAATATAAATGTCCAATAACAATGGAATAATGGAAAGGGCTACACATGCCCAACTAAATGAAAGTACTAAGAGTGGATCCGAATGAACGAAGTCATCTAATCAAGAGACCTGCAACTCCCACCTAAGCTGCAACGCGTTCCTTCCAAGATATCCTAAGCAAGACGCCCCTGTGGCTGGGCACCTGTAATACATACATATATATACAAGAGAGAGAGAGAAAAAAAAACGGGTCAGAGCCCGAAAGTGTGTTTGATTTTTAAAATACGTTTAGAAAGTATTTAAATTGATACAGGCCAATGCAACAACATATTAGTGCGTCACTCTCTTGAGAAATACTCACCTCTCTTCTAATGTGCACACCTATCGCACTAACCTTACCAACGGTTTATCTCATCATATAACACGCTATCCTTTCCCCAATGATTTAACTTATCTTAGGTATATCGCAGGATTCAAAATTTAACGATACAATTGTTTGAAAAGAATATTTCAATTAATAACCAAAGTTCTCATTTTTAACTTTATTAGTCCATAAAGTTTTTCTAGTGTCATATTATACTTTCTCAGAACAAGTATTTACAATTTGAGTCATCAGCCATATCCTACATATCAATTCACAGTAGGTAGTTCCAAATTTCAGAATTCCATATATATATATTAACTACTCGAATAATATATATATTATAACAGCACCCCAAATAAACTATGGTGCGGGCATACTCTACTATCCAAAACCCCATATCACTCATATTAAGGGGAATACAATCGGAATCACTCTTGAATTGTATTAACACATACACAAACAAAATTGAGGCGAAGAATAGATTCCAAGTCTCTAAGAGGATGGCACATGCCTGCGTCTCTTAGGACCGTCTGAACTATCACGTCAATAGCCTGTACCAAGGACATCTATCTTCTAGGGTACAAGTCAATATCCCCCATAAAGGTCCCATCGAGATAAGACTTGTCCCAGCGCGGTAACCTCAGGGATAGCAAGTAGCGTGGGCATGATTTTCACACATAGATAGTTTATGCACACAAAATCATATAACTATACTAATATTACCATATCAATATTAGATAAATTCTCAATTCCCATAATTTCGACATTTCCATATTATCATATTATTAGTATCGCGTATAAGGGTTCGTCTCTAATCTTAATTCGAAGTATTCTTCCATCTATTACGTGGCTCACGTGGACTCTCTCTTCCCAAGTATAAAATTCAGTAGGTATACCTCTATTCACTATTGTAGCTATTCGCCGTTATCTCTCGCTTGAAATACGTAGTTTCATCGTTCGTTATATAATTATCCCAAAAGTAAATTCTCGTCTTATAATAAAGTTCCCAACACTTATTCACATGCCCTACTGGTCTTTTCTATCTCCCAAAACATTTCATTAAGAATACCCAAGAATTATTTCGCGATAAATTTAATTTAACTAATTAAACAAGGGAAATAAGAGTCTGCCAGGAGGGGTCGATCGATCGAGGTCTGGGGCTCGATCGATCGAACCTTCGATCGATCGAAGCTCTAGGCTCGATCGATCGATCAAGCAGGTCTGCGAAAATTTTGCAGAAATGCAGTTACGGGTTCTACCAAATTTCTTCATCCAAAACTAGGTTTTTCCATTCTAATCGTCCCAAAAATCCTACTACTATCATTATAACATTATACCAGATGTTTTCAACGTAAAGCATGTGTATATCTAACATTAAACATGGATAATTAACCCAAAATTCCATCTAATCATCAAGAACTCTAGAGTTTTTCTTAATCAAGGTTCTAATCTGTTTTTACCAAAATTTCCTTCTAATATATCATCAAAATTTCGTGGGTTATATTCCTCTACATGGTAAGGATTCCAGAATTTCATATAAATCATTTCTACATGCATTTTCCTAACACAAATTGGGTGTTCTTCCATATTTATCATCTCTAATCAATCCTAAACCAATATGAAGATTGCATTAACGAAAATATGCAAGTTAAACACTTGCCTGGGATTTTTGGTATGCAGATTCATGGATGATTTTGGTATGGCTGCGTTCCTTGTCCCGCGATCTACGCGGTGGTGGTGGTGGCGGTGAAATCCGGTGGCTTTTTGGCCTTGAATTGCCTTGGAGCTCTCTCCTCTCTTCTCCAATGGCCGTCACTTGATTTCTGAATGTTCTAACCCTAAAAGGCTAACCTAATGGCTGATATAGGTTGCTGAAATTCGTGGGTTTAATTACCCAATTATGTAAAATGGCTAAAATGCCCTCCCGGGGTACTAATTAGTCCTAAAAACGCCCCGAGATCCAAACTAAACCCCCGGGTACACTTTTCTGACTATCTCGACCCTTCCGGACGCATTGGCGCACTCAAAACGACCATACGTACAACTTATAAAATATTCACTTTTTATATAACAAAATTAGTCACGTCCCGACTTAAATTTTCGAAATCGTCATTTAATTCACTCATGACATACAATATAATCAATATAATATATTACTTTGCTCATTAGTAATATTCAACCAATTTCCCATAATTACTAACTCTCGTCACGTTAATAATTATAACATAATTAATTTCCGGATTTTTATTAAATAAATCATTCACATTAAATTTAATAAATCCCCAAATTAATATAGCATAAAAATACGGGGTATTACATGACTCTGATACCAATAAATATAGAAATATTTTTTCCCTTGAACAGGTTGAGACAACAACATTGGAAACCCCAAGTAATCTTTGAGGACTTGAAAGGCTTTTTCACATTCTTCATCCCATACGCACGCTTTCTTCAATATTATGAAAAATGGAAAACACTTATTTGTAGCTCTGGAGACGAAATGGTTGAGGGTCGTAACACACCCTCTTAGCCTCTGCACATCTTTGATCATATTTGGTATCTAAATGTATATGAGAGCTTTGATTTTTGTGGGGCTAGACTCTATACCCCTCTAGTTCATAATGAAGCTGAGAAATTTCCCCCTGTCGACATCGAAGACGCACTTGGTTAGGTTCAATTTCATCCTGAACTTATACATCGTGTCAAATGTTCCTTCAAGGTTGTCCACATGACTCTTGGTCAACATGTCGTCCATATACACCTCCATGGGTTTCCCAATCTTTTCCTCAAACATCTTTTTCACTAAAGCTTATAAGTTGCTCCTGCATTCTTGAGGTCGAACGACATTACCTTGTAACAGTACGTCCCCCTTTATATGATAAAAGAGGTATTTGCAACATCGACCTCATGCATGAATATCTGATTATAAACTGAACAATCATCCATAGAAATCATCAACTCATGCTCGGTTGTAGCATTGAACATCTGATCAATTCATGGCAAGGAGAAGTTATCTTTAGGGCAAGCTTTATTTAGGTCAGTGAAGTCGACACACATTCTTTATTTGCCATTTTCCTTTGGCACTATAACCATATTGGATAACCAGTCTGGGTACTTAACATATCGTATGATCTTAACTTACTGGATTTTCTTTACCTCATCCTGGATGACCTCATATCGATCCCTCACGTAGGTTTTTCTCATTTGCTTCACAGGCTTCACCTGCTCATCAATATTCAATCGGTGGCAGATGATATTTAGGTTTATCCATGGTATGTCTTCATAACTCCATGTAAATATGCTCTGCCTCCTTCTAAATAATTTCACTAACTATTTTTTTACTTCCTTCTTCAAGGCTTTCTTGATCTGGACACTTTTTTTGACCCGGCCTCATTGAGGACGATGGATTATACCTCCTCTGCGAGTTTGCCTTTTTTCAGTTTCTTCTCGGCCCTTGGGTCGAGAGTATTTATATTGTAGGAATTAGTTGCCTTCTTGTAAGCCTCTTTTTTCTAGACCGAGCTAAATTAACACTCATGATCTTCCACTTGGTTACCTTGAACTTCCACTACCCCATATGGATACATAAATTTTATCATTTGGTGGACCGTTGACGGGACTGCCTTAAACTCCTTGAGCACCACTCCTAAGAATAATGTTGTAGGTCAAGAAGACATTCTCATCCATAACGGAAAATCTTAATTTTTTAGTAAGACACCTCGGTCAGGTGCCCATGCAGACATCCATTTCAAACACCCCAAAGGGTGGACCTTCTCTCTGTTGAAGATGATCAACAGTTGATGATATGGGATCAGTCTTTTCTTGCTGAGATTCAAACACTTAAAGAAGTCCCAAAACATCACGTCGTTCGAGCTACCACCATCAATGAGTATACTTGACACATCATATCCATGGACCCTGGTGCTAATTACCAAAGGGTCGTCAATAGGGGACAGAATTCCCTTGAAGTCCAATCTTAAAAATCCCACCACTAAGGTGTCCATGTCAACTTTCTTCAACTTTCTCGGTATTGGATCTATCTCATCCGAGTTAACATCCATCCTCTTAAGCACCAAATTTTCCTCCACTACATTGTCTATACGGTGGGCCGGCTTCGTGCCTCCTCCAGCTAATCCTCTACATATCATATTTACATAAAATGATATCATGTGCATCTGACCCTTTAGCTCCAGGATCTTCTACAGGAGATTTAGGTCATCCTCTTCACTATGTGATTCACCATCATTTTTGTCGGTCGAGATCTTTCACCTCAATTTTTCATCCTTTCCCCCCACTATGTTTTTTTTTGAGTCGTCTTTGGCATAACTTCGGTCTACATCCTTCGGGAGCTTTCCCTACTTCAAAATCTTCTCTATCTCATCATTTAGAGGAAATTATTTATCAGTTGTATGCCTGTGGTCTTAATGGAACTCACACCACTTGCTTTTGTCCCTCTTATGAGTAGGGGACTTATGCTTCTCTAGCCAACGAAGCGCCCTTTCATCCTTAATCTTGCTGAGGATCAAATCGAAGCTCATTATTAAGGGGGGTATATTTGGCCAACTTATCCTCGACCGATCTCTTCTTCCATTCCTTGTCTTTCGACTGGTTGGACTTACCACCACCAGGATCCTTTGTGTCTCATCACTTGGCCACCATGGCCTCCTCCACATTCACGACTCTCTCGACCGAAGCCAAAAGTTCTGTCATGGTTTTTGGAGGATCCTCAAAGAGTTTACATATAAGTTTGCTTTTCTATAATCCACTAATGAGAGGCGCCATGGCTATGTTATATTCATAGTCCTCTATCTTCAACTTCTCTTTATTAAACCGAGAGATGTAGTCCCTTGGAGTTTCATTCTTTCCTTGCTTTACGTTCAGAAGGTGGGTCACCTTATTTGGCGACTTCATATCGAAGCATAAATTATAAATAAACTTCTTGACCATCTATTTGAAGTTTTCAATTGAATTATTGGGAAAGGATGTGTACCACATATGGGCCGCACATGTGAGAGTACTAGAGAAATTCCCACACCTCATCTCTTCTGGGGTAGAGAATATGCCAACTGTTGACTGGTACATCTATATATGGTGAACCAGATTTGTACTCACATCATACTTTGGGGTAATAGTGGAAGGTTTAAATTGGGCAGGAGTATGAAATATTACAATCTTGGCGATGAAAGGAGACCCTTTTGTGTAGCCTCGACGACTTAAGTCTCGGCTTTTTATCATACTGTCAGTCTTATTTTCCAGCCTTTGTATGGAACTATTCCGTGACTTATCTTCGGCCAAGACATTATCATCACCTCCTTCCGTCGTGACCAAAACTGGTGTCGGCTCTCGCATCGCAGACCTTTATCGGCTATTGACTTCCCTTTTCTCCCCCTGTCTCGACCTTGTCTGATCAAATCATCACATGGTCCATATTTTACCCTGAATGCATCATTAGTGAAAGAATATGAGAGACTATCACACAAGTCTCCTACTGGGTTGAGATGATCGAAGGCTGACCCCTAGTTAATATATCAAGAGCAAAAGTTTTGGGTCGTTCGCCAGGTGCCGGTCGAATGCTATTTCCCTAGTAGGTTGGGACTAGGTAAATTGTGTCACCAAAAATCTCATAAGGCTCCCAATATTCCTCCTTGTCACATACCTGCTCATCTCAATAGTCTGGTACCTACTTTCCTAAGCAAAGGCGACTAGGATCCACAACATCCCTCCATTATTGGTGGTGTTTCACCTCATTGTGTGGGGTCGAGGGTGGTACCCTTGTTGACAGATCCACAAATTCCCTATCGATCAGAGTTATGACCTCCACCATGAGTTTTTCCTAGAACATTTTGGCTGAAATCTATAAACTTCTCCTATATTTTTATTGTCTAGCCACTAGAGATCGTAGCGCTACCACCACCTTAACTATTTCTTACTGAGGTGGGGGTTGGTGGGAGCTGGGGCCAGTGCCTAGAGGCAAGTCAGGTTCCATATATCCGATGAGAAGAAGTAACAAAGCTAGATGAACTGTAATTAGGAAGGAAGCTTTCAGATAACCCACCCAACTCTTTCAATGGTGGTACAAGTCCAACAATGGTGGAGTTGGACCACCACCAAAGGTAGAAGTGAGAGTCTAAGATGAAAAATGAAGAGGAAGAAGAGAAATTTATTCCCACAAGCGGTGCCAAAATGATGATGCTGAGAATCACCACTTAAATTTATATACAGCTCAAGCTCTAGCTATGTATAACAATGGAAATATAGGTACAAAATAAGTAATATGTGAGAAGGGGATGAGATAGATGGAATACAAATAGATATAAGTGGTTCAACCAATTAAGCCTACTCTATTGTGCAAGTATGTAATGTATGTATAGCAATTAGGCACTAATGGCCATAGGAATACAACTCTCAAGATTTCTCTCTCTATTGTGTATTTGGACAGAGTTTCATTTAGGTTTTTCAATATTCGATCCCTATAAATGAAGAAGAAGAAGGCTTATATAGTCTTGGAGGTGTACAATGCACCACCCAAGCATGTAATAGGCATGCATGAGATAAAGAAACTAAACGGAGTTAGCCACCTGTTCCTGACAAAAGTATGTCATGATGATGAAATATTCCCTCACGTTGGTGAGAGATCTTGTTGTAACGGTATGGTCCACGTGGGTTGATGATGTACAAGTCACGTGTGCCATCTTAAATATAGACATCATCTGTGATGGTACCGTCCGAGCCGATATCGACAAAGGTGGTCTTCTAAGTAAGCAGCTATGAGGTTGAGTCTGAGCACTGTCTAGACCGATCATGGTGGGATGAGGCCGAGACGAGATGTGCCAAGAGGGACTAGAGTGAGGTCTATTTAATGGCTATGGAGTGCTAAGGATGAGGCCAGTGATGCCTGTGTCGACCAATGAACATATCCATCTGATGATTATTGAGTAGTGTCGGGTGAACCATTTTAGGTCTGTCCAAAGACGAGACCACACTTATGTATATCAATAAACAAATATGCTATTATGTACTTTTATCAAGATTAATCATTTATAATTTGATTTAATAATTAAATGGGAGGCTTATCGCTAAGCCCTTCTTACAACACTCCCTTAAGTTTTATATGTATTAGCTTAATTCCAGGACAAACTTTTGTATTGTAGTGTATTTTTATAGAAACTACTGAGTTGTAATGTTATATAAAGTGAAGACAAAGAGACAAAGCACCGTGATAAAGATTACCAAACTAGACCAGACATATTTATTATGAATATGAGATTTGGTAAGGTTTTCAAAGTTTTGTATTTCTTAATAGTTTAATTTATTGCTACGAAGTGAAGGCAAGACTTTATTTAAATCAAATGAGGAAAAGATTTTTTAAAACTATTTTTGATAAAAAAATTAACAAGGCTTGAAAATCAGTGACCTCGTTCGAACGAGGTCACCCTCGATTGAAGAGGGTTTCAAATGAGGGAATGATTTTGAAAGGAGTGGACCTCGATAAAAAAATTGAAATGAGATTCTTTTGATCGAAGATTCTTTTAAATGAGGTCAAACTAACTTTAAAAATTGACCCTAGTTAGAAAATATTTTGAAACGAGACTCCTTTTTTTGAAATCTCTCATTTGGACAAGGGCTCGTTGGTTCAAGCGAGGTATTCAGTATCGAAAAACATGTTCTATCAGTTCTCTTAAACTACTAAACTATTTAAACACATTTAAACGTTTCTTTCAAAGAACGAAGCCCTTTGTGTTTGTGAAATCTTGTCAACTCCTTGAAATAAAAGTGGACACCGGAGTTGCAAATCCCTTGCAATCTTCTACTTTCCAGAATATTTGAGCACGAGGATTGGCATGGGTGAAGATATCATGTTGGATTACATATAGATTGGTCATCTGTAATCGATATTAATGGATACCAAGGCCTTGGAGGTTATGCAACGAATTCCAGGATTAGAGCAACACTCACTAGTATGGGCAAAGGCAGATGAACAAAACACAAGGGAGAGACATCCCGGTACTTATCGTTGTCATATATGTAAGTCATATCATAGTCCTTATAAGTTATGTAAACATTCATATTAGTTTTAATGGACTTGTAAGTGGGTTGAGGCGATAGTGTTTTTTCCCATTAAAATTTTCACTCTCAAAATCCTTGTGTGTTCTTGTGTGATTGTTTTTTTATTTCTTTCGCTGTTAATAACCACTTGCATGTGATTTGAACTAATTAATTTTTTGTTAAAGTTAAAATTTTGTTTATATTAATAATGGATTTAATTTGTTTGACATGTTAATTAATTATAACTTGATCCTTAGACACATACCTATTTCAATTTAAGGTTGAACGATCTTAAGTGGTTAAATATGGTTGGGGTTGGAATCCAATCCTTATTGGATAACTAACTAAATACCCATGGAATTTACCTAACCCAAAACATTAATATACATTAAGCTTCATCTTATAGTGATGTGATATCTCATAGGTTTTCTCATGATCTTGAAAATTATGAAATCTTCTTACTCTTGAATTACATATCATCAATATAGACTTTCATAATGTAGTTGAGATTTTCCATAAACATATTGTTTAGAATATTTTCATAAACTACCTCACGTTCTTTAAACTAAAAGATATGGAGGTGTAGAAATAAACTGCCTAGTGGTGATGAAGAAAGTATTCTTCTGACCTAGTAAGAACAAGGGGATCTAATATTACCCAAAATACATGATAAGAAGATTAATCTCTCATGTATAGTGGTCTTATCTACCATCCGATCGATTTAGGTAGATTAAAACTCTCCTTTGGGAAAGGTTTTATTAAATTCACTAAAGTCGATGCAAAAGATATAGTTTTCATTGATCTTGCTTACAACGATGGAGATTAAAAACAATTTAGGAAATAAAACTTATTTAATTAGAGTTCCCTACAAACCCGTTCCTCAATAGCCTTGGCTTTTTCAATGGGTTTTCACTAATCCTTCTACGAGATAGGGGATAATTTGGATCCACTTGATACTTGTGACAAATCTCCTCTAGATCTATTCATAATAACAAGCAATAAAATATCGATTTCTTGTCAAGAGTGAAACAAATTCATACTTTTTGTCATTTGATAACATGCTTCAATAGAAAAACATTTTTTCTAGGTGATCAACGTTAAAGTCCACAACATCAAGTGCCTCAATGACCCAATCCATTATTTCAATCGTGGTGTTCTATGCCCTTGGTTGACTATATGTAAATTATTATTTTTTAGGGATCCCATTCCCCTTATAGACTGGATTGGGATAGATGGAATGAATAAAGTACTATAGAGAAACAACCTAATTTAGTTAATCCCCATTAATTCCTGATTAATGATGCATTTGATATTTTAGTGGCACTATCGCGAAACATCCTAAAATTAATACATCATTTGTCAATGATATCATGGTATGGACACACTAGCAGTGTGTTTGAGTCACGATGGTAGTTATTGAAGAAGTTGTGCTAGTAGTATGTTTGAGCCGCGATGGTGAAAATAAGGCCACGATCGAGGTAATAAACACTACCAAAACATTGATTTTGTGACTGCCTGCTTGTAACTTCTAATGGGTATGGCAAACTTTATCACTTTTGGGATCAGTAACAATATTATTTGTAACTTTCATTAGGAATGATAAAGTTTTAGGTAATGAAAAATTTGAGTGAATTGGTTTGTCACTACTAATGGTAGAAACAAATCTTGTCATATGATTAATTTGTGACTGCTATGAGCAATGACAAATTTGTAACTATCATGAGAAGACACAAATTTCGTCATTAGGCTTAAATTATGACATCTATGAGCAGTCAAAAAATTTTAAGTGCCATGAGAAGTTACAGACGTTGGCACGAGGCTTAATTTTTTACTGTAATAGCAGTCATAAATTTGTAACTAATAGAAGCGATCATAAATATTAGCATCATGCTTAATTTGTAACTGCTATATGCGGTCATAAATCTCTAACCACAAATTCATTTCCCTTTTCTCTCTCATATCTCCCCTTTCATCATTTCCAAATACCATCTTTTATAAATTTATAATACCTCTCCAAGCACTTGTGCTCTCTTTATCGTCTCTCCAAGCTCTCTTCAAGTCTCAATAAGACCTCGTATCAATAAGATTTCATAACAACTTTTGGTTCGATCTATAAATGTAGCTAGGTTTAGCCTTTGATCTATAAATGTAAATGTTTAGCCTTTGATTACGTATCTAGGTTTATTTAAGCACTATATAATTTTCATCAGTGGATCAATATTGATGTTTATCATGTTATATCTTAAATGTATAACTTTTTTGATGTTCTATGTTAATTCGTGGATCAACTTTTGTTCATTTTTAATTGTATAGATTTTTTTCCTTTTTTAGTCATTCATTATCACCTTGAACTGCATGTTCATTTTTTTTTATTGATGAGAATAGTTATTGAGTTTGTTAATGTATCTACTTTGTTTCTTATGTACTTAGTTTATTAATCTAGGGCTACCACTATCCAATTTGTATGGTTCAACCTTTATGTGTTTTAGTTATGGTTTAGCCTTTCTAGGAATTTTTTCATTTTGATTGTGAGCTATGAAATGTGTGTAAAATAAATTATTTCTATGGAATATTTTTTCTTGGAAACTGATTTTCTTATTTCTGAGTTCCCCAAGAAAAATTGTTAGTTTGTTGTTCGATTTCAGTATTGTTAATTTGTTGTCTTAAATTGTTTCCTGATGGGTATATCTGTTAACACGTGTGGCTGCTTGTGGGTCTTAAAGTATATATAATAAGTGATGAAGCTAGGAATATATGTTAAGGGTGCCAAGATAATTTTTCTACGATTAATTAATTTAAAAAATAGTTAACACGGGTTAAAGAGTAATTAACTCAATAGGTAAATGTGTTATCATGAAAGTTTACAATACAAAACTAACTATATTATGAATGTGGTTATGGTTTTATTATTTATGGGGAGCTACATTTTATACTAAATTATGTTTCTAAATGCTACATTGTATTAGTAAATTTTTTTTAAATAAAAGACTCAATTTTATAGTCAAATTGATGTTTTTGATTTGTATTTGGTTCCAAGTCAACCATGGTTTTATTTTGTAATTGGTTAAGTTTCTATATTGTTGTTTGTGCACATTTGCTTAGTTTATGACTTGACATGATATTAAGATTCTCAAAGCCATTATCAACTATTATGTGGTGCTATTATCAACTAATTCGTGGTTTTATTTCAAATATGTCTATAAAAGTATATATATTATATTAATTATAAGAATAAAAATTCGAGGAAACACATATTTACATATGCACATAATATATATATATATTTAGACATATAAACTAAATATATCACTACTCAAACATATGGCAAAATATGTAATAACTAAAACAATTATATTACACATATATGCATATATGATTTTTCATTATAAAGTACATACTCATTTAGCTTTTTAATTTATGTAGTTTCTATTTCTTCGTATTTTAGAATTAATGAGTTTCCATAATATAAAGAGTGGATAGGTGAAAGTTCTAAAGTGGGGTAAGGACTTAGGAGGTCCTATAATGGGGTGTCTATAAAGCCCCTCGACGGGTGGGTTTGGAAAAAGTGAAAGCCATCGAACAGATACCATATTATATTTTGGGAAGGAGGTCGATTATGAGGACCTAAAGGGATGAGGATGATCGATTCAGGGGGTCAAGGTCAATTTTCAGGACCTAATGGTAATGCTGGGGATGGTCGATTCTGGGGGCGAGGTCCATTATGAGGGCTTTAAGTAGAAGAGACCAATTCTAAAGGTCGCGGTCAATTTTAAGGACCTTAAGTGGGAGTGACCAATTCTGCGGGTCGTGGTCAATTCTAAGGACCTTAAGTGGAGACGACCAATTATGAGGGTCGAGGTCAATTCTGAGGACCTTAGGTTGGGGCGACCAATTCCACGGGTCGAGATCAATAGTGAGGACTTTTAGTTGGGGTGACCAATTATGCGGGTTGAGTTCAATTCTAAGGACCTTAAGTTGGACTAACCAATTCTGTGGCTCGAGCTAAATTCTGAGGACCTTAAGTGGGAGTGACCAATTCTGTGGGTCGAGGTCAATTCTGAGGACCTTAAGTTAGAGTGATCAATTCCGAGGGCCGAGGTCAATTCTGAGGACCTTAAGTTGGAGCGACCAATTATGAGGGTCGAGGTTAATTCTGAGGACCTAAAGGTGGAGACGATCAATTATGTGGGCCGAGGTCAATTCTGAGGACCTTAAGTAGAAGCGACCAATTCTGCGGGTCTAGGTAAATTCTGAGGACCTTAAGTTAGAGCGACCAATTTTGAGGGTCGAGGTCAATTCTGAGGAACTTAAGTCAGGACGACCAATTCAGAGGGTCGAGGTCAATTCTGAGTACCTTAAGTTGGAGAGACCAATTTTACTGGTCGAGGTCAATTCTGAGGACCTTAAGTGGAGATGACCAATTCTGCAGTTTGAGGTCAATTATGAGACCTTATGTTGGGGCGACCAATTCTGCAGGCCAATGTCAATTTTGAGGACCTTAAATGGAAACAACCAATTTTGTGGGTCGAGGTCAATTCTGAGGACCTTAAGTTTGGAGCGACCAATTATAAGGACATATTTTTAATAAGTCCGTCACAATTAATTATGTCGTATACCGCTACAAGTCGTCGAAGAATTGAAGAAGTTTTCATCTACAAAAGACGAATCCGAATTACAAGTGGTCTTCAACATTCAAGCCCAACAATATGACATTTGGTAAGATAATGTTTAAAGTTTCATTTAAATGTCATATTAAAGTGTTGGGATATTTTTATCAAATATTTTTCTAAAGATTTTGTTCTAGAACACCTTTCCGTAGAAAAATCATAACTAATTCATAAAAAATCAGAAAAATATAAAACTCACGGCCACGCATTCGTATCGAAATGTTCTAGAGGCACGCCAGGAATATCATTCGATCGACCTTCTTATGTCGTTCAAATGACATAGACATCTCGTTTGAACGAGATAGCTATGTCGTTCGACCGAGATGACTTTTAGGCCAACACGCTGCTATCTCTTTGAACGCCATAATTTCCTTATAAAAGGCATGCCAGAGCTTTGTTTTTTACGAGAGAAGAGTTTTCCAAACTTTAGAGCTTTGTTTGGCTTTTGACACTGCCATAATATTCGTTAACTTCTTTAGCAGAATGGTTTCTTCTCTCATTCAAGGGTTCAAATAATTTTTTGTTTTGTTTTAATTCACAAAATCCCAATTACTTTTATGTGAATTATTTTGTGGAACCCAAGAACATATTTTGATTTTATTCATACTTTGTGGGGAGAGCTCTACAACCGACAGCTGCGTGCTATTGTGAAAGGAGTCCTTATAAAGTTCACATCTTGTGGAGGAGCCGTATTCTTCTTCACTGCTGCCCTACTGGAAAGGGATAGTTCCAGTCGCCGACAACAGAACCGACACCCGAGGGTATTTCTGTGTCATATATTTTCATGGTAATCCGTGCAAGCCGTTTTCTTACAAAATTATTGTGAAAATAAAAGATTTTGCCCTTCGGAGATTTTTCCTGAATATTTGTGTCACATGCTTTATTTATTTATAGGTTGACACACGCACTTTTAGATGCATGTTTAGGGGCTGGATTAATTTGGTTTATAAATAGACACTAATTAAATAAGTGTGCCGAATTGGAAAATTACGAATAAATTTAATTTAATCAATTATAACACAATCGCACTCTTCTCAAATTGGTATCAGAGTTGGTTGCACTAATTTATTGCGTATTCCTTTTTTTTGCAAAATTGTGTGATATTGATTTTTTTTTGAAAAATCGCAATTTTTCAATGGAACGCCCATTTAATGAGGAGCCTATTTTTGAAAAAGTTCACGATCATGCTGAGAATTTAAAAAGTTTGAATTTGAAACTTTGCAAAAGAATTAAAGTTTTGGAAAAGGAAAATTCTCTCTTTAAAAGTAAGATTGAATATTTGCAAGAGTTTCAAATACAAAGTGATATTTGTCATGAGCATTTTGGTAATTTGTGTATTGATTTTGATTATTTGAAAATTGCCAAAAAGAAGAGTGATGAGAAAGTCCTAGTTTTAGAGAAGGAATTAAAGGACTTAAAAAATTCTAGGGTTCCCATTTGTGCCGTCGAGGATAAAAAATTAATCGATGATTTTACGGCACGTGAAAAGACTCTTAGGGATAAGTTTGTTTTAATTGAGGGGGAGCGTGATAAACTGTTAAGTTCAATTGAAAATTTGAAAGATGAATCCCTGTCTTTGGAAGAGTCTAATTCTTTACTTGAGTAAAAAATTTCAAAGTTAAAAAATGATTTGACAGACTCAAGTAGGTTTGATAGTGATGGTAGTGGCTCATCGTGTTCTCATGCTAAAGCCAAAACCATTATTTGTTTTAGAGGGTCAACTAATTCCAAGGATGTTAGAAAAGATCACACTTTCGGTGTCGTTCCACCCGTTTATACATGTTCATATTGTGGTAGGAAATGTCACCTTAGGAGATTTTGTTTTGATCTTAGAAGAGGTCCTTGGAATTCGAAGTCTAGTGTTTTGTTGGTTCCCAAAACCCCGTGTCGGCATGTTACATCCACTTGGGTTAGGAAATCCCTTTTGGATACGCTAGATTTTAGAATAGTTGATTCTCATTTGCTTGCACATGATTCTTCTCTTGCCATATCATATAGATGATTGTGTTCGCATGTTTGTCATCCGCTAGTTTTTATTTCATGATATTTATGTTTGCTAGCGTTGTAACATGTACTTTTTGTATATATTTTTTTTGGTTTAAAAAAAATTTTGAAAAATACAAAAAGATTTTATTTTGATAAAATTTTGAGAAAATCCAAAAAGATTTTTGTATTTTGTTTGCACCGTTTATGGATGGAAACTTAGGATGACCGAGTCACAACATCATTCCATTTTACATGTGACTATTTGATAGTGTTTGGAGACAATAGGTCAATTCATCCTTGTGCTTTATAATGTTTGGAGTCATTAAGATGTAATTAAGTGTTACTTCCTACATGTTTGACTCATGTTTCCTTTATTGCACACATGCACGGATTTGTTTGATTATTGTGCTTGTCTTATCACATGTTGATTGGGTGTTTTCACTTCAATCTTGTCCTTAAAATGAACCAAGAGCGATAAATTTTGATAAGGAAATTGTACATATAAAAACTATTTTGTGAGTTTGTGTTTTTTGTTTGAAAACGGGGAAGGGCTCCGAAAGGTTCATTTTGCCTTTGCGAATACTAAGCCACCGTTAAATTGGACCTAAAAAAATGGAGGAATTTTATTATCCGGGGACCAAAGAGGTTTAAAAGAGCCCGAAAAAATTTAAAGGCAATAAAAAGAAATTCATGCCAATTATGGGCCATTTAGGTTTTTGCACCAATTCTCCAAAGTTTGAGAATTTTGGTTTATTCACCTCTAAAAGAAAATATATATGAGGGAGTTTGGTTGGAGAATTAAAACGGGTTTGCATGTCCTTGAAATTCTTGAAAAAGCGCTAAATAGTTTTGGACGTTATTGGTGTGGAAATCATTTGACTTTGATTTGTTGATTTGTACAAGACGATGTCATTTAAATTCAACAAATTTTTACACCTAAGGATTCTTTTGATGTTCATTCGTTAGGGGTACACGTATGCATCGTGCACATATGATTGATTGAGTTTATTTACCTATCGAATGTGTTCACACCCATACATTACATTTCCATGACTTGGTCGTTTGAGTTTAAATCCATGGTGTGATTTTTTTTGTATCCTATTTTTGTGTGAAAAAAATGAAAAATCCAAAAATAGTTTGTGAAATTTGTGGGGACATACCTTTGCATGCGCGTAGCTTGATCTTTGTTTTCTATGCATTTTGTCGTGACACTCCATGTTTTGATTTGTTTCTTCTTATTTGTCTATTTGGGGACATCATAAAAAGGGGGAGAAAGAATTATCATGTTATGGGGGAGTTTTTTGCATTATGAGGGAGATTTGATTTATTAATGCTTTATTCTTATATCATTTCAAACTCGATGCGTCACGAAGGTTTTGCTTTTTCTCATGTGTGTAGGTACAAAGATTGAAGATCATGATTTTGCACACTCTGATGAGAAAAGCTTTGAGAGTTTTGACGTTGAAGAAAAAATTGAGGACTTGCAAATGTTACCTTTTCAGTTTTGGGATTCATGGGTGGGTAGATTTGTATAGGCATTTTGGTTTTTGATAATTCAGATGTTTTTATGTATGTACCGGCATAGACATGGGGGGAGATTTGTAAGGACAAACTTTTAATAAGTCCGTCACAATTAATTATGTCGTATACCGCTACAAGTCGTCGAAGAATTGAAGAAGTTTTCATCTACAGAAGACGAATCCGAATTAAAAGTGGTCTTCAACATTCAAGCCCAACAATATCACATTTGGTAAGATAATGTTTAAAGTTTCATTTACATTTCATATTAAAGTGTTGGGATATTTTTATCAAATATTTTTCTAAAGATTTTGTTCTCGGACACCTTTCCGTAGAAAAATCATAACTAATTCATAAAAAAATCAGAAAAATACGAAACTGGCGGCCACGCGTTCGTATCGAAATTTTCTAGAGGCACACCAGGAATCTCGTTCAATCCACCTGCTTATGTCGTTGAAACGACATAGACATCTCTTTTGAACGAGATAGCTATGTCGTTCGATCGAGATGACTTTTAGGCCAACACACTCCTATCTCTTTGAACGCCACAATTTCCTTATAAAAGGCCTGCCAGAGCTTTGTTTTTGACCAGAGAAGAGTTTTCCAAACTTTAGAGTTTTGTTTGGCTTTTGACACTGCCATAATATTTGTTAACTTCTTTGGCAAAATGGTTTCTTCTCTCATTCAAAGGTTCAAATAATTTTTTGTTTTGTTTTAATTCACAAAATTCCAATTACTTTTATGTGAATTGTTTTGTGGAACCTAAGAACATATTTTGCTTTTGTTCATACTTTGTGGGGAGAGCTCTACAACCGACAGCTGCGTGCTATTGTGGAAGGAGTCCTTATAAAGTTCACATCTTGTGGAGGAGCCATATTCTTCTTCACTGTTGCCCTACTGGAAAGGGGTAGTTCCAGCCGCCGACAACAGAACCGACATACGAGGGTATTTCTGTCTCATATATTTTCATGGTAATCCGTGTAAGCCATTTCCTTACAAAATTATTGTGAAAATAAAAGGTTTTGCCCTTCGGAGATTTTTCCTGAATATTTATGTCACACGCTTTATTTATTTATGGGTTGACACACGCACTTTTAGATGCATGTTTAGGGGCTGTATTAATTTGGTTTATAAATAGACACTAATTAAATAAGTGTGCCGAATTGGAAACTTGCGAATAAATTTAATTTAATCAATTATCACACAATCGCACTCTTCTCACCAATTCTGTGGGTCAAGGTCAATTCTGAGGACTTTAAATGGAGACAACTAATTATGCGGGTCGAGGTCAATTCTGAGGACCTCAAGTGAAGACGACTAATTCTGCGGGTGGAGGTCAATTCTACTAGCGAAAAGATATTAATTTGAGGATTCGATATGACCTGCTGGGGATTTTTTCAATTCTTGCTGAGGATTTCACTGGGTCATGCATTCCTTAGAGACGTTGCTGGAGAGTTATTCGACTCAAAGTTCCACCGGGGAAGTTTTGAGAATTTTTCTAGGGAAATAATTATGAGGGGTTTAAGTCGGGGGAGAAAATTTGGTCTGGGAATTTTGAGATTTTGAAAAATGATTTTCTTTGTGAAGAAATATTCTAAAATTTATTTCATAAATTTCATAATTTTATGGGGATTGTTTTGGAATTTTTTATTATGAAATTTCAGGGGGGTGCCGACTGACAGGGTGTTGGGGGTACCAAACGGCAGTGGCATGGTCTTTTGGGCTACCTTGGGAAGGTGAAGGGACAGTGCTATAACAAAAGGGACGGTTTTAAAATCCGTCCCTTTTGCCATGACTTGAATTTTTAGCTTTTTTCCTAACTAAATATAAGAGACGAATTTTAAAACTGTCCCTTTTGATATAGCAAAAGAGACGGTTTTAAAAATCCGTCCCTTTCGCTATAGCAAAAGGGACGGTTTTAAAATTCGTCCCTTTTAGTATTGTAAAAGGGACAGATATTTCCGTCCCTTTTGATAATTTTCATTATTTTTCCATCATATTTTTTTCATTTCTTTGCAATCAGACGACCCTCTCTCTCGTTGCTGTCTTCCCTTTCACTCGCTCGCTACTTTCTTCCCTCTCACTAGCTAGCTACACCGCCCCACCCCCTCTCCCCTGAGCCACCCAACTCCCCTCCGCCGCCCCATCCCCCTCTCCCCTGAACTGACCCACTCCCAGCGCCGCCCCATCTCCCTCTCCCCAGAGCCGCCCCACTCCCCAGCCCCGTCACAACCCCCTTTCCACTGAGCTCTCCCCAGCTCCACCTACTCTCCCCTGCGCAGCCCTACCCCCCTATACCCACAGAGACATCCCCTTTATCTTATTCAGTAGTTGGTTTCTTGATTGTTGGTATCTTGATTTTCATATTAATCAAGTACGATTTTCATCTTTTAATCATTGGTTTCTTGATTTAATTATTTTGTGTTGAAATGTTTAGGGCTGGGGTTTTTCATTTAGATTTTTTCATTTTCATTTATAGTTTTTCATTTTGTGTTGAAATGTTTAGGTTTATAGTTTTTCCATTTAGAGTTGTTCACTTTTCATATTTTGTGTTTTGGTTTTGAATTTTTTTTTTGGTTCTACCATTTTTCTATGAGAATTTATTCAGTGTTATATAGGTTGTGTATGCTACTTTGTTGACAAAATGGCTAAGTAGTTTAAGCTTGAATCATTACCTGTTAAAGTTTGAAGTGATAAATATATTCATGTTTGGTTGTTTGAAGTGTAGACGAGTGGTCCAAATTTTGTTATTTAAGTCTTGAATATTTTTTACATAGTTGGCGCACATTTGAGTATAAGTTTTGGGTCGGTTGATGCCTAATAATTTATTCTTGTGTATTGTATAATTTTTAGAGTTGGATGATGCCTAATAATTTATTCTTGTGTATTGTATAATTTTTAGGATTAGTTGATGCCTAATAATGTTTCTCAAAGAGTAGTCATAGAACATTCATCTTCATCTTCTGTTGGGTAAGTCTTTCAGTACTTTTCTGATCTAATTTTGACTTATTTAAATTTATTTTGTTAGGTTGTATTGGCATGTAATCTATTATTTATTTTTTGAAAAATTAAACTGATTGTTAATTCTGTGCAATGTGGGCGGAGATAACGGAGGGAGTTCAAAACATAGCGATCACGGGCGATCAACACTGAAATGGTAATATTCCAGTGAGAGTTAGGGTTTGAGTTTTATTTGTGATGATTCGATCGATCTGTTGTATTTATCTCGTCTTTATTTATGTGTAGGCACTTCAAGCTCGTCATCATTAGCGATGGCAGAACTACATTTGGAGTTCGATTGAGAAGTGAGAGCAGTTTCGAGGGTGTTGGTCACTGACGTCAACCACATCAACACCAGATCTCAGGTATAATAATATATACATCTGACATCTCACATTCTCTAAGGTTTCGGATCTAACTAGTAATGCTCCAAATTTTAATCTCTCTTACATTTAGTTTCACTCCACAAATATTCGATCCAACTTTGCTCCAACTAGCTTGGGTATTGTTAGCGCATTTTTTTCTTGTCACTTCCAGGGGGCAGTACATAACTTTTGAACAAAGAATAGTTAGGGTGAACACTAGAAAAAAAAGTCATTATCAAATGGATTTCCACTTTCTAGGTTTAAGTCGTGTCAATTTCTCTACAATGGTCCACATTAAACTAATTGGTAACCATTTGTTTATTAGCTTAAAGCTATTCTTGATTAGTCCAAGCTGAATAGGAGAGATGTGAAAATGGGAATAAAAATTATTCATGGTTCGAAAGTTATTCTTGGGGTTTGTAATTTGTGACCGCCCATCTTATTAACTTGTCGCACGGGACCAATGTGACTCGTAGGAACCGACCGCTTAGTCACAAGGCTCTCGGTTTGAGTATACGACGTAAATTTACAAAAAATTAGACTCGAGCATAAAAACCTGTCATCGAAGGGTGAAAACCTAAAGCAGCCACAAAACGGTCCGGTAAGAGTCACGAACACCTCGAACGGGACCAATGTGACTCGAAGGAACCGACCGCGTAGTCATGGGGCTCCTGATTTGAGTGTACTATGTAAATTTGTAAAAAGTTAGCTTTTAGCATAAAAAAGATACCATCGAAGGGTGAAAACGTAAAACAGCCATAAACGGTCCCGTAAGAGTCACGAACATCTCACACGGGACCAATGTAAGTCATAGGAACCGGCCGTATAGTCACGGTGCTCCCGGTTTGAGTGTAAAACTTAAATTTGCAAAAAGTTATACTTAAGCATAAAAACTTGCAATCGATGGGGGGAAATGTAAAACAAACACAAAATGGTCACGTAAGAGTCACGAACAACTCGCACGGGACCAATGTGACTCGTAGGAACCGATCGCGCAATCACGGGGCTCTCAGTTTTAGTGTACGGCATAAATTTGCAAAAAGTCAGACTTAAGCATAAAAACTTGCCATTGAAGGATGAAAACATAAAACAAACACAAAACAGTCCCGTAAGATTCACGAACACCTCGTACGGGACCAATGTGACTCGTAAGAACTGACCCGTAGTCACGGGGCTACCGATTTGAGTGTACGATATAAATTTGCAAAAAATTAGACTTAAGCATAAAAACATGCCATCGAAGACTGAAAACGTAAAACAGCCTCAAAACGATCCGGTAAGAGTCACAAACACCTCGCATGGGACCAATGTAACTCGTAGGAACCGACCGCGTAGTCACGGGGATCCCGGTCAGAGTGTACGTCATAAATTTTAAAAAAAATAGACTTGATCATAAAAACTTGCAATCGAATGGTGAAAATGTATAACAATCACAAAAAGGTCCCGTTAGAGTCATGAACACCTCGCTCGAGACCATGCTAAGTCATAGAATCCCGTCGCGTCGTCACGGGGCTCCCGGTTTGAGTGTACGACATAAATTTGCAAATAGTTAGACTTAATCATAAAAACATGTCATCGAAGGGTGAAAATGCAAAACAAACACAAAACGGTCCCGTAAGAGTCACGAACATCTCGCACGGGACTGACGCGAGTCGTAGGAACCGATCGCGTAGTTACGGGGTTCCCGGTTTGAGTGTACGACATAAATTTACAAAAAGTTACTTGAGAATAAAAAAGACGCCATCGAAGGGTGAAAATGTAAAATAGCCACAAAACGGTCCCGTAAGAGTCACAGACATCTCGCACGAGACCAATGTGAATCGTAGGAACCGTCCGCGTAGTCACGGGGCTCCCGATTTGAGTGTACGTCGTACATTTACAAAAATTTAGACTGGAGCATAAAAACATGCCATCGAAGGGTGAAAACGTAAAATAAACTCAAAATGGTCCCGTAAGAGTCATGAACACCTCGCATGGGACCAATGCGACTGGTAGGAACCGACCGTGTAGTCACAAGGCTCCCGGTTTGAGTATACGATGTAAATTTGCAAAAGATTAGACTTAGGCATAAAAACTTGTCATCGAAGGTTGAAAACGTAAAACAACCACAAAATGGTCCCGTAAGAGTCACGAACACCTCGCACTGGACCAATGTGACTCGTAAGAACCGACTGCGTTGTAATGGGTCTCCCGAATTGAGTGTACGATGCAAATTTTCAAAAAATTAGACTTGAGCATAAAAACATATCATCGAAGGGTGAAAACCTAAAACATCCACAAAACGGTCCGATAAGAGTCACGAACACCTCGCATGGGACCAATGTGACTCGTAGGAACCGATCGCATAGTCACGGGGATCCCGATTTGAGTGTACAATGTAAATTTGTAAAAAGTTAGACTTGAGCATAAAAAAGATGCCATCGAAGGGTGAAACATAAAACAGCCACAAAACGGTCCCGTAAGAGTCACGAACATCTTGCACGGGACCAATGTAAGTCGTAGTAATCGGCCATGTAGTCATGACGCTCCCGATTTGAGTGTACGACATAAATTTGTAAAAAGTTAGAATTAAGCATAAAAACTTGTCATCGAAGGGTGAAAACACAAAAAAAACACAAAACAGTTCCGTAAGAGTCACAAACATCTTGAACAAGACCGATGTGATTCGTAGGAACCGACCGCGTAGTCACAGGGCTCCCGATTTGAGTGTACGACGTAAATTTGCAAAAAGTTACTTGAGAATAAAAAAGATACCATCGAAGGATGAAAACATAAAACAACCACAAAAGGGTCCCGTAAGAGTCACAAACATCTCGCACGGGACCAATGTGAATCGTAGAAATCGGCCGCGTAGTCATGGAGCTCCCGGTTTGAGTGTACGACGTAAATTTACAAAAAGTTAGACTTGAGCATAAAAACATGTCATCAAAGGGTGAAAATGTAAAACAAACACAAAATGGTATGGTAAGAGTCATGAACACCTCGCACGGACCAATGCGACTCGTAGTAACCGATCGTGTAGTCACGGGGCTCCCGATTTGAGTGTACGACATAAATTTGCAAAAGATTAGACTTAGGCATAAAAACATGCCATCGAAGGGTGAAAATATAAAACAGTCGCAAAACGGTCCCGTAAGAGTCACAAACACCTCGCACGGGACCAATGTGACTCGTAGGAACCGATCACGTTGTAACGGGGATCCCGGTTTGAGTGTACTACGCAAATTTTCAAAAAATTAGACTTGAGCATAAAAACATGCCATCGAAGGGTGAAAACCTAAAACAACCACAAAACAGTCCGGTAAGAGTCACAAACACCTCGCACGGGACCAATGTGACTCGTAGGAACCGATCGCGTAGTCACGGGGCTCCTGATTTGAGTGTACAATGTAAATTTGCAAAAAGTTAGACTTGAGCATAAAAAAGATGCCATCGAAGGGTGAAAACGTAAAACAACCATAAAACGGTCCCGTAAGAGTCACGAACATCTCGCACGGGACCAATGTAAGTCGTAAGAATCGGCCATGTAATCACGGCGCTCCCGGTTTGAGTGTACGACATAAATTTGTAAAAAGTTATACTTAAGCATAAAAACTTGCGATCGAAGGGTGAAAATATAAAACAAACACAAAACGGTCACGTAAGAGTCACGAACAACTCGCACGGAACCAATGTGACTCGTAGGAACCGACCGCGCAGTCACGAGGCTCCAAGTTTGAGTGTATGACATAAATTTGCAAAACGTTAGAGTTAAGCATAAAAACATGACGTCGAAGGGTGAAAACATAAAACAAACACAAAACGGTCCCATAAGAGTCATGAACACCTCGCACGGGACCAATGTGACTCGTAAGAACCGACCGCGTAGTCATGGGGCTCCCAGTTTAAGTGTATGACGTAAATTTATAAAAAAATAGACTTGAGCATAAAAGCATGCCATCGAAGAATGAAAACACAAAACATCAACAAAACGGTCCGGTAAGAGTCACGAACATCTCTCACAGGACCAATGTAACTCGTAGGAACCGCCCGCGTAGTCACAGGCTCCCGGTTAGAGTGTACGACGTAAATTTGCAAAAAAGTTAGACTTGAGCATAAAAACTTTTAATCGAAGGGTGAAAATGTAAAACAACCATAAAAAGGTCCCGTTAGTGTCACTAACACCTTGCACGAGACCAAGGTAAGTCATAGGAACCCACCACGTAGTCACGGGGCTCCCGGTTTGAGTGTACGGCGTAAATTTGCAAAGAGTTAAACTTACGCATAAAAACATGCTATCGAAGGGTGAAAATGCAAAACAAACACAAAACGGTCCAGTAAGATTCACGAACACCTCACACGGGACCAATGTAAGTCGTAGGAACCGATCGCGTAGTCACGGGGCTCCCGATTTGAGTGTACGACGTAAATTTGCAAAAAAATAGACTTGAGCATAAAAACATGCCATCGAAGGGTGAAAATGTAAAATAGCCACAAACGGTCTCGTAAGAGTCACAAACACCTCGCACGGGACCAATGTGACCCGTAGAAATTGACCGCGTAGTAACGGGGCTCCCAATTTGAGTGTACGACGCAAATTTTTAAAAAATTAGACTTGAGCATAAAAACATGCCATCGAAGGGTGAAAACCTAAAACAGCCACAAAACGGTCCAGTAAGAGTCACGAACACTTCGTACGGTACCGATGTGACTCGTAGGAACTGACCGCATAGTCACGGGGCTCTCTATTTGAGTGTACCACGTAAATTTGCAAAATATTAGACGTAAGCATAAAAAGATGCCATTGAAGGGTGAAAACATAAAACATCCACAAAACGGTCCGGTAAGAGTCACGTACACCTCGCATGGGACCAATGCAACTCATAGGAACCGACCGCGTAGTCCCGGGGGTCCCGGTATGAGTGAATGACGCAAATTTATAAAAAAATAGATTTAAGCATAAAAATATGCCATCGAAAGGTGAAAACGTAAAACAACCATAAAACGGTCCGATAAGAGTCACGAACACCTCTCATGGGACCAATGTAACTCGTAGGAACCGTTCTATTATGAAAACATGTTGTGGCAAATGAACATTTTCTAATACGTTGCTCCCATCCGCTTGAGAGCATTTTATAATGTGTTGCTCCCACATATATGTCGTGCCTCGATAGTGTGTGTGTATATATATATATATATATATATATATATATATATATATAGAGAGAGAGAGAGGAAGGCTCACCTACATCATGCACTATACATCACGCCATACATCACATCTAATTCTAGGCCCTAGAAGACTTTTTTCTCAAATTTTATATTTTTCTATTGAAATAAACCTTCCAATAAACCCATGTAGGTCAAAATATATTTTGTATCTATTTTTAAAAAATCCACAAAAAACTGTTGGCGCAGACCCTTATAAATAAGGTATTTTTAGCAGTTTTTGTGGATTTTTTAAAAATAGCTACAAAATGTATTTTGACCCAATTTTTTGCATATGAGTTGATTGGAAGGTTAATTTCAAGGGAAAAATATAAAATTTGAAAAAAAAGTTTTTTAGGGCCTTGAATTAGGCGTGATGCATGGGTGATGTATAGAGGATGATGTACTATAGCCCCTCTCTCTCTCTCTATATATATATATATATATATATATGTAGATATATTGCATATATATATGTAGATATACTGCATATATATGTAAATCTACTGCATATATATGTAGATATACTGTATATAAAAGTATATATTGTTATATATATATATATATATATATATATATACTACCGTTATAACATATACATATATAATGTATTTTGAAAAGGGTGAAGGAAATTTCAAGACTGAGGTAAGACTAAAGTTCAAACTTCTTTCATTTCTTTCAGAGTATGATGATAGTGTTTTATTCATTTCACGTTGTGGAGGAAAAATGGTAGCTTGGATGGAGTAAACTGCTTTCATCCTTGTTTTGTGATTAAACATGTCACCATTGGACTATCATCCCTGTAATGCTTTCTGAAATGTAATGTATTTTGAAATTGTAATGTATTCTATCATCCCTGTAATGTAAGTTATGGTAGACTATTACATCTGTGTGTATTCTGAATACATTACATCTGTGTGTATTCTGAAATTACACACAAATATTCTATCATCCCTGAAATATGTAATGTATTCTAACATATATTCTATCGTCCCTGAAGTTACATCTCACAGAATACACACACAAATATGTGCGACTTAGATACACATAAATGTGTGTAACTTAGATACACACAAATACATTACAGATGTGATGTAATCTGTGAGATGTAACTTCATGGATGATAAAATACTCCCATAATGGTTTGAAAGTGTTGGATGGATAAAGGTTTGAAAGTGTTGGATGAAGATATTATAAATTTCAGTAGGGTCTTCAATGACGTCTCCATCTTCAATTTTGACTTTATTGATAGCCATTATACCTCTTCTAGCTTTAACTGGTGAATGGAAAAACTTAGCCTTCAAATTTCCCTCTTTGAGCCTTTTAATCTCAGATTTCTTTCGCTAAACATTTCCTTAAGTACTCAATGCTTTGTGAAACTTGGATTTAGATTCATTCATATTTCCTTCACTCCCCTGTGGTTTAGACTCTCTTGTTGCCCTGAATTTAATTTATGTTCTTCTATTATTTGATTAATTTATATTTTTGAATTTAGTTTATGTACTTCTGCTCAGCAGTGTGGTGCAATTCGATAGGAGGCGATGCATTTGGTTTAACGTGGGAGAAAGAAGGTTTTAAGGTATCAAATGATGGGTGATGCCTTATCTGCTAGCATTTGCTTTATCTGCTTCAATATATTTTATAATATGAAATTGTGATTTTACATTCATGGATTTGACATCTTCTAATCAAATATGTTTAGGTGTAAATTTATTTCAACTCTCCTAGGTTATGTCCCTCCCAATCTCACTTCTGATCTCCTTTTAAATGCTCAGTGGTGGGGGATAATTATTGTTCATCTAATTTAAATGCTATGCGGGGGAATCCATGTGAATAGATTAACATTATAATATTTTTAACATTCATACTTCTGGATGAAAGGGCGTCAGGGGCTTGATATCTAGATTTGAGTTATTTTCATCAAATGGGGGAAATCCATGTACATCTCTTTATTTAGTGTCAAGAACACAATCTTTCGAAATCAAACTATAAATTTTCCCCACAAGTGAGAGCAATAATGTGTCGTATGAGGCTTAGTGCCCCTGTTATGAATTTCAGTTTAACAATGTCTAGTGATGATACATTTATTGATTGTTTGATGGTTACCCTAACCACTTGACCTTGAGTTAGATAATTTTTTTAGTTTTCTATACACTTGCTCATCTCTTGCTTACAACCCATTCAATTTGAAAAATAATTGCTCTCTGCTCACTCTTACATGAAATTTACATAAAACAGTCACAAAAAGGTCCCGTAAGGGGCCCGACCAACTCGTACGGGACCAATGTAACTTGTAAGAACCGACCGTGTAGTCACGGGACTCCCGGTTTGAGTATACGATGAGAATTTGCAAAAAATTAGACTTATGCTTAAAAACATGACGTCGGTTTGAGTCTACGACGAGAATTTGGAAAATTTAGACATAGGCTTGAAAACATGACGTCAAAGGGTGAAAACGTAAAACAACAACAAAACGGTCCCATTATAGGCACCATCACTTCGCACGGGACCAATGTAACTCGTACGAATCAACCGCATAGCCATGGGACTCCCGATTTGAGTACACGATGAGAATTTACAAAAAATTAGACTTAGGTTTAAAAACATGATGCCAACGTGTCAAAACGTAAAACAGCCACAAAATGGTCCAGTGAGAGGCATGATTACCTCACATGGGACCAATGTAACTCGTAGAGACCGACCGTGTAGTCCCCGACCTCTCGATTTGAGTATACGACGAGAATTTAGAAAATTTAGACATAGTCTTGAAAACATGACATCAAAGGGTGAAAACATAAAACAACAATAAAATAGTCCCGTTAGAGGCACCATCACCTCGCACGGGACCAATGTAACTCATACGAACCGACCGCGTAGTCACGGGACTCCCAGTTTGAGTACATGACGATAATTTGCAAAAAAATAGACTTAGACTTAAAAACATGACGCCAATGTGTCAAAACGTAAAAATGTCCCAAAACGGTTCAGTGAGAGGCACAATCACCTCGCACGGGACCAATGTAACTTGTAGAGACCGACCGCGTAGCCCTCGGCCTCTCGGTTTGAGTATACGACGAGAACATGACGTCAATGAGTGAAAACGTAAAACAACAACAAAACGGTCCCGTTAGAGGCACCATCACCTCGTACGGGACCAATGTAACTCGTACGAACCGACGGCGTAGTCACGGGACTCCCGTTTTGAGTACACGACGAGAATTTACAACATTTATATTTTTAGGTTTAAACATTATTTGATTACTGATATCTTTTTTGTTTTGTTTCTTATATTTTTTTGCAGGATAACATTTTAGGGTTATATTTTATTCGCGTGGAACACATGAACAAAGCAATAGTTTGCGGGAGGTAAATTGTTTATTTATTTTTGTTGTTGATATGCGAGATTATTGTTTTATTTTTTTTACTGGTCGTGCGGGCTTTTGTGTTGATTAAGCATGTTGGTTTTCATGTATAAACAAAGGAGACTCTGTTGAATTTTTTTAAAAATTGTAAAGAATTGTTGATATGGGAGATTTTTCAATTTTTTTTATGGTCATGCGGGCTTTTGTGTTGATTAAACAGGTAGGTTTTCATGTATAAACAAAGAAAACTCTCTCAACTTTTTTTTTAAAATTGTAAATAATTATTGATATGCGAGATTCCTATAGCCGTGTGGGCTTTTGTATTGATTAAACAAGTTGGTTTTCTTGTATAAACAAAGGAGACTCTGTCAATTTTTTTTTTTAAAATTGTAAAAAGTTGATACGATTAACTAATATATTTGGATATTTTATTTTACTATAATATTATTTTGATAGAATGATTATTTATTGATTGCAGGTTGTGCACAAGAAGTTGAAGATACATGTTTTTGAGTGTGTCTACTATATGTGACACTAAGAGAAGTTTTTGAAGCGTGACAATCATATTTATCATCTTAATTTAGGGATGATATCTTTTTTGACAATTGTATATCTTATTAATTAGTATGATTTTGTACTCATTTAAATATTTTGACTTGAATGTAGTTTAATGGAAGAAATTATTATTGGATACGTGCTTCAATGAATGTGGTTGATATATTGCGTTTTTGATCGGATGATTTTATTTATAATGCAAATTAGATGTCAATTATTATTGCAACATAAAACATATAATAATATAACTATTTATGATAATTTTTTATTTATCAATTGGGACGGTTATAAACCGTCCTTAATACTGATTTGTATTAATTGAGAATACCTTTTGGGACGATTTTTATCGTCCCTAATATCCATTTTTGCATCAATTGAATTACCTTTTGGGACGGTTTTTACTGTCCTAATTGGGTTGCCAGAATCTCAGTAGTATTAGGGACGATTTATCCGTCCCTAATACTATTGGTGGGAGCGGCAATTTTTTCTCAGGAACATCATTTGGGACGAAAAAATCCATCCTTAATGCCAAGTGAAGAGTGTTCACGAGTTAACATTTAGGACGGTAAAATCCGTCCCTAAAATATTTAGGGCGCCTAGTATAAGGGACAGATTTTTGCCGTTGCAAAAATCGTCCCTAATACTCTTTAGGGACTTTTTTGTACTTTTAGGGACGGTTTTTTACCGTCCCTAATACTCATTTTTCTTGTAGTGTCTAATCGACAGTCGAGACAATCTCTCTCTTTAACGGCGGTGCGTCAGGTCTTGAATGGCATGACGAGCGATCGGGTAAATTATTCTTTCTTCTTGAGAACACTTTTCTTGGATGTCCTCTTTTAGATATTGATTTTTCATTGGGTATCTTGCATGACCTTCTATCCCTAAGGGACGATCATTCAGCAGATAGGGTGACCGGGAGGGGAACGCGCAGATGCATCGGATGTTAGCGCATGAGTCCTGCTACTATTTGTATTTCGGGGAGAGAGTAGTTTAACAGGTGATGAAGGATGAGGTGATCGTTTCACCAACGATACCCCCGAGATATATGAGGCATGTGCAGGAGATGTCGGAGCATAGGGGGGTGGTGGCGATGATCGGCAAGCCCTATTCGTTGTAAACGGACACGGTGATGACCTACGAATACCTTGATTTTGTGATGAGTTGGTTGATGCCGCCCAGTGTATCCTCTTACAGTTTCTCGTAAGGGAACGAGTCAGCCAGTGGGGTCTGCCCATAGTGCGGGTGGTGCGTCGACATCAACAGCGCCGACGACGTTAGAAGTTCCGCTTCTTCAGCTTGCTCCTCCTTCCTATAACATTAAACGATCCAAGGGAGGATCGGTGCATTTGTTTCATCATCCCAATGCGATGGACGCAGAGGTGTTGAGGTGGACTGAGAACATCCTTCACATAAAGGTATATCTTTTTATTTCTTTAACTTTTTTCTTTCTGATTCCTTTGTTTACCTCAGATTTGTTATTTTTCTCATTTGTTATTTTTCTTGCAGCATGTCCGGGTGTCAACTAACTGGATGAGAGACATTCGGGATTGGGTGGCTTCTATGACCGTTCATATTCGGGAGTCGATCCCGATTCCTTCTTGTTTTGTGTCATCTGCTTCGTCGGAGGAGGGATCTGGATCGGGTAGCGGAGGTTCCTCAGTTCATCACTGGGGAAAGCGTATGCATCACCGGGATGAAGGGTCATAGAGAGAGAGATAGAGAGAGAGGGAGAGAGAGAGAGAAAGAGAGAGAGAATGTTTGGGGGTTTTGGGTTGAGTCCTGTGTTTTTCTTCTTTTTCATTTTCTACAAGGTAAAATGTAATGACATCAATATATGAAATGGGTTTTGTTTATTCACTTAGATGACTTAATCTACATGCACTTTTTACTTTGTTGCTGAGACCGTAAAAAGGATTAAAAATGACATTAAACTTAAATTTATTTTGAGAACGGATAAGTAAGAAACATAAGAATATTTGATTTGATTTTAAAAATAAAAATTATTTTTATTGAGTTTTTTGGTTTTGTCAAAAAAGGAAAAAGGGTATCTCCTACAAATTGGAGGATGTCGATCGACATATCCCTTGTCCTACCTATTGGTAGGTCAGTCTAGTCCAATCACCCCAAGACTTGATTGCACTTTCTTCATCTACTTTGTCCTTGATGGGGTAGGCTTTATCCGGATTTGGCAGGGCCCTTGTCTTTTAGCCAAGTTTTTCAAGTATAAAAAGGGGTCATGTGGAGTGTCTTCTTCAGCCATCCAAATTTCCTTTCTTTTGTCTATTGCTTGCTTCTTGTCTTATCTATTCCAAACATGGTTGATGGAAAAAAATGAACACATCGATGTGTATAATTGTTCTTGCAATCCTTTTTCCAATCAAAATCCCTTTAACCTAAAAACACACTAAAAATATGCATAGGGTAAGTAAGGGTATCAGTTAACATTTCATGTGTGAAGAACCAAATACGTGAAGATGAGTGTAGAAATCATTTACGTATTATTCTTTTTTTATGATTTTTCAAGGGATTATTAATTAACCAACTATACTAATTTTTTAAAGTACTAACTAAGATGTAATAGCTAATTAGAGAAAATGAAATAAACAAAATTGTGCTAACATGTAAACTAACTAAGTTGGACTCATGAGGGATTCAACTCATCCCGTGAAATGGAGATTAGCCCTTAATAATCATCATCCAAGACATAGAATAAACAAATGAAAGCATGCAAGGAGTAAAATAAAAGTAGTTAAAGAGGAATAAATCAAAAATATTTTAGCCTAGAATTGGAATGAAATTTTCAATTACAACCCAAAATTCTCTCAATTACAATCACTCAATAATAATTTTTTTTATAACAAAAACTAAAAAAATAAAACTAATTACAATATATACAATGGATGACTTCATAATAGAGATTTGCTAAAAATGCAAATCCTCTCATTATAAAATTGTACATTAGAATTCATCCAAGGAAATAAATTCTACATCATCACTTTATGTTGAGATATTTGCTAAAAATGCAAATACTCACCATAAAGGGATTGAGAAGAAGTTACTTCCAAAAGTGATAAATTCAGCCACATCACTCTATATTGAGATATTTGATAAAAATGCAAATATTCACTATAGAAGGTTGGAGAAGAATTCATCCTAAGAGATAAATTCTACCACAACACTCTATACTGAGATATTTTCTAAAAATGTCAATACTCTCTATAGAGGGGTGGAGTAGAATTTATCACACAAAGTTAAAAAAAACTAAAATGGAGATCCTTCTCAAATGCCATTAAGTCTTCAATTTATAGGGTGCACATGGAGAAGGGGAAAATTGTGCATGGTAATTATGCATGAGGGGTAAGAGGGTTATTTTTTGGAATTGTACAAATGTGCATGGGTTTATGATGGTGTGGAGAGTGTTAAGGGTATTTTTGGGAAGTGACACACAAGTGTGCATGTGGGAGAGGTGGTAAGGGTATTTTGGGTACTAGGTATTGGACATTTTAAACATGAGATTGCTTTCTTTGGTTTGGTTTTATGCAGAAGGTAAAATCGAGTTAGATTTTGAATGGGTGAAAAGTGTTTGGGGTAAAATGGGATGAGTTGGTCTTGGGTTAGTTATGAGGTGTATGGGTTGGAGTGGGTCGGAGCTATCAAGGTATGGGTTCGGGTATGTGGTGATGTTCCGATTTTGGGTCTAGAAGTGTACGAAGGTGTCAGGTTCATGACCGGGTATAGCAGGTGGAGGGGGTAAATGGGTGTTATTGGGAGTTTGGATTAAGCGGGTTGCACAGGGGGTTGAGTTGGTCTCAGGTATGGATTCAACTGGCTGGGTTCTTTTATGTAGGTCGCTCAGTTATGGAAATTTTTGGCATAGGGGTTGGGTTTTTTATGGGATTGGCAACTTGGTTTCGGGTATGGGTAGTGATGGGTGGCAGGTGGTTATGGACGGAGTTATAAGGATGGTAGTGTAGGAGTTGGGTTTTACGGGTTGAGGAATTAGGGACGTTAATGTTGGTGGTGAGTTTTGTTAATGGAGGTTAGGAGAGAGAGTGTGAGATAAATGTAGGAGATGATGAATAGTAAGGTGAGGGGAAAGTAAAAATCTGATTTTGTTGTTGAGTGTGATGGGTGATTTGGTGTGTGTGAGGTGTATGGAATGTGGGGTTAGGTTAGGGAGTTTGTTTGGTGTATGGAATGTGAGGTTAGGTTAGGGAGTGTGTTTGGTGTATGGGTGTATATACAAATAGTGTGTGTAGGTATTTTATTATATATATATATATATATATATATATATATATATATATATATATATATATATATAATTAAAAACACAAACATATAAATATAAAAAAATCATAATAAAATAATATAAAGTACAAAACAAAGAACACTAAAAAATATATTATAAAGAAAATATTAAACACACACCTAAATATATACGGATGCTGACACGACGACACACACGATATAATATTTATAAAAAATAAAAATAAAAATAATAAAATACCAACAATAAAGATCCTAAAAAAATAATAAAATAATAAAAATGACACAACTTGAATAAACTATATATCTATATTAAAAATAACAAAAATAATAATACCAAACACACAGCAAACATGTATAGGACAGGTTAGGGATGGACTGGGCTTGGTTCGGGACTGGTTTAGGCTACGGGATTGCGTTTGGGCTCATTTAACCGCACCATTCCTACATTTGATATACTTGACCACTTATTTATAGCAATTGCCTAGAATTAAGCTTATTTGACACCGCAAATGCTTATTAGGCAACAAAATAAATAAATACCAACATAAGTCCAATTTTATTGAGAACTAAGTATTAAAAACCATATATTTGGGGATTTATTTAAACACTTTTGGGTGCCTATTACACCACCTCCAAACAGAACATTGCTAGTCCTCGAGAAAAAACAGAGAGAAAGAAAGATAAGAGACCAAAAGTGTACCACTTTCGCTGGTACTTGCGATTTCACTTAGCATGTGTAACAAGCCTTTAAACATATAGGTCGCCCTACAGGATGAGTTTTGTCTCGTGAGGGTTTGCGGGGAATATACCCATAAAATTATTTATTTACAACGACAGTCATTCTCTTATTAGACATAGAACAATCGCACAATCTATCACTAGATAAATATTTTGAGGAATACAAGCTAAAAATTTATAAAAATTGTAGCTAAGTGAATACTCAAGGAAAATACTTCCCAGAACTCAACATGTGTGGTGTGAATCAGTCAAAACGGGTTGAGTATCACAAGAGTAATTCCCAGATCGCCTTTTTGGAATCAATGCTTCAAATCCAAATTCTCACGGATATAGCTCTCTCAAACGAATTCACGAGATTTGGATAAGTGTATCGATCTTGTGTGTGAGTAGGTGAGTAAATGTAAGCAAGGTCAAATGTTTCAAACACATATAAAAAAGAACGAATATTTTAGAAAGAAAAATGATCTCATGAAAGAATGTTAATAACTATATTGAGAACATGGAGTTATTCACCACGCTGACCTTCATTTTCCCAAACACCAAGGGAAAAATATGGATGTTTATGGATGAGGGAGAAATGAAATGATAAGGATGGGATGAGATGAGATGAGATGAGATGAGGTAAGATGGTCATATGATGGATGTTGGATGTTAGAGAAGAGTGTATCACACGTGAAGAACAAATCTCTTTATTTCACAAGATCTTGATTGCAACTTTCTCTTTTTTCCTTTTTTTTTCCAAATACTCATCGATGTTTGAGATAAATCTGCTAAAAATTACAAATAACCCCAACATAGATTTGTATCTAAGTTTTTCTCCATCTGAATTGATATCTGGGAGATGTATTTGTTAAAAATGCAAACACTCTCTATGATGGATTTTCTCTTTTTTCTTTTTTCCAAATACTCATCAATATTTGGGATAAATCTGCTAAAAATTATAAATAACCCCAACATAGATTTGTATATAAGTTTTTCTCCATCTGAATCGAACTCTAGGAGAGGTAGTTGCTAAAAATGCCAACACTATTTATGATGGATTTTTTCCTTTTACTTTCTTTTTTTTCTTCTTTTTCCAAATACTCATCAATGTATGAGATAAATTTGCTAAAAAAATAAACAACCCCAACATAGATTTGTATCTAAGTTTTCTCCATCTAAATTGAACTCTGGGAGAGGTATTTGCTAAAAATGCAAACACACTCTATGATGTCTCCTTTTACTTTCAACACTCTTCCCATTTGCAACATGGTGGGTGAAAAATGGAGTTGATGTGGAAATGGGTGGTATGGTATATGATGATGATATGGAAAATGGAAGGTGTATGGATGAGGATAAATGTATGATAAAATGGAATTTTGTTGTTGTATGAGTGAAAGTCTGGTGATCGGGACAAGATCAAGACACATGTTTCTTACAACTCGAAACTAATGGTGCTCTTAGTGATCAAGCCAAAAATTTAGTGAAGAATAATGAGATCATACAACGATTAAGTGCAGACCCAATTGATGTAGAATCAACTTGTGACTAGGAGATTACATAAAACTCTCTAAAAGGGTGAAAGGCATGAATCTCACAAGCCAAAGTCTCAATAGGTGATCCTTAAGATTTTCTTGAGAATTGTAGTACTCTTAAACTCTAAACCGTAGTGACGTGATAAGTGAACAAATTTTGTTGACTCTAGAAATTCACGGTGCAAAATTCCTTGGAACTTATTACAAAAGTTATTTAGAAAAAAATATCCTCTATCTTAATTCCTAGATTTAAAAGATGGATGGTAAAACATTCACGTCAACGAGTGAGATGAAAGAAACGACACAAAAATTTTAAAAATAAAATCTTGTTTATCAAAATTTTTCAAAAGAGGTACGATTTTGATAAAAATACCCACCCCCAAACAAAAAAAGAATATCTTCCTCGATATTAAATAAAATTATTTTTTAAATTGAGAGCAGAAGGGAGAAAAAAGATTACCATAATCAACTGCTAAATAAGTGTATTAGATGTCTCCAAGATGAACCTGAATAAGTAGTGATATAATAATGTACAAGTATATAAACATGGTAAAACATTGGGTGGTGTTAAACACCACCCCAAAACAGGATGAGACTCATGCTAAAAAACAGCGGGCTGCCTCCCAGTAGTGCTAAGTTTAATGTCTTCAGCCAGACCAAAGGAATTCACTCTAAGGATAAGAACTATGAAAGCGCAGGGTCACAGAAAAATCGGGTGATGATAATCACCTCTTGTTATATAAATTTACAACGGTAAGGGTGAAGCAACACCAATCATGAACCTTATATTTTTTTATATATTTTTTTTCAAGATAAAAGAAAATGTTGTTTTTGTGGTTTTTAAATATTTTGAAAAAAAAGAAAATATTTTTTTGTTTTTTAAAAAATATTTTGAGAAAGAAAAATATTATTGGATTTTTGAAAAATGTGAAAATATTTAGGCGTGACGAAAAATGAAAAATATTTTATAGAGTGTTGGACGTTTTAAGAAAAAATGAAAAATATTTTTGGATTGTTTTTAAATATGGGGAGCAAAATGAAAAATATTTTTGGATTTTTGGACGATATGGAGATACTAGGCATTAAAAAAAATACTTTTGGAATTTTGGTAATTTTTTTGAAGAAAAATATTTTTGGTATTTTTTTTAAAAATGGGGATATAATAGACTCTCGTTGAAACTCAAATGGATGGAGCGGTCAAAATCGACTATCAAATGATGAATTTAGACACGCACAAGCAAAGAAAATTCTAAGTAGCACGTACCCAATTTTTTTATCTTTAATTAGGTGAGTGGGCAGTCAAATTGTATTTAATCCGCGAGCGAGAAAAATACGAAATGATATACGTCGCCTTTGAAAAAATGTGCTCCTACTTTCTTCCCGAGTGAATAAGAGGCATAATAGTTAAGTCTCCCCACACTAGCTACTACTACGATCGACCGTCCCGTACCACGCTAGGAAAGCACAAACCGATTTTACTGGGTGGCCTCACTTAAAATCCAGTTTCTGATAAAGTAAACTTTTAGGTATATTTTTCGTCGTTGCTTGAAAAGTTCCTCTACTCAAAATCCTTAAAATTACCTACAAAATAATATTAAACTCAAGTGTAGCAGTAAGTAAGGATGTCAATCCACATCAAGTGGGTAAGCTAAAGACAAACTCAATTGTAATTCAAGTTTTATTTTCTTTTTGAAAAATTTCTTTTCTATTTTTTTAAAACTTTTTCAAATATTAAAACAATTTTGGTGAGGAAGGATGTAGAATAACACCAACTTAATTAAAGAACTAAACAAATAACTAAAAAGTGACTAAAATGAAAAACAAAGTCTAATACTAAAATAAGAGAATAAGAGAGGAAGCAAATGTGAGAACAATCAAGGAATGGGATTACACCACAAATTTTAAATATTCTAACTAATTAATTTAATTATTTGAATTCTCCCAAATTAATATTAAAATTATGAACCAACTCTCGTTGCAAGTGTAATTATACTAGTAATATTTTACAAAATTAAGTTTACCCCCCCCCCAACTCTAGAAAATAGAGCTACACTCCTTTTAATTAATCATCCGCTAGGATCAATCGATTAAAATTTATGTAAATCTTAGAAAATAAATTTAAAGTTGAAATTCAAGTAATAATACCCCACTTAAGAAACCCCTATCTCTAGTTCGAATCTAAAATGGGTATTACAACTAGAATTTCAATTTTCTCTCAAAAATCATTTACCCTCTCTCGAGGCGTAAGTTTAAGGGTGAGGGATAAAAATTAACATTCAAAGGGAATTTTCAAGTAATCAAACTAATTAAATTAAAATAACATCAAAAAAGGGTTCCCCCCACCCAAGGGGATTTAGCCTAACATGGTATGAAATTTGACAAATTAATAATCAAAGGCATAAAATAAATGAGAAGAGAAGAGACCAATCAAATCCAATCTCTTGAAGTAAAATCAGACTCTAATACTCCATTGAAATTGAGCAACATACCTTCAAATTGAGATTTACACAATATTCAATTACATATAAACACTCATTTGAATCACTCAACAATTAATTTCTCACAATTCTCTAAAAAAAATAAAAACTATTTACAAAAATAATTTCCTAATTTATTTTCTAATCTAACCTATCTCTCTCTAGAATTTTCTCTCTCTATTTACATCATTAATGGATGAATTCAACTATATCAATCTATTATGAAATAATTGATAAAAATGCAAAAATTCATTATAAATGGGTGTGGTGAAATTCATCCTAGAGATAAATTTCACTACACACCTCTATATTGAGATATTTGCTAAAAATACAAATACTCTCTAAAGAAGGGTGTAGAGAAATTTATCACACAAGAGTTAAAAAGTAAATTGGAGATCCCATTGAAAATGACCCAAGTCTTCTTTTATATGGTGCACATGGAGGCTAGGGATAAATTGGAGAGTTTATGGGAGTGCACATGTGCATGGCAAAGGTGTGAGGTAAGGAAGGTATATGGGTGAGGGAATTGGGTGACAAAATCTAATAATGAAAATGAGGGGCATAAGGTGGGTAATTTAGGTGAGGGGAATAAAGGCAAGGAAAGTGTGGGGGTATTTTGGAAGAAGAGGAGTTAAGCTGGTTAAATGGGTTTTAAACATGTGGCTTTAGTTGGTTTAATTTGGCTTGTGTTGGTTTGGCATTTGGCAGGTGGAAGAATTCGTGTTTGGATTTTGAAAATGGGTAAGGTGGGTTTTCGATTTTATGGCACCGGGTTGAGTAGCCCCGAGTTGGGTATGGAGTAGGCGCAGGTTGAGGCGTGCTGATCGGAGCAAGGGTCGACGGGGCGAGGGAAGCCACGGGTTTTGGGTCATACGGATGGGACGCCGGTCGGAGTTTGGTTCAGGAAGGGAATCGCGTCGGTTGTTAGGTTGTGGGCGCCGCCGGAGTTGGTGAGTTCGGGTTGCCGGTGTTGCGGGTTGCTGATAGTGGTGTCGCCGACGGGTTTGATTAGTTAGATAGTGTAAGATGAGGGGAGAGATGGAGGTGTGGTTTGTTGTTAATGGTGGATGAGAGAGAGTGGGTAAAGATGTGTCAATGGACGTTGGAGGTGAGAGAAAGTGAATGGTGGTGGTGGATTTTCTTTAATGGAGGAGAGAGAAAGTGGAGGAAGATGATGATGAATAGTGGTGGGGTGTTGATTTGGTGTGGGTGAGTGTAGGGAAGTAAAGTGCGGGTGAGGTGTAGGGGATAGTGTGTGTGGCTTAGGGTGTATGATAGGTTAATTAGGTTTAGGATAAGTGTGCGTGGGTATATGGTGTGTGTGTAGGATAGTGTATGGGAGGTGTGTGTGTTTAACTTATGACCATTAATAAAATAAAACTAACTAATAAAAATAAAACTATTAAACTTAAAAATCTAAAAATTGAATTCGTACTCTAAAAATAAAATAAAGACTTAATTAAAAAATGAAACTAAAAAGAAATAAAAATAAAATTCTAATAAAACTAAAACTAAAATCCTAAAAAATGTAAAATCTAATAAAGGTAAAAATAAATAAATTCCGAAAAAAACTAATCCTAATAAAATAAATTAAAAACTAATCAAAATAAATTACACTAATAAAAATAAAATATAAAAAATAGAAAATAAAAACTAGAAGTTCTAAATAAATCTAAAATAAAACCTAAAAATAAAATGACGCTAACTAAAAATCTAAAAAGAATATAAAAGGCACAAACTAAACACACATGGGCTGCAGGGTAGGTTTAGGCTCGGTTAAGGTTACGGGGGAGGGAAATTAGCTCCATTTTAACTGCAAATTGCCTTGAAATATAGCTTTGACACCACAACTGCAATCAAGCCTACATTTTGAACATTTACGCACATAAGATCATTATTATCGAGAATTAGCAACTAAAATACGTCTATTCGGGGTGTGAAATGTACACTTTTAAGTGCTTATCACACCACCCCCAAATAGAGCATTGCTATTCCTCGAGTAATAAGATAGAGAGAAAGAGAAAGATAGGTAACCAAAAGTGTACCACTTTCGCGGGCACTTGCGATTGCACTTAGCATATATAATAAGCCTTTAAACCTATAGGTTCCCCTTTAGGACGAGTTGTGTCTCGTGAGGGTTTACAGAGAATTTACCCACAAAATTCTTTATTTGTAAAGATGTATTGAAAGGCAGTCAATCTCTTATTAGACGTAGAATAATCGCACAATCCATCATGAAATAAATGTTTTCAGAAATACATGCTAGAATGTGTAAAAAGTTTAGCTATATGAATACTCAAGGCACATCATTCCTAGAACTTAACGTGTATAGTGTGAATCCGTCAAAACTGGTAGAGTATCATAAGAGTAATTCCTAGATTGCCTTTTTGGAATCAATGCTTTAACTTTAAAATCTCATGGAATATAGCTCTCTCAACCGAACTCTCGAGATTTATGTAAGTGTATCGCTCCTATGTGTGAGGAGATGAGTAAATGTAAGCAAGTTCAAATGTCTCACATACATATAAGAAAGAACGAACATTTAGAAAGAAAAGTGATCTCATAAAAGTATATTAACCACTATAATAAAAACATCGAGTTATTCACCACGTTGACTTTCATTTGCCCGAACAGCTAGGGGAACATGATGATAATGGGTGAGTGGGAAATGAAATGAGAAGGGTGGATATGAAGTTGGATGGTGATGTATGGATGAATGATGAGTGATGGATGTGTGATACATAAAAGATGGATGCGATAGAAGAGTATTCTATACTTGAAGACACATGTCTTTATTACAATAAAATAAACTACAAACTCTTTCTTTTATTTTCTCTCTTTTTTCTCATTTCTTTTTCTTTTTTTTTTCGAATTTCTTTTTCTATTCGTTTTTTCTATTTTTTTCCTTTTTTCTTTCTTTCTCTTTTTTTTACTCTTTTTCTCTCTTTCTTTATACTCTCGACACTAAAGACATTTAACATTTGGAAAAACACTATTTTTCTCAAAATGATGGTGGATGACATGTGAATAGAGTGGAGAATATGTATGGATGATGAGGGGAATAAATGGGAATAATGGGTGAAGTGAATGGTAAATGTTAGGTGTATGGATGAAAAACAAGTGATCGGGAAAAACTTAAAGATATATGTTTCTTACAACTCGAAATTGATGTCGTTCTTAGTGATCAAGCCAAAAATTTAGTGAAGAATAATGAGATCATACAACGATTTAAGAGCGGACCCAAAGGAAGTTGAATCAACTTGTGACTCGGAGATTGCGCAAAACACTCTGAAAGGGTGAAAGGCACAAATTTCACAAGCTAAAGTCTCTACTAGTGATCCTTAAGGTTTTCTTGGGAATTGTAGTACTCTTCGACTCTAAACCGCAATGATGTGATAAGTGCGCCAATTTTGTTGAGTCTAGAAATTCATGGTGCAACATGCCTTGTTAAGTATTACATAAGCTATTTAGAAAAAGATAAATCCTCTAGCTTGATTCCTAGACAAAAAAAGATGGATGATAGAAAATTCACGTCAATGAGTGAGATGAAAGAAACTACACGAAATTTTAAAAATCAGGTTTAAAATTAAAAAAAAATCAAAAGAGGTACGATTTTGATAAATTTTCCCACCCCTAAACAAAAAGGAACTTCATCCTCGATGTTAGGTAAATAACTTTTAAAATTGAGAGAATTAGATGAGAAAGAGATTACCAGAATCAACCGCTAATGAAGTGGACAAATGAAGCATAGATGAAACTGAAGAAATGAAAAGGAAAAAAATGTGTACGAGTCTATAAACATGGTAAAGCATTGGGTGATGTGGAACACCACCCCCAAAGAGGATAAGACTTATACAAGAATCAACGGGGGTCCTCCCTATAGCACTAAGTTTGATGTCTTCAGCCAGACCGAACCATTCTCACCCTAAAGATAAGATATATGAAAGAGCAGTGCGGCAGCAAAATTAGGTGATGATAATCACCCCCAAACAAGACTGAAGCGCCAGTCTTGTTGGAAACAGGCAAAAGTGGTCAATGCATTTGTATGGCAATGTGCATCACACGATGCAAATCATCGGTGGACCATGGGTGGGTGGGGATCATCGTAAAAGTGAGGGTGAATAGGCACCGGTCACGGGCCTTATTGAGCTGAAAAGTGAGGGCAACAAGGGCCTTATAAGCGTGGTGCTCAAGCTGGATGGGGAGGTGAAAGGGTGCAAAAATAGTGATGGGGTGGGCCTTATATAAATCACACAACCGTTCTACGAATGGGCGATGATAATGGTCGCGCCGTGACATGCGAGGGAGCTATCGATGGAAAAAATTAACACCACAAGAGAGTGGCGGGATTAGAGTAACAAGCTCGGTGTCACAGAAGTGGGGAGTAGCACCATAAATACTCTCGTGGAAGGTGGAGGATGGTTTTAGTTGAGGATCTGAAAATGTAGATGGAAACATGACATGTGTAAAATCAAGATCCAAACCAGCTGGTGGGGTGGAAGGGATAATGGGTGGGTCGGGTGGGATAAATGGTGGAGTGGCGAGTGGTGGTGGTGGTGGTTGAGGCGGACACAACTCGCTATGGATAGGACAATACTGAGAATACTCTTAAGAAGTGTGTGGAGTGGGACCAAGTTCATCATACACGAAAGGATCACTTTCGTGATGGACAAATGGTTGATACTCATGGGGTGCGTAATGAGGTAACTGATTGTGAACGGGTGCACAAGGTTGCCATGACGACTGTTGGAATGTGTGAGGATCCACAACATCGGGTTGGGATTCGTATTACGTGTAAGGGTGATCAGGATTCCACGAATAACTAGGGTACTCACACAACTAGGGATGAGATACATCGAGATATTAGGCCGAGGTGGGTTGCGGAACAGTATAATATGGATACACATGTTCCAAGGTGGGTTCGTAGGGATATGAAGAGTAAGGGCACTCATGGGACATGTGATGGGTATAAGAACAATAGGTGCACGACAATATTTGCGACACGTCGACACTTGACACCGATGGTGATGGAAAATGATGTGCGTGCATGGACGGGTCAAGAGTATCTATGGTATTCGTGAGAGAGGTGAACCCACTAAGACTATCATAAAGAGACGGCTCAGGATCACTCTCACACGTGTCGCGTGTCAATGGAAAATGGCCAAAGTAGTCCTGCAAAGGACGTTCTTCGGCCATGAGGTTGAAAATATATATTTTTTGGAGTTTTGAAAATTTTTTCAAAAGGAAAGAAAATATTTTTGGATTTTCTAAAAATAATGAAAGAAAATATTTTTGGAGTTTTGTGAAAAATAAAGGAAGAAAATATTTTTGAATTTTTCTAAAATGACAGAAAGAATTTTTTTTTGGATTTTTTTATAAAAATGAAAGAAAACATTTTTGGATTTTTTTATAAAAATAATAGAAGAAAATATTTTTGGAAGAAAAGGGTGGGGGTAAATATGGACTCTTGATTTGGACGAACTAATTAAAAACCGACTACCGAAAATAAATTGGACACACACAATTTAAGGAGAATCCTAACTACCACATAGCCAATTTTTATCTTCAAAATTAACTGAAAGGGTTAGTCAAATTTTAATTAAGTTCACGGACGATAAAAAATCACGAAATTATTCGAGTGATCGCCTTTGCAAAGTTTTCACCTATTGGGCTACGTATTTAATTGATTTTAAATTTAGTGATGGCTAGGGTAGCACACAATTGGTAAACGAGTGAGTCGGGTGACGAAATCCTTTCTCATGAGTTACCGGGTGTAGGCCTTAGTCAATTAATTAATCACACCATTTGAAAATAAATGCGAGAATAAAATCAAGTAAGAGCACACAAGCACACACAATAATTGACTCGCTAACAGGAGAGGCGCGAGTGTCTAGAAATGTGATCATACGCAAATATTGCGTATTTCATCCTCCGAACCTATGCATTTTAGGCCCCTCGGGTATCTTATTCCCTCTATTTATGCTCGTTAACCAGAAAACCTCAAATTTTTATGTTAACATATTTTGGAGTGCTTAATTGAGCTTTTATAGGTATTTGGATGCTAAGTATGAAGTTCGGACGCATTCCACTCGATTTCCGTACACGACCGCACGTCCAGGGGTATTTGTCTTTTCAGAACTTGGTCACTGGCCCAACATCTTCACGGAAGTTGTATCCCTCCTCGCAAGCTTCGCGTGGCCATGAACGGTGCCATGAACGGTGCGCGATTCCGATTCAACAAAGAAGTTACGAGACTTTTAGCGGACGAAAAAATAATGAAACCAAAAGAGGAGGAGAAGAGGAGAAAACAACAATGCAGAGGCTGCCTTGGCTCACCCCTGCTTGATCGATCGATTGATCAAAAGGATCGATCGATCGATCCTTCGGTATTTTTCCATGATTTCAATGATCGATCGATCGACCAAAGGGGTCGATCGATCGATCCCCTATTTTCTGCAGATATTTTGGCTTTTCTTTTCTTTTCTCTTTTCTTTTCTATTTCTTTTCCCACTTGGTATATAAGACATTTTTGTGGTAAATATCAGATATACTTAGATAGAATAGTTTTTAGGTTAGGGTTTTGGGAGTTGAGAGCTCATTTGGATTTACACCCATTTGGGCTTGTAATTTGTGCTACCATCTTCCATCTCCATTAATATAGTGTGTATTTCCTTATTTATTGCTTTGATAATTAGATTTACATTCTTTGTTAATTAAATTTACATGCTTTGATTTAATCGCTTTCTAGGTAGATTTATCGTGTTTATTTACATGCTTTCATTTACCGCATTTTTACGATGCTTTCTAGTTAATTTAAATTAGGTTGTGCTTAAATTGAACTCACTCGAGTTGAAGCGTTGCTTTGCTTTGGTGATGGTGTTTACGGGTATATTTCGAGTGCGTTGTCCTAGTTATTGTGCCTCGGAGATTTGACGGGGCATATCATGTATGTCCCGTGCTTACAACCTTTCGTGCGCAATTTAAGGAATATTGTTGACGTCAAAATCATATTAGGTTTTTATGCGGATTTAGGAGCGTGACAACCCTTGGTTCAATTAACTGTCAAAACGAGACGCATTCTAAATAACTCGTCGACCCATGTATCTATTTTATACAAATTAACTCGGGTGAGGGATATTCGACGCAACCTATAGTTTTTACTCGCTTTCTTAATCTAGATTTATTTTCTCTTGCCTAGATTAAACATTTCCCTTTTTTCATCTTTTCCCTTTTTGTGTATAATCATCTTCTACACTTTTATTTCAGAATATTAAATCTTATTAATTCTAGCATTTCGTCCCTGTGGATTTTCGATACCCGACTTACCGTTGTGCTTGCCTCACAAGTGTAGTCATAACTTATGTTTGTTTGTATTATCGCGGCGAAACGAAAACAACGACTGTGCACTTTATGCATGCATGCATTTCGCGCTCGGTAATCAAAATGGCATCATTGTCGGGGACTAGTTTATTTTAGACTCTATTTGATTTATTATTTCATAGTATTTTCTTTATATTTATATTATTTTCTAACCTTTTTGCAGGACTTCCACATTTGAGCACTTACAAACGCTCGAATTTTTCCTGCGCGCACCTACTTTGTGGAATTCGCCACTTGAGCCATTTTTTGGGCAAGCATGTCTTATTCCAATTCTTTCGGTAATCATTGTTATAATTCTCAAAATGCTTGTAATCCTATGACTTTCGGTCAATACTTATAATCCCAAAGTATAACAAATTCAAATACGACTTTGGGCGAGTATAACGAAAGTCAAAACTTAGGTTATTGGAATTTTGATGATGATGATAATGATTTTGGGCCTTTACCTCCTTATAATAGGAATTTTGAAATGAATTCGAATAGTTTTCAAAATTCCTATAATAATGAGTGTTCGTTTAAGTTCGATGGTAATTTTCAAAGTTCCCATTTTCATGCATCCGCACCTCGACCTATGACATTCGATGAGGGTTTGCGTATGTAGGAAAATGAGAAAATTGAAAATCGTTATCGGGATGAAAATCGTTGTTAGGAGCAAGACTTGGATTTATTATTCGAATCCAACGACGATTTTGCTTCCGAGACTTTTGAAGTCTAGGAATGTTTTGAACCAATGAGGACTTGGTGCCTACTTTGGAACAAAGCATTGTCGACTTTGCCCATTGCATAATAGATATTGAAAGTGAGGATGAAAATGACGTATTATCTATTTGCAATGAAATGATTTCTTCTTTGGCCCCCAAAGAAGAACATTTCATTGAAAATGATATTATTTCCTTCAAAACTCAAACTTCATGGGATGATGATTCATCTCATGAGTTTGAATTTCTTTAATCCCCATTGTCATTCTCTGTTATCACACCGTCTCAAGTACCTGATGATTCGGTTTCAAACTTTAATGTTTTAAACCTTTTTGCCGATGAGGAGTACTTGCTCGAGTTGCCCTCCACGATCGTATCTTTGCCTTTGTGTGCCCCACCTCCCATTACACTTACTAAATCCTTGGGTGGATTTTCAGCTTTTCTCGGTCCCCACATATTTTTGTCACCCGTTCAATCCAAACCCCCCATCATCCCTCCAAATCTTTTAATTAGCGATGGTTCCTTTCTTCCACCTTACACATGCCTTTCGTTTTTCAAACGAAATTTATATTTTTTGGAAGGCATGCTTGTGTGTGAGGGTACACCAGTTATCCTCCAAAGTCAAATCGTTTTCACGGTGGACCCTCAGCTATTTAGACTTCTAGTGTATAGTTAGTGTGAAGCCTAAATAGTAGGTTGTATATAGTTAGCTTTTTATTCTTTCTTTCTTTTTATTTTTTCTTTCCTTTTTAATTTAGTTTAGTGTAATTAGTTAACTTTTTGTTATTTGTTTTTGCTATGCTCGGTACTAACTTGTTTTGTAGATTCTTAGGACTTCTTCTTATGGGGATCGCTCCAATTTTAGGTAAGATCGCTCTTTTCCTCTCTTTGACTTGGTTCTTAATTTACATTGAGGACAATGTCAAGTTTTAAGTTAGGGGGTGTGGGATATTCTATCCATTTCATTATTTAGTCCATGTTTTTTTCTCACATGTTAGTTACTTAGTATGTTTTTTTTAGAAAAAATCAAAAATTTCAAAAAGATTTTCTTTCTTTCTTCTCTTTTTTTGGGCATTTTGCCTTTGTTTCCGATGATAAATTTCAATAATTGCCCGATCCAATAAATAGCCCAATGATGCATGTTCTCGATTTTAGAACGTCTTTAGTCCTCGATCATTGATATGAATAACTTCATGAATTAAACTTTAATCCCATTAGCACATGCACTTTTATTGCTATATTGATTTGGTTTAAGATTTTTATAACTCGGTAATCTTTTGTTGCATTGTATATACTTACACCGAGTAAGCTTTGTACATTTCATCGTTTGTGAGTGTATACACTATTGTTTTCTCATTGAAAACGTTGAATTTGTTGGTAATCTCACTATTCTTTCGTTTGATCGTTCATTAATTGAGTTCATACTTGAAATGTGTTACTTGATCATGATTTTCATATATTGTTTTTATTCGAGAATTGCCTAAACTTTGTGAAATGATCATAGGCCCTCTTTGTTATATCACCCATATTGACCTTGACCTCACCCTTATATGTTTACCCTCGTTACCCCCTTTGAGCCTAAATATAGCCTTTCGTTTCATAACCCCATTCCCATAACCAACTCTAAATTGGAGTTTTAGCCCATACATACACTTTTCAAACCTTTGTTTGGATTGTTACTTAGGATTGAATGTTATTGTTATGATGTCGGTTGCAATTTAGGCATACGAGAGTTTGATAAGAAAAGAAAAGAAAAGAAAGTAGTGAAAAAAGTGAAGAAAAATAGAAAGCAAAAAGCAAAAGAAAACAAAAGAGAAAAATGAGAAAAAGAAGAAAAGAAAAAGAAAGAGAAAGTTGTAAATGTTGTATATAGTGTTCAATAAGCTTTGATTACTCTCCAATTGTTATATCTAATGCTCATTTGGAACTTATTTTCCAATTTTTATATTGCCCGCATCTTTCCATTATCCCAAGTTTTCCTCCCCAAACACTTTGAATTCGTATATACATTCCTTCATTTCATACCCTAGCCTAGCCTACATTACAACCCTATTAAAGTCCTATGTGATCTTATGTTGATGTAATTCAAAAGTTTAAATAGTTTTGATAATCTGTGAAATGCATTTTGCCTCTTTTAGTGTGCGGTATCCTTTCGGTGATATTACAGTTTTTCAGTTTATATATAGCGTTCTTCATTTGTGACATGTGTGCGACTTAGTTTTCATTTATATTTACTCTTTATGCCCGCATGTTCCGTGTGTTACCTCCCTGTTTCGAGTGAATTCGCTTGATGAGTGTAATGCCCGTGACGATTGAATGTATGCTTGCTTTAATGTTTATCCTGTTTATATAAGTTTTTTGCCAAATCACACTTTGCATGTGCTCTCTCCCCTCCCACATTTTAAGGTTTCAATTCTATGAGGTGCTTTCTATAATGTTAATGATTCGAACTTTTGTTTGAATCCGTTCACTTTGCTAATAATGCGTATGAAATCTTGTTCACTATTGTTGGGCTTGTCGCAGGTTGGTTTGGGCTTATTTTGAGGAAACCATTTGATGTTTGGCGTACCATCCCTGAAAACCCTCACGAGACGACACTCGTCCACTAGGGTGACCTAGGGGTTTAACGGCTCATTGCATATGCTAAATGCAATCGAATCGCCCGCGAAAGTGGCCTTTTTCTTTTATACCTTACATTTGGACTATCTCCTGCTTTTGGTTTGCTTGTAGTTCTTGTTTCATCCTATTTCATTGCTAGGGACTAGCAATGTGCAAGTTAGGGGGTGTGATTATACACAAATATTGCGTATTTCATTCTCCAAACCTACGCATTTTAGCCCCCTCGGGTATCTTATTCCCTATATTTATGATCGTTAACCAGAAAACCTCATATTTCTATGTTAACATGTTTTGCAGGGGTTAATTTATCTTTTATAGGTATTTGAATGCAAAGTGTGCGGTTCGGACGCATTCCGCTCGATTTTCGTACACGACCGCACGTTCAAGGGAATTTTAGTCTTTTTGCAGCTTAGGCACCTGGCCCAACATCTTCACAGAAGTTTCATCCCTCCTTGCAAGCTTTGCGTGGCCACGAACGGTGCGCGATTCCGATTCATAACGAAGAAGTTATGGGACGTTTCGCGAAAGGAAAAATAATGAAACCAAAAGAGTAGGAGAAGAGGAGAAAACAGCAATGCAGAGGCTGCCTTGACTCACCCCTGCTTGATCAATCGATCGATGAAAAGGATCGATCGATCGATCCTTCAGTATTTTGCCACGATTTCAATGATCGATTGATCGACCAAAGGTGTCGATCGATCGATCCCCTGTTTTCTGCAGATATTTTGGCTTTTCTTTTCTTTTCTCTTTTCTTTTCTATTTCTTTTCCCACTTGGTATATAAGCCATTTTTGTTGTAAATATCAGATATACTTAGATATAATAGTTTTTAGGTTAGGTTTTTGGGAGTTGAGAGCTCATTTCTTCATTTCTCTTTGGATTGACACCCATTTGGGCTTGTAATTTGTGCTACCATCTTCCATCTCCATTAATATAGTGTGTATTTCCTTACTTCTTTCTTTGATAATTGTATTTACATGCTTTGTTAATTAGATTTACATGCTTTGATTTAATCGCTTTCTAGGTAGATTTATCGTGTTTATTTACACGCTTTCATTTACTGCGTTTTTACGATGCTTTCTAGCTAATTTAAATTAGGTTGTGCTTGAATTGAACTCACTCGAGTTGACGCGTTGCTTTGCTTTGGTGATGGTGTTTACGGGTCTATTTTAGGTGCGTTGTCCTAGTTATTGTGCCTAGGAGATTTGACGGGGCATATCATTTATGTCCCTTGCTTACGACCTTTCGTGCGCAGTTTCCGGGATATTTGCTGACGCCAAAATCATATTAGGCTTTTATGCGGATTTAGGGGAGTGACAACCCTTGGTTCAATTAACTGTCGAAACGAGGCGCATTCTAAATAACTCGTCGACCCATGTATCCATTTTATACAAATTAACTCGGGTGAGGGATATTCGACGCAACCTATAGTTTATTACTCGCTTTCTTAATCTAGATTTATTTTTCCTCTCCTAAATTAAACATTTCCCTTTTTTCATCTTTTCCTTTTTTGTGTATAATCATCTTTTACACTTTTATTTCGCAATATTAAATCTTATAAATTCTAGCATCTCGTCCCTGTGGATTTTCGATACCCGACTTACCGGTGTGCATGCCTCGCAAGTGTAGTCGTAACTTAGGTTTGTTTGTTTTATCGCGGCAAAACGAAAACAACGAATGTGCATCTTACGTGCGCACGCATTTCGCGCTCGGTAATCAAAATGTACCTCCCACAAATTTTAGGCCGTGGGGTGCCAAAAATTTGAGTCAATCGGGGAGAGATCACGCCAATCTCATTCGGCCCCGGAAGTCCTATCGACCCAAGGTAGAGAGGCTTATTTTTCTCGCCTTTAGACGGCCTCTCTCTACCTTGTCCGGTTTCCCTATCACGCTTTCTTCAATTATTACAATTATTTTTAAATGAAAAATAAATTAAAAGTGTCTCTACGCACCGAATATAAACTCAGAATATAATAATCCTAAATGCAAGCCTTCTAAAAGTATAAAAAATGGTGCAAAAAATTATAAAGTGCAAAAAATAAATCAACTACAAGTTGAAATCCACTCCGAGTGCTTCACGCTCCCAAGAATGGCAACAGCGCTATTCGATAACTTAAAATTGAGCTTTCCACAATATTCAATTGCATACAGACACTCGTTTGAATCACTCAACACTTAATTTCTCACAATTCTCTAAAAAAATAGAAACTATTTACAAAAATAATTTCCTAATTTATTTTCTAATCTAACCTATCTCTCTCTAGAATATTCTCTCTCTATTTACATCATTAATGGATGAATTCAACTACATTAATCTATTATGAAATAATTGCTAAAAATTCAAAAATTCATTATAGATGAGTGGGGTGAAATTCATCCTAGAGATAAATTTCACTACACACCTCTATATTGAGATATTTGCTAAAAATGAAAATACTCCCTAAAGAGGAGTGTAATGAAATTTATCACACAAGAGTTAAAAACTAAATTGGAGATCCCTTTGAAAACGGCCCAAGTCTTCTTTTATATAGTGCACATGGGGGCTAGGGGTAAATTGGGGAGTTTATGGGAGTGCACATGTGCATGGCGAAGGTGTGAGGTAAGGAAGGTATATGGGTGAGGGAATTGGGCGACAAAATCTGATAATGAAAATGAGGGGTAAGGTGGGTAATTTAGGTGAGGGGAATAAAGGCAAGGAAAGTGTGGGGGTCTTTTGGGAAAAGAGGAGTTAAGTTGGTTAAAAGGGTTTTAAACATCTGGCTTTATTTGGTTTAATTTGGCTTGGGTTGGTTTGGCATTTGGCAGGTGGAAGAAGTCGTTTTTGGCTTATGAAAATGGGTAAGGTGGGTTTTCGGTTTTATGGCACAGGGTTGAGTAGCCGCGAGTTGGGGATGGAGTAGACGCGGGTTGAGGCGCGCCGATCGGAGCAAGGGTCGACGGGGTGAGGGAGGCCGCGGGTTTTGGGTAGTAAGGTAGGGACGCCGATCGGAGTTTGGTTCGGGCAGGGAGTCGCGCCGGTTGTTGTATTGTGGGCCCCACTGGAGTTGGTGAGTTCGGGTTGTCGGTGTTGCAGGTTGCTGCTGGTGGTGTCACTGGCAGGTTTGAGTGGTTAGATGGTGTAAGATGAGGGGAGAGATGGAGGTGTGGTTTGTTGTTAATGGTGGATGAGAGAGAGTGGGTAAAGGTGTGTTAATGGAGGTTGGAGGTGAGAGAAAGTGAATGGTGGTGGTGGATTTTCTTTAATGGAGGAGAGAGAAAGTGGAGGAAAATGATGATGAATAGTGGTGGGGTGTTGATTTAGTGTGGGTGAGGTATAGGGGATGGTGTTTGCGGCTTAGGGTGTAGGATAGGTTAGTTTGGTTTTGGATAAGTGTGTGTGGGTATAGGGTGTGTGTGTAGGATAGTGTATGGGAGGTCTGTGTGTTTAACTTGTGACCCTTAATAAAATAAAACTAACTAATAAAAATAAAACTATTAAAACTAAAAATCTAAAAATTAAATTCCTACTCTAAAAATAAAATAAAGACTCAATTAAAAATGAAACTAAAAAGAAAAAAATTAAAAATAAAAATAAAATTCTAATAAAACTAAAACTAAAATCCTAAATAAATGTAAAAGCTAATAAAACAAAAAATAAATAAATTCCTAAAAAAATTAATCCTAATAAAATAAAATAAAAACTAATCAAAATAAAATTACACTAATAAAAATAAAATATAAAAATAGAAAATAAAAACTAGAAATTCTAAATAAATCTAAAATAAAACCTAAAAATAAAACGACTCTCACTAAAAATTTAAAAAAATAATAAAAGGCACAAACTAAACACACATGGGGTGCAAGGTAGGTTTAGGATCGGTTGAGGTTACGGGGGAGGTAAATTAACTCCATTTCAACTGCAAATTGCCTCGAAATATAGCTTTTGACACTGCAACCGCAATCAAGCCTGCACATGGAACATTTACGCGCTTAAGATCATTATTGTTGAGAATTAGCAACTAAAATACGTCTATTAGGGGTATAAAATGTACACTTTTGGGTTCTTATCACCCCCCCAAAAACATAGCGTTGCTAGTACTCGAGCAATAAGATAGAGAGAAAGAGAAAGATAAGTAACCAAAAGTGTACCACTTTCGCGGGTAGTTGCGATTGCACTTAGCATGTGCAACAAGCCTTTAAATCAATAGGTTCCCCTACATGACGAGTTGTGTCTCGTGAGGGTTTACAAAGAATTTACCCACAAAATTCTTTATTTGCAAAGATTTATTGAAAGGAAGTCAATCTCTTATTAGACGTAGAATATTCGCACAATCCATCATGAAAGAAATGTTTTCAGAAATACAAGCTAGAATGTGTAAAACGTTTAGCTATATGAACACTCAAGGCACATCATTCCTAGAACTTAACGTGTGTAGTGTTAATCCGTCAAAACGGGTCGATTATCATAAGAGTAATTCCTAGATTGCCTTTTCGAAATCAACGCTTCAACTTCAAAATCTCACGGAATATAGCTCTCTCAACCGAACTCTCGAGATTTGGGTAAGTGTATCGCTCCTGTGTGTGAGGAGGTGAGTAAATGTAAGCAAGTTCAAACGTCTCACACATATATAAGAGAGAACGAACATTTAGAAAGAAAAGTGATATCATGAAATAATGATAACCACTATATAAAGAACATCAAGTTATTCACCACGTTGACTTTCGTTTTTCCGAACACCTAGGGGAACATGGATTATAATGGGTGAGTGGGAAATGAAATGAGAAGGATGGGATATAAGGTTGGATGGTGATGTATGGATGAATGATGAGTGATGGATGTGTGATGCATAAAAGATGGATGCGATAGAAGAGTGTTCTATACTTGAAGACACATGTCTTTATTATAACAAAATTAACTACAAACTCTTTCTTTTATTTTCTCTCTTATTTTCTCTTTGTTTTTTCTTTTTTTCGAATTTCTTTTGCTCGTCTTTTTTTCTATTTTTCTTTCTTTTTCTTTTTTTTTACTCTTTTTCTCTCTTTCCTTATAATCTCAACACTGAAGACATTTAACATTTGGAAAAACACTATTTTTCTTAAAAATATAGTGGATGATATGTGCATGGAGTGGAGAATGTGTATGGATGATTAGGGGAATAAATGGTAATAATGGGTGAAGTGAATGGTAGATGCTTGGTGTATGGATGAAAAACTAGTGATCGGGACAAACTTAAATTCACATGATTCTTATAACTCGAAATTGATGTCGTTCTTAGTGATCAAGCCAAAAATTTAGTGAAGAATAATGAGATCATACAACGATTTAAGAGCGGACCCAAAGGAAGTTGAATCAACTTGTGATTCGGAGATTGCGTAAAACACTCTGAAAGGGTGAAAGGTACAAAACTCTCAAGCTAAAGTATCTACTAGTGATCCTTAAGGTTTCATTGGGAATTGTAGTACTCTTCAACTCTAAACAGCAGTGATGTGATAAGTGCGCCAATTTTGTTGAGTCTAGAAATTCATGGTGCAACATGCCTTGTTACGTACTGCATAAGCTATTTAGAAAAAGATAAATCCTCTCGCTCGATTCCTAGACATAAAAAGATGGATGATAGAAAATTCACGTCAATGAGTGAGATGAAAGAAACTGCACGAAGTTTTAAAAATCAGGTTTAAAAATCAAAATTTTTCAAAAGACGTACGATTTTGATAAATTTCCCCACCCCCAAATAAAAAGGAACTTCGTCCTCGATGTAAGGTAAAATGATTTTTAAAATTGAGATCATTAGGTAGGAAAGAGATTACCAGAATCAACCGCTAATGAAGTGGACAAAGGAAGCGTTGATGAAACTGAAGAAATGAAAAAAAAAATGTGTACGAGTCTATATACATGGTAAAGCATTGGGTGATGTGGAACACCACCCCCAAAGAGGATAAGACTTATACAAGAAACAACGGGATGCCTCCCTCTAGCGCTAAGTTTAATGTCTTCAGTCAGACCGAACCATTCTCACTCTAAAGATAAGATATATGAAAGCGCAGGGCGGCAGAAATTGGGTGATGATAATCACCCCCAAACAAGACTGAAGCGTCAGTCTTGTTGGAAACAGGCTAAAGTGGTCAATGCACATGTATGGAAAAGTGCATCACACGATGCAAAGCATCGGTGGACCATGGGTGGGAGGGGACTAGGTTAAAAGTGAGGTTTAATAGGCATCGGTCACGGGCCTTATTGAGCCGAAAAGTGAGGGAAACAAGGGGCCTATTAGCATGGTGCTCAAGATGGATGGGTTGGCGAAAGGGTGCAAAAATAGTGATGGGGTGGACCTCAAATAAATCACACGAGCGTTCTATGAGCGTCTCGACATGCCAGGGAGTTGTCGATGGAAAAAATAAGCACCACAATAGAGTGGCGGGCATAGAGTAACAAGCTCGGTGTCACGAAAGTGGAGAGTAGCACCATAAATACTCTCATGGAAGGTGGAAGATGGTCTTAGGTGAGGATCTAAAAATGTATATGGAAACATGACATGTGTAAAATCAAGATCCAAACGAGGTGGTGGGGTGGAAGGGATAATGGGTGGGTCAGGTTGGATAAATGGTGGAGTGACGGGTGGTGGTGGTGGTGGTTGAGGTGGACACAACTCGTTATGGATAATACTATAATGAGAATACTCGTATGAAGTGTGTGTAGTGGTACCAAGTTCATCATACACAAAAGGATCACTTTCGTGATGGACAAATGGTTGATACTCATGAGGTGCGTGATGAAGGAACTGATCGTGAACGGGTGCACAAAGTTGCCATGACGATTGTTGGAACGTGTGAGGATCCACAACATCGGGTTGGGATTCGTATTGGATAGAAGGGTGATCAGGACTCCACGAATAACTAGGGTACTCACACAACTCGGGATAAGATACATCGGGATAATAGGCCAATATGGGTTGCGAAACAGCGTCATATGGATACACATGTTCCAAGGTGGGTTCGTAGGGATATAAAGAGTAAGGGCACTCATGGGACATGTGATCGGCATAAGAACAATGGGTACACGACAATATTTGCGACACGTCGACACTTGACACCGATGGTGATGGAAAATGAGGTGCGTTCATGGACGGGTCAAGAGTATCGACGGTACTCGTGAGAGAGGTGGAACCACTAAGACTATCATAAAGAGACGGCTCAGGATCACTCTCACACGGGTCGCATGTCAATGGAAAATGACCAAAGTAGTCCCGCAAGGGACGTTCTTCGGCCATGAGGTTGAATTTTGTTTTTTGGAGTTTTTAAATTTTTTTCAAAAGGAAAGAAAATATTTTTGGATTTTCTAAAAATAATGGAAGAAAGTATTTTGGAGTTTTGTGAAAAATAAAGGAAGAAACTATTTTTAGATTTTTCTAAAATGAAAGAAAGAAAATATTTTTAGATTTTTTTTATAAAAATGAAAGAAAATATTTTTGGATTTTTTATAAAAATAATAGAAGAAAATATTTTTGGAAGAAAAGGGTGGGGGAAAATATGGACTCTTGATTTGGACGAACTAATTAAAAATCGACTATCGAAAAATAAACTGGACACACATAAGTTAAGGAGAATCCTAACTATCACATAGCCAATTTTTATCTTCAAAATTTAGTTAAAGGGTTAGTCAAATTTTAATTAAGTCCGCGGACGATAAAAAATCAATGAATTATCCGAGTAATCGACTTTGCAAAATTTTCTCCTATTGGGCTACCTAGTTAATTGATTTTAAATTTAGTGATGGCTAGGGTAGTACACAATTGGTAAGAGAGTGAGTTGGTTGATGAAATCCTTTCTCATGAGTGACCGGATGTAGGCCTTAGTCAATTAATTCATCACATCATTTTAAAATAAATGCGAGAATAAAATCAAGTAAGAGCACACAAGCACATACAATAATTGACTCGCTAACAGTAGAGGCGCGAGTGTTTAGAAATGTACCTCCCACGATTTTTAGGTCGTGGGGTGCCAAAAAATTTGAGTCGATCGGGGGGAGATCACGCCAATCTTAGTCTGTCCCGGGAGTCCTACCAACCCAAGGTAGAGAGGCTTCTTTTCCTCGCCTTTGGACGCCCTCTCTCTACCTTGTCCGATTTCCCTATCACGCTTTCTTCGATTATTATAATTTTTGACAAATGGAAAATAAAATAAAGGTGTCTCTATGCACAGCAATACAAGCCAATAATAGAATAATCCTAAATACAAGCCTTCTAAAAACATAAACAAATGGTACAAAAAATAATAAAGTGCAAAAAATAAATGAAGTACAAGTCGAAATCCACTCCGAGTGCTTCACGCTCAAAAGAATGGAAACAACGCCATTTGATAACTTAAAATTGAACTTTCCACAATATTTAATTACATACAAACACTCGTTTGAATCACTCAACAACTAATTTCTCACAATTCTCTAAAAAAAATAGAAACTATTTACAAAAATAATTTTCTAATTTATTTTCTAATCTAACCTATCTCTCTCTAGAATATTCTTTCTCTATTTACATCATTAATGGATGAATTCAACTACATCAATCTATTATGAAATAATTGCTAAAAATGCAAAAAATTATTATAGATGGGTGGGGTGAAATTCATCCTAGAGATAAATTTCACTACACACCTCTATATTGAGATGTTTGCTAAAAATACAAATACTCTCTAAAGAGGGGTGTAAAGAAATTTATCACAGAAGAGTTAAAAACTAAATTGGAGATCCCTTTGAAAATGGCCCAAGTCTTCTTTTAAATGGTGCACATGGAGGCTAGGGGTAAATTGGAGAGTTTATGGGAGTGCACATGTGCATGGCGAAGGTGTGAGGTAAGGAAGGTATATGGGTGAGGGAATTGGGCGACAAAATCTGATAATGAAAATGAGGGGTAAGGTGGGTAATTTAGGTGAGGGGAATAAAGGCAAGGAAAGTGTGGGGGTATTTTGGGAAAAGAGGAGTTAAGTTTGTTAAATAGGTTTTAAACATGCGGCTTTAGTTGGTTTAATTTGGCTTGGGTTGGTTTGGCATTTGGCAAGTGGAAGAAGTCGTGTTTGGCTTTTGAAAATGGGTAAGGTGGGTTTTCGATTTTATGGCACCGGGTTGAGTAGCCGCGAGTTGGGGATGGAGTAGGCGCGGGTTGAGGCGCGCCGGCCGGAGCAAGGGTCGACGGGGCGAGGGAGGCCACGGTTTTTGGGTCATAGGGATGGGACATCGGTCGGAGTTTAGTTCATGCAGGGAGTCGCGCCGGTTGTTGGGTTGTGGGCACCGCCGAAGTTGGTGAGTTCGGGTTACCGGTGTTGCAGGTTGCTGCTAGTGGTGTCGCCGGCGGGTTTAAGTGGTTAGATGGTGTAAGATGAGGGGAGAGATGGAGGTGTGATTTGTTGTTAATGGTGGATGAGAGAGAGTGGCTAAAGGTGTGTTAATGGAGGTTGGAGGTGAGAGAAAGTGAACGGTGGTGGTGGATTTTCTTTAATGGAGGAGAGAGAAAGTGGAGGAAGATGATGATGAATAGTTGTGGGGTGTTGATTTGGTGTGGGTGAGTGTAGGGAAGTAAAGTGTGGGTGAGGTGTAGGGGATGGTGTGTATGTCTTAGGGTGTAGGATAGTTTAGTTAGGTTTAGGATAAGTGTGTGTGGGTATAGGGTGTGTGTGTAGGATAGTGTATGGGAGGTGTGCGTGTTTAACTTACGACCCTTAATAAAATAAAATTAACTAATAAAAATAAAACTTTTAAAACTAAAAATCTAAAAATTAAATTCCTACTCCAAAAATAAAATAAAGACTCAATTAAAAAATGAAACTAAAAAGAAATAAAAATAAAATTCTAATAAAACTAAAACTAAAATCCTAAAGAAATGTAAAAGCTAATAAAACTAAAAATAAATAAATTCCTAAAAAAAACTAATCCTAATAAAATAAAATAAAAATTAATCAAAATAAAATTACACTAATAAAAATAAAATAGAAAAATAGAAAATAAAAACTATAAATTCTACATAAATCTAAAATAAAGCCTAAAAAAAATAACTCTAACTAAAAATCTAAAAAGAATATAAAATGGCACAAACTAAACACACATGGGGTGCAGGGTAGGTTTAGGCTCAGTTAAGGTTACGGGAGAGAGAAATTAGCTCCATTTTAACTGCAAATTGCCTCGAAATATAGCTTTTGACACCACAACCGCAATCAAGCCTGCACATTGAACATTTACGCGTAGAAGACCATTATTGTCGAGAATTTGCAACTAAAATACGTCTATTCGGGGTATAAAATGTATACTTTTTGGTTCTTATCAATTTCCTTAGACATTGTCTTAAGAAGGTCAATCGAAGATTGACATGGGTGGAAATGACTCACTAGAGTATCCTATGAGTGTCTCATTCCAAAATTTTCCTAATGAAAACCGAATCGTACTTGGCTTGCTAGTTGATTGATTTTAATTATGTGATGGCACGGGTAAAAAGAAAGTGAGATTAAGTGATTGAGTGGGTGATGATATTCCAACTCGTTTTAATGACCAAGTCTAGGTCTTAGGTTCATTAATTCATCAAACCATTCAAATTAAGTGTGGTGCGATAATTAAAAGCACATAGGAGAAAATAATCACACAAAAATTGAACTTTCTGGTGAGAGATTCGCGTGTGATAAAGAATGTACCTCTCACGGCATTTACACACGTGGGGTGAAGACCAAGTTGAGTCGATCGGGGGGAAGGTCACCTACCTTCAGTCGTTCTCGGGAGTCCTATGGACCCAAAGTAGATGGATTCAAAATTCCACTCCAAGGGCGCTCTCTCTCTACCTTGTCCCGTTTCCCTTTTCGCTTTTTTCTTTGTTATTAATTATTACAGGCAAAAGGTGTAAAAAATACACCCAAACGAATACATGCCTCAATAATACCTAATACAACCAATCTATGAATAATAATAAAAAAGTTACAAATACAACTATAAAAATGAAAATGAAATATACAAGTCTTCACACGAGCCGCCAACTTTAAGAAAGCGACAACGACGCCATTTGATGAAAAAAAATTGTTCTAATGAATATAGTCGTTGTTGCAATCCTTTTTCCAATCAAAATCCCTTGAACCTACAAACACACTAAAAATATGCATAGAGTAGGTAAGGGTATCAATCCACCTTTCATATGTGAAGAACCAAATATGTAAAGATAAGTATAGAAATCATTTTCATATTATACTTTTTATTATGATTTTTCAAGGGATTATTAATTAAATAACTATACTAATTTTTTAAAGTACTAACTAAGATGTAAAAGATAATTAGAGAAAATGAGATAAACAAAATTGTGCTAACAAGTAAACTAAATAAGTTGGACTAATGAGGGCTTCAAGTCATCCCATGAATGGGAGATTAGTCCTCAATAATCATCATCCTAGACATAGAATAAACAAATGAAAGCATGTGAGGATTAAAACAAAAGTAATTAAAGAGGAATAGATCAAACCCATTTTAGCCTTGAATTTGAATGAAATTTTCAATTACAACCCAAAATTCTCTCAATTACAATCATTCATTAATATATTTTTTTCTAACAAAAACTGAAAAATTAAAAAAAAAAACTAATTACAATATATACAAATGGACTCTTAAATAATGAGAGAGATTTGCTAAAAATGAAAATTCTCTCATTATAAAATTGTACATTAGAATTCATCCAACAAAATAAATTATACATCATCACTTTATGTTGAGATATTTGTTAAAAATGCAAATAATCACCATAAAGGGATGGAGAAGAAATTACTTGCAAAAGGGATAAATTCAACCACATCACTATATATTGAGATATTTGCTAAAAATTCAAATACTCACTATAGAAGGGTGGAGAAGAATTTATCTAAATTCTACCACACCACTCTATATGGAGATATTTTCTAAAAATGTAAATACTCTATAGAGGGGTGGATGAGAATTTATAACACAATGTTAAAAAAAAAACTAAAATGGAGATCCTTCTCGAATACCACCAAGTCTTCAATTTATATAGTGCACATGGAGAAGAGGCAAATTGGGTATGGTAATTGTGCATGAGGGGTGAAAGGGTAATTTTTGAAATTGTACAAATGTGCATGGGTTTATGATGGTGTCGAGAGTGCTAAGGGAATTTTTGGGAAGTGACACACAAGTGTGCATGTGGGAGAGGTGGTAAGGGTATTTTGGGTACTAGGTATTGGCCATTTTAAACACGGGACTTCTTTTTTTGGTTTGGTTTTATGCAGAAGGTAAATTCGAGTTAGATTTTTAATTGGTTAAAAGGGTTTGGGGTAAAATGGGATGAGTGGGTCTTGGGTTAGTTAGGAGGTGTATGGGTTGGAATGGGTCGGATATATCAAGATATGAGTTCGGGTTTATGGGATCAAGTATGTGGGTGATATGTCGGTTTTGGGTCTTAAGATGGACGAATGTGTCGGGTTCAAGGTCGGGTATAGCAGGTGGAGGGGAGTTAACCAGGTTGCACAAGGGCCTGACACTGACACGACAACACGCACGATATAATGTTTACAGAAAATAAAAATAAAAATAAAAAAATACTAAAAATAAAGATCCTAAAAAATAATAAAATAATAAAAATGACACAATCTGAATAAAATATGTAACCATATTAAAATAACAAAAATAATAATACCACACACACACTGAACATGTATAAGACATGCTGGGGATGGACTGGGCTTGGTTCGGGACATGTTTAGGCTACGGGACTAGGTTTGGGCTCATTTAACCACATCATTCCCACATTTGATATAATTGACCACTTATTTATAGCAATTGCTTCAAATTAAGCTTGTTTGACACCGTAACTACTTATTGACCTACAAAACAAATAAATACCAACATAATTCCAATTTTACCGAGAACTAGGAATTAAAAACCATTTATTTGGGGATTTATTTAATCACTTTTGGGTATTTATCAATGTCTCTTCCTGAAAGCATTGAATTTGCCTCTTACTTCTAAGCTTTTGAGGATATGTGCTCATATAATGTACACTACGATGGCTTCAACATGCGTCGAGTTTCCTTGTGGCCCAATCGACCTATTGAATGGAAGATGTTGATGTCGACAGTGCAATTCTGGTACCCCGAGGATCATGTTTTTTTTCTTGGACAAAGTCTGCCTGACTTATGTAGAGTTTTCTGCTTTGTTGGGAGTAAATCCCAGTATTGCAGCGACCATGCTTGAATTCTCTCAGTCTCCTCGGTAGCTATTAGCAGGACTTATCCATATTTATCCTTTGGCAGCTCGGTCATTAGTTAAAGGAGAAATGATCTATCTCTCTCTCCCAGTTGTGTTGTATTCCATGCGTCTGTAGGATGTTGGTGATGTGGTATATAATGGAGCTGTCACTTGGGCCTAATTTCAAAGTTATTATTGGTGACTGGGGACCTGCTGGTGGACCCTTAACTTACTACTATTGCTACGTGGATGTCATACCGTTGTAATCATGCGACGATGATACCGATGGAGATCTTGAATGGTCTAAATGCTTGGTGGGAAGGCTGGTCTGACTTTCTGATGGGAAGCCCCATTATGTTCATGTGGCTATCTGAGAGATTCCATTTAGCGGTCCCTTCTGAATACCCCTTGGCCGTTATGCCAAATTTCTTCACCCGTTATTTTATCAACTTTGTCCTGAATATCGAGAGCTGAAAGAACTGGTTTATGGAGTACTGGGCATGATGTTTGCGCTGGTTAGTACCCTGGTGGGGGGAGTTACAGCATATTTTGAAAATGGGGGAATATAAGTACGTCGGTTGGTTGGCCTCTGGCAGAGCTCTTTCTACTTTCCCCGATGACTTCTGTTTCAAGTAGGATGGGTACAGATCATGCTACCTCGGACACTAGACTTTTTCCTTGTGGAGGATTTGACGAAGGGCATGCGTATACAGTTGGGCACTCTGTGGGAGAATCCTCGGTCGTCGACACGTCCTTCCTAATCTGTTGGTAGAGTTTGACATGTTTCTGGAGATTACATGAAATGGTTGTGGAGGAGGGTAGTGCCTAAGATGTTGGTTGAGAAGACCGGGCAGAGATGATTTGCCATGTTTGACATTATGGAGGGAGGTGTTGTGGTTTTCCCCAGGCTAGTTCTTGCTTATCATTCCATGGAGCGCCTTTGGCATTCTATACAGGCAGAGGAAGTTAGGGGACCCCAAGATGTAAATGATGGTGATGGAGTTGGGTCCTCCGGTAGTTGCGAGTAGGAGCTTCCGAGGAGTTTTATTTGTGAATATTTTGTATGGTGTTGTGTCTGGTTATGTGTTTGGTTAGTTTTTAGGAGGGTTTTGGTTGGCGGGGGAAGTGGTTTGACTCCCTACGCTGATACTTCGTGTAATTTGTACCAAAATTTCCTAAAATGGAATAAAAAGTTTTTTGATCATATAGTTGTGCCTTTTGATGAGTTTTACATTTGAATTATCTATACTAATCGCTAACGCATAAATAATCCTTTTTTCATGTACATGATAAAATGAACCGTCGTTCTCGAAGGTTAGAAAATAATAGCATTTTATGAAAAAAAAGGGGACCGTGCCCATGTAAAGCGTATGAACTACCTACCTTCCTCTAGGGGGTTTGAAAATTTTCTAAGTTTCATTTTTGAAAGAAAAAGTTTTTAAAGGATTAGGCCCAACGTAGTTCTGAGTAGAGGGAAATGAAGATTTTTTTAGAATAGAAAGGGGGTTATAGGATTCATAGCGCGTCGAGATTTTAAACTATGGGTAGAATTTCTTGAGGCGATCCAGGTTGACTGAACGCACCATCTCTTCTCCATTAAGGTCAGTGAGCATAGAGGCGCCATTATATAGGATCTTCTTCACGATGTAGGGGCCACTCTAGCTTGGCTTAAATTTTTATCGGGGGCCCAAACAGGTTTTATGATTTCTTTAAGGTCTAAATACCCTTCTCACACACTATGATCCTTAACTCTATTTCTGAATGACCGCTCTCTCCGGTGATGGTACCCTTGTATGTGATATAAGAATTTTAGCCTCCTTTTGTCCAAGAGTGATAGCTCGTCAAGTCGACTTTGGTGTCAGTCTTCCTCGCTAACTTTGCTTTCAAGCATGACATATAATGATGTAATTTATAGTTCAATGGGTAGGAATGTTTACATGTCGTATACCAAAGAGTAAGTGGTAGCCCAACTAAATGCTCGAACTGAAGTGCGATAGCCCCAGAGGGCATAAGGGATTCGATCGACCCAATCTCGATAGCTCTCGATCGTTTTGCTGATGATTACTTTGAGGTTATTATTGGAGACTTCAACTGCACCGTTGATTTATGGTCGGTAGGGAGAAGATTTGTGCCTCTAGATACCATACTCATCGATCAACTCTATGACTTCTACTTGAAATGTAACCCATTGTCTAACACTAGCTCATTGGGTACTCCGTATCGTCATATGATATTCATCCGGATGAACTTAGCGACCTTTTTGCAGTTTAGCACTTCATATGACTCGACTTCAACCCATTTGGTGAAATAGTCGTTGGCAACTAAGATGAATTCATGCCCATTGGAGGCTTTAGGTGTAACTTTCCCTATGATATCTATGCCCCATGTAGAGAGTAGCTAGGTAGAAGTCATATTGTATAATTCTCGCGAAGGCAAGTGTTTAGGATTGGAAAACTATTGGCATTTAAGGCATCTCCGAACATAGATGGTGCAATCCTGAACCATGGTAGTCTAATAGTAACCACTCTTATCGGATGATATTTTTATCGAGCATATGGCCAATCATGTGGGGTCTACATTACCTTTAGAAATTCTACATCATCTCTTTAATATCACACCTTGCGATGCAGTGTAGGTGGATTCCATTGAAGTTTCTCTTAAACAGTGCTTTATTACAGATAATGTACTGGGCCACCAGTTTGAGAAGGGTTACTCAGTCTTTCTTATTGGCATCTTATGGGTACCTATTATTGATGCAAAAAACTAGACTAGATCTAATTATTTAATCATAGATAAATAAGTGAAAGAAATAGATAAAAAGGTTTTTAAAGTGGTTTGGCTATGGAAGAAAGCCTATATCCCCTATGCTTCTTATTGCATTGTGTTTGTCTTTCAATAACTTGTCCTTGATGAAGGGATTACAACATATTTATAGCTGAGTAAGGAGACAAAGAGATGGAGTATTAAAGGATGGAATGCCTTTATAAATTAGGCATTTACATCAGTACATAATGTCCATAATGTTTATGTTTGTTGGCGTTTTGTTGATAAAGATAGTCGGCCTCCCTATGGTTGGTCGGGCTTCCTGGTGTTGCTCGAAATTCCAGCACTTGGTCGGTGACTATGCCTTGCTGACTTGAATTATCACCACATTGGATGACACATGTCTATTTTTAATTGGTCCATGTAAGATAGTAATTTTTTGTATCAACAGAAGTACCCAATGTTTCATGCTTGATACTTGCTTGAAAGTATGGAAGATTTAATTCTAGTAGTAGCTCAGGCTAGATTTCTACTACTTGGTCAGTTTTTAACTTCCCACACTTGTGAAATTATTGGCTTTGTAGACAGTGTGTACGACTGATGGACTTTTTATAAATATCCATGATTGTAATGAATCATTTTTGGGAAAATACGTCTTTTTTTACTGAGCCGCCAAAATTTCAATCGTCATTTTACTTTAATCATTATGTTCACCGGTTTTCAAGGCAATCTATAAAAGGTGGTAAAGTCTCGAGCATCTCTTACCTCAAATCTTTTAAGTTTTTCCTGCAATCTATTGATCTTTTTGTGCAGTCGTTCTTTCTGTCCCACAGTTCTTGCTGAATCCTTAAGCTTTTCTAAGAATCCTTTATCTTTCTTCTTTTCTCTATATTGAATCATGGTTTACATCATTGTTTCTTTAGATGAATTTAAGAACGAATGGAATATACCTTCTTGGGTAGAGTTAGAACTCCCCAATACTCTTGTAGATGTATTTTCTTTGTCTGTCACTCTATTCCCTCCCTTTTTATTGTTGAGTGTGGGTTCAGTTTTCCCCTAAACCCCTTTTGTCTTGAGTTTTGTCAATACTTTGATGTAGTACCTGCTAGAGTTTGGAAGGTCGTTAATGGTGTTTATAGGCTCAATCAACTCCATGGGACCCATATAGGCATCCTAGAAATTATGTTCTGTTAAAAATGGGTCACCAGTGATAATACCTATTATTTAAAAACTAGGGCTATAAATAGAGCTTTGGTAGTTAATCTTCTTGACTCCAATAGGGATTACTTCGACTATGGAGTGATTGCCAAAAATTGGCAATATGCACCCATTATAATAGATGAAGTGTACAATGGTCCAAAGTGCCCTCATGAGGGTCATGGGATAGGTTGCTTTTACTTTCACGTGACTTTATTGAAAATTTATTGATTGTAATACTAATTGAATTTGTATTTCCTTAATTGTAGTTTATCGGAAGAGAAAGTGTCCCAAAGAAAGCGAAGTTAAGATTATTGAGCTTAAGTTTCTTTGGGGCATTCACCAGAAGATTGGGGAAGAGCACACTTGGTAGGCTTCTTATTTGCTGAAGTACAAGAACTCCATCACATCCTTTATTGCTCGTCCTACTCCTGCTACTCCTTCACTTGTCATTGACCTTGATCAAGACCCATCTTCCACCTCTTCCACCACTGCATCTGGTGATGGTGAGTTTGTTCCAGGCCCCTCTTCATCTTTGGACTCTGACTTACCTCTTATTGCTACCATGGTGAATAGGAAGTTCCCCAATATAATAGAAGATATTACTGCTATTGGCTCCACCAAATCTACTGCTAGTGGGGCCACTAATAAAGAGGATTCTGGGAAAAAGCCCCCAGCCAAGAGAAATGATGAGTCCCACCTCAAACTCCTGAAGAGAGGTCTTCCTTCTAGACTTTCTAAAGGAACTGCTGCTATTGCTGACCAACAAGACTTATTGACTTATCTTCTATTGACACTGACTCTCTAGTAGCCATTGGCCCTAGTTTATTCGAACAATTAATAAGTTCCGGTACTTTTCCAGATCACAGAGTGTTGCGTCTATAATGCCCTGTTTGAAATTTTTTGAATGGGTTGCTCAGGGTTTTACTTTGGTAAGAATTCTTTCTTTTTCATACTTGTACTTTTTCCTAAGTTTCTTGTACTGACAGAGGTTTTCTTTTGTTTGTAGTTCTCGGTTGATTTCAACCAGATGTTGGAGAAGGATAATGCACTTTGTTCTTATTCAATTAATGTGGAAGAGGCCTTTGATGGCCTGAAGAAGTCCTTGCTTAAGTCCCAACAAGCATTGGGAAATGAAAATAAAAATTTGGAGAATAAAATTAAGGTTGCTGAGGGGGCTCAGAAGAAGGTTTGGGATGAGGCTGCTGTATCTCAAGGGTAGGTCTCTGAGTTGAAGAAGAACTTGGTCATTGAGAAGGCCAAAAGGGTGAAGGCTAGAGAATCCTCCTTCAATAAGGGATGGGAGAAGGCCATAGCAGATGCTTCTGTCCAGATTGAGTATGTGAAAAAGAAATTCTATAAGGATGGTTGGTTAGCATCACTTACTGAGGTTGGCACTCCCCAAGAATCAGAGCTTTTCCTCAGGTATGACCCTGGTTCCCCACTAAACTTAGACGATGAAGTTGATGATGATGTGGGATCAGGGTATTTCACCCTATTCCTAAAGTCTGCAGTCGATCAACCAAAGATTGTTTCTTAGTCCTCTCTCCTAACCACCTCCGAGCAAATCACTCCACCCATTCCTACCTCCAATCAAGTTGAAGCTACTACTGATAGGGAGAAGGTGTATACTTGCTCGACAATCGGCCTTTTTTCTTTTTTGTCTTTAATTATCCTTTATTTCAATGTATCTATAACTTTTCCCTATATTAATGAAAATGAATATATCCTTCCTCTGCGCTTGTCATATTTTGATTGATGCTTTTGGCTCTTTACTCTATTGTTGATTGGATATTTCTTTACTATTATAGTTCATGTCCAAAATGGATCAACTTTCCTCAAATGACTATGAGTTACTCAAGATATGCAATTATCTATTCAAGGCTTGTCATATATCTTTTTCCGAGGAAGATCTGCCAAACTTTCTTGGGGTTGGCGTTTATAATCAAGCCAAGGAAGATTTTTGTACTTGAAGTGTCTTCTTGATCGGATAGTGGCTAATAATGTGGCTTACTTTGAAATGATTGAAAATCTTTAAGAAGGTCACAAAGAAGCCAAGTATCTTATGCATATTAATTGTGAATAAAAGTACAAAGCTATGAGTGAAGCTTGGGGCTTTGAGGAAAAATTATAGAAACATTCATAATTTTTCAGGAGGCAGGAGTTTCTACTCAAGTGTGAGGTATATGAGGCTAAGTCCATTGCTAAGCTGCTGGAAGAGGAGAACAATAATCTGAGGGATGAGCTGAACTCCTTGAAGGCTCCTTCAACTACTGCTATTGCTGATGATGGAGTTTCATTCTTAGAAAATGAAAATGCTTAGCTGAGAGAAGAATTAGAGGCTTTGAATAAAACCAAACCCGCTACTTCCTCCTGATCAAGATCCAGATCTGGTCGAGCTACAACTAATGAGACCAATACTCAGTAGACGCTTATAAATCAGGATGCTCAAATTGAGGCTAAGAATTCATCCTTGGCTGAGATGTCTCAAAAGATCCAGGCCAGATCGAGAAACTTTCCACCCAGTCTTCTCAATTGCAGGCTAAGGATGGAGTCTTGAAGAAACTACAATATAAAGTTGAGAGATTAACTTTCCAAATTCATAAATAACCTGGGTAGATTTGGATGTAAGGGTATAATGAAGCTCTTGGACATTTTGATGATCACTTTAGGCAAGCTCAATGTGAAGGTTACAAATGGGGATGGACCAATTGCTTAACAGTTATGAAAGTGGAGCAAAGTAGCAGACTTTGGCATTGGAATGATCCTGATTGTCTGGAATGTCAAGACCCTCCTTTCCAACTAGACGTCCGTTGGTTCCTGTTAATTAAATTCCCCAGTGCTTGATTTCAAAATACTTAGGGGAATATGTCCTTCATGACGAGCTAGAGATTGTTCGACCTCCTCATTAATTAGATACTCCGAGAAGCAGGAATAGGACAATGCTTCAAGATTTTAATTTCATTAACTCTCCCTACATATTAGATAACCCTCCAACAGGTATAAAACCAGCACCGAGCTCCTCCAAAGCTGAAGGAAAACGTCCAATAGAATAATTTACTCCTATATTTCACTTATAACAGTGTTTGCATATAACGATCATTTTATAAATGAAAAATATTTGATTAACTTATCTTGTAAATTTCTGGATGAGAATGACATATTTATTTTATTAGCTCGATTGATACATTTAGGCATTTGCCTAAATTTAGTACCAGTGACCAATGAGATTATCATAGGTTCTATTAATATACTTAGATTTCTAAGTTAAGTATCAGTTACTATTGATGTGATCATAGTTTCTACTAGCACACTGAGATTTAAGTCCAAGTTTAGTATTAGTTACCCATGGTATTGCCATAGGTTCTACTAATGCACCTAAATTTTTAGGTTTAGCATTAGTTACCAGTGATGACCAGGCGTACCTGGAATATGTGTCTACATTCCTATTTAGGAATCTTCACAACGTTTTTTCACCATCTTACCCAATTCGAATAAAACTTGTTGATTTTTATACAGAGTTTTATCCCTAATTATATTGACTAAGTATTGACGACTTAAAGTCCTATCTTAACTTGGGTTTTTATATGTGGACGATTTAGTTTTGCTTTTGCTTGTGATAATTAAGTAGTGAGTGTTTGCCGACCAAGTATGTGGTTGTTTCGAGCAACTTTTGAATGTTTACCGACCAAGTATGTGGTGATGCATATCACTAGTACTCCCAAAAAAAATGGAAGAAACCAACATTTTATTAATACTCAAGCCACATGATTACAATGATATGTCATATTACATTACTGGTAATACTTCCTAAGATGCTCGACATGACAAGGATTATTTAACTCTTCCCCTTCCAGAGTTTCAATTAGGTAAGTACCTGGTCGGACAACTGCAAAGATACGATATGGACCATGCCAGTTAGCTTTAAGTTTGTTGGTCTTTTGAATTACCTTCTTAAGCACATAATCCCATTCCTTCAAGTTGGTCGATTTCATCCATTTGTTATAAAAGCATGTTGTTCTTTGTTGATAAGCAACATTCCTTAACACTGCATCTTCGCTCACCTCTTCCAGCAGGTCCAAGTCTAATCTTCGCATTAAATCACTGATAGGAGAATCAAAATTCAGCACTCTATGGATTGGTAAACCTAGTTCAGCTAGTATGAATGCTTCCATCCCAAATGCTAGCATGTATGGTGTTTCTCCGGTAGTAGTTCTTGGAGTTTTTCGGTATGCCCACAGAACGGAGTGTAGTTCATTAATCTAATTTCCTTTAGCATCATCAAGTCTTTTCTTTAACCCATTAAGCAAGGTTTTGTTCGTCACTTCAGTTTGCCCATTGTTTTGTGGATAACCTAGAGCAGAGTGCAACTTTTGAATCTTGGATTGGACACAATAGGCTGCAAATTCCTCATTATCGAATTATGTACCATGGTCTGTGATAAAGGCATAAGGCAAACCATATCTATAAAATAATGTTTTTCCAGATAAACTGGTATACCTTCTCATAAGGCATGTCTACCAATGGTTGTAGCTCAATTCATTTAGTGAAGTAATCCACAGCTACAACCAAGTACTTGAATCTTCCTCGAGTGGTCGGTTATGGATCGACTAAATCTATCCCCCACATAGAAAATGGCCAAAGTGAGGTGATTGGAGTCAGAGTAGCTTATGGAGTTTTGCGAATGGTGGAAAACCTTTGGTACTTGTCACATTTCCTTGTGAAAGTTGTATAATCTGCCCTCATGGTTGGCCAATAATATACCTGTGTATTTATTCGTTGTAACAATGGACTTCCTTCTATATGATCTCCACAAGATCCTTTATGAATTTCTTCTATCAAATCTTGTACCTCCATTGGGTGGACACGACATTGCAAAGCAGCTGTTAACCCTCTCTTGTATATAACTCCTTTATCTAACATATATCTTGATGCTTTGAACTTAATCTTTTTTGGCCTCAATCGGATCTGCTGGTAAGATTCCTTCTTCAATATAAGCTCTAATGGGATCCATCTAGGAAGGTACAATGTCTATTGTAATGAAATTAATCATCAAGTCTTCATTAATGTTTTAATTGGCTAAAATTTCAATGGGAATAGTTCTCTTAAGCTCCATTCTGGTTGCTGAAGCTAACCGTGCATCATCTTGGGCATTTTCCAATCTTAGAATTCTCCTCATCCGAACAACAGAAAATTTTGCTCTGACTTCTAATGCTTTGTTTAAGTATCTTGTCATTAGCTCTCATTTGGCTCCATAAAAACTCAGAATTTAATGTACCATAAATTGAGAATCGTTGTGTGCCACAACTTACTTGGTGTTTAGTGATTGAGCCAAACTTAAGCCTACAATGAGAGCTGCATACTCTTCTTCATTATTTGAGGCCTGAAATTGGAATCATAGTGCATATTCAATGTCTATCTCATCAGCAGTGTTGAGTATTATACATACTCCACTTCCTGTTGCATAAGACGATCCATTTACATAAAATTTCCATATGGGGATGTTGCCGTCAAATGATTGGTCTGTTAATATTCCACAATGAAATACTTTGCTCCTTGCCTCCTCATATCTTTTGGCCATTTCCTTTTTCCTAGTTGATGTATTTGGTAGGCCAAAGACAACTTCTTCTGAGCTCTACCCTAATGGGGTCTACTCAAGATGTTGGTCGGTGATGACTTTGGTTGGGCTTTCCCCTATTTGGGTTTGCTATACCTGTATATTCCGTTGCTCGGGAACCTCCGGATAAGTGAATTTATCAATGAAGTCTGCGAGATATTGGCCCTTTAATAAGGATCTTGGCTCATACACAATATCATACTCCCTCAATTCTATTTCCCAATACATTAACCCCCCAGACTTCTCTGGTTTAGGCAAAGGTTGCCAAAGATGCATATCGGTGTAAACCACAATAGTATGTGCTTGGAAATAAGGTTTCATCCATCTGAATGCCTCAAGAAATGCCAAAGCTAACTTCTTCAAGTGTGGATATCTAATTTCTGCACGTCAGAAGGCTTTGCTGGTGTAGTAGACAGGCATTTGAACTTTGTTATCTTCTCGTATCAAGGCAAAACTTACAGTCGACTCAGAAATGACTAAATATAAATATAATTTTTCTCCCAAAATTGGTCAGGAGAGCAAGGGGGTGATCCAAGATACTTTTTCAACTCCAGAAAATATTTCTCACATTCATCGTTCCATTCAAAAGTCTTCCTCAACACTTTAAAGAATGGTAAACATTTATCTGTAGATCAGGACACGAATTTCTTCAACGCTGCTACTCGCTTTTGCATTTCCTTTTTGCAGGTCAGGGATTTCATTTCAATCAGCGCCTTGATTTTATCTGGGTTAGCCTCAATTACCCTCTGATTTACTATGTACCCAAGAAACATACCTTCTTGGACACTGTTGATGCAAAAAACTAGAATAGATCTAATTCTTTAATCATAGGTAAATAAGTAAAAGAAAGAGATAAAAAGTTTTTTAAAGTGGTTGGGCTATGGAAGAAAGCCTACGCCCACTGTGATTCTTATTTCCTTGTGTTTGTCTTTCATTAACTTGCCCTTGATGAAGGGATTACAATGTATTTATAGCCTAATAAGGAGACAAAGAGATGGAATATTAAAGGATGGAATGCCTTTATAAATTAGACATTTACATCAGTACATAACGTCCATAATGTTTATGTCTGTTAGCGTTTCCTTAATAAAGATGGCTGGCCTCCCTATTATTGGTCGTGCTTTCTGGTGCTGGTCGGCATTCTAGGCCTTGGTCGATGACTATACCTTGCTGACTTGAATAATTTCCACACTGGATAACACATGTCTATTTCTAATTGGTCCATGTAAGAGGGTAATTTTTAGTATCAACAGACACCAAATACGCACTTGACCGGATTCAGCTTCATCTAATGCTTCTCTAGATGATCAGATGTTTGCTTGAGGTCAGTAATGTGGTCAAATGATTCTTTTCTCTTCATCATCATATCATCTATGCATACCTCCATGCTCTTGCCTATTTATTCCTCAAAGACTTTGTTTACTAACCTATGGTAAGTAACCCCAGCATTTTTTTTCAAACCGAATGGCATAACATTATAGCAATAAGTTCCCTGGGTAGTAATGAAAGAAGTGCTTTCCCTCTCCTCGGGCTTCATCTTAATCTGATTATAACCGGAATATGCATCCATAAAACCCAATAGTTCATTCCCTGATGTTGCTTCAGCAGGTTGATCAATCCGGGGCAAAAGGAAGTGGTCCTTTTGACATGCCTTATTCAATTCTGTAAAGTCCATGCACATTCTCCACACGTTATTTTTCTTTTTGACCATAACAATGTTGGCCAACCAATCTGGATATTTCAAATCATCAATAAATGAAGCTTTTTGAAGCTTCTCAAACTCTTTCTGGATCGCCTATTTCTTCTCGGGGCTAAATACGCTTCGCCTTTCCTTCACTGGCTTGACTTCCTTGTTGACATTGAGTTCATGTCAAAGAAACTTAGGATGAATGCCAGACATATCTTCATCGCTCCAGGAGAACACATGCTTTCTTCGTCTTAGGAATGTCACTAGTTCCTGGTTCTTCGCGATTGAATCACAATCAAATGGGAATAAGATATCGTTCTCAATAATCCCGCATGAAAGTTGTCACCCCAACAATATAAGATGAGAGTATGTATATATTATCGAACAAATGCGTTGATGTTGGAGTTAAGTATTAAATACAACCCTTACGTGATAAGAGATGTAAAAATTCTATGAAACTCCAATATTAACCCATAAACCCATTTATTATATTCAAACATTGAACAAATCAAGAACTGGAACCATCCAAGTTGGGTTTATGCTCCCAACCTAAGGAAATTAGCTACTTATAACACTAACTATGCAAACTCACACCATTGAGTTATTAACAAGGAGAAAAGCTATGGTAAATGAAAGCATTCAAGACAAAATCACTATATTAATTACCCAATAGTTCCAATAGTCAACAAGATGCAACTAAGATGGAATTTGACTTACAATTAATGAAGTGGAAGATGAAAATGAGAAGAAAATATCCCAAGCCCTAGGTGAGAGAAGAGAGACAAAACAAATCTTCTATTTTCTTCTTACACGATTTAATGATCTATATCCTCTAAAATACAAACCACTCACTATATATATTAAGTGGAAGAAAACCACCAAACAAGAGTGGTAAAGAAAACTAAAACAAGAAAAAAACCAAAACCAAAACCAAAAAAAGGGAGTAGATTCGCAGATCTGGGGGTACCGATCGATCGGGTATTGGGACCAAAGAACACTGTCTCAACTCGAAGGCAAACACTGAAATTCTAGTCGACTGTGCCTTGGAAACTTGGAATCTTTCCTCTTTTGTTACACACCAAGGAGCCTCGGGAAATCTGACCATAACTTGGTCGTCTTGAACCGGATTGACATGTCGTTAGAAACAACGAGAAGTTGACTCGGAGAGCTATAACTTTCGTGAAGAGTTCGGGCACGTAGCTCGAATGCATAAATGACATAATTACACCCGAAGTTTCGTAAAACATTGAAACTTCCCCGAAAAGCACACACTTGCACCGTATAGCATTCCAATCCCTACAAAAGCTCAAATAAACCTCACAAAACATATATATATCAAAACCAAACGTGATACAATACAAGAGCTTAAATAAATGAAATAACGGCCACAAATGTGCATGCATGCATAAGTAATGGGCCCAAAATATCCAATATTTACGACTAATCACATCCCCTAACTTACATATTGCTAGTCCCTAATGATGAAACAAAACGAAACCCGACACAAAGAGTGGTAAGTATAGCAACGATATGTACACAAAAAAATGCCACTTTCGCGGGTGCACAATTGCATTTAGCGAATGCAACAAGCCGTTAAACCGCTAGGTACCCTAGTGGACGAGTGTCGTCTCGTGAGGGTTTTCAGGGATGAAACCCACAAACATCAAATTTTCTCAAAACAAGCCCAACCAAGAAAAATGAAAAACTCAACAACAACAAGATATTTCAACATATTATTAACAAAGCACAAGAGAATTTTTCCCACTAATCCGCAACTATCAATATTAAAAGAATAACTATAAGGAATTGAAAGCTTAAATGTGAGTGGGGTGCATGCACATGTAAAAAGCTTTGATTTGGTAAAAATTCCTATATCCAGATAACAATTAAAGCATGATTCCACTCAATCCTTTTCGGATATTACACTCAACAAATAGAAGCACTCAGAATAGGGTGTAACACACTCAGGACATGCGGGCATAAAGAGTAAATGTAAAAGAAAACAAGGTCGCACACATTCCATCGTTGAAAAACGATATGTAAAAGTTCAAAATCCAATCTCATGAAGGGATATTGTATATTAACCGATGTGAAAAGCACTTAAACAGATTATCGCTAATGTTAGACCTTTGAATCACATTACCCTAGGATCAAATAGGACTTTATTGGGTTGTAATGTAGGCTTGGGGTTAGGGGTATGAAGTGAAGGAAATATGTACGGATTCAAAGATGTTTGGAGTTGAAAAACTTGAGATAACGGAAAATAGTGGGAAATTTCAAAATAGGAAAATGATTTCCAAACAAGTATTCAATATATCAATCGAGAGAGTAACAAGGATTATTGAATCGATATAAACAACATATAAAAATTTCCTATTTATTTTCTTTTCTTCTTTTTCTCATGTTTTCTTTTCTTTTAATTTTTCTCACTCTTTTCATGCTCTTTACATGCTCAAATTGCAACCACCCTACACAACATCATTAATTCCCAAACATCATTCCAAACATAGGTAAGAAAGGTATTATGTATGGTTTAAACTCCAATGTGGAGTTGGTTAGGGGATTTGGGACGAAAAGAAAGGTCATAATAGGGCTTAACGAGGTTGACTAGGGACATGTATAAGGGTAAGGGTAAGGGTAAGGTCGTATGGGTTAAACATCAAAGAGGGCCTATGATACTATCCTAAAGTTTCATGTGATTATCGGGACTCAACACCATTAAAAATCAAGCTGAAGTGATAATTCAATTAATATGCAATCAATGAAAAGAAAAGGAGATCGTCAACAAGATACGTTTTTCAAGAAAGAGAAAGAGTAATGTATAAGCACTCGAAAACAAAGAAAAGCACGAAGCTAGTTAGGTTTTTAGTGTACACAAAGTAACAAAAAGATACCAAGCTATAATTGTCCTACCGAACCATTTAGAAAATATAATCAAGTGCTCATGGGTTTTCAAGGTTTAATTCATCAATTTATTCCCAATATTGAATAATTTGAGGACTAAAGTTTTATAACATGAAAAAAAAATAGAAAATGCATCATTGAATTAGCAATTGGAAAGGGAAATTATTGAATTTATAATAGGAAAATAAGGCAAAAGGCCCAAGAAAAAGAAAAGAAATAAAGAAAACAGTTTTTGATTTTTTTTTTATAATGGCTCACGATGAATAACAAGAAATTGAGGTGTCTAAACACACCCCTAACTTGAATCGCACATTGTCCTCAATATAATTAAAGACGTTATGAGAAATAGAGGGATAGAAAAAAATCACCCCAATTTGGAGCGAACCCCGAAGTGGTCAACGAGCGCCCTATACGAACATAAGAAAAACAAAAATATGTACCAAAACGATTAAGTTAAAAAGAATCATCCCACAAGTCACAATAGTATAGAGGGGTTGAAGTGCATATACTTATCAACATCTAACAATTCAATAACTACTAAATTATCATTACTGATTTCATGGGGTTCAATACAAAAAAACTTAATCAGAGATATGAAAGAAAAGCGAAAAATACAAAATAATAACCGCCCCAAAAATGATTTGCACCATCATCAAAAAACAAACTTGACCCCATAGAGCTGCCTAGACGTCTAGAGGCCTGAACCACTGGAAGATCCCCGAGTAGCTGGATCATAAGGACTCTGAAAATATAGCGGGAGCAATGCGTCCGGACCATGCTGCTGCAAATACTAATCTCTCGTAATGGCCCGTATCATATGGAACTCCTGACGCCGCTCTATCTGGTCCTGATGTTGCTCAGCTCAGAACTGGTCGAGGCGCGACTTAAAATTACCCCATCGCAGCTGGGTCTCCTCTCATTGTTGGTCTTGCTGTGCATCAAACGCCGTAAAGTGGGCGTCAATAAATGCGGCTGACACCCCGGCAATGGCGCTAAAAACTTAGCTCACTCAGAATATTGTATAACGCAAGAGCACGCTAATCGCAAGAGTAATAAAAACCCATTAAGACCGCATTCGATTTCTACAGGGAATTATATGAAGTACCGAAGATATTATACCAGCCAAAAGTCAATAAAAAGAATAAAAGATAAAAAAAAAGGTTGATTAATGTTTCGAGTGTTATAACGGAAGAAAGCGAACCAAACTTACTGGAAGATTTAACTAAAGACTAATAGAAGCAAGCGACATTTATAAAACTGATTATGAAAATATTCTTAAATAAAAGGTTGAGGAACATTCCCCCACCTCGGATGATCACAAACCAACTATATCTTGCGATTGAATCATAATCAAATAGGAATAAGATATCGTTATCAACAATCCCGCAAGAAGGATGTTACCCCAACAATACAAGATGAAGGTATCGATATATTATCGAACAAATGCATTGATGTTGGAGTTAAGTCTTAAATACAACCATTACGTGATAGGAGAGGTTAAATCCTATGAAACTCCAATATCAACCCATAAACCCATTTATTGTATTCAAACATTGAACGAATCAAGAATCGGAACCATCCAAGGTGGGTTTATTCTCCCAACCTAAGGAAATTAGCTACTCATAACACTAACTATGCAAACACACACCATTGAATTAATAACAAGGAGAAAAGCTATGGAAAATGAGAACATTCAAGGCAAAATCACTATATTAATTACCCAATAGTGCCAATAGTCAACAAGATGCAACTAAGATGGAATTTGACTTATAATAAATGAAGTAGAAGATGAAAATGAGAAGAAAATATCCAAGCCCTAGGTGAGAGAAGAGAGACAAAATAAATTTTATGTTTTCTTCTTACACGATTTAATGATCTATATCCTCTAAAATACAAACCACTCACTATATATATTAAGTGGAAGAAAACCACCAAACAAGAGCGGTAAAGAAAACTAAAACAAGAAAAGAAACCAAAACCAAAACCAAAAAAAGGGAGTAGATTCGCAGATCTGGGGGTATCGATCGATCGGGTATTGGGACCAAAGAACACTGTCTCAACTCGAAGGCAAACACTGAAATTCTAGTCGACTGTGCCTTGGAAACTTGGACTCTTTCCTCTTTTGTTACACACCAAGGAGCCTCGGGAAATCTGACCATAACTTGGTCGTCTTGAACCGGATTGACATGTCGTTAGAAACAACGAGAAGTTGACTCGGAGAGCTATAACTTTCGTGAAGAGTTCGGGCACGTAGCTCGAATGCATAAATGACATAATTACACCCGAAGTTTCGTAAAACATTGAAACTTCCCCGAAAAGCGCACACTTGCACCGTATAGCATTCCAATCCCTACAAAAGCTCAAATAAACCTCACAAAACATATATATATCAAAACCAAACGTGATACAATACAAGAGCTTAAATAAATGAAATAACGGCCACAAATGTGCGTGCATGCATAAGTAATGGGCCCAAAATATCCAATATTTACGACTAATCACATCCCCTAACTTACATATTGCTAGTCCCTAATGATGAAACAAAACGAAACCCGACACAAAGAGTGGTAAGTATAGCAACGATATGTACACAAAAAAATGCCACTTTCGCGGGTGCACAATTGCGTTTAGCGAATGCAACAAGCCGTTAAACCGCTAGGTACCCTAGTGGACGAGTGTCGTCTCGTGAGGGTTTTCAGGGATGAAACCCACAAACATCAAATTTTCTCAAAACAAGCCCAACCAAGAAAAATGAAAAACTCAACAACAACAAGATATTTCAACATATTATTAACAAAGCACAAGATAATTTTTCCCACTAATCCGCAACTATCAATATTAAAAGAATAACTATAAGGAATTGAAACCTTAAATGTGAGTGGGGTGCATGCACATGTAAAAAGCTTTGATTTGGTAAAAATTCCTATATCCAGATAATAATTAAAGCATGATTCCACTCAATCCTTTCCGGATATTACACTCAACAAATAGAAGCACTCAGAATAGGGTGTAAAACACTCAGGACATGCGGGCATAAAGAGTAAATGTAAAAGAAAACAAGGTCTCACACATTCCATCGATGAAGAACGATATGTAAAAGTTCAAAATCCAATCTCATGAAGGGATATTGTATATTAACCGATGTGAAAAGCACTTAAACAGATTGTTAGACCTTTGAATCACATTACCCTGGGATCAAATAGGACTTTATTGGGTTGTAATGTAGGCTTGGGGGTTAGGGGTATGAAGTGAAGGAAATATGTACGGATTAAAAGATGTTTGGAGTTGAAAAACTTGAGATAACGAAAAATAGCGGGAAATTTCAAAATAGGAAAATGATTTCCAAACAAGTATTCAATATATCAATCGAGAGAGTAACAAGGATTATTGAATCAATATAAACAACTTAATTCAATAACTACTACATTATCATTACTGATTTCTTGGGGTTCAATACAAAACAACTTAATCAACGATATAAAAGAAAAGCTAAAAATACAAAATTATAACCGTCCCAAAAATGATTTACACCATCATCCAAAAACAAACTCGACCCCATAGAACTTCCTGAAAGTCTAGAGGCCTGAACTACTGGAATATCCTCGAATAACTGAATCATAAGGACACTGAAAATCTTGCGGGAGCGATGCGTCCGGGCCAAGATGCTACAAATACAAATCTCTTATCATGGCTAGCATCATATGGAACTCTTGACACCGCTCTGTCCGTTCATGACACTGCTCAACTCCAAACTGATCGAGGTGTGACTCAAAAGTAACCCACTGTAGTTGGGTCTCCTCCCATCACTGGTCTTGATGTGCCTCAAACGCCTCAAAGCGGGTGTCGATAAATTTGGGTGGCACCCAAAAACGGTGCCAAAAACTTGGCTCGCTCATAATATTTTACAGTGCAAGTGCACTCTAATCGCGAGAGTAATAAAAACCCGGTAAGACCGGAGTCAATTTCCATAGGGAATTATATGAAGTACCGAAGATATTTTCTAGCCCAAAGTCAATAAACAAGAATAAAAGATAAAAGAAAAGATGATTAATATTTCGAGTGTTATAATGGAACAAAGGGAACCAAACTTACTGGAAGATTTATCTAAAGACTAATAAAAACAAACGAGATTTTTAAAACAGATTATGAAAAGATTCTTCAAAAAAAGGTTGAGGAACATTCCCTCACCTCGAATGATCACAACTCAAACACTTCTTCGATTGAATCAAAATCAAAAGGGAATAAGATATCATTCTCAATAATACCGCATGAAGGATGTCACCCTAACAATACAAGATGAAGGTATCGATATATTATCGAACAAATGAGTTGGTGTTGGAGTTAAGTCTTAAATTCAACCCTTACGTGATAAGAGAGGTTAAAATCCTATGAAACTCCAATATCAACCCATACACCCATTTATCGAATTCAAATATTGAACAAATCAAGAATTGGAACCATCCAAGTTGGGTTTATGCTCCCAACCTAAGGAAATTAGCTACTTATAACACTAACTATGCAAACACACACCATTGAGTTAATAACAAGGAGAAAAGCTATGGTAAATGAGAGCATTCTAGACAAAATCGCTATATTAATTACCCAATAGTGCCAATAGTCAACAAGATGCAACTAAGATGTAATTTGACTTACAATAAATGAAGTAGAAGATGGAAATGAGAAGAAAATATCCCAAGCCCTAGGTGAGAGAAGAGAGACAAAACAAATCTTCTATTTTTTTCTTACACGATTTAATGATCTATATCCTCTAAAATAGAAACCACTCACTATATATATTAAGTGGAAGAAAACCACCAAACAAGAGTGGTAAAGAAAACTAAAACAAGAAAAGAAACCAAAACCAAAAAAAGGGAGTAGATTCGCAGATCTGGGGGTACCGATCGATCGCGTTCTGGGACGATCGATCGAGAATTGGGACCAAAGCACACTATCTCAACTCGAAGGCAAAAACTAAAATTCTAATCGACCGTCGGTATGGGGTCGATCGACCGCGCCTTGGAAACTTTGACTCTTCCCTATTTTGTTACACACCAAGGAGCCTCGGGGAAAATTGACCATAACTTGGTCATTTGTAATCGGATTGACACGTCGTTGGAAGCAACACGAAGTTGACACGGAGAGCTACAAATTTAGTGAAGAGTTAGGTCACGGAGATCGAATGCATAAATGACTAATTACCCCCGAAGTTGCGTAAAGCGTTGAAACTTCCCCGAAAAGCGCACACTTATGCCGTATAGCATTCCAATCCCTACAAAAGCTCAAATAAACCTCGCAAAACACACACACGCATATATATATATATATAAACCAAAGGTTATACAGTAAAAGAGCTTAAATACGTGAAATAATGGCCATAAATGTGCGTCCATGCATATGTAACGAGCGCTAAATATAAAATATTTGTGACTAATCACATATCTTCATAGCTCTAGGCGAACACGTGCTTTCTTCATCTTAGGAATGTCACAAGTTCCTGTTTGAGAATAGGATCCAGTGTTGCTCCTATTTGAGTAGTTCGTTCTGGCTTAGCATCGTCTAGAATGATGCTCTCTGTTGCTTCCCCAATCTGACCGTTAACCATCATTGTTTCTTCTCTTGGATCTACGATTTCAACCTCAGACTCACTATTGGACTCAGTGATGTCGTCTTGGTAAGTGGTGGTCTTTTTCTTTATTTATCCCAGATCCTCTTGCGTGGCAGAAGAGTAGTAACATTCCCGTGCTACTTTCTGATCACCCTTTACCACACCAACGCCAAAATTGGTCGGGAACTTTAAGCATTGATGGACTGTAGATGACACATCTTTGAATTTCTTCAATCCTACCCTTCCTATGATCATATTGTAGGAAAAGTGAACATTTTTGTCCATTACAAAGAAACGTATCTTCTCTGTCCGACTTGTTGGCTAGGTGCCGATCAACACTTCTAGCTTGATTTTTCCCAAGGCAAATACATTTCTCCAGAGAATCCTATTAGGGGTCTGTGGTAAGGTTCCATTTGACTAAGCTTCAAATCTAGACTATCAAAGCATGGATAAAACATGATGCGTGCCGAGCTGCCGTTATCAACCAATACCCTGGAAATGATTATATTTTGCATTCTGGCCTTGACTACTAGGGGGTCATCATGGGGATACAGTGTTGGAACATGAGGCCACCATTTTTTCTTATTACAAAGAGTAATCTCAATTTCCTTTTAAATATGCGAAATCAAGATGGTTCAACCTAAACAAATTTTAATTTATCTCAAATTAAAATAAAACCAAGTGAAGTAGGATTAAACACGCACTTATGTTAATTTCACTTAAACCAAATTAATTCAATCCAAGTCCTAGAAATTTTCCTAAAAATATTAATGAATCCATTTTTGCAATTTTAGTCCAAACCAAATTTTATCAAATTAAATTAAATGAGTTGAACTAAATTAATTAAACATTACCCAAATAAATTTTGCACCAAATTAATTAAGTAATGACTTAAACCAAATTTTATCTTTTTACTCAAGCAAGCATCTAATGTGAGATTTGAAAAAAGATAAAAATAAGTAAATATCCACTACGTCGCGACGTACGAGGAAAAACCCACAACGGAAAAAAATCTCGGACGGCCCTAGCCACAAATTCACTAAGTATGGTTGTACAAGTACAAGACACGAAAGACTTACAACACTCAACTTGACTCCGTCCAAACCCCGACGCTTCTTCTTGTACACACCTCCGCTAGTGAATAATCACGGAGCTCCACCGCGGTCTCGAAATCCACCGATCGGACTTTTTCGGTCACCGCCACCCGAACAAGGAGCCTTTCTCCAAGTGGATAAGTCAACGCAAACGAACTTCTTCTTTGTGGGATTTAGAAGCAAACCCAAACAATATCTTCAACGCGGTAGAGAAAACTCGGTGCCAAACACTCCAATCAAGATATATATATATATATATATATATATATATATATATATATATATTGAAACTTGGAATAAACAAAATGGGAGAAAACAAGAGTATTTAATGATTTTTTCTTGAAAAATATACACTAAAAAACATGAACTTTTTCCTTGAAAATTGAACTCTCAAAACTCTCTCTAGGAGATGAAATATTATGAAAAAGTTAATTGGAAAAAGTTGGTTCCCGCACTAGATAAGTTCTGTCAAAAGTTAGTGGGGTAAAGAAGTGGGAAACATGGAAAAACTGCTCAAAACTACCAAATAAATTATTCCCGCCAAATCTCGTTCGAACGAGATTTTTGTTCAAATGAAGTCTCGTTCGAACGATACTTCTAATGAAGTTCCAGTGGAAGGTCGTTGGGAAACCTCATTTGAACGACATTCTAGTTCGAACAACAAACTCGTTCGAACGACAATATCGAACGAACTTCCAGAAAGTATAAAAATTTTATTTTAGCCCAGAAACTTTATTTTAAAGTTTTAAAGTAACTTTCTAAAAATAAACAACAGTTCAAAAAAAACTTACAACCCAATAAAAATTGTTCCAAGCTCCTATATAAATATGTAATGTATTCATACCTTAGGAGTAAACGGAACAAATGTTATTGACGTAGAAACGAGGCACAATAAACTCGGCATTTGATGAAGCTTTATACTCTTGGCCTCTACGTCCTCAACTTTAGAATGTCATAGGCTTGAAGGATGGTCAAGAACTCTATCCTATGACACAAACGTTTTTGTCTGGAATTGAGCCAAAACTACAAAGGACTCAATCGAAGAATTGTGTCCTTACAAATCTCCCCCTTTGGCTATTCCGGGACAAAAACAACAGAAATCCTAAAGGGATGTCAAGCTCTAGACTCAATACCCAAGGATCAACCTATTTGCCAATGATGAAAGTTTCCACAAAGAAGATTTCATGCACACTTAAGCAAACTATCAAACGCATAGGGAATATCAATATATTAAAGGCAATTAAAATAAATAGTTCCCCAAAATTAATTCTCCCTTTTATCAAACAAATGACCTACTTAGAAAGACGTCTCCCCCTAAGATAAATCTCCCTAAACTAAGATACGATTATAATATGATTAGATACAATTTCTCACCCTATCATTCTACCCTTTTTTGTTCAGGAATAGACAAAGGATAAAAGAACTAATAAACAAGATGATGCATAAGGTGATAAGAACATGAAAGCATATACGCAACAAAAGCATAACTAATCCAACAAATAATAACCGATACCAACTAAGATGCAAGAAAATGATACCAATGATACATAACATATTAAGCACGTGATATCAACAAAGAATGCACAAAGATAGATACCAATCATGAAGTAGAAGCATAGATGGACTAGAAAGCAAGGCAAAAACAAATAAAATCATATATATACATACTCTAAGTATATCAATGATGCACATGCATATATATATATATATATATATATATATATATAAACACACAAATGACAAAAAATATAATAAGTTTTTCACACTCGTATGGCGAAAATGTGTCATATGGAAACGGAAGTGTAGGGGTGTGAACTAGTAGCAATTAAATTTAGATCCAAACACTTAAAAACATGTTCACGAAGTTCTCAATTGATTGTAAACTTCATCACATTTGAATATAACCTCATGTGATAATATAAATTAAACTCAATGAACAAACATACGCAATGCATATAAGCCTAGAGTTTTGATGATTCTACAAACCAATAGAGTTATGACAATGAAAGCTCAACTAGGATAAACGGACATTGTACAAACCATTGATATACCATCCAATCTCCCTCAATAAGCATATATATTTTTGAACGAATATATTAATTAAACATAGGCCTTGGCAATTATTTTTCTTTATAATGACATATTCTATTTTTAGGCCTTTGGACCACGTATTTCTTTTAAGTCCAAACAAATGGTGGCTTACTATTCGCAAAGGATAATAAATACTTTTGGAGCCCTTCCCCGTGCACATTTATACATAACATTTTTATTTCTCACAAATCTCACGTGCAACGGATTTTGACATGCACTAGTCCTCCAAGGTCTTAAATATGTAGATGACAAGATTGGTAGGAGAACACATCACAAAGCTCAAATATAACATGTGAAGATTAAATTTCAAAAGAGCTCGTGCATGTGTGAATAGAGGCATATAAAAATATAATTCATTTAAGCAACACAAAATCCAACTACGCCATGTAAGCATGGTAAAGAACATTGATTGACAATCTTAACCAAAAGTTCTAGCCACATGGGAGCGAAAAAGATGGGATTCAAACACAAGTATATGCTACATAGAGTGTGTTAAACTAAAATACACACACAAAAAATATTTTTGAGTTTTTTGAAAATTTTTAACCAAAAAAAAATATGTACTCAAAAGACAAACAAAAAGCATTTGTATTTTTCATTAAGCATAAATTACTAAAAGGGGTAAAACACAAATGAAAAAAAAAATCTTCTTGTATTTTTCATTTTGATACAAACATAAATGAAAGAAGTATAATACAAAAGATACATAAAAATCATTATTCTATCATGTGATTAAGCATGGAGCATAGATAAGAAAATGATTAAATAAGCATACATTTAGCATGATAATATAGCATGAAGTATAAAAGCTAAAGTATGCAAACAAAACTAACACATTCAACCTTTAGATTTTGCAAGGGAGGAAGCATGTGAAAGTAAATGAGAATCAAAAACCCTATCTTGTAAAGCTACCAAGTCGGATATCCTAACCCAAACTAATGACGAATGACGATCTCGGGGTGTAGGAATCTTGGCTACCTCAGTTGCCTAATATTTGGATTTTCTAGGAAATCGTTTAAGATCAAAACAAAATTTCCTAAGATGACCTTTTCGACCACAATGTGAGCACTCAAAGACTCAGCGAAAAGACTTACCTAAGTAATGATCTCCAAAGGCTTTCCTAAGCGATTCTCCTAAAACATTGGTTTTGGATTTATGAGTTGATTCATTATAAGTATCAAAGCCTAAACCACAAGTGTCATTTTTAATTTAGACCGTTCCTAAAATTGTATCTAATTTCTCCAAACGACACTCCAAATCAAATTTAACTTTACTAGTGTCTTGTAATTTATTTTCTAATTCTAAAATGTTAGACTCTAATAAAACATTTCTCTCTTCAAACTCGAGAAGCTCCTTTTTCATTGATTCCATTAAACCTATAAGGCTATCTCTCTCACCTTCTATATATTCAAGCTTCTCACAAAGAGCTCTCTCACGTGTCCTAAGGTCTTCAACCAACTCACTATCATCAACGACCTTGACACGCTCTCTTAAACTCGCTTTTAACTTCAAATTAACTCTTTTTAATTTATTAGATTCTTCATAAATTTCTTGAAAAGCATTTTGAAGTTCACTCACATCAACCTCATTTTCACTTTCACTCTCTCTTTCTTATCCCCTCTCACTACCATAAAAAATAAGGGAATCATAAACTTTGACCTTGGAAGTGTCATGTGTTAAAATTTCATCAAAAGAAGAATGATCACTATCACTCACATGACGATCCATAAAAGCCACAAAGTTGGGCTCAGTGGGGGAATCGGGTCCCTCTTCATTATCACTATCACTAAGGGTTGCATTAAAAGAAATTGGTTGCTTACCCTCTCTTCTTAGTTTAGTGGGGCACTCTTTTGCCCTATGAACATACCCTTCACAACCAAAAACCTATTTGACTCGTCCCTATTTAAATTTTCATTAATAGTTTTAGGGGTCTTCTCGGCTTTGTCATGCTTAGATTTTTCAAATTTCTTAAAATCATTTTTAAATTTATCTTTGTTAAATTTAAGAAATTTTCAAAATTTCTTAGCAAACATAGCCATATTTTCCGAGTCACTATCACTTTCACTCTATAATACTTGTTTTTCCTCATTTAGGGCTTTCAAAGCAATGCCCTTATCTATTTTCTTTTCAATTTTAGAGGGAAACATGTCTAGTTCATAGGTTTATAAATCACCTACGAGCTCTTCTAATTTCGTAGAGGCTAAAGTGGGTAAAGAATTTAAAACGGCCACTTTTGGAATAAATCTATCGAGTAGGGACCTTAAAATTTTCTTTACTACTCGGTTGTCGGGTATTTTCTCTCCCAAATTAAAAGATGAATTAACAATATCAGAAAGTCTAGCATAAAACTCATCAAAAGTGAGTTGTAAAGTGAGGTTTTGGAGTTTCGAAGCTTTAACGACACTAGTACCTAATGAGTGAGTTGTAAAATATTCCAAGGTTCTCTAGCAGTTTCACACGTCATAATGCGACGAAATTCATCCGGTGTGACGGCGCTAAACAAGGCATTTAAACCACGAGAATTAAAATTTAAAAGTTTAAATTCATTCTCACTACATCTATCGACGGGTTTGGGAGCACACTCATTATCTACTAAATGTGTAGGTGGAGACCACCCGTTAACGATAGATAATCAAACTCTCTCGTCGAGAGATTTTAGTGCCGATTTCATCCGCGTTTTCCAATACGCGTAATTAGAACCATCGAAAATAAGAAATTTTGAAAACGGAGAAAATTCCATTTTTAGCAAAAATATTTAAAGGATATTAAATGCAATAATTTAGCGATCCCGCTCTGATACCACTTTTTGGAACACGAGGCCCCCAATTTTTAAATCTTATTAAAAAAAGTAATTTCAATTTCCTTTTAAATATGCGAAAGCGAGATGGTTCAACCTAAACAAATTTTAATTTATCTCAAATTAAAATAAAACCAAGTGAAATAGGATTAAACACATACTTATGTTCATTTCACTTAAACCAAATTAATTCAATCCAAGTCCTAGAAATTTGCCTAACAATATTAATGAATCCATTTTTGTAATTTTAGGCCAAACCAAATTTTATCAAATTAAATTAAATTAAATGACTTGAACTAAATTAATTAAATGTTACCCAAATAAATTTTGCACCAAATTAATTAAGTAGTGACTTAAACCAAAATTTATCTTTTTACCTAAGCATGAATCTAATGTGAGATTTGCAAAAAGATAAAATAAGTAAACATCCACTACGCCACGATGTACGAGGAAAAACCCATAACGGGAAAAAAACTCGGACGACCCTAGCCACAAATTCACTAAGTATGGTTTTACAAGTACAAGACACGAAAGACTTACAACACTCGACTTGACACCGTCCAAGCCCCGACGCTTCTTCTTGTGCACACCTCCGCCTAGTGAATAACCATAGAACTCCACCGCGGTCTCGAAATCCACCGATCAGACTTTTTCGGTCACCGCCACCCGAACAAGGAGCCTTTCTCCAAGTGGGTAAGTCAACGCAAACGAACTTCTTCTTTATGGGATTTAGAAGCAAACCCAAACAATCTCTTCAATGCAGTAGAGAAAACCGGGTGCCAAACACTCCAGTCAAGATGTATATATATTGAAACTTGGAATAAACAATATGGGTGAAAACAAGAGTGTTTAGTGAATTTTTCTTGAAAAATAGACACTCAAAAACATGAACTTTTCTTGAAAAATTGAACTCTCAAAACTCTCTCTAGGAGATGGAATATTATGCAAAAGTTAATTGGAAAAAGTTGGTTCCCACACCAGATAAGTTCTATCAAAAGTTAGTGGGGTAAAGAAGTGGAAAACATGAAAAAACTGCTCAAAACTGCCAAATAAACTATTCCCGCCAAATCTCATTCGAACGAGATTTTCATTCAAACGAAGTCTCGTTCGAACGATACTTATAATGAAGTTCCAGTGGCAGGTCATTGGCAAACCTCGTTCAAATGACATTCTAGTTCGAACGACGTTCGAACGACAATATCGAACGAACTTCCAGAAAGTATAAAATTTTGATTTTAGCCCAGAAACTTTATTTTAAAGTTTTAAAGTAACTTTCTGAAAATAAACAACATCTTAAACAAAACTTACACCCAACACAAATTATTCCAAGCTCCTATATAAATATGTAATGCATTCATACCTTAGGAGTAAACGAAACAAATGTTGTTGACGTAGAAATGAGGCACAATAAACTCGGCATTTGATGAAGCTTTATACTCTTGGCCGTTACATCTTCAACTTTAGAATGTCATGGGATTTAAGGATGGTCAAGAACTCTATCCTATGACGCAAATATTTTTTTCTGGAATTGAGCCAAAACTACAAATGACTCAATCGGAGAATTATGTCCTTACATACAGGATTCTTGAAAGGTCATTTTTGGAAAAAACCAATCACCTACTTATCTTTGTTAACTTTACTCGACGTATCTTCCTAAGCTAGATTGATCCTTTGTATATAAGAGCAAGCTTGAGCCTCATTGAAGTAATATTTTCTCTCAGCAGTGTGATCTCCTCCTCTTGCATCTCCACCTGTGATCATTTGGGAATCAAAAGATCCAAAACTAAGCATGGATACCTCTTGTTCCAGTTGCCTGGGATTTTTGGGCAGGTCATGGTCATCTTCTTGATCATCTTCATGAGTCCTCTTTTTCTCATTCCTAGGCTTGCATGGAGATGTTGACCTTTGTCGAGCTCCATTATCATCCTGTCGATCAATAAACTTGTCCATCTTTCGTCGGTGAATGAGGGTTTTAATTTCATTCTAGAGAGCAATATAATGATCCGTCGTGTGTCTATGGTCCCTGTGAAATTCACAATACTTGGACTTGTCCCTCTTTTCAGCAGGTGCTCTTAATTTATCAGGTCAGCATACTTCCTTGCTAGGCTTTATCTCCTCCAAAACATGGTGGATACCCATTGTTAATGAAGCTTAATTGTTATATTTCTTAAGTCTGTTAGGATTCGCCTTTTGCTTGGAATACTTCTAATCCTTGTGCTCTTTCTGATCCTTTTTCTCAGTTTTGCCCTCATATTTTATACTCGAGCTTTGTTTTGCTGCCATGGCTTCCTCGACGTTCATTATCTTGGCTATTTTAGCCATTAATTTCGTCATCGTCTTAGGAGGATCTTTGGAAAGGGTGTAATAAAGATTCACAGGGAGTAGTCCACTGAAGAGGGCTCTAATAACTATTTTTTCTTCATAATCAATAACCTTCAACTTCTCATTATTGAAGCGAGTGACGTAGTCCCTTGTACTTTCTCCTACCCATTGCCCTACCCTTAGAAGATGAGCTACTATTTTCACCAGTTTGACTCCAAAGCAGAAGTTACCTATAAATAGCTCGATAAGGTGGTTGAAACTAGAAATTTATCCTCGAGGAGGAATGTTGTACCAAATTTGAGCAGGGTCTGTAATTGGTCCTGAGAATGCCCTACACTCATCTCATCTCATCTCATCAAGAACAACATAAATATCGACTGCTGCTTGGTACTGCTCTATATGAAGAACCCGATCAGTCTTCCTATCATACTTGGGAGTAACCACGGGAGATTTAAACTTTGAAGGAGTGAGAAAATCCATAATTGCTTGCACAAAAGGAGACACTTCCACAAAACATCTTTGTAAAGGGTTCTTTACCTTTTCCATTTCTCCCAACCTATCTTCAAATAATTGAATAGAGCCCTTCCATGCATTATTACCAGCATCGGATCTATGTGTTGCAACTCAGTTATTTCGAACAACTATTTGTGTTGAACTCTCCTTTTGTGAAGTTTGCTCGACATGGACCAATCATCGAGCATCTGATTTGGATTGGGCTAAACCCTCACGTTGACAGGATGGTCGTCGAGTATTCCTTGACAATGCCCTGGGAACATTTTATTCCCCTAGGGCCCAGGCAATCAAAGGGAGATGCTCTGCTTAATCTTTCTAAAGAACTTAATCTTTCATGAGTAAAAAATTTCTCATTATATGGTTCTGATGTTCTAAGTAAAGAACTTGCTCCTTGATAATAGGATGTATCTCTGGTAGTCCTGGATTGGCTACACCTGTTGTTTCTTGGAGGTGGTGGTGGCATATGTCCACGAGCCGATAAGGTAGGAGATCCATCTTGCAGTGTTTGGGCTAACTTCCAAATGGTATCTTGTATAGCCTCCTGTCCTCTGATGAGGCTAGACAGGATTCCAGTAAAATAGTTGTTTGTTGGTGGAGCAGATGGAACAGGCGGAATGCCATCATTCGTGGTGCTTGATTTAGGAATATCGACCATGTTGGGTAAATGAATGAGTGAAAATGTTTAGAAATATGTTCTCACAGACGGCGCCAAACTGTTGATGCAAAAACCTAGACAAAATTTAATTCTTTAATCACAGATAAATAAGTAAAAGAAAGTGGTAAAAAGGTTTTTAAATTGGTTCGGATATGGAAGGAAGCCTACATCCACTATGCTTCTTATTTCCTTGTGTTTGTCTTTCAATCACTTGACCTTGATGAAGGGATTAAAACATATTTATAGCCGAGTAAGAAGACAAAGAGATGGAATATTAAAGTATGGAATGCCTTTATAAATTAGGCATTTACATCAGTACATAACGTCCATAATGTTTCGGTCTGTTGGTGTTTTATTGATAAAGATGGTCGGCATCCCAACTGTCAGTCAGGCTTCCTGGTGTTGGTCAGCATTATGTATATTGGTCGGCATTCCAGGCCTTTATCGGTGACTATGCCTTGCTGACTTAAATTATTTCCACACTAGATGACACATGTATATTTCTAATTGGTCCATGTAATAGGGTAATTTTTTGTATCAACACCTACTATGCTTGAGGAGGTACCAAATGTCATAGTATTAGCATTCGGCAATATCAGAGTCTTCTTCTCTGATGAGCTCAATGTGGTAGCAATGGGTAGGCTTAGATTATTTTTGGACTAGGAAGGGGGACATTTTTACTCCTTCAGGTATATCGACCATGGAGGCTAGGTTAGCAAGGGTAGCGACTAAGTTGTTCCTTGTGCGGGGTAGGTAATGGAAGGTGATATCTTGAAATTAGGAGGCCAACTCTTCTAGGTGGGCGTGTAAGGGTTGGATCTTCTCATCCTTGACTTTATATCTTCTAAGGACCTGACTGATGATGAGGGTTGAATCCCTGTAGATATCTAGGCATCAAATTCCTTTCTTGAGAGTGACTTTAAGTCCTACCATGCATACCTCGTATTCATTCATGTTGTTGGTGCATGAAAAATCTAGTTTGATGGCAATGGGAGTGTGAGATTCATTAGGGGGAATTGGGAGTATCCCAATTCCATATCTTTTTTTGTTGGCTATGCCATCAATGAACATTTACCACCGGAGGTCTTCTTGGGCGGTATAAAGGATATCTTCATCTGGGAATTTGGAAACCCGCACGTCGGATTCTTCCAAAGGGTAGTCAATGAGATAGTCGGAGATAGTCCTTCCCTTTACGGATTTCTATGTGATATATATGATATCAAACTCAGATAGTATCATCAACCATCGGTCCATTCGGCTAGACAAGGCAATTTTCTCGAGCAGGAATTTGATAAGATCCATTCGAGACACAATTCTGATAGGAAAAAAGAGCATTTAGTGTCGTAATTTTTGAGGGACACAGACAAGAGAGACACACATGCTTTCTCTAAGGCAGTGTAGTTGACTTTGTGCTCTACCAACTTGCGACTGGCATAGTAGATGGCCCTTTCTTTGTGGTATTCTTCAAGGTACCAAAGGTCAGGTTAGATATCTCTTAATTTGGTCGAAGGCTTCCTGACAGGATTCATACCAGACTTTGGTAGAATCCTTTCGAAGAAGTTTGAAGATGGCTTCATAAATTGAAGTCAACTAACTGATGAATGAACTGATATATTGTAGTTTTCCCAAAAATCCCTGGACTTTCTTCTCTGTTCGAGGTGGCGACATTTTGAGTATGGCTTTTAGTTTGGAAGGGTATGCTTCAATCCCCTTTTCACTAACTATAAATCCCAAGAGATTTCCTTTGGTAATGCCAAAGACACATTTCTGTGGGTTTAACCACATATAGTATCACCGCAGTCGTTCAAAGAATTTTTAGAGAGCAAGAACATGACCTTCTCGAGTCTTAGACATGATAATCATATCATTTACGTAGACCTTAACTTCTTTGTGTATCATATCGTGCAAGATGGTTGTGGAAGCCCTCTGGTAGGTAGCCCCTGTATTTTATAGCCCAAAGGACATGACTGTGTAGCAAAAGGTTCCTCAAGGGATGATGAATGCAGTTTTTTCTTGATGATCATGGTGCATTTTAATCTGATTGTATCCTGTAAAACCATCAATGAATGACTTGAGAGCGTGACTGGCCATGCTGTTTACAATCATATCGATATTGGGTAGCGGATAATCATCTTTTCGAGAGGCCTTGTTCAAATCTCTATAGTCCACGCACATGCAAACCTTTTCTCTATATTTTGGTATATGTACTATATTGTCTAACCATCTGGGATATTCGATCACCCGGATGAAGCCTACGTTCAACTGTTTGGCTACCTCTTCCTTAACCTTGAGTGACCATTTGATGCGGATCTTTTGCAGTTTCTATTTGACCAGTTTGCATTTTGGGAGAGTTGGACTCTCATGTTGGGCAATATCAGGATCAATGTCGGGCATGTCATTGTATGACCATACGAAGACATCCATAAATTCCTTTATTAGTTCTCTGAGTTGCGTACGCTCATGTTTGTCAAGGGTGACCCTTATCCTATTCTCGCGCAGTTATCTTCTAAAACCGAGATTAATAACAAGAGTTTTGTCTTCATTAATTTGAATGCGATTATGTTGTTTATTATTAATCTTATTTAGATCAGTTAAGAATTATTCATATGCAAAATCATCATCATCAAGAGTTTGATTAGAATCAGGACAATTAATGTAAGGCACAATAAGATACTCAAAATCCTTATGTATTTCATTATTGGGAAAAATAATGTTGAGAACCTCGTCAAAGGAGGTCTCTATTACATTCTTATCAGAGAAGGGAGGAACAACATAAGAATAATAAATGGGATAAATATCTGGATTAGGTTGCGTTTTAATAGGTGGTATAAGCATAATATTCTAGTTTAAAAGGGGTACATCGACAACTTTGATCAGGAGGGATGGGTGTGATGATGTAGTGCCTGAGTGGATCATGCAAAGTGTTAGCCCCAATATCTGTAGATAAAAGGAGTCTTCAGAATCATTTTCCTCAAAAATCTCGGTAGCAACTATAGTCTTCTCCATGAGTGGTTTCATATGGTGCTGGAAAGTTTTAGCCCATGAGTAGTTGTCTTGGAAGAAGATCTCCATACCTAATTTCATTTTTTTATCCACATGATCATCCACGGTTCAGGAAATCCACAGAAGGGGAAGTCTTCCCCTTCTCTGATGAATCTCCCGTTCAAGGAATCTCTTGAGACAGTCTTAGAAATTTCTAATCTTCTCTTCAATAGAGGTTGGCGAGGCATCTTTATTTCTTCTGATGATGGTTGATAACCCAGGCCACATGAAGGAATGACCTTCTTTAATATTATGGTTTATAGTATTCCCTATTGTGTTCCTCCTAGCCCCAGCCCAGGCATAAAGTGCATTTTCTTGAACATCTGTATCACATTGACATTACCGTGAGGGATGTGCTCTGGAAAGCCTCTATATTTGAAATCATCCCTAGTCGGTGGTAGAAGTGACTAGGCTAGTTAAATAGATAGAAGCATATCATTCACCATGTGTTGTATCTCTAGTAACAAATTACTGGTGCTTGCATTCTCGACGTTATCATCATCTCCCAAGATGGTGATGACCTTCCCATTGGCGAAGAACTTCAGTTTTTGATGGAGATAGGATGACCCCCTTGGTACTTTAAAGCCATGTTTGGCCGAACAAAAGGTAGAAATAAGCTAATATATCGATGACTTGGAATTCCATAACGGGGTTTATAGGGCCAGACCCTATTACAAACTTTATAGATCCCATCACTTACCGACGAGGATTGTCATAAGCATGCACCGCAGTAGAGGTTGAAGCAAGGTCGCTTACTTTCAGTCCCAAGCAATTGAGGGTTCTTAGAACGAAAACATTGAGTGTTGATTTATTGTCTACAAGCGAAAGTGGGACTATATTCCCCATGACATCGATAGAGATATTGAGAGCATAGTTGTGATTTGGACCGAACATAGGGATTTCTTCTTCGAAGAAGGAGAGCATTCTAGTAGAGGTTAGAGATTCGACCAAATTCACTGCTTCTTGTGGTGTGGTGGAAGGAGGGAGTGTGGGCTCGATGAGTTGTTTAATCAAGGCATTTCAGTATAGTTGAGAAGATATAAAGAACCCCCACAGAGTGATGTTATCCTTTGTTTTTTTCAGTTAATCGAGGATCTTGCTCTCCTCGAGTGTCATTTTTAGAATAGGGAGTTTCTCAACACATTTTCTCTTATCTATCATTGTTGATTGAGGATTCGGAACCTGGTAGTGCCTCCCAGACCTCTTCATGTGGTTTACAGAAGAATGAAAAAATAAAAACCCCATTTCTTCATCGATCTCAGACTGTTCAGCTACCTTATTGATTTCTCCTAGAAAATCCTCAAATGATATCCTTCTGCATACACTGACTATCGGGTTAGTCTTCTTCGGGATTTGCTCTTCATCTGAACTATCGAATTCATCCCCCCATCCGGTGGTAATGATGTCATCATTCTGTGAGAAGCTAATGCTGACGGCTTCTTCGTACTGATATTCCGACTCAGAAGGGAGATGCAGAAGTGTAGGGACCAGACGCCCTTGTAGTTTTAAAGCATCGAGTAGTTCAGAGATATTACAAATTGAACTAATTTATTGGAGCAAGTTTGTCATAATCTGGATAGCATCATCTAAACTGACTTCATCGGAAGGTATCACCCAATTATCTGACTCTCGAGCCCACTTCTGAGCTTCTAAGAACAGTTTACTGAACTTCTAGCAGTCAATGGTCATTTTTTAGGGCAATTTTAGCCCGAACTCTAGGAGTTGATTCAATATTGTTGATAATTCCATATCATTTCCTCTGGAACGAGTACGAACGAAAATGCATTTTCTTGCAAGAAGTGACAGGGCATGGTCGGAAAAATAAGTAGGATATAGGAGGAAGTATGGGCAAAATTTGAGGGGTTTAGAGGATTATATGGGTATGGTGGATGATTTGCTGGGTATAATCTGGGAAAAGGGGTTGAATTCTAGGTTTTCTTTTAGGAAGATGGTATTTGCATTTGAAAGTGGGTTGTGAGTAGTGTTTGACTTAGAATTGGTTGGGGGTGATGGTACCCGGTCAGCTAGACCTTAGATTATATTTCATAGTTTGGTGAAAATCACAATGGGCGTCGGTTTTGAAATTTTTAGGAAGTGGGCTGGTAATGGACGAGGGTACAATGGCTTGATAAGATTTCAATTCAAAAGGGCTTGGTAAACTTTGGAAAGATGAGCATGAAGCTCGGTATATTCTTTTCTCACTGGGTATGGCGACTTTCTGGTGCCCATGAAGTAGCAGGTTGATCGATGTTATTGATGGTTAAAACTGTGATATTGACAGGCTTCTTATACTTCTTGGGAATGAACAGTCCGAATATTTTCTTTGGCTCAACTTTTGTCTTGGCGAGACTTTCTTCGATCTCCACTCCTACTTCCCAGAGGGCTCAAAAATAGGGCTAATACTGTCCTCCCATCGTCTCTCTGACACGGGGTAATAATTTTTTCTTCACAATACTGACTTGTTCTTCTTCGGAAGGCCGATTGGTCATGATGGAGACTTTCTCTCTCCATCTGGCTATGAAATTACTGACAGTTTCTTCGAGATTCTTCTTAAGGAGTTCTAAATCACGGTGGGTAACCTTTAATTCCTCGTTGTACTTATACTGGGATATGAACTCATGGAAAACATCCCCCCAACTACGAATTCTGGATTCCTTAAGGGATAAGAACCAACTAAGAGTGTTGTCTTTCAAGGTCTGTTGGAACATCTGGACCATTATTTCCTCGGAGGCGCCTAAAAGAGTTATGGATCGGTGGTAACTTCGAAGATGAATAATTAGGGGGCCACTACCCCCGAACTTCTCAATGTTGGGCATATTGAATTTTTTCGGTAGCCTTGACTAAGGGTAGGGAGACATATGAGTGTAATCCATATAGTTCCTGGAGATTCGTACTTGGTCAAACTTCTTAGTTAACAGCTTCAAGTCCTCCTTAACCTTGTTCAACTCTTTTTTCTTCGGATCAACAATCATGGGCAGGTTAGCCCCTAGTTGAGCAAGATTCAACATGGGGAGCTGAGTTGGAGGTGGTCCGTTGGCATGGGGGACACGTGGAACTTGGTGGTACTCTTTAAAAATATGCTCAGGTGCGAGCGGACCCATAGCGCGAGGGAAGAGGACCACAGGCTATTCGGGAATTCGAACATGATTTTGGTACATCTCATGAACCTCAGTTTGAAGGTTTTCAATATTGGCAGTAAGCTCAGGTAAGACCGTCATTAAATCAGGATGCACATCATTCTCCATGTAAAGCGGGTGAAAGGGGATTCCGGACTCGAAGGAAGTAGTAGGTGAACTGATGAAACTTAGGGGTGGTTTGACAGATGACCAAAGCCAATAAGGAGCCAGGTCAAGAGTCATGTATGCGATCGTCCTGAGAAAAAAATGTTTTGAATTTATTTTTTTACTTTTTTTTAAAGAGAAAGGGGGGAACTTTTATTATTGAAAATGGAGGAAAATGTTTTTGATAATTATTTGGAAAGGGAAAGACGAAATATTTTTGGTATAATTTTTACAAAAGGAGGAAGAAATGTTTTTTTTGACATTTATGATAAAAAAAAAGGAAGACAAATGTTTTTGGTATTTTGAATAAAAGAGGGGAAAAAAGTTTTTGACACTTTTTTTAAGGAAAGAGGAAAAACGAGAAAAGAGTCTCAGTATAATTATAATTTATTTTTATGTTTTCACTTGTATTAGGTTTACTTAAATGCAAAAAGAAATGTCGGACATGACCTGAGCCTGGGAAAATTAGGTTTGAAAAATATGTAAAACAAGGTTTGATTTGTTGCCAGGCTCGTGAACAGGATTCGTTTTTGGGAAAAAGACAAAATCAAGCCAAAATTTGGGCGGCATGTCGACCCAGCATTTCGATAGAGTTTTGGGTAGTAACCGATAAACTAAATATGAGTGCCCTAGGTTTGATGCCTATATGAGGGTATGCATTTTTGGGTTTAATTGGAAGGGTTTCCCCCTTTGACATGACTTCCATAATATACGTCTTGATTTTGAGGAAAATCGGTGCGTGTGGACAAGCCATTTGATATATTTTAGTGTACGTGAATTGCCTCACTATATACCTCATGGAGACAGTACGTGTGAGAGCGAATTTGATATACTCGATGTACGTGAATGAGTTCCCTGTTATATACCTCCCGTCATGACTTTGATCAAGCGATACGATACGGGGGGAACCGTTCGATATACATTGAAGGTACTTGGCAAATGGAAGGTGAGTGTTGATGTAAAAGATTAGATCACTCTAATAATTCAATCACAAATAAATAAATGAGACAGAGAATTTTAAAGTGGTTAAGCCTTATAAGAATGGACTACGTCCACTGTTGTTTTATTACTGAGTGTTTGGGAATTCTCAATTTATAAGTTCTATCAAGAAATTCCACTATGGATTCCTGTCCCCCTCACAATGAGGATTGTACAACGTATTTATAGCCCTGAGGCTGTAATGTGAAAGGGTAATACATTAAATGATATACATATGAAAGGGTAATACATTTAATGCCCTCTTTACGTGTGCGTCTGAATGATAAGCATTTAATGAATCAGTTGAACTGTTGATTATCCAGCTATTAATGCTTTGTTCGAGATGTAGCTCAGACCGCCTGAGTTTCTCGGACCGCCTAAGCTTCTCGGTACTCAAGAGTTCCTCGGAGAGGCATTGTTCCTCGGAGCTTGTGAGTTCCTCGGGGAACTAGTCTTCCTCGTTGTAGTCTTGTTCCTCGGAGCACGTGGGTTCCTCGGGGATGTTGGTTGTTTCCATGTGGATAGCCACGTGTCTTCATATGATTGATCCATGTCAGCAGATTAAATTTGGTATCAACAGAAGCCCCCAATGTTTCATAGTTCGAAATTTGAGGAGTATGGAACATTCTTTCTCGGAATATGGTAGCTTTAAATCGTCTTCCTGATTTTTAGGAGCGTTTCCCTTGTATTTATTTCTCCTTCCCAATTCGTAAAATCATGCTTTTTTGGACTTTTCTGCGTGCTTCGATTCCCGCATCAATTTTCGTCTTTTTAGCCGCTGTTGTCCGCTTTGATTCCCGCGCCACTTTTCATCTTTTTAGCCGCTGTTGTCCGCTTTGATTCCCGCGCCACTTTTCATCTTTTTAGCCGCCGGTAACGTAATCATCCTTTTTTATAATCATTACTTCACCATTTCCCAAGGCAAGGTATTTAAACTTCACAGACGCTCCCATCGTTTTCTACCTTTCAAATTTTTATCTTCAAGTTTTACGTCGTCTCTTCCTACTCTCTTGTGCGTTCATCTTTTCCGTCATTCGTTGTCAGCAGATCCCTTCTTTTCCTGTAAGATCTTCTTCCTTCTTCTTCATTTCTTTATTCACCATGGTTTACCCTGTTGAGTCACTTGATAAGTTTCGTTCTGATTTCTCCATTCCCTCATGGGTTGTTTTGGAAGATCTTTCTGAGCCTTCTAATTACTTTCATTTGGCTGAGGGACATTGGTTCTCCAGTCTCTTTTTTGCTGAGTGTAGATTTTCTTTTCCACCAAATTCCTTGTGTCTGGAATTCTGTCAGTACTTTGACGTTGTTCCTGCACGAATATCCCCCAACACATGGAGAATAGTTAATGGGGTGTATAGGTTAAATCAAATTCATGGAACTCGAATAGGAATTCCAGAAATCATGTACTGCTATAGATGGGCAGTTAATGATAATATTTTTTATTTAAAAACTAGATTTTTTAATAGAGCCTTAGTAGTCAATCTCCCTGATGCCAATAAGGATTATTTTGAACATGGGGTTGTCATAAAAAATTGGCAACACCCTCCATTAGCTGGAGATGAGGTTTACCAGGGTCCCAGATGCCCTCCTTATGGCAATGGGATTGGTTATTTTTATTTTATTTTATTTATTTTGAAATCATATTTCTTTTGTGTTTGATAAAATGTGCTACTGATAATAATGTTTATTTATTTGCAGTTGATAACAAAAGAAAGTTCCCAAAGGAAGCAGATGTTAATGTAAGACATCTAAAACTTATCTGGAGTCTGCATCAGAGTGTTGCTGCGAGTACATTAGGTCGGCTTCGTATCTGCTCCAGTACAAGACTTACACTACTTCTTTCACTGCTCGTCCAGTGATAAGTGAGTCAGAGCCAGTACCAGCTTCCACCAGCTCATCGCCTGAATCCCATATTCCTTTAAGTGAAAGGATGAAGAAGAGAAGACCTCCTACCCTGTTTGAGAAAACTGCCTCCGGTTCTGGGGAGGTAAAAAGGAGTAGGATTGATGTCCCAAGGGAGGGGACAAAGAAGACTGATGCAGTTCCTCCAGCTGTTCCTGTTAAAGTTGCCGAGAAGCCCGTAGTGGCTCCGAGCAGGTCTGCTGCTCCTGGAGAGGTGATTGTAATATCACCGACCAAGGATTCTTCCTTGGTTGAATTTGTACTTGTTCCCCCGAGGAGGCTGAAGAAGAGCTCCTTGGTCAATTTGGCTGATACCATTACTCAGCCCCTAGTTACTGGAACTGGGGTTCCAACTTTTGTTCCCCCGAGCTCTACCATGAGCTCGGTGAAGTCCTCGATCATTCCCGAGGTCCAAGGTACTGAAGAAAACCTTACTCGGGACATGGTCACCTCACTAGTTGCTCGTCATCTTGCTTCTGTAAGTCTCTTTACTTTGAATTTTTCATATTTCCTTTGTTATTTCTGTTTCTAACTTGCTTTCTTTTTCTGTTCACAGTTGACGAGCTGCTTCAATATAATCCTGAAGAAGGATGAAGCGATTAAGGCTTCTTGCTCCTCGTCCAGTGTGGAGGGAGCTCTGGAAGAAGCTACCAAGTCTCTGGCAGATTCTCACCAGAAATATGCTGATGACAAAGCTATCTGGGAGAAGAAGCTTGCCTCCTCCGAGCAAGAAAAATCTCGGGCTGTTGATGCCTCCAAGGAGTTGGAGAAGAGAATAAATACCTCGGAGAAGGCAAATAAGGAGCTCGAAGAGAAGCCCAAAACTGTTGGAGAGCTTGAAGATAAGCTCAGTGTTGCTGAGGAAAGGTTGGGCCAGCTTCAAGAAGTAGGTCGGCAAAAGGAGGAAACAGAAAATAAATTCAAGGCTGCTGAGAACCTGCTGTCTGAGAAACTTTTCTCGGAGAAGCTGAAGAGGAAAGCTACTATGAAGAAGTCCTTCGGCTCTGGCTGGGACAAGGGGTGGAACAAGGGGTTGGCTGCCATGGTGTCGCAAGTAGACTATGGCAGTCTCAAATACTTTAGGGATGGATGGGTTGCTGCCCTTCAGAAAATGAAGGTCGACGAGTCTTCCGAGCTCTTCCAGAGACATATCCCTGGTCCCCCCTAACTCCAGAAGAATTAGAAGAGGACGAAGCTACCTATGAAAAGTCTTCGATGGTGATGGGAGATCGTGCTCTAACCATCCAGCCTGCTACCGAGGAAAATCAGCACATCGTTTCTTCCTCCGAGCAACTACCTACTCTACCCGAGCAACTATCTCTTCCCTCCGAGCAACCTACCTCTTCATCCCAGCCTTCCGAGAAGGTTTTGGGAGATAAGGAAAAGGTTTAGTGTTGTTCGGGTTTCTCTTTATTTTGTTTCTCTTTATCAAATGTAACTCAGAAGATGTAACTCTGAATTATGATCTAATAAAATTTAAACTTTTTGTATACTGTTGTCTATCTTTCATTCATACTCTGCTTATTCTTCTTATTGATGATTGCTCTTCTTTCTCTGTTAGTTTCTGTCCAGGATGGAACTGCTATCTTCCCATGATACAAAGTTGCTGCAACAATGTAATGAGTACTTTAAGGCTGGTCACACAGACATGAGTGCTGCACAAGTTATCGACATACTTGGTCAGGAAGCTTCAGAACAGGCAGTGGAAGCATATCAATATCTGAAGTGTCTGCTTGATAGGTCTGTAGCCAATAACGTTTCCTATTATGAAATTATTGAGGATCTTCAAGGCACCCTCGAAGACCTTCAGCTTCAATACAAAGAATCCACTGCTTTGTTGCATGAGGGGTACGAGAAGAAGTACCAGCAGATCATTGCCGACAAGGGCTACGAGAAGCTCTTTGCTGGGTACGATGTAAGGGAGAGAACCTTGAGAGGTGAGGTCGAAGAATGCAGACAAATTGTTGAGTTGCTGGAAAAGGAAAATAACAACCTGCAGAAGGAGCTATCACAATTGAAGTCTGCAGCTTCCACTTCTAGTGCTTTGATCCCAGTGACCGATGAGGGATTTTCGTTCTTAGAGGTTGAGAACGCCAAGTTGAGGGAAGAGTTGGAGACTTTGAAGAGCTCTGGCACCTCTTCATCTTCTCGTGGTCGAGCAAGAGCTCCTCGGGGATGAGCAAGAGCAGCTCGAGTTCTTGTCGAGGAACAGAGGACTCAGTCTGCCTTAGAGAACCAGGACTTCCAACTAATGGTGAAGAACCAGGCATTGTTTGATATGTCAAAGAAGATTAGGGACCTGGAAAAATAGCTCTCCGCGCAGAAGTCAATCTTGGAGAATAAGGAGATTTTCATCAAGAATCTCCACGAGCAGCTAGAAAGGCTAACATATCAATTCCACAAATAGCCCAGGGAGTTCTGGATGGCTGGATACAACGAAGCACTATTCTACTTGGACGATCGTATCCAGAATGCCAACAATAAGGGCTACAAGCAAGGCTGGCTGAATGCCTTAGGTGTGTTGAAGCTCGAACAAGGTCATTATCTGTGGGACTACCATGATCTCGGGTTGCTCGACTTGCCTGTGCCACCATACAATTTGGACATGGATTGGATCCCTGCTCGGGCCATTCCTCGGAGCTTAATTTTAAAGTATCTCGGTGATTACAGTTTACATTCTCAAATCGAGGTATCTCGTCCCGAGCATCTTTTAGATTGACCATCCGTGATGAATACAAGGATGTTGAAAGATCTTAATTTCATCAATTCTCCTCTGTCTTTAAATGATCCGCCTGCTGGCGAGGAACCTGTGTCAAAAGCAGAGGGGAAGAGACCAATAGAATAGGAATTTTTGATGTAATTGTTAGTATACATTTCAATATCAATGTACTTGTAATTTATTCAATGAAAAACTCTCATTTTGTTTGCAAATCTTGATTGCTATTGTCTTGTAGTTATCAAACACTTTATATTTATGCATATCTGTTAAAAAGATAACAATATTGTGTTGTTTGTCGACCAACTCAGTAATAATTAAAAAATTACAAGTATCAGTACTGTTGCTCGATCACTTAATAATAAAGTAACGAGTATAAACATGTTATTTAAAATGTTTCCAACCAACCAAGGTTGTTAGACTCTCCATGTCGACCAACTACAGTTAGTGGATTTTTATCCCCGATCAGCTATAGTTAGTCTTTTTGAAATAATTTTACCCATAAAATATTTCCGACCAACCAAGATCGGTAAATTTTGCTTGTCGATTAACTACAGATTGTGGGTTTTTATCTCCAACCAGCCATAGTTAGTAGACTTTTCTCTTAAATGTTTCCGACCAACCAAGGTTGGTAAATTTTCTTTGTCGAACAACTACAGTTGGTGGGTTTTTATCCCCGACCAGCCATAGTTGGTAACTTTTGCACTTTCTGGAATAATCTTACCTCCCGACCAATATAAGTTGGCATTTGCGAGAATATTTTGTTTCCTAGCCAAACAGGTTGGCATTTTTAAGAATATTTCGTTTCCTAGCCAAACATGTTGGCATTTTTAGGAATATTTTGTTTCCTAACCAACCGAAGTTGGCATTTTTAGGAATATTTGGTTTCCTAGCCAAACAGGTTGGCATTTTTAGGAATATTTTGTTTTCTAACCAACCGAGGTTGGCATTTTTGGGAATATTTTGTTTCCTAACCAACCGAGGTTGGCATTTTTAGGAATATTTTTGCTGAGTAGTCTGAGCTTTGCTGAGTTTTGCCGAGTAGTGTGTAGCACTAGTATTCCCCGAAAATTTTTCAATAAAAGGAGCAGACTTTAGCAGAATATCTTCATTTTATTCATACTGATGGAACTGTGTTACATATACATCACTGATAATACTTGCGTAGGTGCTCTGCGTTCCATGCATTCTTGAACTCCTCCCCCTCTAGAGTTGCTATTCGATAAGTTCCTGGTCGAACAACTTCTGTAACTCGGTATGGTCCATACCAGTTTGCTTCCAGCTTATTGTGCTTTTGAATTACTTTCTTCAGCACAAAGTCTCCTTCTTTCAAGTCGCACTTCTTCACCCTTTTGTTATAGAACAAAGCTGTTCACTGTTGGTAAGCAGCATTTCTAATGGTTGCTTCTTCTCTAACTTCCTCGAGCATGTCTAAATCCAGTCTTCTCATTAAGTCGCTGACAGGGGAATTGATATTCAGTACCCTGTGGGTTGGAAGGCCCAACTCGGCAGGTATAACGGCTTCACTTCCAAACGCCAGCATGTATGGTGATTCTCCAGTTGCTACTCGGGGAGTAGTTCGGTAAGCCCAAAGTACTGATTGTAACTCGTTGATCCAGTTTGCTTTTGCATCATCCAATCTTTTCTTCAAGCCATTTAGCAGCGTTCTGTTTGTCACCTCAGTTTGTCCATTGCTTTGAGGATGGCCTGGTGCTGAGTGGATCTTCAAAATATTTGATTGATGGCAATAGGCGGCAAACTCCTCGTTATCAAATTGTGTTCCATGGTTTGTGATGAAGGCATGAGGTAGACCATATCGACAAATGGTGTTCTTCCAAACAAATTGATACACCTTCTCGTACGTCATATCAATGAGTGGCTCAGCTTCTACCCATTTAGTAAAATAATCCACTGCGACGACGAGGTACTTGAACCTTCCTCGAGTCGTTGGCAGTGGCCCAACCAAGTCTATTCCCCACATGGAAAATGGCCAAGGGGAAGTTATGGGTGTCAACAATGCTTGTGGAGTTCTTCGGATGAAGGAAAAGCGCTGGCACTTGTTACACTTCTTGGCGTAGGCTATGCAATCAGCCCTCATCGTCGGTCAGTAGTATCCTTGTGTCATCGCCCTTTGTAAAAGCGTCTGACCTGCTATATGTGCTCCATAAGACCCTTCGTGGATCTCTTCAATTAATTCTTTCACCTCGTAAGGGTGTACACATCTCTGCAAACCTGCCATAATTCCTCGTCTATATAAAACACCATTAGTTAAGACATATCGAGAAGCTTTAAACTTTAATTTTTTGGCAGCGAGCTTGTCAATTGGCAATTCTCCCTCCTCGATATACGCCCTGATGGAATCCATCCAAGATGGTCCTAAATCAAGGGTGATAAAGTTCATCGTCAGATTTTCATCTATGCTCCGACCAACTAACACTTCAATTTGGGATTATTCATCGTAGCTCGGTGCGAGTAGCTGATGCTAGTCGAGCTAGGGAGTCTGCTCTCGCATTCTCCATTCTTGGTATTCTAACCAGCTGAATAGCGACAAATTCTGACACCAGCTCCTTTGCCTTTGCATGATATCTGATCATTAATTCTCCTCTAACTGCATATACTCCCATCATTTGGTTTATGATCAATTGAGAATCACTGAAAACAATGACCTGTTGCGCCTCCATAATTTTTGCCAAACTAAGTCCTGCAATCATGGCCTCATACTCAGCCTCATTGTTGGAAGCTTTGAATTGGAAACGCAAGGCGTATTCCATATCGACCTCATTCGGAGTGCTCAAAATAATCCCCGCGCCGCATCTTGCAGTGCAAGATGAGCCATCTACTTATAGCCTCCATATAGGTAACTCGTCTTCGAATTTATGATCAGTCAGAGTTCCTCGGTGAAATATTTGTTGCTTCCTTCCCTCCTCGGATTTTTCTTGCTCTTCGTCGATCATTTCTTCTTGCCCTTTTACCAACCGGAGTTGGTCTGAGCCCGAAGTCAATTATATTGTAACATCCACTTGCCCTTTTACCAACCGGAGTTGGTCTGAGCTAGTGTTTGTTGATCCTGTAACATCCGCAGGTTAATCAGCCAGCAACTCTTATTTCTTGTCCGGAGTCCTCACAACTATCTCTGCGTCACATCCTGTAACATCCACAAGCCCTTTTACCAACCGGAATTGGTCTGAGCCTGTGTTTGTTGATCCTGTAACATCCACAGGTTGATCATCGAGTAACTTTTATTCCTCGAAGCTATCAGGATAGGTGAACTCCGCTATAAAATCTGCTACAACCTGTCCTTTAAGCGATGATCTGGGTTCATAGACTATATCATATTCACCGAGATCTATTGCCCAGTACATCAATCTTCCTGATTTTTCTGGCTTATGCAGAGCTTGCCTCAATGGCATATCAGTATATACTACTATAGTATGATCCTGGAAGTATGGCCTCATTCTCCTACTCGCCTCAATCAGCGCTAGTACCAATTTCTCCAGCCTTGGATATCTGATTTCTGCTCCTCGAAAGGCCTTACTTGTGTAGTAAATTGGCTTTTGTACTCCATTCTCCACTCTGATCAACGCCGAGCTAACTGCATTCTCGGATACTGCAAGGTACAAGTACAATTTTTCTCCTATCACTGGCCTGGACAACAGTGAAGGTGCTCCCAAGTATCTCTTCAAGTCTTGAAAAGCCTTCTCGCATTCATCATTCCACTCAAAAGTCTTTCTGAGTGTCTTGAAGAATGGGAGACATCTATCAGTTGCTCGTGACACAAAAATGTTGAGTGCCGCTACTCGTCCTGTGAGACTCTGTACTTCCTTCTTCGTCATTGGAGATCGCATCCCTAATAGAGCTTTGATCTTTTCAGGATTTGCCTCAATGCCTCATTGATTGACAATGTATCCGAGAAACATGCCTTCTCGTACTCCAAAGATTCACTTTGTCGGGTTCAGCTTCATTTGATATTTATCTAGTTGATCAAAAGTCTAACTTAAGTCAACTAGATGATCGGCAACTTTCTTGCTTTTCGTCAGCATATCGTCAACATAGACTTCCATATTGTCACTGATTTGTTCAATAAAGACCTTGCTCATTAGCCTCTGATATGTCACACCTGCATTTTTCAAACCAAAAGGCATAACATAATAACAATAAGTTCCCCTAGGGGTAATGAAAGAAGTACTCTCCTTGTCTTCAGGTTTCATTTTAATTTGATTGTAGCCAGAATAAGCATCCATGAAGCTCAGCAACTCGTGTTCCGAGGTAGCATCCACCAGTTGATGAATTCGGGCAGTGGAAAGTGATCCTTTGTTCATGCTTTGTTGAGGTCTGTGAAGTCTACACACATCCTCCACTTGTTGTTTTTCTTCTTTACCATCACCACATTAGCTAACCAATCTGGATATTTAACATCTTCAATGAAACAAGCTTTCTGGAGCTTCTTGACTTCCTCCTGTATAGCTTGATTTTTCTTGGGACTGAATACTCTTCTTCTCTGCTTCACAGGCTTGATCTCCTTATTCACATTGAGCTCGTGACATAAGAAGTTTGGGTATATCCCAGTCATATCTTCAGGACTCCACGCAAAAGTTTGTCTTCTGCTTCTAAGGAAAGTTATCAATTCCTGTTTTAATGAGGCTTCCAACGATAAACCTATTTGAGTAGTTCGCTTAGGGTGCTCGTCGTCCAGAATGATGTTTTCAGTAGCTTCCACCACTTGACCCTTCACGAGTTTTGACTCATCTCGAGGATCCAATGTTTCAATTTCTGCACCTTCATCCACTTGATAAGTAGTGGTCTTTTTCTTTGATTCTTACAATTCTTCTTGCTCGGCGGATGAATAATAGCATTCCCGAGCTACTTTCTGATCACCTTTCACAACTCCTACTCCAAAGTTTGTTGGAAATTTTAGGCACTGATGTACTGTAGATGGCACAGCCTCGAACTTCTTCAATCCTACTCTTCCCATGATGATATTGTACGATGATTGGACATTCTTATCCATCACGAAGAAACGTATTCTTTCTGTCCGACAAGTTGGCCACGTACCAACGAATATATCCAACTTGATCGTCCCAAGAGGAAATACTTTCTCGCCAGCAAAACCAATGAGGGGTCTGTGGTAAGGTTCCAGTTGAGATAGCTTTAGATTTAAACTATCGAAACACGAGTAGAACATGATGTTTACCGAGCTACCATTATCGACCAGCACTCTTGAAATCATGACCTCCTTCATTCTCATTTTGATCACAAGCGGGTCATCATGAGGATATAAAACACCTGCAAGGTCATTTTTTGAAAAACCGATAACCAATTTCTCCTTGTTCACCTTTCTCGGACGATCTTCCTCAGCTAGATTTATTCGTTGAATGTACGAGCAAGCTTGGGCCTCACCGAGGTAAGCTTTTCTTTCTGCAGTAAGGTCTCCTCCTCCTGCATCTCCTCCCGTAATAACATTACAATCAAATGACCCAAAGCGTATTGAAAATACCTCTCGTTCTGGCTGCCTTGGTTTCTTGGGAAGATCGGGGTCATCTTCTGGATCAACTTCATGGTTTCTCTTCTTGTTGTCCTCTGCTCGCCGAGGAGATCTAGACCTCTCTCTAGTTCGGTCGTTATTTCTTCTTTCGCCTCCCCGATCAACATACTTTGTTAGCTTTCCTCGTCGGATGAGTGTTTCAATCTCATTCTGAAGAGCTATGCAATTTTTGGTCATATGGCCATGATCCTTGTGGAACTCGCAATATTTTTCCCTATTCCTCATGTCAGGGTCTGCCTTCATTTTCTTTGGCCAGTTTAACTCCTCGCTGTTCTTAATTTCTTCCAGGACGTGGTTGATATTTACCTTCAAAGGTGTGTAATTATCAAATTTCCTCAATACCTCCCATGACGACCTATTTTTGGATTGTTTGTCACCACCATTGTTCTTATGTTCTTTCTTCTTAGCTTTATCACCTTCCACCTTGGTTTCTTTGGCGTCCATATTCTTCTTCACAGACATAGCCTCCTCGGCATTCATAATCTTGGACGCTTTTCCCATCAGGTCTGCCATGATCCGAGGTGGATCTTTGGCCAAAGTGTAGTACAACTTGTTTGGCAGTAGTCCACTCATCAAATCAGTAATCGCTGTCTTCTCTTCATAATCAATGACTTCGAGTTTCTCGTTATTAAAACGAGTTATATAATCTCTGGTACTCTCACCAGCTTTTTATCTAACACTTAACAAATGTGCTACTCGTTTAACTGGCTTTGCGCCAAAGCAGAAATTCCCAATGAATAGCTCAGCCAGTTGAAGAAAAGTTGAAATCTTACCCCGAGGAAGACTATTATACCATATTTGAGCAGATCCGGTAAGTGTTCTCGAGAATGCTCTACATCTCATCTCATCTGGGACAGCATAGATGTCGGCTGCAACTTGGTATTGTTCTATATGAAGGACAGGGTCAGTATTCCCATCATACTTGGGAGTCACAACAGGTGCTTTGAACTTTGATGGTGTTGGAAAATCAACAATATCCTGGACAAAAGGTGTTCCTCGAACAAAGGTTCGTTGTAGAGGGTTCTTGGCCTTAGCCATTTCCCCTAATCTATCCTCCAGCCTCTGAATAGATCCTTTCCATGAATCATTTCCTTCCTCGGGCCTATTGGTTCGAGAAACTGATCGCGTTGAAGTGGCTTCCTGGGATTTATCTTGACGAGCAGCTGGTCAGTCATAGGATATATCTTGACGAGTAGCTGGTCGCGACTGGGCAGATCCTTCCCTTAAATCTGATGGTCATCGAAAGTTCCTCGACGCTGCATTAAGAGGACTTTTGTTCCTCCTAGGGCCTAATCGGTCGAAAGGAGAAACCCTACTTAATCTTTCCAATGCGCTGGTCCTTTCTGGGGAGAGGGTGACACGTTGTTCAGTATCTGCGGCTCGCACTGACGAAGTTCGCCCAGGTTAATAAGAAAAATCTTCAGATTCCTCATTGCGATATGAATTAGTACGCCTAGTACGCAAAGAAGGCGCACGGGTATTTCTTTGAATGCTCCGTGGTCCGGAATGGGCTGATGCACCGCCATGGAGGGTTTGGATGAGTTGTCGCATGGTTTCTTGCATGACAGTCTGGCCCTGAGCCAGATTTGCCATTATTCCGGTCAGATCTGGAATAATTGGTGGAGCAGATGGATTTTGAGGTGTTCCAGCATTTTGATTGCTGGATTCAGGAATATCAGCCATTGGTAATGGATTGTTTTTTGATGAAAAACGATATTATCAGTCGTTTCCCACAGACGGCGCCAATCCGTTGATGTAAAAGATTAGATCACCCTAATAATTCAATCACAGATAAATAAATGAGACAGAGAATTTTAAAGTGGTTCAGCCTTATAAGAATGGCCTACGTCCACTGTTGATTTATTGCTGAGTGTTTGGGTCTATCAAGAAATTCCACTATGGATTCCGGTCCCCCTCACAATGAGGATTGTACAACGTATTTATAGCCCTGAGGTTGTAATGTGAAAGGGTAATACATTAAATGATATACATATGAAAGGGTAATACATTTAATTCCCTCTTTGCGTGTGCGTCTGAATGATAAGCATTTAATGAATCAGTTGAACTGTTGATTATCCAGCTATTAATGCTTTGTTCAAGATGCAGCTCGGACCACCTAAGCTTCTCGGTACTCAAGAGTTCCTCGGAGAGGCATTGTTCCTCGGAGCTTGTGAGTTCCTCGGGGAACTAGTCTTCCTCGTTGTAGTATTGTTCCTCGGAGCGCGTGGGTTCCTCGGGGATGTTGGTTGTTGCCATGTAGATAGCCACGTGTCTTCATATGATTGATCCATGTCAGCAGATTAAATTTAGTATCAACAGTGAGAGTCATATCACTTAGGCTAACTGCGACCTGTTGGACCAGCGCCCATACGAAGTGCCTCCCCAGTTACGGGATAATCATTTAGTCAATAGCCATGCTCTTTAGTGATGTAGTGTGCACAATGCATGGTTCTTTATTAGTATATAATGGAGAGAGTATTTTATTTAGCATGATGAGCACTTATACTAATAGGGAAGAATGTATAAGAAAACAAATCTAGCATGTACATTAAGCAGGGACATATGATAGTGTTGGATATGTGACTACCTATGAGTGAGTGTGTGGTAGTGAACCCAAGCATGGATCAACTACAAGTGGTGTGTGATAAGTGTGAGTGAGCATGGATATATACAAATGTGATAAGTGGAGGTGCGTGTTAGTTACACCTAAGCATGAACATTCTAAGTGGTGTGTGCAACATGTGGATATAAGTAATCCTACATGTAAGTAGTGTGAGGTGTACGTGGAGAGTATCTACAAGTGTGTTAAAAATTAGTGAGAGGTGATATAAGCATGAGGTACACATGTACAAGAAATAATAAGGGAGAAAAAGGGAACATACAGGTAAGTGCATATGCACACAAGTAGAAAATAATAACACCCGTACAAATAGAGTCTAGCCCTATAAGAAGGTCCCCAACAGAGTTGCCACTGTGGCCATCCCTTTTCGCTTATTCCCTTTTTCCCTCTTTCCCCGGGGGGGGGGGGGGGGGGGGGGAGGTGGAGGAAGGAAATAAGGAAGAAGATGAAGGTCTTGTGCCCTTTCTCGGAGGAGTGCTTCGGCTGTCTTTGGTGTGGGGTGACGTAAAGAGATGGAGTCGCCAGCCTATTTTTCATAAAATAGGCAAAAGAACATGTCGCTGCCTCTAGAGAACGGCATCAAAGACTAACTGGTGTTTATGAAACTAGTAGTTCAAAAGTTCGGGGGCTAAGTTACGAAATGGGAAGGTGTTAGGTACCCATCCCTCCCTTTTGGTCTCTCATGGGCTCGTGCTACTATTTTTCTTATTTCCTCCTTGAAATGTGCGTGCGTGTATATATAGATGGATATCGAAATATCCCGATTCATGTCATGGAAAAAATAGAGTGAGTTCATCCATAGAAATGTTCCCGAAATAATATTTAGAAAGTACGACGTATGCATTTATCGAGGTATTGATCGTTATGATGAAATGATAATACATATTAGATAAGCCGCAATATATGAACAACAAGTATGGTATATATGAATAATGTAAGGAACGGGGTGAAAAGACGAAAATGGGAAATTAAAACTTGAGTCTCGGGTTTTACCCCGAGATGCCTATATAGCCTATAGAGGCATCAATGTCCACGTAGTTCTCATGTAGCATAAGGGTGGGGTTTATCCCATAGGTTCAAATGAGAGTTTATTATATGTGTGTGGGTAGAAAACTTATTTTAGTTTTGAGAAATTGTGGTGAGTAATCCCATTGGAATTTATGGATCTAACCCTATTTTCTTTTGTTTTAGGTTTTCTTGTAGAAAGTAAATTATGTGCAAAAATACTAATAAAATGGTATATTAATAGAGATGATTTAAAGAAGTAAAATATTAATGTAAGAAATAAAGTGATCTAATGCAAAATTAGGAGAATTTAGAGAGAAAGTAAAAGGATTAGACAATCTTTGGATATATTGAGCTTGATTTTGGTTGATGGAGAGCTTCATTGGAAGTGAATAATGTTGGAGGATTCTTACTAGATTAGAAAAGGATGGGAATGAAAGTTGGAAAGAATTTCCACATAAGGAAACTTGCTGATCACAGGAGAATGTTACTGAGATCATTGATACTGGTGGATATGAGGTGTGTATTGGAAGTCAGACCATGCCCTCTATGTATAGGTTCAGGGGACTTTCGATTGGCATATCCCTAGCCCTGCCAATCGGAAGGTAACCCTAGACACACTGCCGATAGGCAGGGAAATGGACTTGCCAATCGGCAGTCTCGTGTAATTTTTTCGAAAAATAGTAGTAAAACGCAATCTGCTGATCCAAATCGTGCACAGAGTATACTGTTAGAAAGGTAATTCAGAGACCTTCAAGATTCCCTTGGAAGACGCCCGGATCTGGGAGTGGACTTTGGGTTAAACGAGGCTCGAAAGTGCTCGTCGTTCCTTTGGATGGGAGATCGTCGAACATAAATGGATCGTTCATCTAAACCATAAGTCAGAATAGTGCATGGGGCAGACCATTGGAAAGGTTTTGTGACGAACTTCGACGTTCAACAGATATTCTCTCGGTTTAGAGAGTTAAATTTGGTCAATCAGGGCCCGGAAAGGCTCGATGACCTGTTAGAGTAAAACGGGTCATTCGCCCATACCATAAGGCTGATTCGTGCACGGGATGGACTATTGGAAAGGGTATTCGGTGCCCTTTGAAGATTCATTCAGTCTCGTTCGAGCTAAAGAGTTGACTGTGGACAAACGGAGCCCGGGAGCACCCAGCGGCCTCTTGATCAGTTTTGAGGGAAAATTAATCATTTGTCCGAACGATTATGCTCTTTCGCACATGGGGTGGACCGTTGGAAAGGGGTCTTAGTTCCCTTCGAGGATCCAAGGAGATTTCTATCTAATGATGAAGTCGATTGGGGTTAAATCGGGGCCCAGGATAGCCCAGTGGCCTCCAAATTGATTTTTAGTAGTAAAATGGTTCGTATATCTGAATCGTTATGCCGATTCACGCACGGGGTGGACCGTTGGAAAGGAGATTCAAAGACATTCGAGCATTTATTGAACTTTCTCTGTAACGATAGAGTTGAACGGAGTCAAATGGGGCTTGGGAGTGCCCAATGGCCTTTAGATCGGTACTCGGAGTATAACCTAGGTTTTGTAGTGAATGGAAGAGGTACTAGGTACCTAAGGAAGGACTTAGGGGGTACTAAAATGTGGTGTCTATAATGATTTTGAACTATTTTAGTCTTTTATACTGTTTTATTGCTATTGTACTCTTTTGTTATTATGGAATTTGGAGGATATGGTTATGAATTATGGCCAATTATGCATTGAAAATGACACACTCTGATGACTAGTGTTTATGTATTGGGGAAGTTCAAAGGAGTCACATAATATTCTTTGTGAATTCGAATTATCGTGAGATGTTGTTTTGTACAATTGATGTGAGATGATGTTTTGACACTAATGATGATGTTGATGTTGAGTTAGAACTGTAATCTTCTTTTGTTTTTAATCAAATAACTGTTATCAATATTCTGAACATTTAGTGATGATAAAATTAAAACCTCTCCGCCCTTTAGGGAATAGAAATGATATTGATATTGTTAGTGCCAATCAAATAATTGTTATTAATCTTTTGAACAATTGTTTTGACTCTCCAATTATAGATTGCCAAGATGATAGAAATGATGTTGTTAGTGAAAAATGACTTGGCTTGATGTAATCATCACATAAAAAACTGAAGATCTTAAATTATATAGATTGTTAAAGAATAGCCTTAGAATTAAGTTACTATTCAGGAAGGTGCTTTGTTAATTCTTGAACAACATGTCATTTGTGGACAAACTCTGATTTTTTATGGTTACACATTTGAACCTATAGAAACTTGTATTTATGATAGATTGTTAAATAAATTAAGTTACTCATGAGCATGTCATGTTTTGTCATGATCAAGGCTCATGATAAGTTTGATGCTTGGGTATAACGCTGATAAACCAATGGATATATTTACTTGTGTAAATTAAGTGACTGTTTGGCATATGCTTTGTTAATTCGTATACAACATGTCATCTATGGATAAACTCTGATTTTAGATGGTTACACATTTGAACCGGTAGAAACTTGTTTTTGTAATATATTGTTAAATTAATCGAGTGACTGATGAGCAAGTTATGCTTTGGCTTGATCAAGGATCGTGAGCAGCTCGATGCTTGGGTAGAAGGATGATGAACACATATATATATTTACTTATGTAAATTTCTCTTAGTCGAGTAGTTTTTATGATAACATGTGAATAACTTAAGATTTATTGTTAGTCACCTGTTAAAGTTCATTATAATATTTGAGCAACTCTCATTTGAAATGTATGTTATGTTATGGTTATCAATAACTCATAAATGGTATATTTTTTTTCCATGGATGATTTTTATAGTTAATTATGGCTTGCTGTGATTTGATTTTTGTTAAGATCAATCTTTGATTATGGTTTGGTTGAGGTATATATGACTAGCTTGAGGCAATGGAAAAACAAGACTTATCTTTGCTTTTCTTTATTCTGAAAAATATAATATTAACCAAAAAGCATCGGCCAAAGGGGGCGGAATACGGATACAGGGCATCGAAAAACAAGCCTTCTTGCTGAAGTTTGATTTTGACTATGAGAAGGTGGTAGGTGTTCAAGTGTATACTTTTCCCTCTTTGTATAGTGTTGGAAGTATTACCTTTATTTGTACTAGTGATAACTTTATACTGTGTTGCAACCTTTTCATTCATAAGCACCATAAAACTCACCACCACCCAAGTTCATTGGTGTTGAGAACCACACGAAGATACAATTTTGCATAGTTAATATATATATATATATATATATATATATATATATATATATATATATATATATATATATATATATCTTCCTATGAATTGGGTAAATGATATGAATGTGTTAGGTGGCGAGGCAGTGAGAAAATTGTGCGAGGTGAAGTGAATGAAATTTTTAATTTTGTAATGTGTTAGGTTGCATTATTTATACTTAATTTCTTTACATTAATTTTTTAATTTCTTTAATTTTTACTTCTTTTGCTTATTTTGAAACAATATGTCTATATAATAGGTGTGCAAAATTTCAAGATATGATCATGTGGGTGTTATTGTTGAAATTTGGTTGGCATCTCATACTACGGAAGGATGAGTTTATTTTCTTGTCATACTACGGAAATTTGGTGTTGTAATGGAAGTCAGGGTGCGTTTGGTGTTTTAATTTTTTTTTTTTTGGGGGGGGGGGGTGCGCTTTATATATAAATAAATTATGTACTTTTAACTTTAACTTTATCTTCAAATGATAATAATTCCATTTTATCGTTTGCAGTCATACACATGTCACACCCGACATACGTAGTAGTCAATGGAGTAAATCCATGTATTTACACATTGTGGCAAGCAACACAAGCACAAGTCAATGGATACCAAGGCGCCGCATATTAAAAAAATTGATTCCATTGAACTTGCTCAACTGGCGTGCTCCGAGTACATGAGGGAAGTTGTTATTACATCAATACCCCCACTGTTCATATACCTAGACTTCACGAAATGTATCCACCGCGTGGTGACCCCTAGTCTAGGTTCAAAATGATTTGTTACATGTTCATGGCATTTCATGTCATGGAAGTGTTGTGTCGTTATTTATTTTAGTTTATTTTTTATTCAATGTCCATTTTGTATTTGGCACCCGAGATGGGTTTATTTGATGTCAAATTAAGTTTAAACAATTTTTATGTATACTAGATATTTGGAATGTCTGAAATATAAATGAAATTTTTCCAAATTTTTGTAGACTTGTATAATGCCCTCATCAATTTTTTTAGATTTGTTACATGTTCATGAGATTTTATCTACTCCTCTATTTTAGCGTACTTTTTTTAATTCTACTGAATTTTTGAAAATATAAAGATATTTGTAATTGCTCTTAGTAGTGACAAACTTAATAAACTCGACCTTTGTAGCTGCTAATAGCAGTCACAAATTTGTCACTACTGCTAATTTTGTAACCGATTTTAGTGGTTGCGAATATAATATTTGTAGTTGTTGTTAGCATTCACAAATTCAATATTTTTCATTGGAAACAATAGTTACATATATTAGATTCATAAAACTGACAAAAGTTACAAAATGGGAAGGGTAATTATTGTCACAATGTTATAAACCCATAGGCGTGATAAATAATTGTAACTATTGTTAGGAGTGACAATTTTATTTTAGTGACCCCCTAAATCGTGATGAAAAATAGCAGTTACAAAGGTCATTTATAATTGCTAATTAAAGTTACAATCTCATTTTTTGGTGAGTGAGAGACCGTGGTCATGTCTAGGGATGAGAGACTAGGATGGTCAAAACGTGGCATAATTTTTCGTGGGATTGAATGAAGAACCAAAACGTGTACCCAATTTCTTATCCCCATGTGTTGCTTGCCATTTTTAAAATAAGAGATGAGGTATTGCCTTGGAAAGATCTAGCGATTTGGTTGATAAGAAAAATGTATTTTCTCTCAAGCACCATTCTGGTAGCCTTATAAGAAAATGGAAAATAGACATAAATGAGAGAAATGAGGATGTATAAGGAGTTATTTTTGGTGGGATCTTTGAAGAGGAAAATTATATTGGAATCTATTCTCATTTAGGGAAGCGTGAAATCTCCTTTGAGGCCACCTTTGAAGACCGGGGTTACCTTTCTGCACCAAATATTCTTTAAGGTTTCATCTACAAATAGTTAGGGGTGTTGTATTATTTCGAGTTTTGCGTGGTTAGTATGTACTTAATAATTAATTCACATGTTGAAATATATATTTATACGAAAGAGTGTTCGTTTAATTCAGATTTACAAGTGTCAAAAATATATTTGAGTGGTTTTACATGTGTAAGACTGTTTTTAGTTTTGATAAAATTTCAGCATATAATGTGCATTAAAAATAATGTATGTATGGGTTGTAAACATACATTGTGGGAGGTTCAACATTAAAAATGATGTTAAGGGTTGTGTGTTAAAAATAATATTCTGAAAATATTATTTGAACCTTAGAATTTTGAGTAGTTACTATTTGGGGCCAAAGGGTGTTATGAAAATTGTGTTTTTACCCCTTGTTTTTACCCCTATATTTTGTAAAAATATCTTTGACTCCAAACTTTTATGAAATTATAGTCTGAACCCCCCTAGACTTGCTAAAATATGTCATTTTAACACCAAAAATTTATTATTAGAAATATTTACAAAACAAATCTTCAGCTTTGGAATAGTTATGAAACATCCCATGGGCTTTGTATATTTGCAAAACAATTTTTGGACTTTCGAATACTGCAAAATAAACTCAAGACTTTTTAAAGTTTACAAAAGTGCCCTTAAATTTGTTATTTTGCGAAATTATCCCCTAAAGTGTAGATGTTATTGGACTTAACTTTGTAAAGAAATTACAAGGTAATTATGGAACATTAGAAACTTATGAAATGAACCTTAAATGTTGTGTTACATAAATTTAACTCTAAAAAGTTTCACTCTCATACCATCGCAACTGAAACCATAAGAGAGAGAGCAGAACCACCGCCACAATGGGGATTTACACTTATGTGTCGGAGTTGTGGAGGAAGAAGTAATTGGATGAGATGAGGTTTTTGTTGAGGGTAAGGTGCTGGGAGTACAGGAAACTTCCTTCCATTGTGCGAGTCATGTTGGAAAATTGGAATTGAATGGGTATTATAAAGCTGTCCAGATTTTTCTGGATAGATTTTTGAGCAACTTTGAGCTCAAATTTAGGTGGGATCCACACTACGAAAATTATGGGACCATATACGAATGCGTTCACCTCCGCAAGGAGATTAACGTAGTATATTCATATGTCCAATTTCAATAAGTTATGAATGATAAATATGTCCCCAAAGTGACTCACAAAGCAATGAAAGTTAATGAATTGGGTATGTTTTAACTCTTGTCTCACATTGGAAGAGTAGTGGAATTTTGATGAGTTAATAACACCCCAAGTATGGACTAAGGCTTGGATGCCTTGGGGGTATCCCAACTCTTTGAAGGGGAGATGACCTAAGCTATGCACGGGTTGACTTTCGGTCAAAAGTCCACACGCGCGCGCGGGCGCGTCTGTCCGTCTGGCCGGCTCGGCTCGGTTCGGGCTCGGGCTCGGGCTTGGGCTTATAAAAATATCCTACATTTTTTGGCCGAATTTATTTAACTTTCTGGGCTTTAATTATTAATTAATTAGGAAATTAATTAATTAATTAATAAACTGTTGACAGTTATTGCCAACAGTCAACAGTTAATTCGTTTAACTGTTTTTGACAGTTGTGCCAACTGTCAACTACTTTGCTATAAATACAGATGCCTCCCTCCGTTATTAAAATAATGAAAATTTTCCCTCCTCCAGAATTGCTGTCATTTTATTCCTGTCATATCTGTTCCAGAAATAATTTTTTCTGCATACCATATCTTGCATAGTTGTTGAGTAAAAGCCACAGATTTGAGTTCGTTGAGATTAATTATAGTTGTGCTATATAATTAATTGAAAAAATCCGTTCTATCTTGGGAGACAATATTCATCAACCTCGGAGCACATTGGAGGGAATAAATTGTCTTAAGGACACTGTGAGATTCACAGGGCTCGGATTATATTTGTATTTTTATTATTGTTTCTGCAAATTCAAGTAAGTGTTTCATTTATGTAATTTTGTTTTAATTCTGAATTATATAATAATTATTAATTCTGTACAATTGTTATTTATAAATAGTAGACATAACATGTCACTCAGCCCACAAGTCCTGATAAGGCACGACGGTTAGGTTACAAAGCCAACCAGGGTCATGTGATCTACCGTGTGCATGTTTCACTTCTGATAGTAAGAAGTACATTGGTCTCCGTGGTAATGGACACTTGCACCAAAAGGCGCGACCTTCAAGGTGGGCTACCTGGAAGAGGAAAAACACTCTCTCCCGTCGTCGTTATCATTAAACGCACTTATGGTGCTTTCTGCTGCTTCTATTATTATTATCATCACTATCCCAGTTTTGGCTTCTACAATGCTATAGGATATTTAAATATTTCTTTCAGACTACAAGTTTTGGGTTATCTTGATATTGTGAACATGTTTAACTGTTGAGACAGGATATTAAGTTTTGTTCCTATTATTTCTTTTTAAAAAACAGGTTCAAAAGGTCAAAAATTCATAATTGAGTAAATTATGGTTATAAAAAGTGTAAATTACACGTAAGGTATTTTGTGTTGTTTGGTCATAGGCCGGGTATAACAATGTTAAAGTGAAAAAGGAACATAAAAGGTGTTTTGTATAAGTAATAAATACCGTGGCAATCCATGTACTTAATAAATACGGTGTAAGAAGTGAATTTTATTAAAAATGAGGCTGGACCAAAAAGGAATGAACTTAATGAAAAGTGGAAGAGTTTTCACAAAGAAAGGCACAAAGCTCTAGGGTGTGACTTCAGATTAGATCCAAAATAATAATTAGTCAGTAAAGCAATGGTTGTGGCATTTATGGTTGGCGGTGAAAATCCGTAAAAATAAATGGGATTCGATGAACTCCAAGATAAATATTAATTATGAAAGGATAAATGATTACGGGGTCGGTATTTCAAGATTAAGTAACTCAGTCATGAGTAATGAATAATAATGAAATTGCATGGAATTGATGAACTCCGAATTATGAGATAAGATGATAAAGTTAAAATCGTGAATTTAAATAAATAGAAAGGTTACGAATCGATGGGGCACAACCTAGATTTGTCCAAATTGTAACAGACCAGTGCCATGGTTGATTTGGTAGCCAGTGAGTTGCATCCCACATTGCCTGTATGAGGGAAAGTAATGGTTCATATATGTAGATTTTTACTCTTCTAATACCGAGGCATTTTGGCTCAATTGGTGAGGCATGTAGTTGATGATGCACATATGAGGGGTTCAAACCTCACTAACACCAATTTGTGGATTTAGAGGTAATAAAACCCCATACCATTATGTGTGGTGGTTAAAGTGGGGACAATATTGATGGTGGAATAGTTGGGTATTACACGGATATGGGTGGATAGTTTAATATGATCTTAAAGGAATAAAAAGATAAAGGATTGACTACTAGGTGGGTAAGAAAATCCATAGCGGGGAATTGGGACATGTGTGTATATAATTTGATGTAAAGGTAATAATTGGATGTGTATGACTAAACCAACGATGAGGTACAATCCTAGACTCGACATGTTATGTAAGAATAATCATTTTCAAACATTAGGTGCGTGTGTTGAAACGTTATTTTAAGGAACACCGGGCTTGTGTTAATTTAAGAATAAATCGATATCTTATAAAGAGGAATCAGATGATTTAAAGATAGTCCAAGAGTTTGATTTTTTCTTATTTAACTGTGTGAGTTAAAGGATTAAAGGAATATATTTGGAATTAAATGGTTATACCGAAAAGATAAAGGTTAATCGTATTTAACCCAATATAAAGATAATCTTTGTACTTAAAACACGATATTGTATAGTAGTTGCATGTAGAGTTGGGTAGAATTATATTGGTTATAGTATTGCATTCGTTCTTTTGATCGTTTCTTTATTGCTTTTGTTAGAGAACCCCTGTTGGGAATTGACTCACCTTGTTCCCTTTGTTATGGAAGGTTAGTCGATATTTTGTCTTTTTGGAGTGTTTTACAGTTAAGTAATTTCTTATTCTTACGCTAGTAGCTCTAATTATTTGAACCCGGGATATTTTCTAACGGGTTCCACATTTGTCATTATTATGTTTATGTATCTTGAAAATTATATTGCTTGCACACTTGGTAATTTTAATCAATTAAAAATGGACTATGAACATTATTTAGGTAGTTTCACATCACTTCACACTTAATGCAATCGGATCGGAACGAGTTGACTCATGAATACCCCCAAATTTTGGGTCGGGGCGTTACACAAATAAAACCCACAAAGGATACTCGGGAAACCTTGGACGTCGAAATGGGAGCTTATTAAAAACCCTAAGATGGTAAAAATATCCAGGTGCAAGGCTTAAGGTCGAATGTGTTGAAAATTCCTAAAAGGTAAGGAATAAGGCATGAACAACATTAAAAAGTTAGTGAAATGCTAAACATTAATCCATTTAAACCAAAAATATGGAATAGTATAGTTTGAACACATCTGTTAAATAAACAAGGTAAAGCAAAGATGTATCATTAACATTAGAAGTTATAAGCACATTTCGAACTGGGTATAAATGATAAGAGAAATATAAACAAAATTTAAGCTTCAACTTATGGGCCAGAAGAAGAACCACTTAGTCGACCCTCATAGTTCAGATGAGGATCATCATCATTGTTATCTACATCATCCAGAAGAGAAATCGGCACAACATTTAGTGGGGATCACTAGTTTTCAAGATCAAATGATGGTGTTGATGTAAAAAATTAGATCGTATCTAATTATTCAATCACAGATAAATAAATGAGATAAAGAAATTTTAAAGTGGTTCAGCCTTATAAGAATGACCTACGTCCACTATTTATGTTATTGCTGAGTGTTTGGGAATTCTCGATTACAAGTTCTATCAAGAAATTCCGATCCCCTTACAATGAGGATTGTACAATGTATTTATAGCCCTGAGGCTGTAATGTGAAAGGGTAATACATTAAATGATGTACATATGAAAGGGTAATACATTCAATGCCCCTTTAGCGTGTGCATCTGAATGATAAGCATTTAATGAACAGTCAAACTGTTGGTATCCTGCTATTAATACTTTGTTCGAGGTGCAGCTCGGACCGCCTAAGCTTCTCGGTATTCAAGAGTTCCTCGGAGAGTTCTTGTTCCTCGGAGCGTATGAGTTCCTCGGAGAGCTCTTGTTCCTCGGAGCATATGAGTTCCTCGGGGAAGCAGTGTTCCTCGTTGTAGTATGGTTCCTCGGAGCGCGTGAGTTCCTCGGAAGTTCTTGTTGTTGCCACATAGATTGCCACGTGTCTTCATTCAATTGGGCCATGTCAGCAGACTAAATTTGGTATCAACAGAAGCTCCCAATGTTTCATAGTTCGAAATTTGAGGAATATGGAACATTCTTTCTCGGAATATGGCAGTTTTAAATGGTCCTCCTGATATTTAGGAGTATTTTGTATTTATTTCTCCTTCCCAATTCATAGAATCATGCTTTTTTTGAATTTTTTATAGCCGCCTCGATCTCCGCGTACTTTTTATCCTTTTAGCCGCCGGTAGCGTAATCATTTATTTTTGCAATCATTACTTTTTTCTTTTCCCAAGGCAGAGTATTTAAGCGTCACAGATAATCCCATCGTCTTTTACGTTTTCAAATTTCTATCTTTCGAGTTTTCTATTGTCTTACTCTCTTGTGCGTTCATCCTTTTCATCGTTCGTTGTCAACAGATCCACTCTTTTTCTGTAAGATCTTCTTATTTCTTCTTCATTTTCTTTATTCATCATGGTTTACCCTGTCGAATCTCTTGATAAGTTTCGCTCTGATTTTTCTATTCCCTCCTGGGTTGTCTTGGAAGAGCTTTCTGAGCCTTCTGACTATTTCCATTTGGCTTAGGGATATTGGTTCCCCAGTCTCTTTATTGCTGAATGCGTCTTTTCTTTTCCGCCAAATCCTCTATGTCTGGAATTTTGTCAATATTTTGACGTTGTTCTTATCTGGAGTTTGCATCAGAGTGTTGTCGACGAGAACATTAGGTCGGCTTCGTATCTGTTGCAGTACAAGAGCTACACCACTTCTTTCACTGCTCGTCCGGTGATAAGTGAAGCAGAACCAGTACCAGCCTCTGCAAGTTCTTCGCCTGAATCACACATTCCTTTAAGTGAAAGGATGAAGAAGAGAAGACCTCCCACCCTTTTCGAGAAACCTGCCTCTGGTGCTGGAGAGGCAAAAAGAAGTAAGGTTGACATCCCAGGGGAGGGGATAAAGAAATCTGATGCACCTTCCTCGGCTGCTGCTGTGAAGGTTGTCGAGAAGCCCCAAGTGGCTCCGAGTAAGTCTGCTGCTCCAGGAGAAGTGATTGTAATATCACCGACTAAGAGTTCTTCCTTGGTCGAAATTATTCCTGTTCCTCCGAGGAGGCTGAAGAAAAGCTCCTCGATCAATTTGGCTGAAACCATTACTCAGCCCCCAACTACTGGAACTGGTGTTCCTTCTTTTGTTCCCCCGAGTTCTTCCATGATCTCGGTGAAGACTTGGATTATTCCCGAGATCCAAGGTATTGAGGAGAACCTTACTCGGGACATGGTCACCTCGTTGGCTGCTCGCCATATTGCTTCTGTAAGTCTTATTACTTTGAACTTTTCCTCTTTCCCTTGTTATATCTATATCTGACTTGCTTTCATTTTCTTTTCACAGTTGGTGAGTTTCTTCAATACAATTTTGAAGAAAGATGAGGCGATTAAAGCTTCAAGCTCCTCATCTAGTGTGGAGGGAGCTCTGGAGGAAGCTATTAAGTCTCTGGAGGATTCTCGCCAGAAATATGCTACTGACAAGGCAATCTGGGAGAAGAAGCTTGCCTCCACCGAGCAGGAGAAAGATCGGGTTGTTGAAGTCTCCCAAGGGTTGGAGAAAAAAGTAAATGTTTTGGAGAAGAAAAATAAAGAGCTCGAAGAGAAGCTCAAAACTGCTGGTGAGCTTGAAGATAAGCTCAAGGCTGCCGAGCAGGAGTTGGCTCAACTTCGGGAAGTAAGTCGGCAGAAGGAGGAGGTTGAAAATAAATTGAAGGCTACTGATAACCTGTTGTCCGAGAAGCTTTCCTCGGAGAAATTAAAGAGGAAAATGGCTGTGAAGAAGTCCTTCAGCGTTGGCTGGGACAAGGGGTGGAACAAGGGATTGGCTGCCATGATGTCACAAGTTGAATATGGCAGCCTCAAATACTTCAGAGATGGTTGCGTCGCAGCTCTTCAGGAGATGAAGGTTGATGAATCTTCTGAGCTCTTCCAGCGACACATCCCTGGTCCCCCTCCAACTCCTGAAGATGAAGAAGAGGGCGAAGCTTCCTCCGAAGAGTCTTCTATGGTGATGGGAGATCATCCCCCAACCATCCAGCCTGCTACCGAGGAACTTCAGCAGCTCGCTTCTTCCTCTGAGCAACTTTCAGCACTTCCCCAGCTACTACCTGCTCTATCCGAGCAACCTACCTCCTCATCCCAGCCTCCCGAGAAAGTTTTGGGAGATAAGGAAAAGGTGTAGAGTTATTTGGACTTCTATCCATTTTATTTTTATTTTGTCAAATGTAATCCTGAACCATGTAACTCTGATCTTTGTGATATAATAAAATTTGAACTTTTGTTTATGCTTATTGTCGTTTTTGCTCTTCATACTCTGCTTGTACTTCTTATTGATTATTACTTTCTCTTCCTCTTCTAGTTTCTGGCCAGAATGGAATTACTGTCCGCCCATGATACAAAACTGCTGCGATAATGCAATGAATACTTTAAGGCTGGTCACACAGACCTGAGTGCAGTACAAGTCGTCGACATCCTCGGACATGATGCTTCTGAACAGGTAGTTGAAGCTTATCAGTATCTGAAATGTCTTCTTGATCGTGCAGTGGCCAATAATGTGTCTTATTATGACATGATCGAGGATCTCCAAGGCACTCTTGAAGACCTTCAGCAATAATACAAAGAATCCACTGCCCTTTTGCATGAGGGGTATGAGAAGAAATATAAACAAATTGTTGCCGACAAGGGATACGACAAACTTTTTGCTGGCTATGATGTAAGGGAGAGAACCCTGAGGGGTGAGGTCGAGGAGTGCAGATAAATTGCCGAATTATTAGAGCAAGATAACAACAACCTGCAAAGAGAGTTGTGACAGTTGAAGTCTGCAGCTTCTACTTCAAAAGCTTTGATCCCGGTGACTGATGAGGGATTCTCATTCTTGGAGGTCGAGAATGCCAACTTGAGGGATGAGTTGGAAACCTTGAAGAGGTCTGTACCTTACACATCTTCTCGGGGACGAGCAAGAGTAGCTCGGATTCCTGTCGAGGAACAGAGGACTCAGTCTGCCTTAGAGAACCAGGCCTTCCAGTTAATGGCGAAGAACCAGGCATTGGCTGAAATGTCAAAGAAGATCAGGGACCTGGAAGAGCAGCTCTCTGAGAAGAAATCTACCTTGGAGAACAAATATATCTTCATCAAAAATCTCCACGAGCAGCTGGAAAGACTGACATATTAATTCCACAAACAGCCCAGGGAGTTCTGGATGGCTGGGTACAACGAGGCTCTCTACCACTTGGACGATCGTATCCAGAATGCCAATAATGAGGGCTATAAGCAAGGCTGGTTGAATGCCTTAGGTGTGCTGCAACTCGAACAGGGTCATTACCTGTGGGACTATCATGATCCTGGGCTGCTCGACCTACCCGTGCCTCCATATAAACTTGATATGAGTTGGATCCCTGCTCGGTCCATTCCTCGATGCTTGATTTCCAAATATCTCGGCGACTACAATCTCCATTCAAATGTCGAGATATCTTGTCCCGAGCACCTCCTAGATCGACCATCCGTGATGAATATCAAGATGTTAAAGGATCTCAACTTCATAAATTCTCCTCTTGTTTTGAATGATCCGCCTGCTGGCGAGGAACCTGTCTCAAAAGCAGAGGGGAAAAGACCAATAGAATAGGAATATTAATTTAATAAATTTGTATACATTTCATTCTTAATGTAATCTGTTTTTGAATTTAATGAAAGACTTTTATTTTTGTTTGCAATATTAATTGCTATTGTCTTGTAATACTTTACATATGTGCATGTGCGTGTGTATCTGTTAAAAAGATAACAATATTGTGTTATTTGTCGACCAACTTATTATCAAGTAGTGTGAATTTGTGGTAGTCATTTATCGAAAATGAAGTATTGTTTCTCGACCAACTTAATAATAAGTTACGAGTATAAAAAATGTTGCTCGATCACTTTCTCGTCTTCATAAAATGTTTTCGACCAACCAAGGTCGGTAAATTTTGCTTTTCGACCAACTACAGTTAGTGGGTTTTTATCCCCGACCAGCCATAGTTAGTAGATTTTTTCGTTTTCATAAAATGTTATCGACCAACCAAGGTCGGTAAATTTTCCTTGTCGACCAACTACAGTTAGTGGGCTTTTATCCCCGACCAACTCCAGTTGGAATTTTTAGAATAGTTGTAGTTCCCGACCAACCTTAGTTGGCATTTTCGAGAATATATTTACTTCCTAACCAACATAAATTGGCACACAGTTTTACTTCCCGGAGGAATAAAATTTTTATAATAAAAGTTTTACTTCCCGGAGGAATACAAGTTTTACTTCCCGGAGGAATACAAGTATCTTTACTTCCCGGAGGAATATTGGTAGCTTTACTTCCCGGAGGAATATTGGTAGCTTTACTTTTCAGAGGAATATTGGTTTCTCGACCAACCTTAGTTGGCATTTTCGAGAAAAAATTTGAGTAGTCTGAGCTTTGCCGAGTTTTGTCGAGTTTTGCCGAGTAGTGTGTAGCACTAGTATTCCCCGAAAAACTTTCAATAAAAAGAAATAATTCGGCAGCAATATCTTCATTTTATTCATCACTGATAATACTTGTGTAGGTGCTCTGCGTTCCATGCATTCTTAAACTCCTCCCCTTCTAAAGTTGCAATTCGATAAGTTCCTGGTCGAACAACTTCTGTAACTCGGTATGGTCCATGCCAGTTTGCCTCCAGTTTATTGTGCTTTTGAACCACTTTCTTCAGCACATAGTCTCCTTATTTCAGGTCTCACTTCTTCACTCTTTTGTTGTAGAACAAAGTTGTTCGCTGCTGGTAAGCAGCATTTCTAATGGCTGCTTCTTCTCTAACTTCCTCGAGCATGTCTAAATCCAATCTTCTCATTAAGTCGCTGACAGGAGAACTGAAATTCAGTACCCTGTGTGTTGGGAGGCCTAACTCGGCAGGTATAACAGCTTCACTTCCAAACGCTAGCATATATGGAGATTCCCCTGTTGCTACTCAGGGAGTAATTCGGTAAGCCCACATTACTTACTGTAACTCGTTGATCCAGTTTGCTTTTTGCATCATCCAGTATTTTCTTTAATCCATTCAATAGCGTTCTATTTGTCACTTCAGTTTGTCCATTGCTTTGAGGATGACCTGGTGCTGAGTGGACCTTCAAAATGTTTGACTGATGATAATAGGCCTAACTCGGCAGGTATAACAGCTTCACTTCCAAACGCTAGCATATATGGATATTCCCCTGTTGCTACTCGGGGAGTAGTTCGGTAAGCCCACAGTACTGACTGTAACTCGTTGATCCAGTTTGCTTTTGCATCATCCAGTCTTTTCTTCAATCCATTCAATAGCGTTCTATTTATCACTTCAATTTTTCCATTGCTTTGAGGATGACCTGGTGCTGAGTGGACCTTCAAAATGTTTGACTGATGACAATAGGCAGCGAACTCCTCGTTATCAAATTGTGTTCCATGGTCTGTGATGAAGGCATGAGGAAGACCATATCGATAAATGATGTTCTTCCAAACAAATTGGTACACCTTGTCGTACATCATATCGATGAGAGGCTCAGCTTCTACCCACTTAGTAAAATAATCCACTGCGACGACGAGATACTTGAACCTTCCTCTGGTCGTTGGTAGTTGTCCGACCAAATCTATTCCCCACATGGCAAATGGACAAGGGGAAGTTATGGGTGTCAATAATGCCTGTGGAGTTCTTCGGATGGAGGAAAAGCGCTGGCACTTGTCACATTTCTTGGCATAGGTTATACAATCAGCCCTCATCGTCGGCCAATAGTATCCCTGAGTCATCACCCTTTGCAAAAGCATCCGACCTGCTACATGGGCTCCATAGAACCCTTCATGGATCTCTTCAATTAAATCTTTCACCTCGGTGGGATGCACACATCTCTGTAAACCCGCCATAATTCCTCGTCTATATAAAATACCGTTAGTTAATACATACCGAGCAACTTTAAACTTCAATTTCTTGGCTGCGAGCTTATCAATTGGTAATTCTCCCTTCTCAATATATGCCCTGATGGGATCCATCCAAGATGGTCCTAAATCAAGGGTAATAAAGTTCATCGTCAGATCTTCATCTATACTCCGACCAACCAACACTTCAATTGGAATTATTCTTCGTAGCTCGGTACGAGTAGCTGATGCTAATCGGGCTAGTGCGTCTGCTCTTGCATTCTCCATTCTTGGTATTCTGACCAGCTGAATAACAGCAAATTCTGATACCAGCTCCATCACCTTTGCATGATATCTGATCATTAATTCTCCTTTGACTGCATATATTCCCATCATTTGGTTTACGATCAATTGAGAATCACTGAAAACAATAACCTTTTGTGCCTCCATTATTTTTGCCAAATTAAGTCCTGCAATCATGGCCTCATACTCAGCCTCATTATTGGAAGATTTGAATTGGAAACGCAGGGCGTATTCCATGTCGACCTCGTCCGGAGTGCTCAAAACTATCCTCACGCCACATCCTGTAGTGCAAGATGAGCCATCTATATATAGCCTTCAAATAGGTAACTCGTCTTCAAATTTATGATCTGTCACAGCTCCTCGATAAAATATTTGTTGCTTCCTTTCATCCTCACTTGATATTTTTTGCTGTTCGTCGATCATCTTTTCTTGCCCTTTTACCAACCGGAGTTGGTCTGAGCTTGAATTTGATGATCCTATAACATCCACTTGCCCTTTTACCAATCGGAGTTGGTCTGAGCTTGTGTTTGATGATCCTGTAACATCCACAAGTTGGTCAGCGATCAACTTTTGCTCCTCGGGGGTATCAGGATAGGTGAACTCTGCTATAAAATCTGCTACAGCCTGCCCTTTTAGCGATGATCTAGGTTCATAAACTATATCATATTCACTAAGCTCTATTGCCCAGTACATCAATCTCCCTGATTTTTCTGGTTTATGAAGGGCTTGCCTCAATGGCATATCAGTATATACGACTATAGTATGAGCCTGGAAGTATGGCCTCATTCTTCTACTCGCCTCAATAAGTGCCAGTGCTAATTTTTCCAGCCTTGGATATCTAATTTCTGCTCCTCGGAAGGCCTTACTTGTGTAGTAGATTGGTTTTTACACTCCATTCTCCACTCTGATCAACGCCGAGCTAACTGCATTCTCCGATACTGTTAGATACAAGTACAATTTTTCTCACATCAATGGCCTGGATAACAGTGGAGGTGCTCCCAAGTATTTCTTCAAGTCTTAAAAAGCCTTCTCACATTCATTATTCCACTCAAAAGTCTTTCTGAGCGTCTTGAAGAATGGGAGACATCAGTCAGTTGCTCGCGATACAAATCTGTTAAGTGCTGCTACTCGTCCTGTAAGACTTTGCACCTCTTTATTCGTCGTTGGAGATCGCAGCCCTAATAGAGCTTTGATCTTTTCAGGATTTGCCTCAATGCCTCGTTGATTGACAATGTACCCGAGAAACATGCCTTCTCGTACTCCGAATATGCACTTCGTCGGGTTCAGCTTCATTTGATATTTATCCAGTTGATCAAAAGTCTGGCTTAAGTCAACTAGATGATCGGTAGCTTTCTTGCTCTTTGTCAGCATATCGTCAACATAGACTTCCATATTGCAACTGATTTGTTCAGCAAAAACCTTGTTCATCAGCCGCTGATATGTCGGACCTGCATTTTTCAAACCAAAAGGCATAACATTATAACAATAAGTTCCCCTAGGGGTAATGAAAGAAGTACTCTCCCTGTCTTCAGGTTTCATTTTAATCTGATTGTAGCCAGAATAAGCATCCATGAAGCTCAGCAGCTCGTGTCCCTAGGTAGAATCTACTAGTTGATCAATTCGGGGCAATGGAAAGTGATCCTTTGGGCATGCTTTGTTGAGGTCGGTTAAGTCTACACACATCCTCCACTTGTTGTTTTTCTTCTTTACCATCACCACATTGGCCAACCAGTCTGGATATTTAACATCTTCAATGAAACAAGCTTTTTGGAGCTTCTCGACTTCCTCCTGTATAGCTTGATTCTTCTCGGGGCTGAACACTCTTCTTCTCTGCTTCACTGGCTTGATCTCCTTATTCACATTGAGCTCGTGACATAAGAAATTTGGGTCTATCCCAGGCATATCTTTATGACTCCATGCAAAAGTTTCCTTTCTGCTTCTTAGGAAAATTATCAATTCCTGTTTTAGTGAGGTTTCCAACGACGAACCTACTTGAGTAGTTCGTTCAGGATGTTCGTCGTCTAGAATGATGTTTTCAGTAGCTTCCACCACTTGACCCTTCACGAGTTGCGACTCATCTCTAGGATCCAATGTTTCAATTTATGCACCTTCATCCACTTGATAGGTAGTAGTCTTTTTCCTTGATTCCTCAAGTTCCTCTTGCTCGGCGGATGAATAATAGCATTCCCGAGCTACTTTCTGATCACCCTTCACAACTCCTACTCCAAAATTTATTAGAAATTGTAGGCATTGATGCACTGTAGATGGTACAACCTCGAATTTCTTCAATCCTACTCTTCCCATGATGATATTGTATGATGATTAAACATTCTTATCCATCACAAAGAATCGTATTCTTTCTGTTCGACAGGCAGGCCATATACCAATGAATATATCCAACTTGATCGTCCCAAGGGGAAATACTTTCTTGCCAGCAAAACCGAGGAGGGGTCTATGATAAGGCTCCAGTTGAGATAACTTTAGGTTTAAACTGTTGAAGCACGAGTAGAACATGATGTCTGCCGAGCTACCATTATCTACCAGAACTCGTGAAATCATCACTTCCTTCATTCTCATCTTGATCACCAATGGGTCATCATGAGGATATAGAACACCTGCAAGGTCATTCTTTGAGAAACCAATGACCAATTTCTCTTTGTTCACCTTTCTCGGGCGATCCTCCTCAGCTAGATTTATTCGTTGAATGTACGAGCAAGCTTGAGCCTCACAGAGTTAAGATTTTCTCTCGGCAGTAAGGTCTCCTCCTCCTGCATCTCCACCTGTAATGACATTACAATCAAATGATCCAAAACGTATTGAAAATACCTCTCGTTCTGGCTGTCTTGGTCTCTTGGAAAGATTGGGGTCGTCTTCTTGATCAACTTTATGGTTTCTTTTCTTGTTCTCCTCTGCTCGACGAGGAGATCTAGACCTCTCTCTTACTCGGTCGTTGCTTCTTCTTTCGTTTCCATGATCTACATACTTTGCCAGCTTTCCTCGTCTGATGAGTGTTTCAATCTCATTCTGAAGAGCTATGCAATTTTTGGTCATATGGCCATGATCTTTATGAAACTCGCAATACTTTGCCTTATTCCTCTTGTCAGGGTCTGCCTTCATCTTCTCTGTCCAGTTTAATTCCTCGTTGCTCTTGATTTCTTCTAGAACATGGTTGATATCCTTCTTCAAAGGAGTATAATTATCATATTTATTCATTACGTCCCATACCGACCTAGTTTTTGAATGTTTGTCATTACCATTATTCTTATGCTCTTTCATCTTAGCTTTATCACCTTCCACCTTGGTTTCTTTGACATCCATATTCTTCTTCGCATCCATAGCCTCCTCGGTATTCATAATCTTGGACGCTTTTCCCATCTGGTCTGACATGGTTCTAGGTGGATCTTTGGCCAAAGTATTGTACAACTTGTTCGGTAGTAGTCCACTCATCAAGGCAGTAATCGCTGTCTTCTCCTTATAATCAATGACTTCGAGTTTCTCATTATTAAAACGAGTTATATAATCTCTGGTACTCTCACCAGCTTTTTGTCTAACACTTAACAAATGTGCTACTCGTTTAACTGGCTTTGCCCCAAAACATAAATTTCCAATGAATAACTCGGCCAGTTGAAGAAAAGTTGAGATCTTACCCCGAGGAAGATTATTATACCATATTTGAGCAGATCCGGTAAGAGTTCTCGAGAATGCTCTGCATCTCATCTCATCTGGAACAGCATAGATGTCGACTGCAGCTTGGTATTGTTCTATATGAAGGACAGGGTCAGTCTTTCCATCATACTTGGGAGTCACAACAGGTGCTTTAAACTTTGATGGTGTTAGAAAATCTACAATGGACTGGACAAAAGGTGTTCCTTGAACAAAGGTTCATTGTAGAGGGTTCTTTGCCTTAGACATTTCCCCTAATCTATCCTCCAGCCTTTGAATAGAGCCTTTCCATGCATTATTTCCTTCCTCGGGCCTGTTGGTTCGAGCAACTGATCGCGTTGATGTGGCTTCCTGGGATCTATCTTGACGAGCAGCTGGTCGCGACTGGGCAGATCCTTCCCTTAAATCTGATGGTCGTCAAAAACCTCTCGATGCGACTTTAGGAGGACTTCTACTCCTTCTAGGTCCTAATCGATTGAAAGGTGATACCCTGCTTAACCTCTCTAGCGCACTAGTCCTTTCTGGAGAAAGAGTGACACGTTGTTCAGTATCTGTGGCTCGCACTGACGAAGTTCATCCAGGTTGATAAGAAAAATCTTCAGACTCCTCATTACGATATGAATTGGTACGCCTAGTATGCGAAGAATGTGCATGGGTACTTCTTTGAATGCTTCGTGGTCCTGAATAGGTTGGTGCACCGCCATGGAGGGTTTGTATGAGTTGTCGCATAGTATCTTGCATGACGGTCTGGCCCTGAGCCAAATTTGTCATTATTCCAGCCAAATCTGGAATGTTTAGCGGAGCAGATGGATTTGGAGGGCTTCCACCATTTCGATTGCTGGATTCTGGAATATCAGCCATTTGTGATGAATTATTTTTGGTGAAAAACGATATTTCCAGTCGTTTCCCACAGACGGCGCCAATCTGTTGATGTAAAAAATTAGATCGTATCTAATTATTCAATCACAGATAAATAAATAAGACAAAGAAATTTTAAAGTGGTTCATCCTTATAAGAATGGCCTACGTCCACTATTTCTGTTATTGCTGAGTGTTTGGGGAATTCTCGATTACAAGTTATATCAAGAAATTTCGGTCCCCTTACAATGAGGATTGTACAATGTATTTATAGCCCTGAGGCTGTAATGTGAAAGGGTAATACATTAAATGATGTACATATGAAAGGGTAATACATTAAATGCCCCTTTAGCGTGTGCGTCTGAATGATAAGAATTTAATGAACAGTCAAACTGTTGGTATCCTGCTATTAATACTTTGTTCGAGGTGCAGCTCGGACCGCCTAAGCTTCTCGATATTAAAGAGTTCCTCGGAGAGTTCTTGTTCCTCAGAGCGTATGAGTTCCTCGGAGAGTTCTTGTTCCTCTGAGCGTATGAGTTCCTCGGGGAAGCAGTGTTCCTCGTTGTAGTATGGTTCCTCGGAGCGTGTGAGTTCCTCGGGGAAGCAGTGTTCCTCGTTGTAGTATGGTTCCTCGGAGCATGTGAGTTCCTCGAAAGTGCTTGTTGTTGCCACGTAGATTGCCACGTGTCTTCATTCAATTGGGCCATGTCAGCAGACTAAATTTGGTATCAACAGGTGGTAATCGAACATAAGGGCGAAGAGGGGAATGCCAACACCAGATCTGAGAATCCTCTGGGTTATTTAGGATTCTCAGGACATTCAACCAACCATGCTTGTAGTTGTAGTCTTGAATATCCACTGTTTTGATACCAATATTCACCATCCCAGTGTTGTATGTAGGGCTGTGTTTCGGCCGGATCGGATCGAAAAAAGACCTTTCGGAAAAAATTCCAATTTTTTCGAAAATAAAATATTTGTTCCAATTTCCTATCCAATTTTTTTGAAAAATAAAAAAAGTTTCTGAAATCGGAAAAATCGAAAAAATTCGAAAATTCAAAAAATATACTAAAAATTCATAAATTTTGGAAATTCCAAAATTTCAAAAAAAAATAATATAGGATTTTCGATTACTCGAAATTCTCATTTTAAAGAAATAAAAAAAATATTTAACCCAATATGTAAATATGTAAGGATTTAACCATTTTTTTCATTTGTGTAGAGGATAGAGGGATATTCTCCTTTTATATAAGACTTTTTTTAGCCTCTCTTTCTCTCCTAGCCGATGTGGGACACATGAGAATGTTTAAAAAAATTAGAAAAATTGGAAATCGAAAAATATTTTGAAAAAAATCAAAAATAATTCAGAAAAATCGGATCGACATAGTTTCAAAAAAATCGGATCGAAAAAATCAGAAAATCGAAAATTCAGAATTATTTCCAATTTTCGATCCGATTTTTTTTGGAAAAATCAGAAATCGAAAACCTTATATGCGTTCCAAAATTGAAAATATCGGATCGAATATCGAAAAAATTGAAATGTTTGGAAAAAAAACACAGCCCTAGTTGTATGCATCCAAACAAACCCGATGAGGCCTTCTTTATATTTTATTTCAAGTGAAACATTCTTTTAAGCAAGACACCGAGAAGACCCATTAACCTTTAAACTTCTAACCTTTTGAGGAAACACTATCTTTTTGAATCGTAATGTTATCCCTTTCCAGTACAACACCTATTTCTCTCACTCTGTTGCACTCGTTGTTTATGGCTAAGTTCTTGAAATGTATGTTATTAAAAGGTCATAACAACACTTTGTTCAGAGCGGAGGGATTAGTCCAAGGTGCGCGTAAGCTGTCCGGGATTACCCTTCGTATAAAAAAGAACACTTTAAAGAATTTACCGATTTTCTCGGATAATTCCTCTGCCTTAAACAAGCTTGCTTATAAAAGTATCACAACTTACTCGGTCAAGTCATAGATAAACCATTTTCTTGCTAAAAAGGGACTAAAAGCAATGATTGAGACATGATTTTAAAGAGTAGTTTTCTCAACGAATATGTTAAGCACAATAAAATATAGACAATACACTTCGCAAGAATAAAGAAAAACTTAGGACACATAAATTTTCATGAATACAACTAAAATGTTCCAAGCCTTACAATAATTCAACGAAAAGAAATGAAAACTATACATAAAGGGCATTCATTGAGTGTAAACCCAAAGAACCCACATTAGCATCATGAAGATAACTTTGAATAGTTTCTCTACATCATACTTAGCCTCTTCTTATTAAGAATCAGGTGCAGTGTCGAGGTCCTGCTTAGAAAACAACTTGGAGACTTTATTAAGGTATTTTACCTCTCATGTCTCTTTGGTGACAAACGGTCCATACATGTAGTGATTTATACTCTTATAACATGAGGCATTTTCACCTCCTTTGGTAAGACATGTGGTTTGTGATACCACATGTTAGGGGTTCAAACCTTGTTGGTGGCAGTATGTGCATATGAGTTGAAGTAAAAACATATACCGCTGTGTGCGATGGGGATAATATTGGTCGTGGTAAAGTGGGGTATTACAAAATAGTATTAGAGCCAATACCCGTAAGTGGCTAAGTTGGAACGATATCAATTGTGATTTCATCTTAAAGAGGATGTTGAGCTCCCAAATGGGGGTGAATTGTAACATACTGTTATCATGGTTGATTTTGTAGCTAGAGAGTTACGTCACACATCGTCTGGGTGACTAATGGTCCATATATGAAGTGATTTTATCTCTTATAACATCGAGGCATTTTCATCTTAACTGGTAGAATATGTAATTGGTGTGATACCACATGTTAGGGGTTTAAATCTCATTGTCAAATCAAACCTCGTACTGCTAAGTGCGATGGTTAAAGTGGAAAGAATACCAGTGGGGGTAAAGTGGGGTATTACAAAATTTAAAAATAGAAACATTCCAGCATATTTTATGATGCTCAGATCCTAAAACCTTTGATCGACCATATAATTATGAGGTCGAAAAAGTTCACATGATGGGAATAAGGACTTTGTATTGTTTTTGTTTATAAGAAATAGAGAAAAATATTTATCAATCAATTGATAAACATCTAGAGCAAAAGTAAAAGTGAAACTATAATAATTTATGAGTTCATCCCTCTTACGGAACCTGGGCCAAATGTAGGGTCCACCCCCACAGGGTTTGAGGGAAATTCGTATTTCTTTTACTTTAATATCATATTCCCAATAATCTTGTAAGGACATAATTCTATAAATGTTCGGGGTAGAATCTAGGATTTTTCAGTTTTCTCCTAGATCACTGTACATATGTCTTATACCGCTACATTCGACACGTCAACACGATCATCCTCGATGGCCCGTATCCGAATTCGATGCATCCACTTGCTTCACGTGCATCATGCTACATGAAACGTGCTACTCAGCTCATTCCCATTACTCCACTACTCTCTATTGGTAAAATATTATTTTGGAGTTTTAAATATTTGCATAAATATTTGGGAAATATTTTTTTGAAAATTATTTTTGAAGACTGGGTTAATTTTTTATCAAAAGAAGAAATTTTTCTAAGTGTAGAAGCGAATGGCCTCGATCGACGAGATCGCTCGAGCGACTTTGCAAGTCGTTCGCGCGAGATAGAATGTCGCGCGATATCGTTCGAACGACTTCTGTTCTTCGTTCGAGCGACATGCTATCTCGTTCGAGCAACATGCCATCTCGTTCGAATGAGCCACCGCCTCGATTTTTGTATAAATATCTGATCTCTTTCTACACGTTTTTTCAAGTCTTTTTGCAATCACGAAAATCTGTAAAAACTGCCCAAAATAAGACTTCATCTTTTAAGGTTTTCTAAACGTTTTTGATTCACAAAACCATTCCCATATATGTGTGTGAATCTTTAAACCTTCAAAAAGATCGTTTACTCATCTGGAGTACTATGTGAGGAAGCCGTTCTCTTCGTCACTGCTGCCCTACTGGAAAGGGATTGTTCCAGCCGCCGACAATAGAACCGACACCCGAGAGTATTTATGTGTCACTGTATTTTCAATATAATCCGTTGTAAGTCGTTCTCTTACAAATATTATTGTGAAAATAAATGGTTTTTCCCCGTTGGGAATTTTTCCTCATATATGTGTTCTTGCATGTTTCATCGTCGCACTTAATATCATATAGATGCATGCTTAGGAATTGTTTGGTAAAAACTGTGTTTAATTAAATAACTTCATTATTTGAACGCAAGCGCACTCTTCAAATTAGTATCAGAGCCAGTTACACAAATTTACCGTGTAATTTTCCGCAAATTTTTTCTTAGATATCAATTTTCTAAAAAAATGATTTTTTTTAAAACGAGGGTGTTCATTATGGAGAAGTTATATAATAAAATGCAAGTTTTTGACGGGACAAACTATGCCTATTGGAAAGCCCGTATGAGATCTGCATTAAAATCCATTGATGAACGTGTCTGGATTTTTGTTGAAAGAGGGTGGACACCTCCCTCCGTGACTGTTGATAATGTGATCAATTTGAAACCTGTCACTTCTTGGACTGAAGAATAATTTAAATGGTCATCTTTTAATTCTAAGGGTCTAAGTGCTATTTCTGGGTCTGTCACACCTGGTGAGTTCAAACGCATAATGACATGCACCACGTCAAAAGAGGCATGGGATGTTTTACAACTCACCCATGAAGGAACTAATGATGTGAAAGAGTCTAAGTTCCAAAATTTGACAACTCAATTTGAAACCATCACCATGCATGAGAATGAATGTTTTAATGATTTTTATGCTAGACTTTCTGACATTGTTAATACTAGCTTTAATCTTGGTGAACATATTCCTAATGCTAGAGTTGTTAAAAAGATTCTTCGTTCTTTGCCTAAGCGTTTTATCCCAAAAGTCACTGTGCTAAATTCTATGGGTAATTTAAATATGCTAAAATTGGAAGAACTTGTAGGAGATTTGCAAACATATGAAATTGATATGTTCCCTAAAACTGCTAAGTCTAAAGATAAGGGAATTGCACTTAATGCCCAAGAGAGAAAGAGTGAGGGGTCGGCTAGAAAGAGAGTAGAGTCATCTAGAAAAAGAGAGACTGACACGTCTGATTCTAATTGTGATTTTGACTTAGATGATTTGGCTCTTTTTGCAAAAAAATTCAAAAGGATTCTCAAATTTAAGAAAAATGGCAATTTTAAAGATAAAAAAAAATTTGAGAAAAATAAGTTTGAAAAGAAAAATGAAAAAGTTTTAAAGATCTTCCTAAGAAAGAAAGTGAGAGATGCTTTGAGTGCGACGGTAGGGGTCATAGGGCCTTTGAGTGTGCCACCCGTCTGAATAGAGAGAAAGGGAAAGTTGTCCTTAATGCTACTCTTAGCGACGACAGTGAGGTCGAGACGGTGGATTCAGGAGATGAGACACCGCATGAGTGTAACTTCATCGCATTCATGGCCAGTCATGTGAGCACTCCTTGTTCTCCTCACGACGATGAGGATGATGCTTCACAGGTACACCTTGACAGTGAGATCGATGTGAGTGAGGGGGAGGATGACACAAGTGAGAGCGAGAGTGATATTCAACGCGCCTACGCTGAGTTATATTCTGAGTCATTTAAAACTAAAAAGCGAAACAAAGCGTTAGTCCTCAAGATCACCGGCTTAGAGGAAGAATTACGAAAATCGAGAGAGAAAGAGCCCTCCACTTGCATCGCCCTGAGAGAGAGAGAATTTTCCTGTGTTGAAAAAGAAAGTTTGTTTAGAGAGAGAGAGAGCACCTTTGAGAAAGAGAGAGGGGACTTGACTAAACAAGTGGCTAGTCTTACAAGTCAGCTCCATTCCTCCGTGGAGACTCGGAAGAAACTTGGAGCCCTTATTGCCCAGCTGACTCATGATCTTGAGAAAGCACAGGAAGTCAAGGTACAAATCGAGGACAGATCTGGGAAGATGGGAAAGATGCTCCTCGGCCCAACTTTAGGTTTTGGTGATCGGCAGGGAATTGGTTATGATGGTGCCTCCACCTCCCAAATTGCACCTGGACCAGTTCCTGAGTTTACTACGAATCCTTATGGCCATCGTCAAAAACCTCGAAGGAGAGTTCGACCAAGAAAGTCAAATCAAGGTCCGCCTTTGACTATGTTCTTTTGTACTTATTGCAAAAGAAAAGGCCACCTTAGGGAGTTTTGCTATAGCATGGGTCGGACACGACATACTACTGCTCCACCACGTCATACTGATGAGTTTTATAGTCTGAGAGAGCAAGTTGAGTTCTTAGCTGCCACGTCCCAGAGTTTAATGGAAGAATTCCGACGGATGTCTTTGCCGTTAGTGAATGCTTTGCACATTCCAGCTAAAACCAACAACAACAAAGGCAAACAAAAATTCACCTCTTATTGGGTACCTAAGAAAGATAAAAAGGCCTTCATTGTTCATGTTTCTCTCAAAGCACATAATACCTCACAGTGGTATTTTGACAGTGGATGCTCCAGACACATGACAGGTGATGCCTCATTTTTTACATCTCTTGAGGATTATCAGGATGGTAGAGTCACCTTTGGAGATGGGAGAAAGTCTAGCATTGTAGGACGAGGTACTATAGAGTTACCAGGATTTCCTAAGCTAGAAAATGTGTTGTACGTCAAAGGTTTAAAAGTAAACCTTCTCAGCATTAGCCAGCTGTGCAACACTGATTTTGCAGTAAAGTTTGATTGGTACGCGTGTAATGTCTACAATCAAGCCGATAAACTTTTGATGCAAGGGGTGAGGACCGAGGATAATTGCTATGGGGTTGAGCCCACATCCTCACTTGTCTGCAACAGCGTCACGATCACTCCTATGGATCTGTGGCACCAACGTCTAGGTCACGTGAACGTTAGAGATATCAACCGCTTAGCTAAAAAGGACCTAGTACGTGGCTTACCATCGCTTGGAAGGCCAACTTCGACGGTTTGTGGACCCTGTCAGTTGGGAAAACAAATTCGTAGTCCTCATAGGAAGTTGCATTCCATTACCACCTCTCGTGTTCTTGAGCTTATACACATGGATCTTATAGGTCCCACTCATACTGAGAGTCTAGGTGGTAAGAGGTATATCCTCGTGATGGTAGATGATTTCTCCAGGTACTCCATTGTAGGTTTTCTGAGAGAGAAATCCGATGGTGTAGAATTTTTAACGACCAAGTGTCGTGTCCTGCAAAATCAACATGGAGTCACTATTAACAGGATACGTAGTGACAACAACACTGAATTCAAGGAAGCAAAGGTAGATTTGTATTGTGATAGCCTTGGGATCAAACATGAGTTTTATGCTGTGAAGACTCCTCAGCAAAATGGGATTGTTAAGAGAAAGAATAGAACGATCCAGGAGATGGCTAAATTTATGTTTCTAGGTCGTAAAGTTTCTAGGAGATTTTGGGCAGAGGCAGTGTCTACTGCATGCCACACGGTGAATAGGGTTTATTTGCGTCCACACACACTTCAGACTCCTTATGAGTTGTGGAATGGCAAGAAGCCCAACCTGGCATATTTCCGTGTTTTGGGGAGTAAATGATACATCCTACGGGATAGAGAGCAATTAGGAAAGTTTGACTCCCGAAGCGACGAGGGAATATTTCTAGGATATTCATCGAATAACAGAGCGTACCGGGTTTTTAACCTGAAGAGCTCTAAGGTTATGGAATCAATAAACGTCGTCGTGCAAGATGACGAACCTCCGACGGATATTGATCCTAACCTTCAGTGTGAGGTTGAGGACACATTTGACAGTGATTCACTTGTCCCACACCCACACTCTATGGTCCCCACTCCTGTGTTAGGGGACACACCTGCTTGGGTTCGCAAGAGTCATGACCCGTCTGCTATTGTTGGTGATCCCACTCTTGGGGTCAAGACTCATGCTCAATTAGAGAATGTTGTTATCCATCTTTGCTAAACGTCTAAGGTCGAGCCCAAGAACCATAAAGAAGCACTCAAGGATGAACACTGGATATATGCTATGCAGGATGAGTTGCTTCAGTTTAAAAAGAATAATGTCTGGGAACTTGTCACCCGACCTAGTGAGACTAATGTGATAGGTACCCAGTGGATTTTTAAGAATAAAATGGATGAAAATGGTACCATAATCAGAAATAAGGTTAGGTTGGTCGCTCAAGGCTACACACAGATAGAGGGTGTATACTTTGGGGAGACATTTGCTCCAGTTGCGAGGCTTGAGTCCGTCCACCTACTACTCGCCATCGCATGTCATCTACGCTTCAAGTTATATCAGATGGATGTCAAGAGTGCCTTTCTGAATGGCATTCTACAGGAGGAGGTTTATGTGGAATAACCAAAAGGGTTTGAAGACCCACAGCACCCAGAGCACATCTACTATCTGAGAAAAGCCTTGTATGGTTTGAAGCAAGCACCCCGTGCTTAGTATGAGAGGCTTACTTCCTATCTCTTAGCCCGTGGCTTCAAGAGAGGGGGAGTTGATATGACGTTGTTCATCAGGAGAGATGACGGTGCTATTTTGGTTGCCCAAGTCTATGTGGACGACATAGTCTTTGGGTCCACGTGCTCCCAACATGCTCATCACTTTGAGGAGGAGATGAAAAGTGAGTTTGAGATGAGCATGGTTGGTGACCTTACTTTCTTCCTTGGTCTCCAGGTTCTTCAGCTAGAGGATGGGATGTTCATCTCCCAATCCAAGTATTCTAGAGACCTAGTGAATAAATTTAGTTTAGACTCCGCTAAGCATGCACGTACACCTATGAGTACCACTACCAAGCTTAGTAAGGACACTTCAGGCAAGGACGTAGAGTAAACCTTATATCGGAGTATGATAGGTAGTCTTCTCTACTTGACTGGCAGTCGTCCCGACATCGCCTTTAGTGTTGGAGTCTGTGCGCAATATCAGGCGTCCCCGAAAGAGTCACACTTACTTGCTCTAAAACGTATTATTAAATACGTGAGTGGGACTCTCTCATACGGTATTTGGTATTCCTTTGATACTGATGACCGTTTATCCGCCTATTCAGATGCTGATTGGGCTGGGGATGTAGATGGATGTAGGAGCACTTCTGGTGGGTGTTTCTATTTTGGTTATGCTCTTGTCTTCTGGCTGAGCAAGAAGAAAAACTCCATCTCTTTGTCCACGGCGGAGGCTGAGTACATAGGCGCCGGGAGTTATTGCACGCAACTCTTGTGGATAAAGAAAATGCTAGCAGATTATGGGATTTCACACGACACCATGACCATTTCCTGTGATAACACGAGCGCGATACACATATCCCGTAATCTAGTCCAGCATTCGCGCACAAAGCACATCAGGATACGTGAACACTTTATACGACAGCTAGTTGAGGAGAAAGTTGTATCCTTGAGTTTTGTTCCTACCGACCATCAGTTAGCCGGTATTTTCACGAAACCTTTAGATGCCCTTAGATTTGCACAGTTGACTGAGGGGTTGGTCTTTGTCTAGAATAGGATGCTTTTTAATGATCCTATCATATGCTTCCTATTGCTATTCTGTTTTATATGTACCATTGCTATGTTGTACAGCTATTTATTTATTCTTTTAAAAATCAAAAAAGATTTTTATTTTTGTATATAAATATTTCAGAAAAGCCCAAAAAGATTTTTGTATTTTTTATGCATCTTTTATGGATGAACATTTAAGATAGCCAAGTCACAATTTCATTCCATTTATCTCTGTGACTGTTTGATAGAGATTTGAGATGCTACATCATTTCATCCATGTGCTTTACTTTGATTGGAGTCTTTGAGATGTGATTAGTGATATCTTTCTACATGTTTGACTCTTATCTCCTTTATTGCACACATGCACGGTTTTATTTGATTATTGCACTTGTCTATCACATGTTGGCTTGAGTGTTTCCATCCCAATTTTATCTATACAACTTACAATATGTGATAAAACTTGACAAGATTGGAATGCATGTAAAAACCGTTTTTGTGAGACTGAGTGATTATTTAAGAACGGGGAGGGGCTGCGAAAGGTTATTCTCTTCTTTGCGCAAAAGCCACCGTTCAAAAGGACCTAAAAATGGAGGAATTTTAATTATCCGGGGTCCAAAGAGGTTAAAAGAGCCCGGAAAAAAATTAAAAAGCAATAAAAAGCAATTCATGCCAAATATGGGCCACTTAGGTTTCACCTTTAATTCTCCAAAGTTTGAGAATTTAGAAAGCCTCTATTCAAAATATATATCTGAGGGAATTTGGTTGGAGAATATAAACGGGTTTGCACTTCCTTGAAAGTCCTGAAAAAGAATGAAATAGTTTTGGACGTTATTGGTGTGGAAATCACTTTGAGCTTTGATTTGTTGATTTGACTGAGTCAATGTCTCATATTTCAATTTTTTTACACCAAAGGAAGACTTTGAGTTCATTCGTTAGGAGTATCCAATATTCATCGTGCACATATGTCATGTTTGTATGCATTGATTTTCCTATTGAATCTAATCACACCCCTTCATTTTCGCTATCATTGTCTTGGTTGTTTTTGTGATCTTCCATGGTGTGATTCTTTGTTGTATATTATGTGTGAAAAATTTTGAAAAATATAAAAATAGCAGTTTATTCCCGTGTGTCCTTCTCCATGTGCATTCATTTCTACTTCTCATATTTGTCTATTTGGGGACATCATAAAAAGGGGGAGAAGAATTATGGGGGAGAATTGTTTTTGTTTTGGTGTTTGGAGTGATTTATGAATGATTTGCTTAAGCCTAATTGTTCATCAATTTTTGCATTTCATTATATTTCAAACTGTTACTTGTCACGGGTATTTGCTTTATCTCATGTGTGTAAGTACATCATTATTCATTATTGGATTGCACACCCTAATGAGAAAAGCTTTGAAAGTTTCTGAAGAGCTGAAGATTTGGGAGACATGTCATTTAGTATTCTCAGTTTGAGGGTTTAATGGGGATATTATCTTATATGTCATTTATTTGCATAATTCGGATTTTTATGTATGTACCGGCATAGACATAGGGGGAGATTTGTAAGGACATAATTCTATAAATGTCCGGGGTAGAATCTAGGATTTTTCTATTTTCTCCTAGATCACTATACATATGTCTGATACCGCTACATTCGGCACGTCAACACGATCATCCTCGGCGGCTCGTATTTGAATTCGATGCATCCACTTGCTTCACGTGCATCATGCTACATGCAACGTGGTCCTCAGCTCACTCCCACTACTCCACTGCTCTCTATTGGTAAAATATTATTTTGGAGTTTTAAATATTTGCATAAATAATTGGGAAATATTTTTTTGAAAATTATTTTTGAAGACTGGGTTAATTTTTTATCAAAAGCAGAAATTTTTCTAAGTGTAGAAGCTAATGGCCTCGATCGACGAGATCGCTCGAGCGACTTTGCAAGTCGTTCGCGCGAGTTAGAATGTCGCGCGATATCGTTCGAACGACTTTTATTCTTCGTTACAGCGACATGATATCTCGTTCGAGCGACATGCCATCTCGTTCGAACGAGCCACCGCCTCGATTTTTGTATAAATATCCGATCTCCTTCTACACATTTTTTCAAGTCTTTTTGCAATCACGAAAATCTGCAAAAACTGCCCAGAATAAGACTTCATCTTTTAAGGTTTTCTAAACCTTTTTGATTCACAAAACCATTCCCATATATGTGTGTGAATCTTTAAACCTTCAAAAAGATCGTTTACTCATCTGGAGTACTGTGTGAGGAAGTCGTTCTCTTCGTCATTGCTGCCCTACTGGAAAGGGATTGTTCCAGCCGCCGACAACAGAACTGACACCCGAAGGTATTTCTGTGTCACTGTATTTTCATTATAATCCGTTGTAAGCCATTCTCTTACAAATATTATTGTGAAAATAAAAGGTTTTGCCCCGTTGGGGATTTTTCCTCATATATGTGTTCTTGCATATTTCATCATCGCACTTAATATCATATAGATGCATGCTTAGGAATTGTTTGGTAAAAACTGTGTTTAATTAAATAACTTCATTATTGGAATGCAAGTGCACTCTTCAAATCCTTTGTTTGAATATAGGAAGGATTAACCACGCCACTTATAAAAACACTAAGGGAGACTTTGTATCATGTTTGATAAATCTTATCATCCTCTTCACATTAACAAATGTCTTTAAATTACGATACGTTTGATAACACTAATTTTTCATGAAAAATACAATATATGGAGTCATTTTTCATCTTTTGGATGCTTGATAAACAAAATTTTCTATGGAATTAGTTTCCTTAAAACTGTTCATGTAACCACTTTTTTCACAAAAGCTATAATTAAAAAACTTCCTCCCACATTGTTATTCATTTTCCAGTGAAAAGAATTCCCACACCAAAAAAATGGTAAAAAAAATCTAGAAAATGAATAAGCATCCAAAAATAATGAAAAAAATACAGAAAATGAATAAAAAAAGAAAATAAATATCCACCCCAAAATTAATTTAAAAACAACAGAAATTTATCAAAAAGTTAGAAATTTATTAATTAAGAAAATAAATAACATAAATTTTTTAAAAAAAACTCAAAAAAATAGAAAAAATTAAAAACCAATAATAATGAAAAAAATACAGAAAATGAGTGAAAAACAGAAAATAAATACAATCCCGAGAATTATTTTCAAAAAACACCCAAATATTTATTAAAATGTCAAAAAATTATTAATTAGAGCAAAAAACAGAAAATAAAAAAAGCTCAGAAAAATAAACAATAAAAAGAAATCAACAAAAACCCAAAAATAACGAAAAAATACAAAAATGAATAAAGAATAGAAAAAAAATAATAACCCCATAATTAATTTAATAAAAACCTAGAGCTTTATTAAAAAGTCAGAAATTTATTAACCCCGGAATTAATTTAAAAAAATGGAAAATAAAAATTAACCCCATAATTAATTTTTAAAAAACCTAGAAGTTTATAAATTGAGAAAAAAATAGAAAATAAAAAAATGGTCAAAAAATTAAAAAAATGGAAATGAATAAAAACCCTAAAAAACTAATAAAAAAATTTAGAAAAAAAATAAAAAACAAGAAAAGATTAAAAAAGATGAGAAAATAAGAACAAATTTGTGGACAAGGGGGACGAAATAGTTGGGGGTTGGGGTGAGGGGCGGGGGGTTGATTTTTATTCATTTTATGCTTTTTTTCTTAATACTCTTAATACATTTTTTCTAGTTTTATTTATTAACCTTTTTATATTCGTTTTTTCTAAATTCATTCTGGAGCTAACATATATTTTATGGTTTTTGTATTCATTTTCTGTGGTTATTTCTATTTTTTGGGGTTCTAATTATTTATTTTTTCTAAATTTGATGGTTATTTTTATTAATTATCGGGGTTATTATTTTTTTTTTTGTTTTTTATTTTTTTCTACTTTTTTTTTATTTATTTCCTATTTTTTATTATTATATGCATGTTTGAATTTCATTTTTTGGATTTTTTTAATTAATTTTTTTTATTTTTATTCATTTTCTAAATTTTTAATTAATTTTCTGGTGTTTTTTTATGCATTTTTTGTTGTTGTTTTTACTTTTTGAGTGTTTTAATTATTGGGTCAATTACCAAATCGTCCCTAACATAAATACATATATTTTTAAAAGGACTTCTTGTGTAATAACTTTAAAGACTTCTTGTGTTATGTGGACACGTATTCTTTTTTTTTCTTTTTTAAAGATTTCTTGTGTTTGGTGGATTCTAGTTATTAATTTTTTGCTCGAAGTTTTGAGAAATTGTTTTGTTTTTTACATATGAAAAATTCTTTGTTTAGTTGATATTTGTTCTTGTTAATGTCTTATTTTATTTTGAAAATATGTGTGGTTCTATCTAAATTACTTGTTAGGTTTGTGAATAAGTATTCCAAAATAGACTTTGTTTAGGTTCATATATATTTGCAAATAAAAATCAAAAGTAGAAAAGTGTTATATTTTCTAGCTTGAAACTAATGGCAATAAAAAATGTAGTTTTTTTTCCCCATGAAAAATATTGGGAATCAAACACATAAAAGATGAAAACTAGAACATTTACCATCCGGAAAATAATTGCAATCAAACAGTACCAACAAATGTTTTCCATGGAAAATAAGTCCAACTTTTCAATTCCATGGAAATCGACTCTTAAGAGCTTATTTTCCATCTTGTTTATCAAACATACTCTCAGAGAAAAGTAACATTAAATTGCAAATTTTCCAATGAAATATAATGGGAATATTCAATTTATTTGTTCAAATTAAAAAAAAAAAGATATTACCAAAAAGTCCCTCAAATATTTTTTAATACACATTTAGTCAAAGTATTTTTATTTTGTTCCAAAACGTCCCTCGAACACCCATTTAATCAATATTATCTTATTTTTAAAGGTCTGCGCTAGTCCCACCCTATCCCCATTGTCAGAGTTCGGGCGACCTTCACTGGCGCTCTTTTTTTTAATGTTTTTACGTGGTGGGAGACTTTTTGGAACAAAATAAAAATGCTTGGACTAAACGTGTATTAGAAAATGTTCGAGCGACTTTTTGGTATATGCCCCTTAAAAAAAATGATTTCTTTATTTTAATTATCCAAAAATAATTAAATTATTTCGAATTAAAATAAATTCATAAACGTAACATGATTCAAAAATAAATAAAATCCACTATTATTAATTAATTATAAAAAAGAACTTCAAATTTTTTTCTTAAAAATGTGACTTGTAACCGATAATATTAACTATTTGTCCATAATGCGTTAATTTAATCTTATCCGTTAACATTATATAATTAACAAGTTCTTAAATAGACATAAATATAAAATAACAACCACAATCATACTAGAATGAAGAACTAAGAGATGCAATCCATTAAACAATAATAAAATTGAAAATGAGCATTCTCTCTCCCTCGACAAATAGTACATTTAGCAACGATTTATTTTGCTACGGAGATAATTTCACGGTGAAATGATCCCTTTTAGCAACGAAGTTTAAATTGTGACCGTTAAGTAAACATTGGCTACGAACTTTAAAATTTCGTTGCCAAATTTTAAATTAAAATTGGGCGCCATTTCTTCCTGCCTCGGACACGAAGCACGAATGTTTTGCCAAGGAAATAATTAAAGTTAGAGATAATTATATTTAAGTCCCATTTGTCGGGTCAACATTCATATAAGTCCTATTGATTTTTCAACAATCCTATAGGTCCTATTCCAACTTTTTAGGGAATTTTTTCGCAATTTTACCCTTTTATAACTAATCATCTGAGATTCCTTTAGGAAGTTACATAAGTGGTTGGACTTTTTTTTTAATCTTTAAATTATCATAACTTTTGATTCACAAATTCGTTTTTCGTAAAATTAACATTTTTTAAATCTTCTCGACAAGATCTATCAAACAAGATCCATGAAGGCTATAAAATTCCAAAGAAAAAAATTTACACAAACAGTAAACTTTACTGTATGCACTAGAATATGAAATAGTTTTATATATGTGACATTTTCACAAACAGACACTAACATTTACTGTGGTAATATTACACAATATATATATATATATATATATATATATATATCCGGTGGATCCAAACACTCTTTTTTCAAAATTACCTTATATTTAAAGGTTCGCGCTAGCGGCATCCAATCCTTACCACCATTGTTCGAGCTTCAACGACCTTCGTCAGAGCTCCGATTTGGGGTAGGTAAGGATGGCATGTGATGCTGCTGGCGCGAACCTTTGAAAATAAGAGACTTTTGAATAAATGGGTTTTGGATCAATCGAAGTGTCATGGGGTGCCGCTAGCGCGGACCGTTGAAAACAAGATTGGATAAATGGGATCTGGATCTTCTTGAGCACCGGTTTTGGGTGAGTAGGGGTGACATTAAGTGCCGGTGGCGCAGAGCTTTAAAAATAGGAGCATATTATATATATATATATATATATATATATATATATAATGTGATAACACAATAAATGCTATTGTTTGTAAAAATGTCATAGATATTAAACTTTATTGTATATAACATAAAATGAAATAGTTTTATATCTGTGACATTTTCCCAAACAATAACAGTTACTGTCGTAATACATTTATGAAATAGTTTTATACATATAACATTTCACAAACAGTAACATTTACTGAGTTAATATATATATATATATATATATATATATATATATATATATATATATATATATATATATATATAAACAATAGGTCAAACCTCTTTTTTTTCAAAATTACCATATTTTTAAAGGTTTACGCTAGCGACATTCAATCCCCACCACTATCCACCCCCATTGTCGGAGCTTCAACGACTTTCATCAGAGCTCTGATTTCGGTTGGTAGTATTGGCATAGGGTGCCGCTGGCGCAGACCTCTGAAATTAAGAGAATATTAGATAAATTGGGTTTGGATCCAACGGAGCTCCGATTTGGGGTGAGCAGGGGTGACATTGGGTTAGGTTTATATCTATAACATTTTAACAAACATTAACATTTACTGTGTTCATATAACACAGTTTATATATATATATATATATATATATATATATATATATATATATATATATATATACAAACCTTTTTATGATATTATCTTATTTTTAACGGTCCGCGCCAGCGGCATTCAATCCCCACCACCACCCACCCCCTTTGTCGGAGCTCCAACAACCTTCATCAGAGCTATGATGTGAGGTGGCATGGGATGCCGATGTAACATTTTCACTATTTGTGAAAATATTAAAGATATAAACCTAACCCAATGCTACCCCTACTCACCTCAAACTGGAGCTCCGGTGGATCCAAACCCCATTTATCCAATATTCTCTTATTTCCTAAGGTCCGCGCCAGCGGCACTCCATGTCACCCCAAATCAGAACTCCGATGAAGGTTGTTGGAGCTCCGACAATGGGGTTGGTGGTGGTCGGGATTAGATACCGCTAGCGCGGGTCGTTAAAAATAAGACAATATAAAAAAAAGAGGTTTGGATCCACCGTATATATATATATATATATATATATATATATATATATATATATATATATATATATATATATATATATATATATATATATATACTGTGTTATAACACAGTAAATGTTACCATTTGTAAAAATGTTATAAATATAAACCTAACCCAATGTCACCCCTACTCACCCCAAATCGGAGCTCCGGTGGATCATAATTACATTTATCTAATATTCTCTTAATTTCAGAGGTCCGCGCCAGCGACACCCTATGTCACTACTACCCACACAAAAAATAGCTCTGATGAAAGTCATTGAAGCTCCGACAATGGGGGTGGGTAGTGGTGGGGATTGAATGTCGGTAGCGTAAACCTTTAAAATTATGGTAATTTTGAAAAAAAATAGAGGTTTGGATCTACCATATATATATATATATATAATATGCTACTATTTTTAAAGCTCTGCGCCACCGGCACCTAATGCCACCCCTATTCATCCCAAATTGGTGCTCAAGAGGATCCAGATCCCATTTATCCAATCTTATTTTCAACGATCCGCACTAGCGGCACCCCATGACACTCCAGTTGATCCAAAACCCATTTATTCAAAAGTCTCTTATTTTCAAAGGTCCGCGTCAGCGGCATCACCTGTCGCCCTTACCCACCCCAAATCGGAGCTCTGACGAAGGTCGTTGAAGCTCCAACAATGGTGGTAAGGATTTAATACCGCTAGCGCGAACTTTTAAATATAAGGTAATTTTAAGAAAAGAGGATTTGGATCCACCGGATATATATATATATATATATATATATATATATATATATATATATATATATATATATATATATACTTTGTAATATTATCACAATAAATGTTACTATCTGTTATGTCACATATATAAAATTATTTCATATTCTAATGCATACAGTAAAGTTTTCTGTTGTGTAAAAAAAAGTCTAATAAGATCTAAATGTGAATGCCCCATAAAGTTAATCACGAAATATTTCGAGGGTAATTGTTTTTCCATTTTGTTACAAAATATATTTGCAGCCAAAAGTTACCTAATTAAGAAAACTCGTCCTCTCACCCACTCGTGTTCGCTATCTCCCATTTCCCTCTCTAGTTTCCATTAACTTCTTCCTCCCCATCGTTCTCTTCTGCATCCCCCTACCATTCCTTTGCCTTCAATCCATCGTGCTCTCCTGTATTCTCCTGTCTCTCCTCTGCCTCCCCGTCGTCGATCTCCCCCGACGTTCTATCGCCGCTCCTCTTACCACTCCCTCGCCGATCTGTTTAACTTCTTAAGGTAAATATCTCACTATATATATATACTAGCGTATGCCCGTGCCTGAAGGCACGATGAAATTTTCCAAAGTACGTAATTGCGAAACGGCAACAATTTTTCAAAATACGTAATAACGAAATGCAAAATTTTCGAAGTGTAATTTTAAAACAATGTCAAATAGTCCAATAACAATCCCGATTAATAGATTCATCAAATAAATTCATATATAGTACGAAATATACAATATTCATCCATCGAATTCACATTGTCTCCAAAAAACAAAGTGTCAAATTTTTAAAAAATTGGGCATAATTTCCTTTATTTATGAAAATATTCACCCTGCTCAACAAATAACAAATAGTCCAACATCCAAATTGTCTAAATTCTTCAAACAAATTCACATATAAAATGAAATATACAATATTCACCAATCAAATTAACTGTCTCAAAAAACCAAAGTGTCAATTTTTAAAAAAAATTGGACACAGTCTCCTTTATTTATTGGACTATCCACCCTATTTAAGGGGTAATAACAAATCCAACAAATTAAAAAAAAAATCCCAAATTCGGAGATGGGAGTTAAAAGGGAGGGAAAGGAGAATATGTGGGACTTTCTCAAAATGTTTGTGCCATAGTGCTTCTAGATTAGGTGCTACACTACTGTTGTCTTCCCATCCTTCTTCCCACCTCTGGCCATTATCACTCTCCCTCTCGATTTTTTCTGTACGATTTGACAAAAAATAAACATGATTAATCAATTTCTCGAACAAAGATATAATCACAAAAGTATATATACAATTAATAAAATGAAATATACAATCACATCCAAATTGTCTAAATTCGAAATTAATTCAGCCGGATCCAATTGGATTACCTCTTTTATACAAAAATACAGTTTCGAGTTTGATCCCATTATATTTGGTCTACAAATAAAACAAATAACGGGATTAGGAAAAATGAACTATTTGAACAGATGTATTACACCCAATAAGTGTTATTGCGTCTATTCTAAACCACAAATCTCTATAAAATAGAACTCAAAATAAAGATATACATAAAAGAATTGACTTTCACTTCTGTTTAGAAATGTGGACATGCATATTTAAGAATTGAATAAATAACTCATGTGTGAGTGGGGAAGGGAGGAGGGACGGGGCAGGGGGGACGCGTGTGCGCGTGTATGCATATATGCATACCAGTGCATATATGCAGTGCGCGTGTGTGCGTGTTTGTGTGTGTGTTTGTGTGCGCGTGTGTGCATGTGTGAGTGGGGAAGGGGGGAGGGGACGGGCAGGGGGCGCGTGTACGTGTGAGTGGGGAAGGGGGGAGGGGACAGGGCAGGGGGCGCGTGTGTGCGCGTGTTTGCATGTATGCATATGCATATATGCAGTGCATATATGAATACCAGTGCATATATGCAGTGCGTGTGTGTGCATGTTTGTGTGTTTGTGTGCGCGTGTGAATGGGGAAGGGGGGAGGGGACGGGCAGGGGGCGCATGTGTGCGTGTGTTTATGTGCGTGTGTGTGAGTGGGTAACGGGGGAGGGGAGGGCGTGTGTGTGCGTGTATGCAGTGCATATATGCCAATGCATATATGCAGTGCGAGTGTGCGCGTGTGTGAGTGGGAAAGGGGGGAGAGGACGGGCAGGTGGTGCATGTGTGCGTGTTTGTGTGTGTGTTTGTGTGCACGTGTGTGCGTGTGTGAGTGGGGAGGGGACGGGAAGGGGGCGCATGTGTGCGCGTGTGTGTGTGTTTGGGTGCGCATGTGTGCGTGTGTGAGTGGGGACTTGAGTGAGAATTTTGTCTAACAGGGAGAAATTTATGTTAAGAGCATAAGCTTTACCTCGATTATGGCATGCCCAAATCTGCTCTCTCTATATGCACGTCCCTCTAGTTGTATTGTGGAGGACTAAGATGAGAGATTCAAATGGTACATCTTCAAATTATAGTTGGTTATATCGTGCTGAAGTACACTTCCCAGGCTCATCAGCGTGATCAACATCAACTTTCTCAATGTATATTTGAACACTCTATTAGTCCACTCATAAGCATGCACCTGAAAGCCAACATAAGCGTGGATGGAATCAACTGAGCATGATAAAACAAAAACAATAGTAAAAATAACAGTTAAAAATATTTCAACATACCCTATCAAAAGTTCATGAATTAGATTACCTGATTGATTGCTTCTTCTTAACTGGTCGACCGTGTGTTACCTGAAATAAGTATCTATAAATAAGTATATATAAATAAGTGTCTTACTCGAGTATCTATAAATGAAAAATGAGAATGGGATATACTACGCACAGGGGCAGGCGTCTTACTCGAATGTTTCAACCAATTGCTGCTGCCTCCCCCACCCACCCACCCACTACTTCTGCTTCCCCCCCCCCCCCCCCACCCACTGCTGTTGCCTCCCCCCACCCCAACGGCTGCTACCTCCCCCACCCACCCACTACTGCTGCCTCCCTCCAACATCTTCAAGAAGTTTTTTCCCTCAATTACTTTAAAAATATGTGACCGAGTGAGACAAAGTGTTTCGTACCTCGAAAAATGCTGACATTTTGAAAGAGTACCATGAATGGTATGTATTCATAGTACCAAAACATAAGAACAATATTAGATTTGCAACGCATATCAGGTCTTGAATTCCATCCTTAGTTTCATCCATAAACATAATACCAACATCCAACTAATGTATCCCCAAATCCTACATATGCACTTCTAAAACATTAAATAAACATAATACCTCAATAAACATTAAATACAACCCATAAGATAAACATTAAATAAAAAGCATGATACATGTTGAGGAGTAATTTTACATTCAACCAACAATTAAGAGAAATCATGTGGCATTTGTATAAACTCTAAATACCAAAAGAGCAGAACTTTATGCACTGAAAATCAAATTTCAGATATAGAGCAAAATTATGCTGCTACACTAAAAATTATGTACAACTGCTACATATATGGAGCTCCGAACCTACCTCCAATAAATGCCACAAATGATTAAAACATATATGTTGATGCATAGGGATCCAAATTCAACACGAGTGCATCACTATGTTGTGTCCAAACTTGAGTCGCATCACCATGTTGTGAATTGTGCCTAACATCAGAACCGCATGTCATGAAAAACTATATCCATATCAGTAGAAAAAATATATTTAAGAATGCAATAGTATCAAATCAAATCCTAATAGAAAAGAAACATGCTTTAAAACATATGAAAGATGAAATTTGAAACCCATAACAGACTTGCATTCAACAATATATTTAAGAATACATACGTGTATGCAGCCCGTTCAAATGGAATACTAAAGAATCCATATATTTAATGTTTGTCATTCAAAAAATACGGGGTAACTTTACATAAGAAAAAGTTGCTTATGAGTGTATATAAATACTGAATTCTTAATTACACCTGCTGAAATCAATCTCATGTCCCTAAAATATTCAAAATCATTACCCCTGCTCAAGTTAACATCCGCATGATAAAATATTCAAAATCATTAACATTGATTAAAAAATCATTTACTATTAGCATACATGGATTTTGTGTTCTAATTTTACAATTCTTTCAAAACAGGAATAATTATTCCAAAAAACAACATTCACACTCAGAACTTGAAACTCAAGTATGTTTAACTAAACATACTCTATGCCTAATGCAGTAAACTACATGATTATTTGGACTATCTAAGTATGTTTGGACTATACATTTATAGTTTCCAGGTATTTAAATGAAATTTTTTATTTGGGTCTGTTCCCAAAACTATACATTTTAGAAAATGCACAATAAAAAACCAACACAACCAAAAGAAAAAAATATTGAAACCCAACAAACCAATAGTTGTGTCATACCCAAATCACAGAACACCACTTGAAGCCAAATCACAGAATACCAACCATCATCCCCAAATCGCGCCCAAATCGCAGAACTACATCCCCGAATACCTGTTGAAGAACAAACGAACAAAAAAAAAAAGTCAGATCATCCCCTATTGAAGAACAAAAAAAAAAAAAATCCCCAAAATGTTGTGTGTGCGTGTGTTTCTGTGTGTAACAAACTAACAAAAAAAAAGTCAGATCATCCCCTATTGAAGAACAAACAAAAAAAATTTTAAAAAAAAATCCCCAAAATGTTGTGTGTGTGCGTGGGTGTTTCTGTGTGTACGTGTGCGTGTGTGTTTCTGTGTACGGGTGTGTGTGTTTCTGTGTACGGGTGTGTGTGTTTCTGTGTGCGGGTGTGTGTGTTTCTGTGTGCGGGTGTGTGTGTGTGTTTCTGTGTGCAGGTGTGTGTGATTCTGTGTGCGTGTGTGTTTGTGCCTGTGTGCGGGTGTGTGTTTGTGGGGAAGGGGGGAGAGGGGAGGGGGGTTTACCAGGGGCGGGAGAGGCGGGGAAGGGGGATGGGGGTTTAGAGGGGGCGGGGAAGGAGGGAGGGCAGGGGCGGGTGAGTGGGGGAGGGGGATTTAGAGGGGACGGGAGGGGCGGGGAAGGTTACCGGTGTGTGCGTGTGTGAGTTAGGGAGAGAGAGAGAGAGAACCGAGAGAGAGAGAGAGAGAGAGAGAGAGAGAGAGAGAGAGAACCGTGTGAGTTGGATTTGGTGTGGGGGTGGGGGGTTGTGGGGGAAATCAAAAAGTTTAAGGGGGAAATAAAAAATTGAACTTAAAATTCAAATTTTGAATGAAAGTTCATCTCAACCCTTTATTTCTCAAAAATGTCTTTTGACGTGGCATCAATCCGGATCGTTAAAAATGTACACATTTTCAAAAACCAAGCTCCCATATTATATATATATATATATATATGTGTGTGTGTGTGTGTGTGTGTGTGTGCGTGTGTGTGTGTGTGTGTAAAATTAACTGAATTTTAAGCTTATGCGTTGGTTGCATTTGTCACAATAAGTATTCATAGTGAAGTTTAACCGGTGGATTATTTCTCTTGTTGTGTAAAATAAAACCTGTTATATTAATTGAGTAGTTTATTTCTCTTTTGTCTATATAAATTAAGTTAAACTTTTGGAGTTTAAGAAAAATTATTGACCCAATTGTAGCGAGTTTTTAGAAGTACTGTTGGGATTTATATTTTCTTATTCTCCAAATTTTATTCTCTTCTTAAGATTAGCAAAGTCTAGAGTTATTTTTTCCTTTTATTTTGAAAAAATTGAGAGTATACAAGTGTTAAATCATTAGAACTGTATATAAGGAGATTAATAACCACTTGTACAAATAGGAGGAAATGAAAATTGCCACAACATTGTATAATGTGTAAAGAGAGATTTTTTTAGAAGCCTCCCTGTTTGAAATTGTCCAAAATATTTTATTATGCCAAACATTTAGGGCTACATATGAAAGTGTATTTGTGAGTTTAATTCGTTGTGTTACAAGTTCCCATATCTTCAAAAAGTCCCAGATTTTTATGTGTATAGGATGACTGGTAGCTTTTACTCATTCTTGATATGATATTGGTACATTTTGAATCTGTTGACTATGTTGTGTCACTTTCAGATATATGTTTATTACATTCCGTATGCATTTATTTTCATCAGTACTTTTTTCATGTTAGATTTTAAATCACCTTGGCTCTGATCTTAGTGTGTTCGTTGTTACCAAAATTGATGTTTACCTTGTAAGTATAAGAATTAGGATAAGGGGCATTCACGTTTAGATCCTATTAGATTTTCTTTTAGACGTTCTAGTTCCACCATGTTTTCCCCTTACATATAAGTAGGGGTGGTAAACGGACGGATACGAATCGGATACCATGTTTTCCATATCCGTATCCGCTATCTGAATGTACTATCCGTATCCGTATCCGCCCGGATAGTTAAAACAACTATCCATTTCCGTATCCGCTCGGATTCGGATAATATCCGTATCCGTTTACATTATTTAGCCATCGCAAAAAATAACAATTAAAACATCCAATTTAATGAAATTCAATCCAATCCAAATAAATATATAACAAAATTACCGCCTCCTAACATCAACAATTATGGATTCCATAATAATAGTATCATTCCATAATGATAATATGGCTTAAAGTCATCCATACTTTACAACCATATAAGCTTAAAGCCATCCGAAAAAAAATAACAGTCGCATTCCATGATAGTAGAAATAAATATGCACCTTTTAGATTAATCAAATTTATTGAGAATAATAACCTCATGGACCTTTTGTCTTCAAAATATACTGATATTTTTATTTTAATAAGTATATATATTTATTTTGTATATAATATACATGTTGTTAACTTCAGTTCTCATCAGATTCAAAGCCATCTCTTTACTTTTCTGTTTCTCTCTTACATTATATTATGTTTATCTCTTATATTCTTTTATGTTTCTCTCTTACATTTATTTATAATTAAGGAAACTAACGAACAACCACATGAGAGTTTCTTTTCTCTTGTTTTGTACGAAAGAGAAATGAAACGAAGTTAGTTTTTTGTTTTTGTTTTGAGTAGAGTATATGTTCTTTAGTCGGTGTATGTTGTGTGTGATAGGGTGTATTGTAACCTATGAAGCACGGACACTCTCTCGGAAGCTAGCATGTCGTGTCCTACAATGTGTCGGACACCTATGAAGCACGAACACTCTCCCGGAAACCATGAGACAACTTTGACCCAAGTGATGGTGATTGTGCTTTATTTATGATTCTTAAGGTCAAAGTGTGTTTGAATTTTATTTTGTATGGTCCATTTTCTTAATTTCATGCTAAGAATGCTCTAATAATGTATTTTATGGAGAAAATTTGTTTTATTTCATTAATATATATTTAAATATACATTATATATTATACGTATCATAGCGTGTCGTATCCTAATTTTTGAATCAATCACGTGTCCCGTATCGTATGTCGAAACACATATTACGTGTCTGTGCTTCATAGATTGTAACTTTAGTGTAACTCCATGAAAATATACCCAATAAAACAATAATAATACATGACATTTTATAATATACCCAATAAAATAATAACTTTAGGGTGTTTTTGTTTTGAGTGGAGTATGTGTTTATTTTGTTTGGGGGAATAAACGATTAAGTTTTTTTTTTAATATTATTTTATTAGTAATACTAGTACTAATATTATTAGTAATATTTTAAATATATGTTTGACGGATACGAATATCCGGTAAAACGGATATCCGATAAAATGGATACTCCGCATCGAATACGGATTATTCGTGTCGGATACTAGTACTATCCGTATCCGTATTCGTTTTCTCGAATATTTTTATAGAGTATCCATATTCGTATCCGTTTCCATATTTTCAGATAAATATCCGCAAATTTGGATTCGGATATCGGACGGATGCGGATTTTCGAATATCCGTTTACAGCCCTACATATAAATCCTATTCCTAATTTTTTGAAACTTTTTTTCACAATTTTACCCTTTTAAAACCAACCATCCGTAACTTCCTTGAGGAAGTTACATAAGTGGTTGAACTTTTTTTTTAATCTCCAAATGATCATAACTTTTGATTCACAAATCCGTTTTTCGTAAAATTACTATTTTTGAAATCTGCTCGACGAGATCTATCAAACAAGATTCATGAAGGCTATAAAATTCCAAAGAAAAAAGTTTACACAAACAGTAAACTTTACTGTATGACTAGAATATGAAATAGTTTTATATATGACATAACAGACAGTAACATTTACTGTGGTAATATTACAAAGTATATATATATAGAGAGAGAGAGAGACAATCTCACCTAAATCATGGTCTATACATCACACCGTGCATCACGCCTAATTCTAGGCCCTAGAAAACTTTTTTTTTTCAAATTTTATATTTTTCCCTTAAAATGAACCTTCTAATCAACCCATATGAAAAACATTAGGTCAAAATACATTTTGTAGCTATTTTTAAAAAGTTCACAAAAAACTGCTGGCACAGACCCTTATAAATAAGGTATTTTTAACAGTTTTTTGTGGATTTTTAAAAAATAGCTAGAAAATATATTTTTGCCCTAATTTTTTGCATATGGGTTGATTTGAAGGTTAATTTCAAGGGAAAAATATAAAATTAAAAAAAAAAGTTTTCTAGGGCCTGGATTTAGGCGTGATGCACGGGTGATGTATAGAGCATGATGTAGGTGAGCCTCACTCTCTCTCTCTCTCTATATATATATATATATACGGTGGATCCAAACCCTCTATTTTCAAAATTACCTTATATTTAAAGGTTCGCGCCAGTGGTATCCAATCCTTACCACCATTGTTGAAGCTTCAACGACCTTCTTCAGAGCTCCGATTTGGGGTAGGTAAGGATGGCATGTGGTGCCGCTAGCGTGAACCTTTGAAAATAAGAGACTTGAATAAATGGGTTTTGGATCCACCGGAGTATCATGGGGTGCCACTGGCGCGGACCTTTGAAAATAAGATTGTATAAATGGGATCGGGATCTTCTGGAGCGCCGATTTGGGGTGAGTAGGGGTGGCATTAGGTGCCGGTGGCACATAATTTTTGAAAATAGGAGCATATTGGATATATATATATATATATATATATATATATATAATGTGATAACATAGTAAATGCTATTATTTGTAAAAATGGCATAGATATTAAACTTTATTGCATACACAAGAAAATGAAATAGTTTTATATCTGTGACATTTTCATAAACAATAACATTTACTGTGTTAATATATTTATGAAATAGTTTTATATATATAACATTTTCTCAAACAGTAATATTTACAGAGTTAATATTACACAATATATATATATATATATAACATTTTCACAAACAGTAACATTTACTGAGTTAATATTATATATATATATATATATAGATAGATAGATAGATAGATAGATAGATAGATAGATAGATAGATAGATGTGGTAAATCCAAACCTCTTTTTTTTTCAAAATTACCATATTTTTAAAGGTTTACGTTAGTGACATTCAATCCCCACCACTACCCACCTCCATTGTCGGAGCTTCAATGACTTTCATCAGAGCTATCATTTGTGTGGGTAGTAGTGGCATAGGGTGCCGCTAGCGCGGACCTCTGAAATTAAGAGAATATTAGATAAATGGAATTTGGATCCACCGGAGCTCCGATTTGGGGTGAGTAGGGGTGACATTGGGTTAGGTTTATATCTATAACATTTTTACAAACGGTAACATTTACTGTGTTATAACACAGTGTATATATATATATGGTGGATCCAAACCTATTTTTTCTGATATTGTCTTATTTTTAATGGCCCGCGCTAGCGGTATCTAATCCCGACCACCACCAACCCCAATTGTCGGAGCTCCAACAACCTTCATCAGAGTTCTGATTTGGGGTGACATGGAGTGACGCTTGCACGGATCTTAGGAAATAAGAGAATATTGGATAAATGGGGTTTGGATCCACCGGAGCTCCAGTTTGAGGTGAGTAGGGGTAGAATTGGGTTAGGTTTATATCTGTAATATTTTCACAAATAATAAATGTTACTTTTTGTGAAAATGTTACATCGGCATGCCACCTCAAATCAGAGCTTTGATGAAGGTTGTTGGAGCTCCGACAAAGGGGGTGGGTGGTGGTGGGGATTAGATGTCGCTGGTGCGGACTGTTAAAAATAAGATAATATCAGAAAAAAGAGGTTTGGATATATATATATATATATATATATATATTGTATTATATGAACACAGTAAATGTTAATGTTTGTTAAAATGTTATAGATATAAACCTAATCCAATGCCGCCCCTACTCACCCCAAATCGGAGCTCCGGTGGATCCAAACCCCATTTATCTAATATTCTCTTAATTTCAGAGATCCGCGCCAGCGGCACCCTATGCCACTACTACCCACCCAAATCATAGCTCTGATGAAAGTCGTTGAAGCTCCGTCAATGTGGGTGGGTAGTGGTGGGGATTGAATGTCGCTAGCGCAAACCTTTAAAAATATGGTAATTTTGGAAAAAAAGGAGGTTTGGATCTACCGTGTATATATATATATATATAGAATATTAACTCAGTAAATGTTACTGTTTGTGAAAATGCTAAATATATATATTGTGTAATATTAACTCAGTAAATGTTAATGTTTGTGAAAATGTTATATATATAAAACTATTTCATAAATATATTAACACAGTAAGTGTTATTGTTTGGGAAAATGTCACAGATATAAAACTATTTCATTTTTTGTTGTATACAATAAAGTTTAATATCAATGACATTTTTACAAACAATAGCATTTACTGTGTTATCACATTATATATATATATATAATGCTCCTATTTTTAAAGCTCTGCGCCACCGGCACCTAATGTCACCCCTACTCACCCCAAACCGGTGCTCAAGAGGATCCAAATCCCATTTATCCAATCTTATTTTCAAAGGTACGTGCCAGCGGCACCCCATGACACTCCGGTCGATACAAAACCCATTTATTCAAAAGCCTCTTATTTTCAAAGGTCCGAGCTAGCGGCACCACATGCCACCCTTACCCACCCCAAATCAGAGCTCTGACGAAGGTCGTTGAAGCTCGGACAATGGTGGTAAGGATTGGATGCCGCTAGCGTGAACCTTTAAATATAAGGTAATTTTGAAAAAAGAGTGTTTGGATCCCCCGGATATATATATATACTGTGTAATATTACCACAGTAAATGTTACTGTTTGTTCGTGAAAATGTCACATATATAAAACTATTTCATATTCTAGTGCATACAATAAAGTTTACTGTTTGTGTAAAAAAAATTCTTTGGAATTTTATAGCCTTCATGGATTTTGTTTGATAGATCTCGTCGAACAAATTTAAAAAATAGTAATTTTGCAAAAAACGGATTTGTGAATCAAAAGTTATGATCATTTAAAGATTAAAAAAAAAGTTCAACCACTTATGTAACTTCCTAAGGGAAGTTACGGATGATTAGTTATAAAAGGGTAAAGTTGTGAAAAAATTCTCTAAAAAGTTGGAATAGGACCTATAGGATTATTGAAAAGTCAATAGGACTTTTATGAATGTTGACCCGACAAATGAGACTTAAATATAATTATCTCTTAGGATAATCTACCAAATGAAACATATATCTTTAGGCGTCCACTCCGTGAGTATACCTTATTTCTCTCTTGATCTCTCTATGTGTATCTATATATGTATGGGTATATGAGAAACTCATTTTAGTGATCTTGATGATCTCTTGCTTTAAATTCTTTTTTTCTCTATATATTATGTTGGCTATATTTTGTTGGTTACTGATTGTTAGTGTGGTTGCATTAAAACTAAAAAATACTTAAATTAAATTGGGAAAATTAATAAGTAACAAAATTATAATAAGAATTAGAATTTAAAAATGCATAGACTACACTATATATTGAAGTTGTGCCCAATCAGGTTCAACGCATAAGAAGGTATAGTATCAATCGTTGTTTTAACACGTTTCACAGTTGAAGTGTTCTCTATAGAGTTAACACAAAGACGAACCCCATATGAATTATAGAAGTTAAAAAATTCTTTACATTGTTGTTTAATAATAAATTGATTACACAATATATGTTTATGTTTTAAGAGCATTTATGTGTAATAAACTAATGTAATTTATACTTCTCATGAAACTGATCGATTATGTGAGAAGTATGTGATGGGACTTAGATCATTCATTTGATTTGCAAAGAAGCGTTTGGGACAAAATAATGAAATTAGGTGTACTTGTTGCGATTGCTTGAATATCGATATTAGAAATATCGATGAAGTAAAGGATCATTTTTTTAAAGGTTTTTTGTACAACTAACATTTATGAATATATCACGAGGAACGTTCTGAGCACATGTTGTATGGTAGTGCAAATGGTGATGTAAATGATGATGTTCATAAAGGAATGACAGATAATTAAGAGGAAGAATGTGACGAAATGGATGATATGTTAGACGACGTGCACAAGGATTTTAGATTTAGATTTTCTCTCATAAATATGTTTGGCAATTACACAGAGATGTGGGAATGATGGTACTAAGCCTAATAGGATCAAGTTTTTTAAAGTAACCCATTGGAACGATGAGAAATGGACGTCTTCTGAAGCCAAAGCACTCTATATAAGTAAATTATGATAATACTTTACCTTATACTTGGTCATGCGGGCCACTGATTTGGAATGTTATATTTTAAATCTTTTGAACTTGGATTTGAGTCCGGTGAAACTATTTATTATGTTAAAATATTAGTTTAAAACTCACATATGTTGTCTTGGAGTTCGGGATTGAATATGTTGGATTATTATACTTTAATTAATTGAACATGTTAGTTTTCATGTAAAAATAAATGAGTCTTTGCCAAAAAAAATTTAACTTAAAATGTTTTCAAAATAATTAACTAGTAATTTCATTTATTATTTTCATTGTGAGATAAATTTCCTTGAGTTAGAGTTTGGATTCGAGGGAGGTATATTGTTGAGCCCGGATGAGATAGTTGATCAAGTGCTCGGCACGAGATCGGGTATAACAATGGTCTTGGGCATGGTCCTAAACAACCTAATTCCAAAACAATTTTACAACAAAAAATGCACACTTGGAGGAGTCTCTTAAGGAATCCACTAGAGTTCAACAAGATTTGATGGAGCGCCCATAAGATAATGAGGCAGATTCAATATCTCATTGTGAGGAGGCAGCGAAACAACAGGAGGAGATGGCATCTCAATAAATTTTAGTTAGGAAAGTTGAATATGATAAGCTCATTCAAACCTTACTTGCTTTCAGATGAGTTCATTCCACATATTTTGGTTTATGGTATGATCCTCCAAATATCTATTTTTTTAAAATTAATTTGTCATTAATTAATCTTCATCGACATTTCACACAATTAAGGAAGCACATTAAGGTTAAACAAAAAAATCGAAGTGCATTAATAATGATAAATAAAAAATAGAATTTTAATAGTAAGGTCATCAATATTGAATGTGTACACTTTTTTTGTTCTCATATATGGTACGTATAACACCTAATAATTTTTTCGTATGTATTGAATTGTAGATGGAAGTTAATGAAGACTCATGTTGATGAAACATTTTGGCATGCTATGTTGTGACATTAACCTAAGTTAAAATTGGCAAGAAAGTTCACATTGGGGCATGATATTTTGTTATCGAATATTGTGGTGCTATTTTATCGGTGAACCTTTGTTGCACGCTATTCTATTAGCAAAGCTTTGATGGAAGACTATTTTGTTGACAATATTTTATGACATACTAATTTGTGGAATTTGAAATAGATGTGTTTTGTGAATTTGCCTTTTTTTAGTTAATTGCTAAATGTTGAGAATGTTGATATTTATTATTAAACTTTTTACGGCGCCATTTGATAACTTGTTTTTCACGTTATGTGTCGTTATTTGAAGCCAAGTTAGTCAAAAATCCTCAAATACCTACAAAATATAACATTCTAAAGTGTAGAGGTAAGTAGGGGTATCAATCTACTTTCTAGAGAGTAAGCTAGAGACAAATTCAATTTAAATTCACTTTTTATTTTCTTTTTGTGCTTTTTCACTTTTTCTAATTTTTTTTAGCTTTTTCAATATTAAAACAATAAGGTGAGGTGATGATTTGAACTAAACTAAACTAAAATGAAAATAACTAACTAGAAAGTGACTAAAATGAAAAACAAAGTCTAACACTAAAATAAAAGATAAAGTGAGGTAAATAATTGTGAGAACAATCAAGGAATGGGATTACACCACAAATTTTAGTTATTCTAATTAATTAATTTAATTATTTGAATTCTCCCAAATTAATATCAAAACTACAAATCAACTCTCGTTGCAAGTGTAATTTTAATAATAACATTTTAGAAAATTAAGTTTAACACCCCACAACTCTAGAAAAATAGATCTACACTCCTTTTAATTAATCACCCGCTAGGATTGATCAATTAGAATTTATGACAATCTTATAAAATAAATTTAGAGTTGAAATTCAAGTGATAATACCCCACTTAAGAAACCCCTATCTCTAGTTCGAATCTAAAATGGGTATTATCACTAGAATTTCGATTTTCTCTCGAAAATCATTTACCCTCTCTCGAGGCGTAAATCTAAGAGTGGGGGATCAAAATTAACATTCAAAAGGATTTTTCAAGTAATTAAACTAATAAAAATAAAATAACATCAAATAAGGGTTTTACCCCATCCCTTGAAAGGAGATTTAGCCTAAAATGATATTAAACATGACAAATTAATAATCAAAGCTACTAAAATAAAAGAGAAGAGAATATAACAAGCAACCAAATCTCTTTGAGAAAGTTGAACTCTACTCTTTCAAATTGAAGCATACAATCCCTCCAATTGAGCATCCAAATGCTTTGAAATTAATTATTCACTCAATTAACTATCTTACAATATTTAATCTCACGAATATCTAAAATAAAAAAAAAAAGAAAAACTATTTACAAAGGATAATTTTCTCTACAATTATCTCTCTAAAATTCCTATCTAAAGCTCTTTTTTAATCTAAACTAAAAATTACAAAATAAAAATAAAAAGGATAGTGAATGAATTCATAATGGACAATTAAATAATAAAAGACATTTGCTAAAAATGCAGATCCTAAAATTATAAAATTGTACATTACAACTCAGCCAAAGAAATAAATTCTAGATCATTAATTTATATTGAGATAATTTCTAAAAATACAAAATCTCAACATAAAGGAATGGGTTAGAATTTACCTCCCATGAGGGATAAATTTCACTACATCAATCTATTTTGAATTAATTGCTAAAAATGCAATAATTTATAATATAAGGGTGGGATGAAATTTATCCTAGAGATAATTTTCACCACACACCTCTATATTGAGGTATTTGCTAAAAATGCAAATACTCAACATAGAGGGGTGGGGAGAATTTTATCACATCAAGCTTAAAACTAATTTTGAGATCTTTTGCAAATGGGTCTTCCTCTTCAATTTATTGAAGGCATGGAGCATGAGGGTGTGAGGTCATGTGGGTGAGAATAAAAATCTGATTTGTGTGCACATGGGGGTGGTTTGGGAAAAAAGGGGATAAAGGTTAGTTGGGGGTAGAATAGGAAAAGGGGTTAAATGATTTTATGGCACATGGGTTTTTAGAGTTTGGTCTTGGCTTGGAATTTGGCAGGTCACGTTTTTGGTCTTGGGAGTAAATGGGTTTAGGTTAGAAAATGGGTCTTTGGCTTTAAAAATGGGTTTTAATATGGTATGTGGCATTTTTGGCTTTGGTTTAATTTGGTTGGGATAGAGCAGCTCCTAGGAATTTGGCAGATCGTTCAAGCTAAATGGGTATGGGCTATGGAGGAAATCGGGTTGGGTTGAAATGGGCTGGCCGGAGTGGTGAGGGCAGCTGGCGTCGGGGTTAAAGGTTTGGTGTCGCCGGCTTAGGTAGGAGGTCGCCTGCGCCGGAGATGTTGAGCGAGGGGGTCGAAGGGCTGGGCGGTATGGTTTGGTAGAGCTGGGAATCGAAGGGAGAGAGAGAGAGAGAGTGTGAAGGCGATCACGACGCCGGCGTCGACGAAGAGGGAGAGAGAGACCGGCGGGTTGGAGCTGGAGGTGGCGTCGCCGGGCTGCGTGGCTGGAAAGCAGGCGGGGACGCCGTAGTTGGGGAGAGAGGGCGGAGGTGGGTGCTCCGGCGACGGGTCTAGGGCAGTTTAGAGGTAGAGAGAGAGAGAGTGATGTTGGGTATGTGTTGTGTGTGTGTTAATGGAGATGGTGGAAGAGAGAAAGTAGTTGGGTGAAAGGAAGAAGATGGGTTGGGTAAGGGTTGGGTGAGTGTGAGGTGTATGGTGTTAAAGTGTAGATGAGGAGGTGTTTATGTGTATTAGGGTGTGTTTGGTAGTGGGTAAGTTTTAGGGTGTGTGTGTTTAATTAGGACTCCCTAAAAATATAAACTAAAATTAAAATTAAAATTAATCTAAATTAAAAATTAAATTAAACGAAAAAAAATAAAAAGTAAAGTAAAATAGATACGACACGACACACTAAACAAATTCTTAAAAAAAACTAAACACAATTAAAATAAAAACTAAGAATAAAACTAATAACTAAAAAATTTAATTAATAACTACAAAAAATATAAAATCCTATAAAATAAAAGACACAAAAATAAAAAAGATAAATCTAAAAAGAAATAAAAATAAAAATAGAAATCTATAAGACTAAAAACTAAAAGCCTAAAAAAATAAAATCTAATAAACTAAAAATAAACTACTAAAACTAATCCTAATAAAATAAGACTAAACTAAAAGCTAATAAAAATTAAAATAAGATAAACTTATACTAAAAATAGAAAAATAGAAAATAAAACCTAGAAAATACTAAATAACTCTAAAATAAATCCTAAAAAATAAAAATAACTCAAACTAAAAATCTAAAAATAATAAAAGGGCAAATTAGACACACACGGGGTTCGGAGTAGGTTTAGGGTAGGCTCAGGCTCAGGTTAGGGTACCGAGAGAGGTAATTAGCTCCATAAAATGCACAATTGCCTTGAAATACGCGTTTGAACACCGCAACGTGCATTCGGCCTACAAAATAAACATTTAAGCAGATAAGACTCATATTGTCGAGAATTAGCAACAAAAGTACGTCTATTCGGGGTAAAAATTGTACAGTTTTGGGTGCTTATCATAACACTATTTTGTTGACAACATTTTATGCATATTAATTTGTGGAATTTGAAATAGATGTGTTTTGTGAATTTGACTTTTTTTAGTTAATTGCTAAATGTTGAGAATGTTGATATTTATTATTATATGTATGAATTTATCAAATCCCTCGGTGCATAACTTATAGAAAATTTGATGTGATGTTATCCATTTGATATAAATGAGTTACAAAAAAGTGTATCCCAAAAGCGAGACTCATGATGATTGGCATGATCAATTCTTTTGTTGATTAAATGATAGTAACATTAGCCACGATTTTTATGTGTTGCCAACATTTGCCAACGAAAATATTATACACATAGCAACAATAATTTCATTGCTAAAGAGTAACTTTAGTCCACGAGTACAATTTCATTGCCAATAATTATACCATTGGCCACGAAACACAATTATATTGTCAAATACATTTAGCCACGGAGCATTTGCCACGAAGGTGTAACAAAAAATAATTCATTGCCAATCTTCTTTACTGACAAAAATAAAATTTTAACCATGATTTTTTTCACGACAAATTGTATAGTTTGTTGTAGTGCATTGTAACAATTTCCATTTTCTCACGTAAAGGCTGGCAAGGGATAATACGCCGAAGATGGGGCTTGTTTGTCAATTAATACCATTCTCAGTATCAAAACATGTAAAGTAAAAATGATTAATCTCAATTGAGCTTAAATTAACATTTCACAATAATAAACTCCAATCAACTACCAAGCGTATGGTAAAACCAATATAAAAGTGAATATCTCAATACGACAACAAATAGATAAATCTCGGGCTTATGCCCATACACATATCTCGAATGAAATAAATAATCTGAAGTTGAATAGCACCTAAGCTAGAATCAATAACTCTGAAAAGTCTAAGGAGTAAAAGGAGACTGCAAGGCTGATATATCAACAGCCCCACTATCATTGTCTAGGAGCACCTGGGGGGAGCAAACATTTAAATTTGGGTCAGCGCCCTAGATTTACAAGAATTAACTTATTTAATTTAAAGTGCAATAAATACAGTCGATTCAAAGTAAGTATCCCCCATCGTCACTCGCATACGACTAATCTATCACCCATAATCTAAGTGTGATATTATTCGTATCCCAAGTCCCAAAATGATGAATGACAACCGTGCCAATTTAATATCAATTGCATTAGCTAAAATTAATTGTTAAAACGAAATTGTCTTCAATTATCAATACCCAAAGTATCCCAGTCTTATACATGTCATGAAGGTGTCATAAACATCTATTTTGCACAATATAGTATGGGTATGTAATTTACTATCTACGTTCTTAGACAAATTAATTAGTCTCATTTAATTTGAAAAAATTATATATATTTCCTTTCATAGATGTGGCACTCAAAGGCATCTACCAGTGGTGTCTTGTTCGTGCTCTATCAACAAGTTCGAAGGAAATCTCTATCTAAGTCGGACATCACAAAAAACACATAAGTGGGGCGGTCCCTATGCAGTACACCAGTTCACGGCCCATACCCAGCGGTGATAAAGGGTCCTAGAATCCACACTTACCTCTTGTAGATGGCGCTGCTAAGTAGTACTATAAAATGACCAACACAATGTCTATCCCACCAGTGTCGACGTGTGCTATGGTCCCGAACGCGCAAAACTCCAAGCCGATAGGACCATCCACAAACATTGATATGTCCACAAAAATAAATAAAAATACATATTATTATTATTCTCCTATAATATGTGAAGGTAATTACTCTACAATTACCCCAAAGTATCCCACGTGATGTCCACAATTATTCACCTATTAATAATTAACCATCTAGTTAATTATAAATTATGGTTTACTAAAATTTATTTAACCATCTATTTAAACAAAAAATTTCCCAATTGATATATGTGCCATGTTTGAATTTTTAATAAAATCCTTATCGACCCAAACACCATCCCACTAACTCGCATGGAATTCTTAAAATACCCTGGAACTAACCCTGGTCCCAACTTAACCTGCCCCCAGAACCGAATCGATTCGATTTCTTGTCCAAATCAATTCGAAATGCCACAGCAACCCAGTTTTAGTAGTTTTCTTAATACAAACTTCCTCATTTTGTTCCCAAGTTTCAATCCAACTGTCTATATAATTAGCCTAACATATTAACATGATTCTAAGCCTTAGCGTGACCCTTTTGGATGATAAATCTCTCTTGCTAACATCGATCTCCTTATCAAATTTCCAGAATTTATATCGTTTGTCGTAACTTTATTTCCAGAATTTCTACCATCATTCCATCTAGATGAAAATTCATATTTTAACATAATACATGGGTCATAATCTTATACATTTTCAGTCCTTAAAATATAAATCAAATCCTATGCATATACATCAATAATCCCAATATATTTAGAATTTGTTAACGCATGAGTTCTATCATCAAATTCAAGATTTATAATCGTCCTAAATTTCTGGGTTAATTCACCTAACTTTCAATTAGCCTTGTCTACATGCATGAGATCAAATCTTACCATTTAATCACCAATTTCATACTAAAACACAGAAATCACATTGAGTCAACTACGATGAATCAAGAAGTACATTGAACGTTAAATTAAGTAAGAAATTTATTGCCTGGATACGCGGTTGATGAAACTCACCTTGAATTCCTTATTTCTTCTCCTTCTTGGCCTATGTTCTATTCTCTCTAGACGTGGGGTTGCTAGGGTTATGTATTTGATTAAGTGTTGGAAGTGTTAATCTTCTCCTTAATCTTATATTAGTCCCAAATCCCAAGTTGGTTTTAATTCCCAAGTTTGGGATTCCCAAATGGGCCTGAACCCATAATTAGACTAGCCCAAAAGTCTCTCAATTTATATACCTATACCCCGGGACCATTTTTGAAAGTCTAAAATACTTAAACGAGCCCATAAAGCCTCCCTAAATGCATCCCAATTATTTTCATTCCACTTAAACATTTTTATTATGTTTAAATGGCACACACTCATAAGTTTATTAACATATGGTTTATTTTCACTAGTGAACTTATTACGCCAAATTGAGTCATGTAATTATATAATCATGAGTGAACATTTATTTCTTCAATTTAAATCTTACCCATTAAATTTTAAATCAATCTGATTTAAATTATTCCTAAAATTAATATGAAATTATTAAATTTATCTTGGTCATAATATTTTATTCTGAAAAATGAGGTATTACATGCAGCCTCTCACAGGGCCACTCGTTCTTTGTTTAAATATATAATGCACTCAAAATACTGCTTTCATGCTAGAAGCTAAAAAAGAACAAAAATCTAATAGGGATGACTCCTTGGAAGCTAAAAACACTATAGGTGTTGTTGAAGGCACCCAAAATTTAACTCTAAAACAGTACATAAAAAATCAAATGATTTTTTAATATAGAATACCAAAAGTAAGCCATTTTTTAGACATGGACATTTTTGTAACACCTCGTAGTTTTGGACCTAGTTTTGGAGCGTCTGTTTAGTCGTTGCGATAACAGGTCGAAAAAATATTTTATTTTAATTTGAATTCTTTTTTACATTTAAAATGTTGGATCTATTATTTGAAAATGAGATTTTAACTGGAATGTAAATCGGGATTTATTTGGGGAGATTATAAATTTTTTTTATATAAAAACCGTGGGGAACGTGGTTGTTCAGGTCAACCGAACCAGTTCAGCCCTAGGGGTGAACCAGTTCGCGCCGGTAGTCAAGCCCAGGTGTAATTTTTCTTAGTGTTTGTGTTTAATTAAAACTCTACCACTTTTTTATGTAAATGTAATTCAGGGTTAGACTGTTTAAAACACTTTTATATCAGACCAAAAAGGAGTAGCCTCCCATGTTTATACCTTTTCTTACCTACAAAACCTAAACCCCATTTAAATTAATTTTCAATTCAAGTTTTAAACATCTAATCCATGTTTTCTCAAGAACGTTCAAGAACACATCTTTATTGTTTTCTCAAGAGGAACGCAACCGTCCAATCAGATTTTTCAAATGACTTTTTACAGACATGAATACTTATATTTTCCCCTTTAGTATTATGCATTTTAAATCCTGCCTAAGCACTAATAATCGTTGTTTTCTAAAAATAAATTAGAGATACTAATTAGGAAAAGTGAAACTAAAGTTGGGACTATCTTTATTCAAAGTTTTAATACGAATTAAGACTCAAAACTCTTGTATGCTTAGTTTAGAGGTTGGGATTCCGTCAGAATATATGGACGTTCGCATGTTATGATAAATCGTATGAACTTTATCAATTGAATTTGACTCGAAAAACCTGTTATTTATGTGTAGCTCGTGGAAATTTATTGCTATATGCCCCCGAAGATATGCCTATGTATGGAAATTATACAAGTTGTTGGAAAATGAATTGTTTAATTTCTATTATAATTAAATGTACATAATTTGAATAAATAGAAATCTTGTGACTAATTGAAAGTATTGTTGTGATAGGGAAAATATGCCTTATGTGATTCGTTAATTACGTTAATATTCGACACCGCGGGGACGACGGGATTGTTAGGGTAGTTATGCTTTCAACTTATTTTAGGTTGCTTGCTAGGTATGGGACTAGGAGGTAGGCCTTTGTTGTTGTAACACTTTCTATGTATCGGACTAGTGAGTGTAGATTTTTACGAATAGGTATTTCCGTGGTGGGGCTAAGTAGTACATTTTTTTATTGTTTCGTTAGCCTAGGTGCGAGACTAGGTGATAATTGTTGGTAGGCATTCTTCATATATAATAGGATAGGGTACATTTGTGGTTTGGAGATCTCTAGGTATGGGACTAGGGATGGTTTGAGATTAGGCCGGCATAAAGGGCGGGGCTAGTAGAAAATAATTAACTTGAAAGAAAAAGGGGAATTAATGCCGAAGATAATAAATGAGTATTAAAATTAATTTGCGTCGCCAATATGTGTAGGGCAAATAATAGGGGGCAAACTAGCTATAAAGACACGAGTGTGTGTTGGCATCACCACTATGCGTAGGGCTAACGAAATTGGACGAACTGACTATTGTGACGTGTCGTGCGTGGAACCTCACCATTATGTTCAGGGCCAACGAAATTGGGTGAACTGGCTATAGTGAGAGGAATGTGTGTGGTGTAAAACTTTGGGCGTGCCATCAATATGTGCATGAGTTGTAATAGGGTGAACTGGCTATACTGGTGTCGCGTAAATAAAATGAGTTGAATTAATTTAACTAAATAGTAGAAATTAAGTTAATAGTGTAAGGACACATATTTCCAATTGAGTCCTTTGAAGCTTTGACTCAATTCCGGACAAAAATATTTGAGTCATAGGATAATGTTCTTGTGTATCCTTCAAGCCTATGACTCGTTAAAGTTAAAGACGCTGTGGCCTTACTTATCAAGAAAACATCATTGCCGAGTTTAAGTGCCTCGTTTCACGTCATCAACATCATATTTCAAGTCTCCAAATGTATAAATGATTTTATATATTTGAAGGCGACTTGGAATAATTTTAATGGGTATAATGTTTATTTAAAATAAAGTTTTTAGGCTTAAAATTGAAATCTGAACATTCTCTCACTTCGTTCGATATTGTCGTTCGAACGCGAATTTCGTTCGAACGAGTTTGTTAACGAATTTTCCCTTTTGGCCTTTAGAACATTGTTAGAAGGTCGTTCGAACGAGACTTCGTTCGAACGAAAATCTCGTTCGAACGAGATTTCGACGGAAAAAAAATTTGGCAGTTTTCTCCACTATCCCACTACTTTTGTTCCCACTATCTTTTGCCAGTTTTAATATGGGCGAGAAGCAACTTTTTCACATTAACCTTTTCATCTTCTACAACCTCTAAGAGATAGTTTTGAGAGCTTAATTCCACCACGAAAAAGTTCAGGTTTTGAGTGTTTGTTTTTCAAGAAAATCATTCTTAAACACTTTTGTTTACTCCCATATTTGTTTATTCCAAGTACCACATATATCTATATATCTTGCTTGGAGTGTTTTGCACCGGGTTCTAGTCTACCGAATTGAAGAGTTCGTTTGAGTTTACTTCTACATCCCTCAAAGAAGAAGTTCATTGTTTTACTGCGGCGTACTCACACGGTGAAAGGCATTGTGCGAAGGTTGATGGTTGTCCAAAAGCATCATTGTTGGATTCCAAGGTTCCGGTGGATTCCGGGATTGTCAACTGAGCAAAGGTTAGTACAAGAAGACGCGTCAGGGGCTTGAAGGAAGTCAAGTTGAGTTGAATAAGTCATTTCTCTTGTACTTGTAAAATTTCGTACTTAGTGGACTTAAGGCTAGGGCTGTTCGATATTTTTCCCGTTGTGGATTTTTCCTCGTACATCGACGCGTTGTGCGATTGTGAATTTATTTCATCTTGCAAATCACCTAGAATGCATGCTTAGGATTAAAAGATAAAATATGGTTTAATTCACTTCTCTAGTTTAATTTGGTGCTAAAATAAGTTTGGGTGAAACTTATGTTGATTTAATTTAAGTCGGTAATTTATATTTGAAAGTTTTGGTTTGGCCTAATTTGCTAATATTGAAAATATTGTGTAGGAAAATTTTAGGACTTCTGTTACATTAATTTTGAGCTAAAAGTAAATTTCTCAATAGTTAATTTCAAGTGTTATTTTTGTTTGTGAGAAAATCCATATATTAGTTTGTGTAAATTTTATGTGTGTGTGTGTGTTCACCATAATTCACTTATTTAGGTTTAATTTTAATTTTGTTTTTAGAAATTAAAAATTGTGTTTAATTTAATTCTTCATCTTTTTAAGAAAAGAAAATCAAATAAAATTTGAAAAATTAAATTGTTGCGTTGAACCATCTTTATTCAGCATTTAAAAGAAAATTAAAATTTGAGAATTTTAAAATAAGGGGAACTCGCCTTTACAAATTGGTATCAGATCAGGAGCGCTAATTTATTATGTTAAGGCCCGTTTAAATATTTTCGGTTAAAAATGGATTTTTTGCCATTTTCAAAATTTTCTATTTTCGATGATTCCAATTACGCGTATTGGAAAGCGCGTATGAAATCGACACTGATATCTATCGATGAGTGGGTTTGGTTGTCTTATGTTAAAGGGTGGTCCCCACCAACTTATTTAGTTTAAAATGAGTGTGTTCCCAAACCCGCAGAGAGATGGAGTGCGAATGAATTTAAACTTGCTAATTTTAATTCCCGAGGTTTAAATGCCTTGTTTAGCGCGGTCACACCGGATGAATTCCAACGTATCATGACGTGTAAAACCGCTAAAGGAAGCTTGTGATATTCTACAACTCACTCACGAGGGAACAAGTGTCATAAAAGCTTCTAAACTCCTAAACCTCACCACTCAATTTGAAACCATCAAAATGAATGAAAAAGAAACATTCGATGATTTTTATGCTAGACTCTCCGATATAGTTAATTCATCATTTAATTTGGGAGAGAAAATACCCGACAAACGAGTTGTAAAGAAAATTCTTAGGTCCCTGTCTGATAGGTTCATTCCTAAAGTGACCGTTTTAAATTCTTTACCCACTTTAGCCTCTACGAAATTAGGAGAGCTCATAGGTGATTTATAAACCTATGAACTACACATGTTTCCCTCCAAAACTGAAAAGAAAATAGATAAGGGTGTTTCTTTGTAAGCCCGAAAGGAGGAAAAATAAGTATTAGAAAGTTAAAGTGATAGTGACTCGAAATATATGGCTATGTTTTCTAGGAACTTTCATCAATTTGTTAAATTTAACAAAGATAAATTTAAAAATAATTCTAATAAATTTGAAAATTCTAAGCATGACAAAGACAAAAAGATCCCTAAAACTTTTAATGAAAGTTTAAATAGGGACGAGTCAAATAGGTGTTATGGTTGTGAAGGGTATGGCCATAGGGCATTTGAGTGCCCCACTAAACTAAGGAGGGAGGGTAAGCAACCAATTTACTACAATGCAACCCTTAGTGATAGTGATAAAGAAGAGGGATCCAAGTCCCCTATTGAGCGCAACTTTACCGCGTTCATTGCTAGTTACGTAAGTGATAGTGAGAAATCATCCAATGATGACATATTAATACATAACACTTCCGAGCCCTTTGTTTGTGAAGCCCTAAAAGATAATGGTAGTGAGAGTGAAGAAGAAAGAGAGAGTGAAAACGAAGAAGAGGTTAATGTGAGGGAACTTCAAGTTGCATTTCAAGAATTATATGAAGAATCTATTAAATTAAAAAGAGAAAATTTGAAGTTAGAATGGAGTTTAAAGGAGCGTGCCATGGTTGTCGATGAGAGTGCGTTAGTTGATGACCTTTGGACACGAGAGAGAGCTCTTCGAGAGAATCTAGTTTATGTTGAAAGTGAGAGAGATAGCCTTAAGGGCTTAATGGAATCCTTGAAAAAGGAGCTTCTCGCGTTTGAAGAGCGCAATTTTTCTTTAGAGTCTCGCATTTTAGAATTAAAAAATAAATTAAAAGACTCTAGTAAAGTCAAATTTGATTTGGAGTGTTGTTCGAAGAAATTAGATAAAATATTAGGAACGGTCCAAATTAAAAATGACACGTGTGGTTCAGGCTTCGATACTTGTAATGAGTCAACTCATAAAGCCAAAACCAATGTTTTAGGAGAATCCTCTAAGAACAATGTTATAGATCATTCCTTAGGTAAGTCTTTTCATCGAGTCTTTAGTTGCTCACATTATGGTCGAAAAGGTCATCTTAGGAAGTTTTGCTTTGATCTTAAACGAAGTCCTAGAAAATTCCAACGTAAGGCAATCGAGGTAGACAAGATTCCTATATCCCGAGATCGTCAATCATCATTAGTTTGGGTTAGGAGATCTAACTTGGTAGCTTTACAAGATAGGATTTTTTATTCTCATTTTCTTTCACACGGTACCTCTCTTGCAGGATCTAAAGGTTGAATGTGTTAGTTTTATTGTGCATGCTTTATCTTTTATGCTTCATGATATATTATCATGCTAATTGTATGCTTGTTTTATCATTATATAGTCATTGCTTTATCACATATCTCATGCTAGAATTATGATGTCTGTTTATTTGTTGTATTATAGTTCTTTCATTCTTGTTTGCATCAAATGAAAATTAAAAAAAAGATTTTGTTTGTCTTTTGAGTAAATGATTTTATTTTTGGTTAAAAAAAATCAAAAACTCAAAAAGATTTTTGTTTTGTGTGTATTCTAGTTTGACACACTTTATGTGGAATATACTTATCTTTGAATACCTTTCTTTTCGCTTCCATGTGGATAGAACTTTTGATTAAGATTGCCAATCCTTAAAATATTCTTTACCATGCTTACATGGAGTAGTTGGATTTTGTGTTCCTTAATGGATTCTATTTTTATATGTCTCAATTCACACATGCATGAGCTCATTTGAAATTTAATCGTCACATGTATACTTGAGCTAAGTGAGATGTTCTCCCACCAATCTAGTCATCTACATACTATGTGACCTAGGAGGACAAGTGCATGTTAAATCCGTGTCATGTGAGAATTGAGTGACGAAAATGATATATATATATATATATATATTGGGGAAGGTCTCTAAAAGGAAATATTTTTTTCTTTGCGAGTAAGCCACCGTTTGCTATGGACCTAAAAGAAATACGTAGTCCAAAGGCCTAAAAGAATTTGGCATTATAAGAAAATGTTTAGCCAAGGCCTATATTTGTTTAGTTTGATATTATCATTCAAAAATAATAATATGCTTATTTTGGGGGAGTTTCGATGGTATATCAACGGTTTGGACAATGTCCATTTATCCTAGTTGTCCTTTCATTGTCATGACTCTATTGGTTTGTAGAATCATCAAAATTCTTGACGTGTGCGCATTATGTATGTTTGTTCATTGAGTTCAATTTATATTGTCACTTGAGGCTATATCTAAATGTGATAATGTTTTGTAATCAAATGAGAACTCCGTGAACATGTTTTTAAGTAATTGGGTCGAAATATAATTGTTACTAGTTCACACCCCTACACTTTCGTTTACCACATGTATTTGGACACATTTTTGCCATACGAGTGTGAAAAGCTTAATGTATTTTGTGTCATGTGTGGTGTTTATATCTATATATATGTATGTGTGCGTTAATGATATTCATTATTGTAAAATATGACGACGGTGTGGGATACCGATTTAAACTAATTTGCAAGTTTCCAATTAAACTTTATTTAATTAGAGTCTATTTTAAACCAAATAAATTCATCCCCTAAACATGCAACTATGTATTAAACCAAATAAGATATAGCATGCGACAAAAAATTTCAGGAAAAATCCCCGAAGTGCAAAACCTTTTATTTCTAGAACTATGAAAAGTTTTCAAGACCATTGACTTACATAAAATCTTGCTTTCGTCCACAAGAGTAACGCATGCTGTCTTCGTTAAACCTCCAAAGTATCGGCTAGAAATCTGTAATGATTCGCACGCAGCTATACCACAAGGACAAACAGTCCTAGACACGCAGTCTTCACGGTGTAGGTTATCCTCCCCATAAGAGTAACCTCATAGAGACTCCCTCTATAATAGCACACAGCTCTCCGGTTGTAGAGTTCTACCCACAAATAATAAACAAGGGAAAAGTTTGTTCTTGAACACCAAAAAATCTTCACCAAAGCATATGGGATTTTTGTGAATTTAAACAGAAAAGGGAATAAACCCTAAAAGAAGAAGTCAAAAGGATTATGCAGTTTTCTGTCTTTCAAAACGCTGAAACTTCTTAATGAAAACGAAACCATATAATGAGTATTTATACAAAAATGCGTTGCCTCGGTATTAGAGCTCGTTCGAATGAAATAGCTATCTCGCGCAAACAAAGTGCAGATGTCATTCAAACGACATCGCGCGGCATCTATATGTCGCTCGAAAGAGATGACATCCCGCTTGAACGACCTGGACGTCAAAATCGAGGTACGCTTCAACACTTAGAAAAAATACTCATTCTCAATTTTTGACGAAAAAATCCGCTCCTACACTTAGAAAATATTTTCTAAAAATATCCCAAAAGTTCTAAGTGGAAAGTTAAGGTACTAAAAATATAACCTTACCAAAGTAAACTACGTGGAGTCTTTTTGATGAAGAACTTGACTAATTCGGATCTGTCTTGATGTAGATTGCTCTTGAATGCTCTTCGACGGTGTAGCGGTATATGACATAATTAATTGATAACGAACTTATACAAATATGTCCTTACAAATCTCCCCCTATGTATATCCCGGTACATACATAAAAATATCCGAATTATCAAATATGAAATTGTTTATACAAATCTACCCTCCCATGAATAAATTTGCAAGATTTCAAACTGTTCTTCAAAAATCTTCATTCAATATCAGAGCTTTTCTCATCAGGGTGTGCAACATAATGATCATCAATCTTTGTACCTACGCACTTGAGATAAAGCAAAAAACCTTCGTGACACATCGAGTTTGAAATGATATAAGAATAAATCATTAAAAATTCAAATCTCCCCCCATAATTAAAAAACTCCCCCAGAACATTACAATTCTTTCTCCCCCTTTTTATGATGTCCCCAAATAGATAAATTAGAAGAAATAATCAAAAAATGGAGTGTCACTAAAAAAGCATAGCAAACACGGATGAAACTACGCGCATGCAAAGGAGTATCTCAAAAACATTAACAGACTATTTTTTATTTTTTCAAATTTTTTCGTACAAAAAAAATAAGATACAAAAATCACACCATGGATTTAAACTCAAACAACCAATTCATGGAAATCGAATGTATGGGTGTGAATACATTCGATAGGTAAATAAACTCAATCAATCATATGTGCACGATGAATACGTGTACTCCTAACGAATGAACATCAAAAACCTCTTTAGGTGTAAAAAAATGTTAAATTTAGATGACATTGTCTTTTGCAAATCAACAAATCAAAGTTAAAGTGATTTCCACCCCAATAACGTCCAAAACTATGTATCGCCTTTTTCAAGACTTTCAAGGACGTGCAAACCCATTTAAATTCCATCCAAACTCCCTCATGCATTTTTTCTTTTAGAGATAATCTAAATTCTTAAACATTGGAGAATTGGTGCAAAACCTAATTGGCCCATAATTGGCATGAATTTCTTTTTATTGCCTTTAACTTTTTCGGGCTCTTTAAAACCTCTTCGGACCCCGGATAATAAAATTCTTCAATTTTCTAGGTCCAATTGAAACGGTGGCTTAGTATTTACAAAGGCCAAATGAACCTTTCACAGCCCTTCCCTATTTTTAAATAAAGCACACAAACTCACAAAACGGTTCTTATATGCACAACTTTCTTATCAAGTTTTATTGCGCTTGGTTCGTTTCAAAGGACAAGATTGAAGTGAAAACACTCAACCAACATATGATAAGACAAGCACAATAATCAAACAAATCCGTGCACGTGTGCAATAAAGGAAATCATGAGTCAAACATGTAGGAAGTAACACTTAATTACATCTTAATGACTCCATACATTATAAAGCACATGATTGAATTGACGTATTGTCTCAAAACACTATCAAATAGTCACATGAAAAAAATGGGATGATGTTGTGACTCGGTCATCCTAAGTGTCTATCCATAAACGGTGCAAACAAAATATAAAAATCTTTTTGGATTTTTAAAAAAATTTTATCAAAATAAAATCTTTGTGTATTTTTCAAAAAAATAAAACATACAAAAATGATACTTACTAGCAATAGGAAAATAATGTCATCATGAAAAATATCCTATGCTAGTAAACAAGTCAAACCTCAATCGTTAGGTGCAGAGGGGTTTTCCAAAGGTGATGCCAACTTATGAAAAACCTCCATCAGATTTTGTGAATTTTGACCAAAAACTTAACTTTCTCACCTAAATGTGAGAACTCTCTCATGTAGTCTTCAGGATCATGTAAAGTATCATGTGTGGGTGCATGTGTGGAAGAACTACTTGCAGAAGCAAAACGTGACACATAACCCAACTTAAAACAAAATTCCCTAAGGTGACCTCTCCTCTTGCAATGGGACAGGCCTAGGAACACCTCTATCAAAAATTCTAGGACGCACTCTCCTAATAAAATGGGATGCCTAGGTGGGCTAGGGTGAGACTCTCGTGAATCTAACACTAAAGCGGGAATTGGCACGGGTGCTAATTGGGAAGTAGAAGCACCGTCATGACTTATTCCTAACTTCTCCCCACTACCCAAAATAGGATTGAGAACCATCTTTCCAACCTTATTAGATGCGTTCTCTAAAGGTACTTTGACCTCCCGGGTACGTTCGAGATCACTCTCGAGTTGGGATACACGTGTCGTCAGACTAGACACCGTGTTGGTCAAATCACAATTCTCCCTACCTAAAGCAATCAACTCCTCGTTTAACCTTCTCAAGTTGACTTTATTTGGCCTCAAACTCACTCAAAACCTCAGTCTCTCTCTCCAAATCTCTCATCCTAAGACTTCACTTTTTATTCATTTTTTTAGTCTTTAAGGTCTTGGCATACAAATCTCGAAAAGCAATTTGGATCTCACTTTCATCTCCACTTTCACACTCACCTTCACCCTCACCCGAAACACTCAAATCATCCTCATTGGGGGTCTCACGAGAACTAGTCTCCTCACCTCCATCCAAACTAGGTGTGCTAACCCGACTCGTTAAAAACCCGACACACATACCATGCTCTTTTTCATCACCCAAATCAAAAACCTCTATGTTGCTATCACAAAGTGTGACGGCATAGCCACTTTCTTTCCCTCTCGGTTAAGTCTAGTGGCACACTCATGCGCCTTATGCCCTTTACCTCCACACTCAAAAAAAGTCAAATTTTTAAAATTTTCCTCACTCTCCTTTTCTTTTTCTCTCTCCTTCTCTTCCTCACTGCTTTCTTTGGCCTTTTTATTTTTCTTAAAAAATCTTTTTTGGAAGAATTATTTTTGTTCATGTTGAGAAATTTTAAAAAAAAATTCGCAATCAAGGCCATATCTTTAAAATCAAAATCTTCCTCAGAATCGGACTCACAAATTTTTTCTTTCTTTTTCTTAAAATGAGTCTTTAAAGCAATGCCATTATCCTTAGTCTTAATGGTTTTGGGAAACATGTCAATCTCATAGGTTTGAAGATCTCCTACAAGTTCTTTCAACTTAAGTGATTTCTAATTTCCCAAAGAGTTCAAAATAGTGACTTTAGGAATAAAGCGTTTTGGAAGAGATCTCACAATCTTTTTAACGACACGCGTGTTATCAATCACCTCACCCAAATTAAAACTGGTGTTTACAATGTCCGATAAATGTGCATAAAAATCATCAAAGCATTCAGACTCAGGCATGGTGATAGTCTCAAATTGGGTGGCCAAATTTTGTAATTTAGATTCTTTAGCCACGTTCATACCCTCATGTGTCAATTTTAAAACATCCCAAGCCTCTTTAGACGTGATACACGTTATAATTCGGTGAAACTCATCAGGAGTGACAGCTCCAGAAATAGCACTCAGTCCACGGGCTTTAAAATTTGACATTTTAAAATCGTTCTCAGTTTAATCTGACACAGGTTTTAAAGAAGTGATATTATCAACGGTGACAGTGGGAGGATTCCATCCATTTTTGCAAAGCAACCAAACACGCTCATCAATGGCTTTTAAACTAGATTTTATGCGAGATTTCCAATAGGCATAATTGTTCCCATAAAAAATAGGCACCTTATTAAATGAACGTTCCATTGGAAAGATTGCGATTTTTCACAAACTTGATTTTTTAAAAAAAATCAATATCACACAAATTTTGTGGAAAATAAGAATACACAATAAAATAGTGTAACCTGCTCTAATACCAATTTGTAAAATATGACGACGGTGTGTGATACCGATTTAAACTAATTCGCAAGTTTCCAATTAAACCTTATTTAATTAGAGTCTATTTTTAAACCAAATAAATTCAGCCCCTAAACATGCAACTACGTATTAAACCAAATAAGATATAGCATGTGACACAAAATTTCAGGAAAAATTCCCGAAGTACAAAACCTTTCATTTCTAGAACTATGAAAAGTTTACAAGACCATTGACTTACATACAATCTTGCTTTCATCCACAAGAGTAATGAACGGTGTCTTCGTCCAACCTCCAAAGTATCGGCTAGAAATCTTCAATGGTTCGCACCCAGCTATACCACAAGGATAAGAAGTCCTAGACACATAGTTTTCACGGTGTAGGTTATCCTCCCCACAAGATTAACTTCAGAGAGACTCCCTCCACAATAGCACGCAACTCTTTGGTTATAGAGTTCTCCCCACAAAGAATAAACAAGGGAAAAGTGTGTTCTTGAGCACCAAAAACAATTCACCAAAGCATATGGGATTTTTGTGAATTGAAACCAAAAAGGGAATAAGCCCTAAAAGAAGAAGTTAAAAGGATTCTGCAGTTTCACAGTTTTCTGTCTTTCAAAACGTTGGGACTTCCTAATGAAAACGAAACCATTTAATGAGTATTTATACAAAAATGCGCCTCCTCGGTATTAGAGCTCGTTCGAACGAAATATCTATCTCATGCGAATGAAGTACAGATGACGTTCAAATAACATCGCGTGATATCCATATATCGGTCAAACGAGATGACATCTCGCTTGAACGACATGGGCATCAAAATCGAGGTACGCTTCAACACTTGGAAAAAATACTCATTCTCAATTTTTGACGAAAAAGTCCGCTCCAACACTTAGAAAATATTTTCTAAAAATATCCCAAAAGCTCTAGGTGGAAAGTTAAGGTATTAAAAACATAACCTTACCAAAGTAAACTTCGCGAAGTCTTTTTGATGAAAAACTTGATTAATTCGGATCCGTCTTGATATAGATTGCTCTTGAATGCTCTTCGACGGTGTAGCGGTATATGATATAATTAATTGATAACGGACTTATAAAAATATGTCCTTACAATTATATCTACATATATATGGTAATTTTTTTTGTCTTTGTCATTTTAGCTAGTCCACCTATGCTTTAATTCATAATTGGTATCTATCTAGTTGCAAAATATTTGATTGATATGATGCTTAGTCTCTTATGTTTCAAATTGATATTGTTTTGTTCTCATCAAAGTTAGTATCTCTTTATCCTTATTGTGGATTAATTCGTGATATTGTTACCCATATGATTTCACATTCTTATCACTTTATGCTCTATCGTGTTTTTTTGATTTCCCATACTTATATCCCCTATGAAGTTTTTTAGGGGGACATGGTACTTAGTTAGATTGGGTGAGAATGAGTATTTAATTAATTCCTAATCTGTTTTCTATTCCTGAACAAAAAGGGGGAGAAGTGGTTTCTAAACCTTTAGTTTAGGAGATCTAATTTAGGAGGAGAGCGCTATCTTATTAGGTTGATCATACTGGATAAAGGGGGAATTAATTTAGGGGGAGTATTTATTTAACTTGCATTTTAATTATCTTGATATTCCTTATGCATTTAATGTTTTTCTTAAGTGTGTAGGAATTCATTTAAGTGGCAACTTTCATCGGCAAAGTTATTTATCCTTGGGTTTTGAGTCAAGTTTTCTATGTTTGGGTGGGAAGTTTTTGAGTCTAGTAGAGCTTGACGGCCCTATAGGATTTTGTTTCGGTTTTTGTCCTAGAATATCCAAAGGGGGAGATTTGTAAGGACACAAATTTCCAATTGAGTCCTTTGAAGTTTTGGCTCAATTCCGAACAAAAACATTTGAGTCATAGGATAGTGTTCTTGTGTATCCTTCAAGCCTATGACTCGTTAAAGTTGAAGACGTTACAACCTTACTTATCAAGAAAACATAATTGTCGAGTTTCAATGCCTCGTTTCACGTCATCAATATCATATTTCAAGTCTCCAAAGGTATGAATGCTTTTATATATTTGTAGTTGACTTGGAATAATTTTAATGGGTGTAATGTTAATTTAAAATAAAGTGTTTAGGCTTAAAATTGAAATCTGAACATTCTGTCACTTCATTCGATATTGTCGTTCGAACGAGTTTGTCATTCGAACGAGAATTTCGTTCGAACAAGTTTGCCAATGACTTTTCCCTTTTGTCCTCTGGAACGTCGTCAGAAGGTCGTTCGAACGAGACTTCATTCGAATGAGATTTTCGGCGGGAAAACTTTTTGGCAGTTTTTGACAGTTTTTCTCCACTATCCCACTACTTTTGTTCCCACTATCTTTTGCCAGTTTTAATATGTGCGGGAACCAACTTTTTCACATTAACTTTTTCATCTTATACAACCTCTAAGAGAGAATTTTGAGTGCTTAATTCCACCACGAAAAAGTTCAAGTTTTGAGTGTTTGTTTTTCAAGAAAATCATTCTTAAACACTTTTGTTTACACCCATATTTGTTTATTCCAAGTACCATATATATGTATATATATCTTGCTTGGAGTGTTTGGCATCGGGTTCTACTCTACCGAATTAAAGAGTTCGTTTGGGTTTACTTTTACATCTCACAAAGAAGAAGTTCATTGTTTTTTTACGGCGTACTCACATGGTGAAAGGCATTGTGCGAGGGTTGACGGTTGTCCAAAAGCATCATTGGTGGATTCCAAAGTTTCGATGGATTTCTGGATTGTCGACTAAGCATAGGTTGGTACAAGAAGACGCGTCGGGGGCTTGAAGGGAGTCGAGTCGAGTTGAGTAAGTCATTTGTCTTGTACTTGTAAAATTTCGTACTTAGTGGACTTAAGGCTAGGGTCGTTCGAGGTTTTTTCCCGTTGTGGGTTTTTCCTCGTACATCGGTGCGTTGTGAGATTGTGAATTTATTTTATCTTACAAATTGAAATCACCTAGAATGCATGATTAGGATTAAAAGATAAAATGTGGTTTAATTCACTTCTCTAGTTCAATTTGGTGCTAAAATAAGTTTGGGTGAAACTTAAGTTGATTTAATTCAAGTCGGTAATTTATATTTGAAAATTTTGGTTTGGCCTAATTTGGTAATATTGAAAATATTGTGTAGGTAAATTTTAGGACTTGTGTTACATTAATTTTGAGCTAAAGTAAATTTCTCAATAGTTAACTTCAAGTGTTATTTTTGTTTGTGAGAAAATCCATATACTAGTTTGGGTGAGTTTTGTGTGTGTGTGTGTTCACAATAATTCACATAGGTTTAATTTTAATTTTGTTTTTAAAAATTAAAAATTGTGTTTAATTTAATTTTTCATCTTTTTAAGAAAATAAAATTAAATAAAAATTGAAAAATTAAATTGTTGCGTCGAACCATCTTTATTCCGCATTTAAAAGGAAATTAAAATTTGAGAATTTTAAAATAAGGGGAACTCGCATTTACAAATAACTTTATCATAATTGGATGATTGAAATATAATAATTGAACTTGAATATTGGGGTGGCTTAGTTATGTGGATAGTTAGTGGTATTTGGTTTTACTCATATGTTAATATATATATATATATATATATATATATATATCGTATAAATTTGAAATACTCTATTGTGATATTTATCATGTATAATACTCCTGGTTGGGTTCACGGAGCCTAATTGGGAGGATAACTAGTATTCATCCGGTGATCTCTGGCCCATTGTGTTGACTTAAATTCCAAGTATAGTTGCTGGAGTAGGTTCATAGGATGGATTGGATATTTTTAGGAGTGAAACTGGAGATTTATTTTATCTGCTTTAGTATTTTAGATTTACTTTCCATTCCGTCAGTTTTATTATGATACTATCATTATGGATTTAGTGGGCCAATCTGTTCCACAGTTGTTTAAGATTTTAGTCAGATATTTATAGTTGAATTATTTCATTTGAGTTTTAATATTTTGGAGTTGGATTTATTCTAGAGATTACATGGTGATGGATTTTAACTTGCATGAATGTTTATATTGGTTGGATAAATCTGAATATTGTCTTGTGAAATTTTTTTAAATGTCTCATATCTCTGTCACATGCTGAGAATAATAACTTATTTAGGGACGTCCGATGTAGTTTGGCAGTGGCGACTGGCCACCTCGCTTGTCAGAATACACCGGGTCTTACAAATGGTATCAGAGCATGGTCTTAGGTTTCATAAGTTATGAGTCCGTTTTAGCTTCCGCATTGCCTATCTTTGATTCCTTTGATGATTTGTACTCTTAGTTATTTCGAGCTTGATTGTTGTTTGTTCATATCTTTTCAGATAGAGAACACTAAGAGATTTGGATATATGAGAGAGAGTTCAGTCTCTGGTCATACAACTCCGGAGAGGCAGGGCCAGTTTGTTTTGGGTGCTAAGGAGTTAACAACTATTGTATGTGAGGGCATGGGCATCAGTATCGAGATAGGGAGACAGGGGTTGGGAAACTCAGAGGCACAGTTACAGGTTACACCAGCTTCAATTTGGGCAAGGTGAGAGCTAATTCCCATAAGGGAAATCCACCCACTTTTGTAAGGGGATCTGACCCCACAGTTGCTCACCAATGGGGGCATGACATGGAAAGGCACTTGAGGATGATGGACTGTACAGATGTGCAATAGCATATGTTAGCTACCTTTAAAATGATGAGAGATGCGTTACTGTTGTGGGAGAGTGTCACCACATATGAGGATAGGGATCGCTTGAACTATGGAGACTTTTTGGTGAAGTTTAATGACATGTAATTTCCTTATGCGATTTGGAGCGCAAAGAAGAGGGAGTTTCTAGGTTTAGAGTAGGGTTCAAATCAGTTGCTAAGTATGAGCTGGAGTTCAAAAATCTGTCGATGTTTTTACCGGAGGTACTGAATACCAAGGGGAAGAAAATGGCATTTTTCATCAAGGGTTTGTCATGGTCAATTAAGCATATGGCTTTGGTAAATCCATCATACACTACTTATACTCAGGTGGTGAACCTCGCATTGCTGTTATGGCAGGAAAAGTTAAACTATAAGAAGATGTTGGGTAAGATATATGAGTCGAGTGGCCAAAATGGGTCCAAGGTAGGTGGAGAGAACAAGGGTTGCAATGACCATCCATGGAAGAAGCAACGAACATGTCAGGTGCAACAGGCCTTTCAACAAGGCAATGGTGTCTTGTAGGGTCTTCAGGGGCAGGTATAACACGCCAACAAACGTTTGAAACCATTTAGAGGTGCATATTTTAATTATGTAGAGGAATGACTTAGAGCTCTCAGGTGTCCAAAAAAGCAAGGACAATAGGTCCAGGTCCTCCTGCACCGGCAGCACCAGTTGCACAAGGAGTTCCAGCAACAACCGCAGTGGGTAGGTGTTATTTACTTCCAACATGAGAGCCTTAGGCAGGGCAGGCACAGCACGAGCCAAGGCGTGTCTAGTGGGGTTTCATGGTACGTATTATTTTCAAATATATGTTATATATATATATATATATATATATATATATATATATATATATATATATATATATATATATATATATATATATTGTACTTTGTTCACGGATATATATATATATATATATATATATATATTGTACTTTGTTCACGGAGTAGGTGCGTGTAGAATTAGGTGTATGGGCGCCCAATTGTGCACTCTACGGGTATGCATATGTAAGCCTTATTTGATTGCTCGATTCTTACATTTACACTTCGCCGAATTTCAAGGATGAAATTCCTATCCTAGTGAGGGAGTATGTAAAACCCCATAGTTTTGGACTGTTTATTTAGTCGTCGCGATAAAAGGTCAAAAAAATATTTCATTTTAATTTGAACTGTTTTTAACATTTAAAATGTTGAATCTATTTTTTGAAAAATGAGATTTTAATCGAAATGTAAGTCGGGATTTATTTGGGGAGATTATTAAATTTTAATATAAAAATCGTGGGGAACGTGGTTGTTTAGGTCGGCCGAACCGATTTGACTCTGGGGGCGAACCGGTTTTTGCCGGTAGTCAAGCACAGGTGGAGTTTTTTTGTAGTGTTTGTGTTTAATTAAAACTCTTCCACTTCTCATATAAGTATAATTCGGGGTTAGACTTCATGAAATAGTTTTATATCAGACCTAAAAGCAGTAGCCTCCCATATTTATACCTCATCTCACCTGAAAAACCTAAACCCCATTTAAATAAACTTTCAACCCAAGTTTTGAACATATAAACCGTATTTTCTCAAGATCTTTCAAGAAGGAGTTTTTATTTTTTTCTCGAGAGGAAGACAATCATCCAATAAGATTTTTCAAACGACTTTTAACAGACATGAATACTTATATTATTCTCCTTTAGTATTATGCATTTTCAATGTTGCCTAAACACGAATAATCGTTGTTTTCTTAAAATAAATTAGAGATATTAATTAGAGAAAGTGAAACTAAGGCTGGGACCATTTTTATTCAAATCTTTAATACGAATTAAGACTCAAAAATCTTACATGTTTAGTTTAGAGGTTGGGATTCCGTTAGAATATATGGACATTCGCATATTATGATGAATCGTACGAGCTTTATAAATTCAATTCAACTCGTAAAACCATGTTATTTATATGTAGCTCGTAGAATAGAAATTTATTGTTGTATGCCCCGAAGATACACATGTGCATGGAAATTATACAAGTTATTGGAAATATAAAATATTTAATTTCTATTATAATTAAATGGACATAATTTTGATAAATAGTAATCTCGTGACTAATTGAAAGAATGGTTATGATAGGTTGACAATATGCCTTATGTGATTCATTAATTATGTTAATATTTGACACCGCGGGGATGACGGGATTGTTGGGGTAGATATTCTTTCACCTTATTTTAGGCTGCTTTCTAGGTATGGGATTAGGAGGTAGACCTTTGTTGTTATAACACTTCTAGGTATGAGACAAGTGAGTATAGATTTTTATGGATGGGTATTTTCGGGGTGGGGCTAAGCAGTACACTTTTTTGTTGTTCCGTTAGCCTAGGTGCGAGACTAGGCGATAATTATTGGTAGATATTCTTCCTATGTGATATGCTAGGGTACACTTGTGGTTTGCAGATCTCTAGGTATGGGACTAAAGATGATTTGAGAATTTTAGGCTAGCATAAAGGGTGGGGCTAGTAGAAAATAATGAACTTGAAGGAAAAAGGGAGAATTAATGCCTAAGATAATAAATGGATATTAAAATGAATTTGTGTCGCCCATATGTGTAGGGCTAACAATAAGGGGCTAAATGGCTATAGCGACGTGGGTGTGTGTTGGCGTCACCAATATGTGCATGGCTAATGAAATTAGGAAAAGTGACTATAGTGATGTGTCGTACGTGGAACCTCACGAATATGTGCGGGGCCAATGAAATTGGGCGAACTGGCTATAGTGATGGAAATGTGTGTGGTGTAACACTTTGGACGTGCCAACAATATGTGTAGGACTCGTAATAGGGTGAACTGATTATACCGGCGTCGTGTAAATAAAATGAGTTGAATTAATTTAACTAAATTGTGGCAATTCAGTTAATAGATTTATCACAATTAAATGATTAAAAAAGCAGAATTGGACTTGAATATTGAGGTGGCTTAGTTTTTTGGGTAGATAGTGGTATTTGATTTTACTCGCATGTTGATATATATCTCGTTTAAATTTAAAATACTCTATTATGATATTTATCATGTATAATGCTTATGTGTGGGTTCATGGACACTATTTGGGAGGAGTAGCTAGTATTCATGCGGTGGGCTCTGACCCATTGAATTGACTAACATTTCATGTATAGTTGCTGGAGTAGCTGCATGCGATGGATTGGAGATCTTTGGGAGTACAGTTGGAGATTTATTTTATCTGCTTTAGTGGTTTATATATACTTTCCATTCCATCGTTTTTATTATGAGACTATCATTATGGATTTGATGGGCCAATCGATTCCATAGTTGTTTATGGTTTTAGTCAGATATTTATTATTGAATGATTTCATTTGAGTTATAATATTTTGGACTTAGAATTATTCTGGAGATAGCATGGTGATGGATTTTAATTTGTATGAGTGTTTATATTGGTTGGATAAATCTGAATATTATCTTGTGGAGAAATTTTAAATGTCTCATATTTATGTCACATGCTGAGAATGATAACTTATTTAGTGACATCTGGCGTAGTTTGGTAGCGACGGTTGGCCACCTAGCATGTCAGAAAAAGTAGGGTGTTACAATTTTACTCAAATACTCTCAAAATAAAGACTGAAATACCTAAACTAACATTTTCTCCTCCAAACCCAACTCCACCACCACCACCACCCACTGTCATTACCACCTACTACCACTACCACTAAAATTTAATCTTCTATACAAATCCCAAACCACCAAAAAATAGAACCAACACTAAAACACTTCAAACCACCACAAAAATATAAATCTGAATCTCCGATATACTGAAATAACCACCAAAAGTCATAAACTTGCCGAAAATCACTGATAATGTACATTTGGTGGGTCATCATCGAATCTACCCACCTATATTCGGTGGTTTCTCACTGAACGAGAAATGGATTTTAACTCTAACAGTGACTTTCCACCGTGTCAGTCCCTTTGTCACTATGATTTTTCACCCTGTCAAGCCCCATTTTCATGGTAGGTAGTCAACTTGACTTTCCATGGTGGGAAGTCACAGTCGAAGCCCATTTTCCCGATGACTTCCCACCTTGGCAATGGGTTTGACACGATGACTTTCCACCATGGAAATCCCATTTACACGGTGACAAGCCACCGGATGTATAGAGGCGGCCATTTTTGGATTTACATTTTTTGGAGTTTTTTAGGGTGTATTGGGGTTTTATTTTTCCATTTTTGATTGTTTTAAGTCTAAAAACTTATTAAATATCACCTATCATGTTTTATCTCTTAAAAAATAAAGTTAGGGTTAAAATGGTGGTGGTGGAGGTGGTTGTATTGTTTTCTGAGTTAAAAAAAAGAAGAGAAGTGGTGGGGTGGAGAGATGGTGACCACAATACAAAAAAATTAAACTTTAACTACACTCCAATGGAGTATAGCGGCTAGTCCGGGTATCGAAAATCCACAGGAAATGTTTGACAGACTTTAATTGATTTATTACTTCTCAAATAAAAATGTAAAAGATGAGGATGGTGAACGGAGAAAAAGGAAGAAAACGTGAATTAGACAAGATTAGTAAAGCATTTAATCAGACATATTCAATTAATTATAAACATCTCACATGAAGAGACCTAATCCAAAAATGCGAGATTAAACATTTAATCAAAAATGGTCACACACGGATTAATTTCGAAATATCGCAATAAACACTAATATTGCGTGATTGTGTGACAAAGAAAGTTAAATGCCTAATACTCCAATTTTAATCAAAGAAAGTTAAATGCCTAATACTCCAATTTTAATAAATGAGGTTTCAATTAAATGCATTTTTATTCAAAACCTAGATTTCGGATCTTGACACCCATTAATGGCAGAAATATGCCCCAACCCTTAACTTAACTACAATACCTGATTAAAGCAAGAAATAAAATTAATTAACAAATGAAAACAACTATTTAATCAACAAAAACTTAATACAAAGCAAGTAAATTAACTAACCAAATCTTAGACAAGGAAAATGAACTTAAATAAAATGAAAGAGGTAATGAATAGTATTTACAAAAGGGTATAAACCCTAAAAGAGAGAGGAGAGGGAAAGCTCCCAAAAACAAAATCCTAAAAACTATAAATGAAAAAAAAAATCTTTACAAAAACAACAAAAAACCCACTTAAATAGTATGTGGGAAAAGAAATAAATGAAAAGGAAAGTAAAATAAAGAAATCGCCCAAAATTTAGTGGGCCTGGTCGAATGGGGCTAAGGGGTCGATCGATCGGGGTTAAGCTTTGAGATCCCCTGCCTTCCATCGTAGGCTTAATTTGAATTGCTGATCAATCGGGGTCTGAAGGTCGGTCTATCGGTGCTCTATTTTGAGGGCCTTTTTGGTCTTCACAAGGGAGAAAATGTGCAAAATGGAAACAGCTATAACTTCCTTGTCCGGTTTGAAACGATGTGACGTTTGTGGCCACGCGAAGCTAACTCAATAAATTACGCTTCTGTGGAATTCCACTAAGCTAGAGATTAAGTATGACATGACTAAATTTCCCTTGAAGTTGAGTCTGATGACAAAACTTCCTCGAAATGCAACCAATCCACACGCTAAGCATTCCCATACCTACAAAAGCTCAATTATACATCACAAAGCATACAAACATACATAATAAATGTTGTCTGATTAACGAGTGTAAATATAAGAATTAAGAAACACAAAAGTGCTAGAAGGCATAAAGATAAAGGGCGTAAATATGCAATATTCGTGACGTATCACTTCCCAGCATGAAAAGACCATTTACACGGTGACAGGCCACCAGATGTACAAAGGCAACCATTTTTACAAATTTATAATTTTTGGTATTTTTTAGGGTGTATTGGGGTTTTAGTTTTCCATTTTTGATTGTTTTAAGTCTAAAAAACTTATTAAATATCATTTATGATGTTTTATCTCTTAAAAAATAAAGTTAGGGTTAAAATGGTGATGGTGGAGGTGGTTGTGTTATTTTTTGAGTTAAAAAAAAGCAGTGGGGTGGAGAGTGGTGTTAGGAGTAAGTGGGGGCGGTTGTGGGAGGAGGTGTGGGGGGGGGGGGGGGGGGGTGTAGGAGGAGGTGATAAGGTAGAGTTAGGGTTAAAGTTTGGTTTTTAGAGAGAATAAGAAGTTAGAGAGACGGTAAAAAATGAGCATTTTGGTCAAATTTAACTAATATATGCTTTGACTCTTGGGGTGCCTCTTGGTGCATGGAATAAGTTTTTAGTTACTTTGTGGTGCAGGTAAGATATAGGTGCAAGGGATAAAACTTAGGGTACTTTTAATAACACCCAGACACCGTCATTCATGATCATAAGTGCTTCTTGGGAGTCGGCCCTATCATCGTCACCACATATGAAGGGGCTATCAAGAATTTCCAAATAATGTCATGATTGGTGTTGGATACTGCCAACGCCCATTTTGAGTCCTATGTGTTCACTAGAACATGTTGTCCAATCAATCATGACGTCGCAAAATTATCTTCAAGTTCCAATTTATTTATTAGTGCATATCCAATTAATTAAAATTACATTGTAACTTGCACAATGTTTTTGAATCGTTAAACGGATTCTTGTAGTCAAGATCAACTACTTCGATCACACTGCATCTATACTCATGGTGTACCAAGTACATCTCAGTTGTGAACATATCCAATTATATAAGAACTAAAATTTTGATTTTTTGTGGATAAGACGAACATTACCTACTAGAATTTCTATTGTGTATAACATCACACTTAGTATACTTAACATATATAAAGCATTCCCATAGAAAGATTCACATTTAAAATGACCGAGAAATATAATTTTATTAAATTAATAGCAACGGTTGATTTTTGGCATTGTGAGTGGGGTTTTGCATCGAGTGTGGGGGTGGTGAATGATCATTAGGTCATGGTTCTAATTTGTAGCATGGAGAGAGAGAGAGAGAGATTAAAACTATAAAACACAACCACTCACCATCCCCACTTGCCGCGATTATCGTTTCCAGGTCTTATTGTGTCTTGTCATGTTCAACCATAATTATCCATCAAGAAAATGAGTCATTTTGAATCATATATCGGTTGATACATTATCTCATTAACAAAGATTTTTTGGCCTAGAAATTCATTACAATTACTAAAGCTATCCTTTATTAAAATTCAGTATGATTGAATTAACATTCAACTACATAAACTCTACGGAAGCCCAACAAAATCTCTTATTTACTTACACTAATTGGCACTCACGTGCATTGCACTTGTGACCCACGTTTAATGGATGCATATGCAAGCAGCGATTCAACTGATGTAAAAGTTAACTGACATTAAAAATGTGTGTATGAATATATTTTTGTAATTCAATTGATACAATTGGTTCGTGTATTTAGTTATTTTCTATCGTGATAAAATTTAACTTAAAAATTAAAAGAACAAATAGTAATGGAAGTACGTAGCAATGTCATATCGAACTATTATTTATCCATCCACGATATGTCCGTGACTTATTTGAACCTAGTAAACACAAACATGCGAAAATGTAGAAGCAAAAAATATTTGTTTAGGAAGATGTCTAGAAATAAAGAAGTAAAATATTGAGCAAATAGGTGAGCTATTTCTTCAACTTTTTATTGATATTGAAGTCAGACTCCTATGTTTCTTCAATGTTAACCCCCCAAATCATGTCTCCGTAGTATTTTTTAAAAGGTGTGACTAAACTTTAATTAAAAAGGTACAAATAGATATGGCGCAACCCAATTATTCTTTTTACTTTTTTTAATCGAAATACCTAAATATAACCTAAATAATAATAAATTCCCTCTTGAGAGTGGTATATGTAGATCCTAGATTTTTAAATATGTGGAATTTGTCTATGAAAAGGTATAAAAAAGAAAAAAACGTTCTCTACCAAAACTTTTGTACTAATATTTAAATAAAATTATAAATGGACTTCTTACCAAATGACCCTAAACCAAATTAGGGATATTGAGTTGAGGAGAACCACAAATGTTAATTAACAATATATAGTAGTGCAAAAAAATTTCTAGATAAAATATTATAACGTTATAGAAAATAAAACTTTATTTAAAAATGATAGAAGGACTTCTTATTAAATGACCCTAATAAGCATCTAGAAAGAAAAAAAAGAATAGTTTACTTCTAATATGACTCATCAGGTGTGTTAAAATAAGAGAGAGAAGGAAATAAAAAAGTGTGTCATAGTGCTATCTCATTTTTTTTAAACATCCCAAAGGATTTCATTAAGTAAACAACAATTACAATAAACCAAGAATCACTGAATCCAAACAGTCTCAGATTAAGCTGGGGTGAGAGAAGAGAGAAAACATAAAATAAAAAGAAAGAAAACTAGAACAAAAGCCTAGATATAAACTTTTAACACGCCTGATCAGGTTGGGGATTTGGTCACAACACATCCCAGTAAAGAGATCAACAGACAGATGTCGAAGACACCAGAGGGTGAGCCGCCCATAACAAAATCTGTGCACAAGGCAAACAGACGGTGGAATAATGCAAGACAAACATGTCAAATGCACCAGCGCAAAAGAGCGAGGCTCAAACACCAAGGGACCTAAGAATAGATACACCTTAGTAAAAGTGGGAGAAACCCAAAAAAGACCAAAGTCTTTTTGGGTCCCAGCCGAAAGGAACATCCACTAGAATAATTGAACCAAAGTCCCCAAGACATGACAAACATATTAAAAAGAGATATATTGCTCACAAAGGAGACGAGAAAAAAGGCTCCAAACAGAGTCTTCAGATAACAACAAAAACCAAAAACATAGTCAAACAACATATCTTCAAAATCACAAGGCCGGTCTACCACCAGAAGGGTATTTCTTGTCGCAACTTTTCCGATATATTCCATGAGCGGATCTTTCACATTTGAGTAGCCCGAAACACTCGAGTCACCACTACGACTGACCAAACCGAGGAAGACCCAAGAGACGGGCTTGGATTTTTTTTATCGCAGTTTATACATCTTTTGGATTTAAGGGACTTATATGAGTCTCCCCCACTCTCACCGGAAGTGAGAGGGGGGAAAGATGGCCAGAGGAAACGGTTGAATATCTAGGGCCGACTGGGTTTGTATTTTTTTAGAGAGAGGTGAGAGTAAAAAAACACGGGCCAGTCTTTTTGGCTACATCGTTCTATCTCATTAACATTGGAAAATTTGGGTTTATTTCCATTTTCCTCTAACCCCCTTCCTCTCTCTTTTCACAAGTAATCACTACCAATCAAATTGCTTCACAACCGCCTCTAACCCATCACCTCCCAAATAACACCAAAAATTCTCAACTCGATCTTAATCACCAATGAAAGTAAACAATAATCCAATAACTGAAAATATTCAAAATAACTCAGTTTTCACAATAATGGCTATAATTCATTAGAAAACAACACCAGTCATAACAAATTTGTGTAAAACTTCACCCCTCCCTTTTTCTTGTTTGGTATATAGAATGGTTTCTTACCCATATTTTTGACTTTAGGAGTTTGGGAATGCCTTTAGTTTTTTGGCTCTTTAGATTGTATAACCTTTCTTTGTGATATTTTTCTATAAAAGGGATCTTAAGTATTTAGTCCTATTTATATTGATTTATTAGTCACCACTCTCATGTTTTTATTTTTTTAGTTGTTGGTCCTATATGGGACAAGTGTCGTTGTCTACAAAAAGAAGGATGGGTAGTTACAAGGAAGTTATTGGGGGGTTTTGGGTGGTTATGGAACTTCTTACAATTTTGTAAACACATGGGAGGGAAGCCTAAATACATCTCTGTAGATGGGATTAAAGCCAAAAACCCTATAAAATGTATTGAAAGACACCCAAAACCGGGACTGAAACCATTTTACACCACAAAAGATCTAAGTATTCCTGGAATCATCCTAATACAGAGGACTAAAAGAATTAAAAGATCAAAAGAACAAAACCCCCTGTGTCTATATTTATGAGATGAGAAAGAGTGAGAAGCCAATCTTTCATCAAATACACAAATGAAAAATATGAAATGAACTTTTCTTGATTCGATAATCAAACATTATGATTATAACTAAATAATTTTATACTGAAACGACCCATAAAAAATGCAAATGCTGAAGATAAATTTTGACGACAATAGTGATCCTAAAAAATCTTAGCTTAATTAAACAGATAGTACTATGTATGTTCTTTATAACAACAGTAATTTGTAACCATTCTTTTTTGTCCACAAAAAAATTGACATTTTGTATAACCGTATTAAAATAATCAAAATTTTCCACACTACTTGATCTAATATCTAAGGTAAATATTTAAGATAGAAAAGGTTTTAAATTTACGTGAAAATAAATATGTGATCTACAGATTGAATTAACATAAATCTCAGTAAAGTAACATTTTTCTAAATCAAATTCCTGGATTTATACAAACTCATTTAAGAAAAGTGTAACTTCAAGGTTTCATACTTCAGTTCAATAATCAAATAGTCTATAAATATAGCTAAAAATCGAGTTGAACAAACACCCAATTGATCCTAGATCTAAAATCTTTTAATTTATCTGAAACTACGACCCTTTTTTCTTACCCTAAAAATATCACAATTATCAAGATACTAATCTCAATAAGACTAATGTAAACCCATTTCATCATACTTTATATCATACATATAACTTCAAAATTATAATAACTCAGCTCAAAAATAAAAAAGAATGTCGCAAAGACGTAATCAAAAAATCAAGTTGAACACAACCCATTTGATCGACCTAAAGCTCTTCAATTTCTCCCATAATGCTCAAAAAAGCAAAATTTAAGAACAACACATTTGATATAATATGTGAAGTAAACATTTAAGACAGGGACAAAGCTAGGATTTATTCTTAAAGGAGGCCAAAATTTATTAATAGAAAATTTTCACCAACAATATAATATATATTCATCGACAAAACGTAAATGTCATATATATAAAAATGAGCTAAAAACATTTTAGTAGGAAAAAAATAAGACACCATGAAATATACGAGAAAAATACTAAAAAAGTAGTACTTCATAAATAACTAAGTAGTTTAGTTATTTACTTGGACAATGAATATCCAATTGTATTTTAATTTTCAACACTAGACCTAGCATTTGTTAAAGCTTTAAAAAGCCTGCAATAAAATTTTATTTAAGGTCAAATATTATTTATGCTTTATAATAAACAATAAATGTCAAACATTAAATTTACAATTATGTAAAAGAAATGTATTTAAAGGTTAAAAATAATATGTGCATATTAAAATAAAATTTCACAAGAATTGGCTAATTTACAATTAGGTGAACATTTGAAATTTAGATTTATATATATATATATATATATATATATATATATATATATATATATATATATATATATATATATATATATATATATATATATATATATATATATTAAAAACTAAAAGGATTTGGAAATGAGTGGTAAACACTAACTAAAGAAATAAACAAATGGTATTTTTAAAACCTGTTTGAACATTCTTAAACAAAAGGTTTGAACGTGGAAACTAAAAAAGGGGAAAGCATATGTGATTTACACTTTGGAGGCCTAGTCACATGGGTGGCAAGGTGGGAATCACTCCCAGGTTTGAACTTGAAATGCAATTTTCAGACATTGGCTTTTGAAGGTAGAAGATCTATGCATCCATCAATTAGGTAAAAAACAAAAAGAAATTTAAATTCACAACTCTATAGCGTTGTTGTATAAATTTGTAAAGATTGGAGGGGGCCATGTCCCCCCTCAGTCCTGTTGCATCTTCGTCCCTGATTTAAGATAATAAGGTTCCAAATTTACTGGAAAATAATCTAAATAAGTGATATAAGTATACGACTTACAAGACCAGTGTAACCAAAAATAATATTAAGATAACCTAATCTAAATCAATTCTAAAGAGAGATAGAGGGCTTATGGGCTTGCATATCTTGGGGTATTTTGGCTTCAATCTCTAAATCTATTATCAGATTCCAAAGAGAGAGTGTGTGCATGAGGTTATATGGCCGTGATTGCAAATCATTTATATAGAGTACGAGGGAGGTGAAGAGAATAAGTCAGTTGTATAAAGGCATTAACACCACCATTGATGGAGAGGGAAGATGAAGTGAAAGGACAATGGACATGAAGGGTTCAAGTGTTCAAGTGTTCATAAGGTGTATAAAGTGGTAGCTTTGTTATTCTTTTGTCTTTTAGGGGTATAAGGGTCCAAATAAGTACATTGTGTTTTACATGATCTTTAAGTTAGTGTATAATTTAAGGATCTTCATAGGTCGTAACGCTTATTAATGGGTGAATGAGAGTTAACACCAAACTCAACTTGTTGACAATCGTGTATTATCAGGTTGACATTGATAGGTATTGATATGACCCAAAACCAATAAGGGATTACCCATTAAGTAATAACTTTGTATCAGTTCATGTCATGTTATGGTATCTAGTCTAATTATTCTAAGTTTAATTATTTAAATGTAATGAGTAACTAAGGGTAGAAATTTAAAAAATGACATGAAACGACCTAAATTGACATGCCTTGCCGTGTTCGTTTCAGGTTCATGCACTACACCAAAAATGGAAATTTGGCACGGTTGGACAAGGAGATTCTGGCACGGTTTAAAATCGTGCCACATTCTGGCACAGTTTATTCCTCATTTCGCACGGTTTAAAACTGCGCCTAAATCTGGCATGGTTTAAAACCGTGCCAAAAGCAAGCACATTTCATTAAAATAACAAAAACAAAAATCTAAACCTAATCTCTCATTTTACAAAAAATAACTCTCTCTCTCCCGCCTCGACCCCAAAAGCTTGTCTCCCGCTATTGAACCCCGATCGCCAGTTGTGGCCTTGTCTCCCGCCATTGAACCCTGATTGCCATCACACACGTCGTGATAGGTCTCTCTCTCTCTCTCTCTCTCTCACACACACACACACACATGCACACACATATATACACACACACATGCACACACACACACATGCACTCAAACGCACAGTCGTTCTGGGTTAGGGGTTAAGGTTCACAATACACGCACAATATATAAGTTGCAATCCATTTTTTTTAATTTCATACATTTTATTCCGAAGATGTTTCATCGAGGAGCTCTCGGGCATATTGTTGGCTCATTTTGTTCCCATATCACATTCTCACGGGTTTTCTTTGAAATTTAATTTCCTGTTAAATGTATTGGTTTCTTCCCGAATCAATTTTTTAGTGTTTGTTTGGTTTACCAAACTGATAGGTGTGTTTGCTGTTTTTGAATAAAATGAGATCATATGACATTTTTTGCCAGTTCTTGTAATTTGCGATATGGGTTTCTCAAATTTGACAATCAAATGTTTCACAAAATGTCGAGAGGGACTTTGTTTTCTACCCTGAGTGACCGAGATGTACATAATGAGTTTTTGCAAATTCTAATTCGAGCAAGGCCTAAGCAGTTTTGATCCGAGAAATTCACATCATGTAATTTCTACTCTTGATATAAATCGCTCGATTTTATATGTGAAGGTACAGTCTTGTTAACATGGAGAAGTTTTACTTTTATTGCTTGTGTCAGTTATTTGTGCAAAAGAGTGGTTGCTTTCCATTGCGACTAATCGCTCATACTGTGAGTTACACAACATCACCGGATCTCCTATTAAACAAATCACAAGTTAACTTTTTTCCTTTTCATTATTCTTCAATCTGTGTTGATTTAGTGTAAAATATAAGTGATCAAAGTATTGGACGAGCTTTCAGATTCAATGAGAGTAGCAACAACATCATCATAGTTGAGGCATCCTTCGACATTTCTCAATGTTGTCGCACTTGGCAATACGGTAAGTTGTATATGTGAATCGAATTGTTAATTGAATAAATTTTATGATTATTTCATATTAGCTTATTGATTGGGTGATTAGATCTCTAGATTTAGTTTTTGTTTATTTATTGAATTTAATTTAAAATCTTTAGATTTAAATTGTACATTCTAATTGTGTAATTTCTTATGTAATGTATTTTGATGAAAAAGTAAGCTTAATCATTAGTAGGAAGATCGGTTCTCTTCAACTACTAGTAGTCACCATCATGTGTCGTTCAGTTTTTTTTGTGTATATCTAATTAGAAACAAGAAATTTTATAGCATTACGTACTGATGGAGGGTGCATTCTCAGACCATTTGATTTGAGTCGTATTTTGATTAAGTTTCATTTTATAATTAGATCCTGATTTGATTTCGATTAGGGGTTGATTTCATAATTACATCTTGGTTTGATTTTGATTAGGGAATTAGAGCTTGGTTTGGTTTTGATAAAGGTTTGATTTTGATTTTGAGCCTTCTCAAACCGTTTGATTGTTGTATGTTAAAGTATAATTCTCACGATAATAATTAATCCCTAGTTAGTCAGTAATTTAAAAGACTAGAAGTTGTTTTTTCATATATATGATCTTATATAACAACATAGAGAATTTCTTATCCTACTCTCTTTATGATGGAAGGGTTTGTGTACATATAGTTTACTATCTTTGAGGTTGAGCAAAAAAGCATAGGTGCAGTCAGAAATTTTTACTTGGGATGATTAGGAAAATTGTTGATGATTTTGTAATTTCATTATCTTAATACTACCAATAAACATCTTGGTCGCATTATTGAAATAATTATTAACTAAATTTGTTATCGTTTTCTACTCAGACCTCAGGAAACTCCTACTCTCGGATCGTTCCACTTCTTCAATGACTAGGTAAGGAGTTTTAGTGGTTTGAACCTTCTGTTCTAGGTTGGAATGATTGATGTAAATGATGGTATATTACTATGCAGCCATGTCCCAAGAATTCCTGGAAAGCATTTCGGAGGAAAGCCTTATTGTGTGGATCCTTGTATGCTTGGTACAATGGTAGAAGTAGCCGTTGACTACCAATTCTGGCACAAGAATCTAGGCATTAAGTGCCGTTTGCATAAACTAGCAATCAAGATAAGAATTTTAGTTACTAGAGCTTTGAAGTTATTGGCAAACATCTTATATACTTACCGTCGAAGTTATTGGAGAACTTCACTGTATGTACAATCCCGTTGAACCTACAGTTCTTGAACAAGAAATGATTGAAGTGCCAATGGCATGAGATCGGTTGAAGGTTCGTTCATTTCTCTCAAGTACTCGTAATTTGTTGTGATGTTTGAAAATTCTTAGACTTTGATTTAACTTACTTTTGCTGGTACTATTTTTAGGAGTTATATAAACATTGTCCATCTTGCTTGGAAAAAAAAAGATGAATGGAATTTCCGTTATATGTTAACATCATATTTACGGAGGTGGTAAATTTTTTTTGTTAGCTTCAAGCCGCTTAAGAATTCCCTTATTTGATTCAGTGAGCTCCTCCTCTTTTTTCTATTTTAGTGACCCTTCTTGAAACGCAAAGTAGTCCTTGTAGTTACGCTTGTAATAACTATCTAATCTCTGAGGAAAAAGAAAAGACCCAAGAAACAAAAAGTAGTACAGACAAAATAGTTTAGCTTCTTTAATCTAAAATTTATTGTTCACTCTTATTTTTTTTCCCTAAACTACAAAAGTAGATAAATTGATTGATAAAGAGAGAGATATTCTGAAGGATCTGATTCTTGAAGTCACTGTCTTAGGAAGCTATAAGTACCACACAATTTAACTTAACCTCGATTTAGATGATTGATAATACGATATTTAACTTAACCTCGATTTAGATGATTTATTTTATTAGAGCTGTTTTTGGTTATCTTATATGAGGCGAATGTTGGTCCTCTTTTGCATTATGTAGGCTATGTTTGGGACCCCTAAATTTGAATTGGAGTCTTATATATGAGTTCTAAATTGTAATTACTGTTTCTCCAAGTACAGTTCAAGAGCACGACGTCTTTACACTGGATGAGATTGTGTTTAGGAAAGTAGTTCGAGGTTAAAATATAAAATACTCACCCACTCTAACCATTGTCTAGCTACATCCCGACATCAGTAATTATATTATTTTTGTAATTGCATAATTGATTTTATGGTTAGTGTTTGTTTGCAATAAAATTACTATGTTCAATTGCAAGCAATTAATTATTTGTTTTTTATTGAGCAAGAGGGTAAGGTCAATAAGTTCAAGGCGCGATCTGAAGATGAACATTTATTCCCTGGTTGAGGATGATAAGACTATCTAGAAAGTTTGGGATAATGCCTAGGCGAATGCTCTTGAGAAATTAGATTATGTACAAAAGTTTCATTTTAATGCATGCTGGGATGGAGACTTATAGGCAACATAAGTTACTAAGGTTTCCTTCCTTAGTAACTTTGACACAAAATTAGTTGTATAAAATATGAAAATAAGATTAATTTTTAATTAAATAAAACTTTGCACGGGACCATTGTAAGAGGCACCAACACTTTTCACGGGACCATTGTAACACATAGGAACTAATCGCGTAGTCACGAAATTCCTGGTTTGAGAATGTGATGATAATTTGAAAATATTTAGTCTTTGGCTTAAAAAAATGCCGTCAGTGGGTGAAAACATAAAGCCACCCCCAAACGGCCCCGTAAGAGGCACAAACACCTCGTACGGGACCAGTGTAACTCGCAGGAACTGACCCCGTAGTCACGGGACTCTCGGTTTGAGAATATGACGATAATTTGAAAATATTTAGATTAGGCTTAAAAACACGTCGTTAGAGCATGAAACCCAAAACTAGTCTCCAAATGGCCTCGTAAGAGGCACAAACACCTGGAACAGAACAAATATAACACATACTAACTGACCGTGTAGTCACAGAACTTTCGGTTTGAAAATATGACGATAATTTGCAAATAATTAAACATAGGCTTAAAAACATGCCGTTAGAGGGCGAAAATCCAAAACAACTCCCAAACGGCCTCGTAAGAGGCACAAACACCTCGCATAAGACCAATGTAACTCGTAGGAACTGACCGCAGAGTCACAGGACTCCCCATTAGAGAATATGACCTTAGTTTGCAAATATCTAGACTTAGACTTAAAAACATGTCATTCAAAGGCGAAAACTCAAAACAACCCCCAAACACTCCCGTAAGAAGCCTGAACACCTCGAACGGGACCAATGTAACTCATAGGAGCTGACCCCGTAGTCACAGGACTCCCGATTTAAGAAAATTGTGATAATTTGCATATATTTAGATATAAACTTAAAACACACCGTTAGAGGGTGAAAACCTAAAATAGTTCCCAAATGACCTCATAAGAGGCATGGCTACCTCGCACGGGACCAATGTAACTCGTAGGAACTGATCGCGTAGTCATGGGATTTTCAGTTTGAGAATATGACAATAATTTGAAAATAATTAGTCTTTGGCTTAGAAAAATGCCGTAAGCGGGTGAAAACATAAAGTCACCCCCAAACGGTCCGTTAAGAGGTACAAACACCTCGCACGGGACAAGTGTAACTCGCAGGAACTGACCTCGTAGTCACGGGACTCTCGGTTTGAGAATATGATGATAATTGGAAAATATTTAGATTAGCCTTAAAAACACGTCGTTAGAGTGTGAAACCCCCAACTAGCCACTAAATGGCCCCGTAAGAGGCACGGACACCTGGCACGGAACAAATATAACACGTACTAACTGACCGCGTAGTCACAGAACTCTCGGTTTGAAAATATGATGATAAATTGCAAATACTTAAACATACGCTTAAAAACATGCCGTTAGAGGGCGAAAAACCAAACAACTCCCAAACGGCATCGTAAGAGGCACAAACACCTCGCATGAGACTAATGTAACTCGTAGGAACTGATCGCGTAGTCACAGGACTCCCAATTAGAGAATATGACCTTAGTTTGCAAATATCTAGACTTAGACTTAAAAACATGTTGTTTGAAGGTGAAAACTCAAAACCACCTCCAAATAGTCCCGTAAGAGGCACGAACACCTCGTACGGGACCAATGTAACTCATAGGAACTGACCCCGTAGTCACAGGACTCCCGATTTGAAAAAATTATAATAATTTGTATATATTTAGATATAAGTTTAAAACACACCGTTAGAGGGTGAAAACCCAAATAGTTCCCAAACGGCCCCGTAAGAGGCATGGATACCTCGCACGGGACCAATGTAACTCGTAGGAACTGACCGCGTAGTCATGGAATTCTCGGTTTGAGAATATGATGATAATTTGAAAATATTTAGTCTTTAGCTTAGAAAAATGCCATCAGCGGGTGAAAACATAAAGCCACTCCCAAACGGCCCTTTAAGAGGCACAAACACCTCGCACGGGGATCAATGTAACTTATAGGAACTGACCCCGTAGTCATGGGACTCTCGGTTTGAGAATATGATGATAATTTGAAAATATTTAGATTAGGCTTAAAAACACACCGTTAGAGCGTGAAACCCCCAACCAATCGCCAAATGACCCCGTAAGAGGCACGAACACCTGGCACGGAACAAATATAACACGTACTAACTGACTGCATAGTCACAGAACTCCCGGTTTGAGAATATGATGATAATTTGCAAATACTTAAACATACGCTTAAAAACATACCGTTAGAGGGCGAAAATCCAAAACAACTCCCAAACGGCGTCGTAAGAGGCACAAACACCTCACATGAGACTAATGTAACTCGTAGGAACTGACCGCGTAGCCACAGGACTCCCGATTGTTAAACATGACCTTACTTTGTAAATATTTAGACTTAGGCTTAAAAATATGTCGTTCAAAAGCGGAAACCCAAAACATCACCCAAACAGCCCCGTAAGAGGCATGAACACCTCGTACGGGACCAATGTAACTCATAAGAACTGACCCTGTAGTCACAGGACTCCCGATTTGAGAATATGATAATAATTTGCATATAGTTAAATATAATCTTAAAACACACCGTTAGAGGGAGAAAACCCAAAGTAGTTCCCAAACGGCCCCGTAAGAGGCATGGATACCTCGCACGGGACCAATGTAAGTCATAGGAACTAACCGTGTAGTCACGAGATTGCCAGTTTGAGAATATGATGATAATTTGAAAATATCTAGATTAGGCTTAAAAATATTCCGTTAGAGGGAGAAACCCCAAACGGTCCCATAAGAGGTACGAACACTTAGTACGGGACAAATGTAACCCGTAGTAACTGGACGCGTAGCCATAGGACTCTCGGTTTGTTAATATGGCGATAATTTGTAAATACTTAGAGATAGGTTTAAAAACATGTCGTTAGAGGGCAAAAATCCAAAACAACTCCCAAATGGCCTCATAAGAGGCACAAACACCTCGCATGAGACTAATGTAACTCGTAGGAATTGACTGCGTAGTCACGGGACTCCCGATTAGAGAATATGACCATACTTTTCAAATATCTATACTTAGGCTTAAAAACATGTCGTTCAAAGGCGAAAACCCAAAAGAACCCCCAAATAGCCCCGTAAGAGGCACGAACACCTCACAAGGAACCAACGTAACTCATAGGAACTCACCTTGTAGTCACAGGTCTCCCGATTTGAGAATATGATGATAATTTGCATATATTTAGATATAAGCTTAAAAACACGCCCCATTTGAGGAATGAATACCCCGCACGAGACCAATGTAACTTGTAGGAACTGACCCTGTAGTCACGAGATTTTCGGTTTGAGAATATGATGATAGTTTGAAAATATTTAGACTTTGGCTTAAAAATAAGTCGTTAAAGGTGAAAACCCAAACCAGCCCCCAAACGGCCCCGTAAAAGGCATGAACACCTCGTACGGGACCAGTGTAACTCGTACAAACTGACCTCATAGTCACGGGACTCCTGATTTGGGAATATGATAATAATTTGAAAATATCTAGATTAGGGTTAAAAATAAGCCGTTAAAGGATGAAAACCCAAACCAACTCCCAAACGATCCCGTAAGAGACGTGAACACCTTATACAGGACTAATATAATTCGTAGAAATTGACCGCATAGTCACGGGACTCCTGGTTTGAAAATATCTAGATTAGACTTAAAAATAAGTCGTTAAAGGGTGAAAACTTAAATCAGCCCCCAAACGGCCCCATAAGAGGCACTAACACATCGCACGGGGCTAATGTAACTCGTAGGAACTGACTGCATAGTCACATGTCTCTCGGTTTGAGAATATGCTGATAATTTGAAAGTATATAGATTAGGCTTAAAAATAAGCCATTGAAGGGTGAAAACCCAAACCAGCCTCCAAACGGTCCCGTAAGAGGCATGTACACATCGCACGGGACCAATGTAACTCGTACGCAACTAATCGCGTGGTCACGGGTCTCTCGATTTTATAATATGATGATAATTTGAGAATATCTAAGATTACACTTAAAAACAAGCCGTTAAAGGGTGAAAACTCAAACCATCCCCCAAACGGCCCTGTAAGAGGCACTAACAGCTCGTATGAGACTAATGTAACTCGTATGAACTGACCACGTAGTCACGAGACTTCCAGTTTGAGAATATAATAATAATTGTAACTTGTATATGCAATTTTTCAGCTTGAATATGATTTTTTTTAAAAATTACTTGGTTATTAATATCATATCTTTTTTGCGTTCTATTTTTTTACAGGATAACATTCAATCGCTAGCTTTTATCCACGTGGAACACGCGAAGAAGTCAATGGTTTACAACAATGGGATTTTTATTTAATTTCGTTAATATTTAGGATTCTATTTTTTGTTTATGGTCGTGTAGGCTTTAGTAGTTTTATTGTTAACTTTTATGTCCGTGCGGGCTTTTCTAATTTTATTGTTATATTGTATGGCATTGTGGGCTTTATATTGACAAATTTTATATTAGCAGGTCTTGGAATGTCCAGAAAATAGAGGAAATGCTACCCAATTTTTTTGATCTGGGAACTATTAACACTTGTAATATTTTGAAGTTTTTATGTACATTAGTTTATCAATAACGTGCGCGATTCGCAATTTGTGAATTTTCTTGATTATTTTTGCAAATAATAAACATTATTCCTACCAGATTTGGAATTTGTTGATTTTTCAGATTTGTTTTTAAATATTTTTTTTACTAATAGAAAAATTTGGCACGATTCTTATAAAATAATTTGGTACGCTATATAATCGTGCCAGAAAATGAAAAATCTGGCATGGTTTTAAACGTTGCCAAAAGTGTGTCAGATTCAATATCTAGCACGGTTTAAAAGCGAGCCAAAAGCATGCAAGATTGGGCAATCTGGCACAGTTTAAAAGCGAGCCAAACGCATGCTAGATTGGGCAATCTGGCACAATTTTAAACCGTGCCAGAAAATCTGTCACCCCTGATTCTAGCACGGTTTTAAACCGTACCAGATTGGGTGTGGCACGGTTTTAAATCGTGCCAGATTCCTATTTTTGGTGTAGTGATGTCGGGTATTTTTGACACGAAGTTGCATCGTAGTGTGTTCGTGTTAAATTTATGAGTCGTGTTATCATGTTAATCATGTTTCATTTGGGTATTATGTCTAATTATGTTGAATTAAGAATAAATTTTATGAAATCGTATTAGTCGTGTCATGTCGCAATCTATGCGGGTCGTGTTTGTGTCAACTAAAAAAAACATAAAGTCGTGTCATGTCCAAAAAAATCCTTGTCGTGTCGTGTCAACCCAAGACTCGACCCACAAATACAAAATGCCACCCCTAAAAGTAACCAACCAACGTTTTTTAGAATCAAGTTTAAAATGCGTTTTCTCGTTTTGAAGTTTCTCTCCCACTTTAGTTGGTTTCTCTTTGGGAGAGATGCTTATTTAAATCCACCACAATGGTGGAGCTCGTTGATAGGAAATTATACCCGATACTATTCAACATATACCTTTTGAAATTTGTTACGCATAGAGTGTGTAATACCCCATAATTTTATTGATTTTATTTAATGAGATTAATTAAATTAAATGGGATAATTATTTGGAAATTAATCCAAATTTAAATACTAGCGAGATGAGAGTTGGTATTTGATTATGATAAAAATTTTGAATATTACCTAGTGAATATGGTAATATGTGATTATTTAATTTATTAATATTATCGCGAGTTATAAATACGACAATTCGGAAATTAAGTTGGGACTCGCGTGTCAGTCGCGTCAGGAATCAATTTCAATGGATTTAAAAGTAAATGATATTTATATCACCCGTATGGAAATTTTGAGTGTGCCAACGTATTCGTAAGGGTCAAAATAGTCAAAAAATACTAGCCGGGGGATTAGTTTGGGTCTCGGGACATTTTTAGGCCTAATCGGCAATCCGGGAGAGTATTTTAGTCATTCTGATTTTTAAGGAATATTAACCCATGAAATTTAGACTTAGTTTATCAGCCAACTCTTAGGACTCCTAGGGTTTTCACAATAAAAAATCACCAACGACAGTTAGAGAATAGAGAAGGAAGTTCCCAAAGGTGAAAAACCACCCTTAGAGGCCAGACCACCACCACCACCACCAGTTAGATCGGAAAGAGGGGATACCTTTCGTACCATCTGCTTCAAAGGATCAGAATATCGAATTTTCCAGGCAAGTGATTTAATTCATTAAGATTCAGCAAATAATTTATCCATTATAGTTTAGGATTTGATAATTCATGTAAATATTGAAACTCGTGAAATTTGGAGATGAAATCTTAATTTTGGGTAGGATTTATATGTAGTTTCGATTCTGGAAATATCTCATTAACAAAATTATAACCCATTCATAGTTAATTACAAATTTATGAGAAGTTGTATGATGATTCTTGAAGAAAATAGAAAAAATAGGGTTTTCGTGATAGTAGGACGATTTGATCCAAGAAAAGTATAAATGATGATGATTTAAGAATTATGGAACGTTAAGAATCATGTATTTAGGTTGTAGGATTACCCAATATGTTTACTTTAGAATTTAACAACTTGTAATGAAGATTTGGGACAAACCTAGGGCTGAAAACGCAGAAAACCGAGACCTGCAACTGTTCTATCGATCGATCGACATTCAAAGTCGATCGATCGACCTCCCCAGAAACTGTGATATTTTTCCCTTTTTGGATTTAAGCTATTCTTCCCATTGAATGTTGTAGGTGGGGACTATGTGAATACATTAGGACTTTAGAGAGACCAGTAGGAATGTAAGTGAAGCCCGAACCATATTAGAATTTGTTTGGAACGTAGTGTTGAACTTACGAGTGTCCGATGAGTAATTTACTATTATAAATTGCGAGAGCATGACTTAAATTCGTATGAGTGATGAGTTAGGATTAGAGACGGAAATATGGACCTCAAAGTACTGAATTGACATTTGGGATACGTGGGAGACTTAGTAACCTTTTTGGGATAGGTTTAAATACTCGAAACTATATGACGTGAGATTTATCGGCAAAATATATTATGTATGAGTTAAGATCATAATAGCGTACGAATAAGACTGATGGTATAGGGCTGAAAATATACCTTTAATAATGTGATAATTACCTAAGTTGTGTGAATGCTTAGTATATGGACTATTGTGTGTATGACATACCTACCATACTTTCTATCACGCGAGGTTGGATTTCGAAAAAGGATCGTCTGATCTTTATGTGCCTACGGGGGGATTTAGATTGGTACCTTAAGGACATAGGGCTATGAATGACTTATTTATGAGTTGATAAGTCAGATGACCATGGGAGAATAGGTATGTGTATGACCCATGGGTATGTGAACTATGTTCGCCTCCAATATGTGTGATTTTGTTTATTGAAACTGTTCCTGATTGATTCGGAATGGGTAGTCCTTATGTACGTAATGTACCGGGATTCGATAGCAGAGTATGCGTGCACTACATCTTAGCCTAGGGGTGACGTATATGTATATATATGCTGAGAATGATATACTTGTACTTGTAACTGACTCACTGTTAAATTGTGAATGCGAATAATTGAGTTATTTGAATGGGATTAAAAATGTGAGAATCCATATTGTAATTGATGTAATAATCTGATTAATGTAAAGGTTAGTTAAACGCAGAATATGATAGAATGATATGAACAGACCCCTATATTATAATGTGAAGACAGGAAGTGGTACAAACTAGTTAGTTAGCGGCATAACTAGGATGGGTTAAGGGTATACATTAGGCATGCACATTAGTTGAGGGGTGAGGAACTCATGCGAGAGCACGTAACTAACATGTATATAATATTTACTATTTAATGCAATTAAACTCTTGCTATATTTTTAAATTGTTTTCACCTCGGGATCTGACTCGTTTGCTTCCAAATCTATTTTTCTTGTAAAACTTTTTAGGTGTCTAACCATAGGGACGCCAAGCTTAGGATTTCCATTCCATGGACGTGTTGTAGCTACTGTGGAAGTTACAGGATCTCATTACTAGACGCCTTCACATCTATCCTTATTTTTTTAGGAGTCATTTATTCCAGTTAGGGCATGTCGCCCATTCTATTCAGTGACAACAGTTTTAGACTTTCACCTTATTTCAGTCTTGGGATTTTATATATTCAGACTATTGGTTTATTTACATTGCTATTATTATTGGAGTGTTTACTCCAGACATAAGTTATTTCATTCTGTTGATTACCTTATGGGATTGTTCATGTGATGGTTAGATGATGATCTATATTATTTTGTTAATGGTTAAATTAAATATTAAAAATTTGACACTTCACTATTTTAAATATTAGGTGTTTAGTAATTAATTAAATGTTTTCGACAGTGATGCTATGAACTGAACCAACTTGACGTTTTACATTAATTTAAATAAAGGAGTAGCTACCCTGTATTTAATTAGTCGGGGTGTCACAGGTGGTATCAGAGCATCAGGTTCTAGAGTCCTTAGGATCTGTATGGCTTGTTATGTTTCTGCATAGCATGCTTTGATATAGAACCCTATATTTTAGGATTTTTGTACTCTTTTGTGTATCTTACGTTCTTCAACTATTTTAAGATATTTACTGTGGACTTATAAAACTTCTCCTTGACGTGCACAATGAGAGCCCGAGCCTTAGCCTACACCAGTTCAGGTATCTATGAACGTTATTGAAGTTGTCACCATTGTATCCCAGGTGGTAAATGCCGCATTAGAAGTTGTGCAGTAGGAACCACCTCAGGCATCAGTGGTAGCCCTATTCCAGGCTCTTGCATTCTCGTCTACTTGGGAACGTGTCCGTGATGCCTTTCAGAAGATGCACCCTTTGAAGTTTTCACGGAGCTCTGACGTTGTTGTTTCGAGCCAGTGGAATAAAGACATCCAAAGTCACTTGAGGATATATGAGTGTACATATGTGCAGAGGTAGATACTGGCTACATTTAAGCTGGTAGGAGCAGCATTGCAGTGGTGGGAGTCCATTACCACCGTTGAGGAGAGAGATGTTCTTTCTATTCAGGAGTTCTGGGTGCGGTTCGATCGTAAATATTTCCTTTCAGCAGTTCACACAGAGATGAGGAAAAAATTGATGAACCTTAAGCAGGAAGGGAGGACAGTGGAAGAGTACGAGGCCGAGTTCACCAATCTTCTGAACATAGTTCCCGATGAGATCCCAACTGAAGAGAAAAAGATCCAGAAGTTTATGGATGGGTTGACGTGGAGGATTCGTCAGCACCTACTAGGGAATCTCCCGTTGGCAACCTATTCATATGAGGTTAACGCAATGCTAATTCACTTCCAGGACCACCGCTTTCATTTATCAGAGGGTAAGCGAGCAGGAGAGTCCATCCAGCAGGGTAAGACAGGGGATAATGGTGCCAGCGGGGCACAGTCAGCTCAGGATCAGCACAGGCAGGGTGATTAGAGTTCCCAGTAAGGGGATTCTAAGAGATTCAGATAAGGAGGTTTAAGACATGGCGAGGGAGGTTTTAGGTATGGCCAGTAGGGCCAGCACGGCCATTTGAGCTAGCAAAAGTTTCAACAGGGCCACCATGGCCAGGGTAGGGGTGGTAACGGCCATCAGGGTCGTGGGTAGAAGGGTCAGAGAGGGGTAAACTTCGCAGAGAAATGTTTTATATATGGCAAGATTGGACACAAATTCCAGGAGTGTCTTGAGAGGGGCAGGACCCCGCAGCAGCAGCAACAGGGTGCTCAACATGATCCCTAGAGACCGATGTTTCCTGTCGCCCTCCTAGCACCACCAGAGATGCCAATGCTTCCACCTATTCCAGCGGTCCCAGTTTAGCAGGGGAAGCTCCAGTATGGTCGGGTTTATAACCTTCAGCAGGTCGCAGTCCCGTAGGATCCACCCGCGATTGAGGGTATGTTTTCTATTCAGGGGACTATGGGGCATATTTTATTTGACACGGGAGCCACACACTATTTTATTGCCACGAGATTTGCACGCTCTATGGGATTATTAGATACCACAGAGAGCACTGTCACTTGTATAGATTCACCCTTGAGTAGAGGTTATGTGATTTCCTTTATATGTAGAGGCGTGGGTGTAGAGATTGGGAGATCTACTTTACCTGTCGACATGCTAGTATTAGATATGTCCGAGTATGATGTGATTATCGGTATGGATTGGCTGGTTACGTATAGAGCCATAATAAATTATTTTAGTAGGAGTATTATTTTTACCATACCCGGTCAGTAGATGTTCCTAGTGGCGATGCCTCGTCCTGAGGGAGGATCGTCCACTCACTTGTACTACACAGAGGAGGAGACCTCTAAGGAGGTGGTGATACCACTCGATACGATTCCAGTTGTTAGGGAGTTCTCTGATGTATTCTAGGATATTTCGGGATTACCTCCTAGTAGAGAGATAGACTTTGTTATAGATTTGGCGCCATGCACTTGGACGATAGCACTCGCACCTTACCGTATGGCTCTAGTGGAGATGAGGGAGCTACGGCATCAGATAGAGCAGCTGTTGGGTGATTATTCGTAGGAGTACTTCATTGTGGGGTGATCCTATGATGTTTGTTAATAAGAGGGATGGATCTTTGAGGTTGTGTGTCGATTACCGGGAGTTGAATAAAGTCACGATACAGAATAAGTATTCGTTGCCCTGAATCGATGACTTATTCAACTAGTTGAGAGGAGCTGCCTTCTTCTCAAAAATTGACTTAAGATCGGGATACCAACAGTTATGTATAAGAGGGCAGGATGTCTTAAAGACTTTCTTCTTAACGAGATATGGTTCCTACGAGTTCAGAGTTATGCCATCTGGCCTAACCAATGCCCCAGCCGTGTTTATGGACTTGATGAATAGGGTGTTCAGAGAATTCCTGAACCAATTCGTTGTTGTTTTCATTGATGACATTCTGGTCTACTCACAGGCCTAGGAGGAGCATGCCGAGCACTTGAGGCAGGTTTTACAGACACTGCGTCAGCACGAGTTGTATGTAAAATATGAGAAGTGCGGATTTTGGCTGAAGAAAGTTCAGTTTTTGGGGCACATCATTTCTGACAGGGGGATATCTGTTGATCCAGGGAAGGTATCAGAAGTGAGGGAGTGGGGACAGCCCACGACACCGATGGAGATACGTAGTTTCTTAGGCCTAGCAGGATACTACAAGAGATCTATTCGGGGATTCTCGAAAATAGCGGGTCCATTGACACATCTAACTCGCAAAGGGGTACCATTTATCTGGAGTGATGCCTGTCAGTTGTCTTTTGATGAGTTAAAGGACAAGATGACCTCATCACCAGTAATAGCATTGCCCAGGTGGGGAGTGGAGTATCTAATCTACACTTATGCATCTTTACTAGGACTTAGGGGTGTACTACATCAGGAGAGTTAGGCGATAGCCTATGCTTCCCGTAAGCTTAAGCTCACGAGAAGAATTACCCCACCCAAGACTTGGAGTTAGCAACAGTCGTATTTGCACTTCAAATCTAGAGACATAATCTCTTGGGGGAGAAATTCCATTTATTCACAGACCATAAGTCATTACAGTACCTCTTCACGCAGAAGGAGCTAAATATGCATCAACGTCGGTGGCTCAACTTTGTGAAGGATTATCAGTTCGATATACAATACCACCTAGGGAAGGATAACATGGTAGCAAATGCGTTGAGTCGTAGGCCATTAGGAGAGGTGGCCAAGGTGTGGAAAGCGAATTGGAAGGAGTTGGGACACCACCTAATGCTCTCATACCACCTGTTACACCCCGCCCAAATAAATATTGGGTGCTCAGTCCTATATAAAATTTAAAACGGGAATCTCAGGAGTTCATTCTTAGCATCACTACCGAAAACTTTTTTTATACTAACCACCTAGTATTCAAAAAGACTAATGTCAAATTTTATCTTTTTATTAAACAATTAAATATGCATGCTAAATAACAAATTAACCATACATCCAAACCATGAGTCTAAAACTGTACTAAATGAATAAATGACCTGTCAAATAAACAATCGGCTCAACATCCTAATCTAATAATCCAATAAATGAATACATAAACCAAATACTGAGTCTAAAATTAAAAGGGGAAACATGCCCTGAATGAATCTACCACTGAGATAAGAATCCTACTCTAGGAATAAAGAAATGATACGTCTAAATCAAGTCCTGCAACCATCCACAATGTTGCAGCTGTGTAACCCTGGAATAGATAAGTCAACTATGGCATCCCTATGGCTGGACACCTGTTAATATACATATACATAGACACGAGAGAATAAGTACAAGAAACGGGTCAGAGCCTGATATATAAAAATGTTTAGCAAGCATTTTATTTCAATAAATGAAATGCATAGTATATAATGTTCATAATTTCTTTTACGGTCGCACTCTCTTGAGGACAATCTCACCTCTCTTATATAGTGCACACCTATGGTATTCATTTATTCCGCCTAGTCATTTCTTTATCCAACTAGTCCATAACATCTATATAACTAGCTCGCTAATCCTCCCGTCGCAAGTTAAGCTTACTTTTATGATTAGAATCACGTATGTAAATTCTCAGCTTTACGAATATTTTTATTACCTCAATATTGTCAATTCTAAGTTACATACTATATATATATATATAAAGTCTCCTGTAAGGACTCCTTATGGTGCAAGCCCCGGTACATACTATTTTTTTTAAATAGTAAAAAAATGAATTTTTTGATGAAACTTTATGGATATGATTTCCATAATGAGAAGATCATCTCCAATTTTTTTTGTCAAAAAAGTCAATAAAAAACCATTGAGATGAGGTGATATGTAAAAAAATGGTATAAATATTCATTTTCAACCGTTGAAATGTTGGGTTGGCGCCAGTCGCTTTATTGATTGATTTTTTTATGAAACTTCATGGATATGATCTTCTCACTATCAAGATCATATCCATGAAGTTTCATCATAAAGTTCAATTAAAAAGTGGGTGCGATGATCGCCAACATTTCAACGGTTGAAAATGCATATTTATACTATTTTTTTACATATCACTTCATCTCGACGGTATTTTTATTGAATTTTTTATGGAAAAAATTGGAGATGATCTTTCCACATGGAGATCATATCCATGAAGTTTCATCAAAAAATTCATTTTTTTACTATTTTAAAAAAATGGTATGTACCGGAGTCTGCACCATAAGGAGTCCTTACAGGACATGGCCTATATATATATATATATATATATATACTAAATATGACATTAGTTCAACCCAGTGTTATTACTACCTACGTTCACTCTAGAATACCCGTATCACCCATACGATACGATATCAAAATATTTTGTACCGAAAAGTCAAATACATTCATCATTTGTATAGTTAATCATTTTCTCACTAAGACTATTTTACTTATCGTGACATTCACCTCTACTAATTACACATAGTAGAATTGTTTACCAGTGTATATATTTAATCACTCGACATATATATATATATATTCTAATCATGCACCCCTAGGTTAAGACCTCTTGGCGCAATGTATACTCTGTTATCATGTCCCGGTGCATTACTCACTGCATGGGGTACTACTATTCATTTCAGATTTATTATTATTCCTGTCTACTTAATTCACACAGTAGATATCATCAAAAGTACATGTATATATATAAGCACACTATCTTATATAAATATACTATACTGCACCCCGAGACAAAGCTGCGGTGCCTGCATACTCTGCTATCTTGTCCCGTTGCATCACTCATTGCATAAAGGACTATAGGTTCAAATTCTCGCGAACCATAAAAAAAATCACACATATTAGAGGCGAACATAGTTCCAAGACGATGGACTACGCATATACCTACGCACCCATACGACCGTCATCACTATCATTCTCACAGATAGTCCGCACCTAGGTTTTATGCTCTAGTGGTACAATTCAATATCACACCCGAAGGATCCTCGAGGCATGATTGCCCACAAAGCGCAACCTCCACTCGATAACAACCAGCGTAGGTATGTCATACACATAATAAAACAATCAAATAGGTATTCACACACTCTATTAAAACATTAGGGAATTACACAACCTTTAATTGTTTTAGGTATTCACATAACCTATCACCATTTTTCTATGGGATTATGTATTACCATATTTATATATAATCCACGCACATATATATATATATATAGAGAGAGAGAGAGAGGGAGAGAGAGAGAGTTCGCTCGTACTATATACGTTCCAATACCAAAATAGATACACCCCGCTATTTATTATAATTCATAGGATGGTATATTTCACCTCACATATACCCTATTAAGTTCATATTAATCTCACAAAGGTCCCCAAAAATTTTGGTTCCCATTTTGAGAAAGTTTCGTCTCTAAATAAAACTCCAAGGGCATTTTAGACATTTCACACCTTATGCCTAAATAAAAATTTCTATATGGCCGTGTACTACGCGCCGTTAGCTATGTGTGGCCTCAAATGGCACGCAAATTTGAATTTGTATGACAAAGCCATGCTCATTCAAAGTTATGTTAAAAATCAAATAACTCGTTCCATCTTCAACGGTATTGTAGACCTTTCAATTTTTGTGTCGAATTGAAAACATTCCCAGGACAGCGTAATACTCTTCTCTATCTACGCGTGTCCACGAATGGCACACTAATCCGAGTCCGTATGCAAAAGTTAGGGCATTATAAAGATTCACCTCAAAGAAGATTTAAAAAAAAAACTTTCTTAAAAATTTGCCCCACATTCTGCCTAGATTAATAAATTGTTGTTTTGAGGCATTTTGGAGTAGTTTTAGAGGATGCGTGTGAGAGAACAAAATGTAGAAAACGTGATTTTATAGAGGGCATTGCGAACAGAATCGTCATTAAAGCTCCAAAACCTGCGATTATGCCCAGATCTTTTACCCTCCAAAACCTCCCAAGATTCACCCTAAATCCACCAAAAATTCCTCATTAATAATTTCTTCCAACAATATCACTAATGGAGATTCAAAAAGCAAGATCTAATCATGTTATTCACTTCTCAAATTAAGTTATAATCTCACTATTAACCCAATTTCTCACAAAATTAAAAATCCCACATTAATGGTTACTCTTCATCTTCTTCACCATAAACCCAAAAATTTCGATTCAAATTCCTACTTCCAAATTTCCAGAATTAATTGACATAATTACAACTATTTACATCATTACCTACAAATAAAATTAAAACAAGAAAACACTTGCCTTGGTGGATTAAATTCGACGATCCCATGTCGAAATTCTTGCCCGGATTGCCCTTGTCATCCTTCTTTCCTTCTTCTTCTTTCGCCTTTCTCTCCTCTCTCAACCCTTTGTGTTTTGGAATGACTCATGGCTGCCCAACACACTTAAACCTAGATTAAAATTCCTCAATCCCGTAATTAAGCCTATTAGCTAATTAAAAATGACTTAAATACCCTCGTATGGGCTCAGTCATGTCTAAAAATGTCCCGACACCCGTTTATTACCATTGGGTACTCTTTTTCGACTATCTCGACCCTTTTGGAGTCAACCGTGCACTCAGAATTGTCATCTGAAACACTTTATAAAATTTTCCCATTTCAACCTCAAAATGCGATACATGTGAAAAAATTGAAATAGTCCGAATTAATTTAAATTTCTAAATACCCAAATATAAATGAAAGTTTTAAATCTCCAATTTCAATCATTTATACAATTTAAATAAATTAAATCACCAAATTAAATAACTTCAAATCACTAATTTAATTACTTTATATATCCTAAAAAATACGAGGTATTACATACTCCCTTCCTTACAGAGGAATTTCGTCCTCAAAATTCCGGTAAGACTAATACTTAAAGCCTTGGATGTATTCTCTTACACATCCCTCATTTCCCACACAATCTACATTGTTATGATGTTCTCGTTATACTTCTCCTAACGATACCCCTTAGCCTAACGGTCACTATACTACCGTTTAATCATGTGGCCAATTTTCTTTAGTCATCTCATAATAAAAGGGGTATTACATACTTCTCGTAATGATGTTCTCTCATGATAGGTAGCTTGCCTGACCTCTGTGTCTTCTTTTCTTTCTTCTATTAAGTCCAAGTCCAGTCTACGCCATGCAATATTCTCCTCTAGGTCATATTCCTAGATTTTGAGGCTTGGTAGGCCAATATTTATTGGTGTCACAGTCTTTGAGCCTTAGGAAAATATAAAAGGGGTCTCCCCCGTCGACGTTCTTTCTGTCATCCCAGCGACCTTTGGCGTCTTCCAGTTTCTTCCTGATCCCATCAAGGATAGTTCTATTTGTTACTTGTGTCTAACCATTTTCTTAGTGTCGGCTTGGAATTAAGAAGAACTGTTTGATGCCTACTGATAGCGTGCGAGAGGTGTGCGCGTGCGGGTGCACAGTCGTTATTTTATATCTTGTCGTGACTATACAAACAAACTTAAATTACGACTACACCTGCGGGGCAAGCACAGCGGTAAGTCGGGTATCGAAAATCCACAGGGACGAGATGCTAGAATTTATGAGATTTAGTATTCCGAAATAAAAGTGTAAAAGGTGAATTACAAACTAAAAAGGAAAATGATGCATAAAAGGGAAATGGTTAATCTAGGCAAGGGTATTGAAATTAGATTAACAAAGCAAGTAAAAACTATATGATGCGTCGAATATCCCTCACTCGAGTTAATTTGTATAAAATGGATACATGGGTCGACGAGTTATTTAGGACGCGTCTCATTTTGACAGTTAATTGAACCAAAGGTTGTCACGCCCCTAAGTCCGCGTAAAAGCCTAATATGATTTTGGCGTCAACAAATATCCCAAAAATTGTCCATGAAAGGTCGTAAGCATGGGACATACATGATATGCCCCGTAAAATCTCCTAGGCACAATAACTAGGACAGCGCACCTGAAATAGACTCGTAAACACCATCACCAAAGCCAAGCAACGCGTCAACTCAAGTGAGTTCAATTCAAACACAACCTAATTTAAATTAGCTAGAAAGCATCGTAAAAACGCGGTAAATAAACGCGATAAATCTACCTAGAAAGTAAGTAAATCAAAGCATGTAAACTAATTAACAAAGCATGTAAATATAATTATCAAAGAAAGAAATAAGGAAATACAAACTATACTAATCGAGAGGAAGATGAATAGTGCAACATTCAACCCAATTGGGTGTCAAACCGAGAACAATTGAAGAAGAACCCTCCAAATCCCTCAAACCCTAAGTTATTCTAAGCTAAAACTATCCTAAAACGTGTATATCTGTTTATTACAACAAAATTGGTATATATACTAAGTTGGAATTAAATTAGAAAAGAAAAGAGAAAATAAAAGAAAGCCAAAATATCTGCAAAAATAGGGAATCGATCGATCGACCCCTTTGGTCGATCGATCGATCATTAAAATCGTGGAAAAATACTGAAGGATCGATCAATCGATCCTTTTGATCGATCGATCGATCAAGCAGGGGTGAGCCAAGGCAGCCTACTGCATTCCTTTTTCTTCCTCTTCTCCTCCTCTTTTGGTTTCCTTATTTTTTCCTCCTCTAAAATTGCCGTTACTTCTTCATACGGACTCGGAATCGCGTACCGTTTATGGCCACGTGAAGCTTACGAGGAGGGCTACAACTTCCGTGTAGATGTTAGGACAGGTACCCAAGCTGTGAAAAGACTAAAATGCCCTTAAACGTGCAATCGCGTACGAAAATCGAGCGGAATGCGTCTGAACTTCACACTTAGCATCCAATTACCTATAAAAGCTCAATTAACCCCTGCAAAACATTTTAACGTAGAAATATGAGGTTGTCTGTTTAATGAGCATAAATATAGGGAATAAGATACCCGAGGGGGCTAAAATGAGTACGTTCGGAGGATGAAATACGCAATATTTGCGTATCATCACATCCCCTAACTTACACATTGCTAGTACCTAGCAATGAAATAGGATGAAACAAGAACTACAAGAAAATCAAAAGCAGGAGATAGTACAAAAGTATGGTATAAAAGCAAAAGGCCACTTTTGCGGGTGATTCGATTACATTTAGCGTATGCAATAAGACGTTAAACCCCTAGGTCAGCCTAGTGGACGAGTGTCGTCTCGTGAGGGTTTTTAGGGATGGTACCCACAAACATCACATGGTTTCCTCAAAATATGCCCAAACCAACATGCGACAAGCCCAATAATAATGAAAACGATTTCATACACATTATTAGCAAAGTGAATGAATTCAAACAAAAGTCCAAATCATTAACATTATAGGATACACCTCATAGAATTGAAACCTTAAAATGTGGGAGGGGAGTGAGCACATGCAAAGTGTGATTTGGCGAAAAACTTATATAAATCGGATTCTAAACAAAGCAAGCATATATTCAATCCTCACGGGCATTATGCTCATCAAGTGAATTCGCTCAAAATAGGGAGGTAACACACCGGACATGCGGTCATAAAGAGTAAATGTAAATTGAAACTAGGCCGCACACATGTCACAAATGAAGAACGCTATATATAAACTGAAAAACTGTAATCTCAATAAAAGATACCACACACTATAAGAGGCGAAATGCATTTTACAAGATTATCAAAACTATTATGACTTTTAAATTACATCAACCTAAGATCACATAGGACTTTAATAGGGTTGTAATGTAGGTTAGGCTAGGGTATGAAATGAAAGGATGTATGTACGGATTCAAAGTGTTCGGAATGAAAACTCGGGATAATGGGAAAATGCGGGAAATATCAAAAGTTGGAAAACATGTTCCAAAACGGCATTAGATATATCACCGGGGAGACTAATCAAAGATTATTCGAACTATATACAAAATATACAACTTTCTCTTTTTTTGCTTTTCTTCTTTTTCATGTTTTCTTTTGCTTTTTGCTTTCTCTTTTTCTTCACTTTTTTCACTACTTTCTTTTCTTTACTTATCAAACTCTCATATGCCAAAATTGCAATCGACATCACAACAACATCATTCAATCCCAAGTAACATTCCAAACAAAGGTATGGAAAGTGTATATATGGGCTAAAACTCTAATATAGAGTTGGTTATGGGAATGGGGTTATGAAACGAAAGGGTAATATTTAGGCTCAAAGGGGTAACGAGGGTAAACATATAAGGGAAAAGTCAAGGTCAATATGGGTGATATAACAAAGAGGGCCTACGATCATTTCACAAAGTTTACGTAATTCTCGAATCAAAACAATATATGAAAATCATGCTCAAGTAACACATTTCAAGTATGAACTCAATTAATGAACGATCAAATGAAAGAATAGAGAGATTACCGACGAATTCAACGTTTTCAATGAGAAAATAATAGTGTATAACACTCACAAACGACGAAAGGTACAAAGCTTACTTAGTGTAAGTATATACAATGCAATAAAAGATTATCGAGTTATAAAAATCTTAAACCAAATCAATATAACAATAAAAGTGCATGTGCTCATGGGATTAAAGTTTAATTCATGAAGTTATTCATAATATCAATAAGTGAGACTAAAGTCTAATAACTTCTAAAATCGAGAACATGCATCACTGGGTTGTCAATTGGATCGGGCAATTATTGAAATTTATCATCGAAAACAAAGGCAAAATGCCCAAAAAAAAGAAAAAAAAAAGAAAATATTTTTGAAATTTTTAAATTTTTCTAAGAAAAGCATACTAAGTAACTAACATGTGAGCAAAAACATGGACTAAAAAATGAAATGGATAGAATATCCCACACCCCCAACTTAAAACTTGACATTGTCCTCAATGTTAATAAAGAACCAAGTCAAAGAGAGGAAAAGAGCGATATTATCCAAAATTGGAGCGATCCCCATAAGAACAAGTCCAAAGAATCTACAAAACAAGTTAGTACCAAGCATAGCAAAAACAAATAACAAAAAGTCAACTAATTATACTAGACTAAATTAAAAAGGAAAGAAAAGAATAAAAAGAAAGAAAGAATAAAAAGCTAACTATATACAACCTACTATTTAGGCTTCACACTAACTGTACACTATAAGTCTAAATAGCTAAGGGTCCATCGCAAAAACGATTTGACTTTGGAGGATAACCGGTGTACCCTCACATACAAGCATGCCTTTCGAAAAATATGGATTTCGTTTGAACAACGGAAGGCATGTGTAAGGCGGAAGAATTGAACCATCGCCAATTAAAGGTTTTGGGGGGACGATGGGGGGTTTGGACTGAACGGGTGACAAAAACATGTGGGGACTGAGAAAAGCCGAATATCCTCCCATTGATTTTGAAATTGGAATGGAAGGCGGCGCACACGAAGGCACGAATGCGATCGTGGAAGGTGACTCGAGCCAGTACTTCTCATCGGCGAAAAGGTTTAAAACATTAAAGTTAGAAACCGAATCATCGGGTACTTGTGATGGTGTGATAATAGAGAATGAAAATGGGAATGAAAGAAATTCAAACTCATGAGATGAATCATAATCGCATGAAGATTGAGTTTCGAAGGAAATAATATCATTTTCAATGAAATGTTCTTCTTTGGGAACCAAAGAAGAAATCATTTCATTGCAAATAGATATTACGTCATTTTCATCCTCACCTTCAATATCTATTACGAGATGGGCAAAGTCTAGAATGGTTGGTTCCAAAGTAGGCACAAAGTCCTCATTTGGTTCAAAACATTCCTCGACTTCGAAAGTCTCGAAAGCAAAATCGTCGTCGGACTCAAATAATAAATCCAATTCATGTTCCCAACAACGATTTTCTTCCCGATAACGATTTTCAATTTTCTCATTTCTATACATACGCAAACCCTCACCGAATGTCATAGGTCGAGGTGCGGATCCATGAAAATGGAAACTTTGAAAGTTACTATCGGACTAAAATAAAAACTCATTATTATAAGAATTTTGAAAACTATTCGAATTCGTTTCAAAATTCCTATTATAAGGAGGTAAAGGCCTAAAATCATTATCATCATCAAAATTCCAATAACCCAGGTTTTGACTTTCGCTATACTCACCCAAAGTAATATTTGAATTTGTAAATTTTTGGGATTCTAAGTATTCACCGAAAGTTATAGGATTACGATCATTTTGAGAATTATAACAGTGATTACCGAAAGAATTGGAATAAGATATGCTTACCCCAAAAATGGCTCAAGTGGCGAATTCCACAAAATAGGTGCACACGGGAAAAATTCGAGCGTTTCTAAGTGCTCAAATGTGGAAGTCCTGCAAAATATTAGCAAATAATACAAATAGAAAGAAAATACTATGAAATACTAAATCAAATAAAGTCTAAAACAAACAAGTCCCCGAAAACGGCGCCATTTTGATAGCGCGCGACAGGTGTGCGCATGCGGGTGCACGGTTATTATTTTCTGTCTCACCGCGACTATACAAACAAACCTAAATTATGACTACACTTGCGGGGCAAGCACAACAGTAAGTCGGGTATCGAAAATCCACAGGGACGAGATGCTAGAATTTATGAGATTTAGTATTCCGAAATAAAAGTGTAAAAGGTGAGTTACAAACTAAAAAGGAAAGGGATGCATAAAAGGGAAATAATTAATCTAGGCAAGGGTATTGAAACTAGATTAACAAAGCGAGTAAAAACTATAGGTTACGTCGAATATTTCTCACCCGAGTTAATTTGTATGAAATGGATACATGGGTCAACGAGTTATTTAGAATGCGTCTCGCTTCGACAGTTAATTGAACCAAGGGTTGTCAAGCCCCTAACTCCGCATAAAAGCCTAATATGATTTTGGCGTCAACAAATATCCTAGAAATTGCGCACGAAAGGTCATAAGCACGGGACATACATGATATGCCCCGTCAAATATCCTAGGCACAATAATTAGGACAATGCACCCGAAATAGACTCGTAAATACCATCACTAAAGCCAAGCAACGCGTCAACTCGAGTGAGTTCAATTCAAACACAACCTAATTTAAATTAGCTAGAAAGCATCATAAAAACGCAATAAATAAACGCGATAAATCTACCTACAAAGAAAGTAAATCAAAGCATGTAAACTAATTAACAAAGCATGTAAATCTAATTATCAAAGCAAGAAATAAGGAAATACAAACTATATTAATGGAGAGGAAGATAAATAGTGCAACATTCAACCCAATTGGGTGTCAAACCAAGAACAATTGAAGAAGAACCCTCTAAATCCCTCAAACCTTAAGTTATTATAAGCTAAAACTATCCTAAAACGTGTATATCTGTTTATTACAACAAAATTGGTATATATACTAAGTTGGAATTAAATTAGAAAAGAAAAGAGAAAAGAAAAGAAAAGCCAAAATATCTGCATAAAACAGGGGATCGATCGATCGACCCCTTTGGTCGATTGATCGATCATTGAAATCATAGCAAAATGCTAAAGAATCGATCCTTTTGATCAATCAGGGGTGAGCCAAGGCAGCCTACTGCATTCCCTTTTCTTCCTCTTCTCCTCCTCTTTTGGTTTCCTTATTTTTCCCTCCGCTGAAATCACTATAACTTCTTCATACGGACTCGGAATCGCACACCATTCATAGCCACGCGAAGCTTGCGAGGAGGAATACACCATTCATAGCCAAGCTGTGAAAAGACTAAAACTCCCTTGAACATGCGATCGCGTACAAAAATCGAGCGGAATGCGTCCGAACTTCATACTTACCATCCAATTACCTATAAAAGCTTAAATAACCCCTGAAAAACATGTTAACGTAGAAACTCGAGGTTGTTTGGTTAACGATCATAAATATAGGGAATAAGATAATCGAGGGGGCTAAAATGCGTCCGTTCGAAGGATGAAATACGTAATATTTACGTATCATCACCTACCCTCTTGCAATAAGTCTCCAGGGATATGTTCTTGAACTACTTCCCATTGTCTGAGATTAAGGTGTTGGGCAAGTCGTATCTGCAGATGATGTTCTTCCAAATAAATTGGAAGGTCTTCTTTTTTATTCTGGTGATCGTAGCCTTTGTGTCTACTATTTAGAAAAATAGTCGATCGCCACTATCAGTTATCTGTAATTACCTACAGCCCTAGGAAAAGGTTCTACCAAGTCGATCCCTCATACTACAAATGGCCATAGGGAGGTGATAAAATTCAAAGGTTGATGAGGCTGATGATGGATGGTGGTGAATCTTTGGCACTTGTCCTAATTTTTCACATAACTGGTTGTATCTTTGGCCAAGGTCAGCCACCAATATCCTTGAGTGACTATTCTCTTAGACAACGATCTCCCTCCTACATGGCTAGAGAGCGATCCATCATGTACATCCCTAAGGATATATTCCACTTCGATTGGATGAACACATCGAAGTAGGGGGAATAGGAAACCCTTCTTGTGTAATACGTATCTTAATATAGGGAATTTCGCAGCCTTGTACCTCAATTTCTTCCTTTCAACTTTAAGTCGGGGACCACCTCTAATGTATCGGATGAGGGGGTCCATCTAGGATTCCCTCGGGTTCAAATTTAAACACAACTCCACCGCGTTATCTTCTCTTCAATGGTCGGCCAATGTAGGACCTCCACTGGCACTAACCTTATGATCTTTGTCCTGGTGGAGGATGCTAACCTTGCTAAGGCATCGGATCGATTATTCTCTAGCCGATGGATCCCTTTTAGCTTAACTTCTCTAAATTTTTTCATCATCTTCTTTACCCTTTCTAGGTACTTTTCCATCCTCTCGTCTTTGGCCTCATATACCCATAGGATTTGATTTACCACTAGTTGAGAGTCACTATGGATTAAGATCTAGCCGATATTGAGTGACTTGGAAAGGGAGAGTCCTGCTAGGAGTACATGATACTCTGATTCGTTGTTTGAGGCCTTGAATTTGAATCTCAAAGCACACTTCATATATGTCCAGTCGGGGGCCGACACAATGAGGTCGACACCACTTCTCGTTTCACAAGAGGACCCATCCACAAATAAGCTCCATACGGTGCCTCTTTTTGAGAAAATTCCTTCCCCCAAAACTCTATTTTTCAATAAAAAATTATCTATTTTGGCGATATCAGGCCTTCGATCCCTCGTCCTGGCCTCCGTCGAGTCATCACTTGCTTTTTTGAATTCAAATTCTTGTGTTGGGGACTCTTTATTATTGGCTTTGTCCCAAGTAAACTCAGTCACAAAGTCAGCTAAGGCTTGTCCTTTTATTTTTATTCGTGGTTGATTCACTATGTCGAATTCTCCCAGTTCTATAGACCAAGCTATCAGCCTACCCAATTTCTCGAGGTTATGGATGACTTGACTAAGGGGGAGTCGGTGAGGATGACCATAGTGTGAGCTTGAAAATACGGTTTCATTTTTCTTAAGCCGTGAATTAAAGTATAGGCCAGCTTCTCCATCTTCGGATATCTCTGCTCGGCCCCTTGGAGGGCTTTACTATTAAAGTATACTGGTGTTTTCACATCATCCTCGTCTTTGATGATTGTTGTGTTAATGGTCGAACCAGACACGACCAGGTATAGATACAATTTCTCTCCTTGTACAGGTCGGGATAGCAACAATGGGGAGCCTAAGTAGGACTTAATATCCTGAAAAGATTTTTTGCACTCTTCATCTTACTAAAAGAATTTCCTCAAAACTTTGAAGAAGGGCAGACATTTTTATGTGGCCCTTGAGATGAGCATGTTCAGCGCAGCAACTCGTCCTGTCAATCTCTGAACTTCTTTAATTATTTTTGGTTTCCTCATCTCCACCAATTCTTTTATTTTCTCTAGGTTAGCTTCAATCCCCCATTGATTCACAATAAAACCCTAAAAGTTACCTGCCCCCACATCGAAAACACACTTGGTGGGGTTGAGTTTCATTCGGTACTCATCCAATGTATTAAAAGTTCGCTCAAGGCCAACAACATAAGTGTCGACCTTGAGGCTCTTCGTCAACATGTCATCAACATATACCTCCATAGTATCACCTATCTGATCCTCAAATATTTTTTTACTAATCACTAATATGTTGCCCCAACGTTCTTGAAGCTGAAAGGCATGACCTTGTAGTAGTAGGTCCCTTTTCAGTGATCATTGATGTTTTCTCAGCATCGATCGGGTCCATAAAGATCTAGTTATAGCCTGAATAGGCATCTATGAAGCTCATCAGCTCATGTCCGAATGTGGAATCCACAATCTAATTGATCTTTGGGGGAGGAAAACTATTCTTAGGACAGTCTTTGTTCAGATCTGTGAAGTCTACACACATCCTCCACTTTCCATTTGGTTTTGGCATAATGACTGCGTTAGAGAGCCACTCCGGGTAGACAACCTCTCTAATAAACTCAGCCTTTTCCAGTTTTTTTACCTTGTCTCTGATCACCTCATATTTCTTCCGGGAGTAGATCCAGTGCCTCTGCTTTATCGGTTTCATCTTCTCATCCACATTCAGCTTATGGCATAGGATACTTGGATCTATCCCAGGCATACCTTCATGGATCCATGCAAAGATACTTTGCCTCTTTCTTAGTAATTGGATCAATTCATCCTTGATCTCCTTCTTCAGGTCTTTGTCGATTTGGACGGTTTTTTTTTGGCTCATCCTCATTAAGGACGATGGATTCTACCTCCTCTGTGGCTTCCCCTTTTTTCAGCTTCGTCTCATCTCATGGATTAAGAGTGTCGATGTTGTAAGTAGCTGCGGGCTTCTTTTTCCTCGGCCGAATTGTAGTATCATTTGCATGCCTCCACCTAGTCACCCTGAACTTCCCCTACCCCATAAGGAGTTAGGAATTTTATCATTTAGTGGACAGTAGAGGGCACGGCCTCAAATTCTTTTATGGCTACACTTTCAATTATTACGTTGTAGGCCGAGTAAATGTTTTCATCCATTATGAAGAAGTTGATCTTTTTCGTTAGCCTCTCCGGCCAGGTGTTCCCCACCATAACATCCATTTCATACATCCCCAAAGGGTTGACTTTTTCACTGCTAAATCCTATCAAAGGATGTTCATGGGGTACAAGTCTTTTCTTATTCAATCCTAGTCCTTTGAAGGACGACTAGAACATAACATCGGCCAAGCTCCCCCATCCACCAATATCCTAGGCACATCAAACCCATGTAACTACGTAGTGATCACCAATGGGTTGTTGTGGGTGGTTAGGATCCCCTTGAAATATAACCTAAAAAACCTACAATTAAGGTGTTCATGTCCACCTTCTTTCTCATATCTGGCTTGGGATCGACACAGACTGAGTTCATAACTTTGATTTTTGGGACAACTTTCGCCTCAGCGACATGTGCCTTCCTGTCATCCACCTCCATGTTGCCACCTGCGAGGCCTCCACATTTCATTTTTACATAAAAAAAGATCGTGTGCAGACGACCCTTGGGAGCAACATCCTTTGGTGGGAGGTTAGGGTCGGCTTCGTTATCATCATCATTATCGGAGACGTCGACATTCTTGTTTGCTTGGACCTATCGTCTGGGCTTATCATTCTATCTCTTTTTGTTGTCTTCCCTTCTACCTCCAGAACCATTTTTGTTAACATACTTTCTCAGCTTCCCTGCTTTCAACATTTTCTCAATATCGTATTTTAATGTGAAGCATTTGTCGGTGGTGTGTACATGGTCTTGATGGAGCTCACACCACAGGAGCTTGTTACTCTTGTGAGGAGGGGCTCTCAACTTCTCTGGCCATCTCAAAGACCGATCATTATTTATCTCATTCAAAATATGTTCTGAGATGATAGTCAACGGGGTATAGTCAACGAACTTATCATTCACCGACCTCTTCTTTCCATCTTTGCCCTTTTTTGACTTCTAGAACTTACTTCGACTACTTATTCCTTTCTCATCTTCCCCCTTGGAAGACATTGCCTCCTCTGTATTCAAGACCCTTTCGGTCATATCCAGGAGTTTGTCCATGGATTTTGGAGTATCCTCGGCTAACTTCCATAGGCACTTTCCTTTTGTGGTCCTCCCATTAGGGCTCTCATAGCAATACTCTCTTCGTAGTCTACAACCTATAATTTCTCCTTAAACGGGATATATACTCCCTCAATGTCTCATTTGTTTCCCTGCTTCACATACAGTAGGTGTGTCTTCTTCTTCCGGGGCTTCACCCCAAAGAAAAAATTATGTATGAACCTATCTGTCAACTCCTTGAAACTTTTGATTGAATTTTTTCGAAGAGAGGTAAACCACATGTGAGAAGCACTGGTAAGTGTTCTAAAAAAGGCCTGAAACCTCATATCATCAAAGACTGAGTATATATCTGTAGCTGACTGATACATCTCAACATGATGGACGGGGTTAGTGCTCTCGTTATATTTCGGTGTGGCTACCGACAACTTAAACTTACCTGGAGTCAGGTAACTCACAATCCTTACAACAAATGGGGATCCTTCAGTGTATCCCCTCTACAGGGGGCCTCATCTTTTCGTAATGCCCCCAATCTTATCTTCCAATCGTTGTATGGAAATATTCCAAGGCCTATCGGCCGCAACTGCTACCTCTCCCTCAACCGGAACAACATTATCCCCAACCCCTTTTCTATCGGCAGGGAAAACTGAAGGCTCTCTATCAGTCATTTTATGTCAACTTTTGACCTCGCATTGTTCCTCATCTCAACCTTGTGAAGGTCTGCGGTCTTCACATCTATCGTTCCTCCTTGAACCCACGATACATCAAAATCTGGAGAAGCAGTTTCTCAAATCACCTCCTGGGCTAAGCCTGTCCAAGGATAACCCTCTGCTTAGCCTATCCAAAGTTGATGCTCGTGGCCTACAGTCTCGGCTAATCCTCCCACTATTCTCCCTTCTGGGTAGAATGGGATGCACGGTATTTCTATATATGTGGTAAGGCTTTTAACAATCCATTTCTTCCTCATCTTCATACTGGTCGTCCTGGGATTCTTGCCCATGCCTCCCCAAGCTTAAACGCCTAAGGTCAGAAACATCCCTTATTCATTGAGGAGGAAGATCTTTGTGTGGGGCCTGGGGTGGTCCCCTGGCGGTCAGAGTTATCAACTCATCTTTCGTGCCGGCAGGTCTAATCACAATATTCCAGCTGAATGCGGTGAGTTTTTCTTGGATCTTTTATTGGCTGATCGTTAACAAGCGCAGCGTCGCCGCCACCTCAGCCATTTCTAACTAGGGTGGGGCTTGTCTGGATCTTGGGCCAATGCCTAAAGTTAGATCGGAGGCCATACTTATGGTTAACTAGAAGAGCTAAAAATCTGGATAAAATCTTAAGAGGCTCAATAGGAGCTCTTTCAATGGTGATACAGGCCCACCTGAGTAGAGATGGATAACCACCAGAGAATTCGATGAGTACAAGATAAACAAGGAGGAAGGGAAGAAGACGTACTTCGTTCACACAAACAGTGCCAGATTGATGATGCCAAATATGGCATCGCCCAGTCAATGTAAGATATGAGCTTGTAAGGACACAAATTTTCAATTGAGTCCTTTGTAGTTTTGGCTCAATTTCGGACAAAAACGTTTTAAGTAATAGGATAGAGTAGATTGATCATCCTTTAAGCCTATGACGTGTTTGTTGAAGACGTAGCGGCCAAGTGTTTAAAGCTTCATCAAAATGTCGAGTTTAAGTGCCTCATTTCTACGTCATCAACAGTGGTTCCATGCTCCAAAGTATGAATGCAAGATATATATATATATATATATATTTATAGGATCTTGGAACTGTTTATAATGGGTGTAGATTTAATTAAAACTGTTGATTATTTTTAGAAAGATTTAATAAAAACTTTAAATAAAGTTTATAAAGTTTCTAGGCTAAAAATGAAAATTTCTAACTTTCTGGTAGTTCGTTCGATATGTCGTTCGAACGAGTTTTTCATTCGAACCATAAGTCGTTCGAACGAGTTTGTCAACGAGTTCCCATTTAGGCCACTGGAACTTCGTTCGAAGTATCGTTCGAACGAGAATGATGGTTCGAACGAGATATCCAACGAGGTTTCTAACGAGTTCATACTGGAACTTCGTTAGAAGCTCGTTCGAACGAGACTTCGTTCGAACGACAAATCTCGTTCGAACGAGATTTTGCGGGAGCAGGTATTTGATAGTTTTCACCTACTTTTCCATTATATTTCCCCACTAACTTTTGATTGAATATCTAATTTCGGGAACCATCTTTGGAAAGTTAACTTTTTCATACACATATATCTCTAAGAGAGAGCTTGAGAGCAAAAGAGAAAAAGGAAAAGTTTATGTTTTAAAGTGTCTATGTTTCAAAGAAAAATTCATTTACACTTTAGTTTTCACCCATATTATTTATCCAAGCTTCCATATATATATATACATTGCTTGGAGTGTTTGGCATTGGTTTTTCATCTCTACCGTATGAAGAGACGTTTGGGTTTGCTTCTAAATCCCATAAAGAAGAAGAGGTTTGCGTTGATTTACCCACTTGGAGAAAGGCTCCTAGTTCGGGTGATGGTGACCATATAAAGTCCGATCGGTGGATTCCGAGATCGCGGTGGAGCTCCGTGGTTATTCACTAGGCAGAGGTTGATACAAGAAGACGCGTTGAGTCTTGAGAGGGATCAAGTCGAGTGTTGTAAGTCATCTTGCATGTATTTGTAAATCCCATACTTAGTGTATTTGAGGCTAGGGCCGTTCGAGGTTTTTTCCCGTTGTGGGTTTTTTCTCGTACATCGCGGCGTAGTGGATTAACTGTTTATTTTATCTTTTGCAAAATCACCTAAAACGCATGCTTAGGTAAAAAGATGAAATTGGTTTAATTTAATCACTACTTGTTTAATTTGGTGCAAATTAAATTTGGGTAATGTTTATGTTAATTTAATTCAAGTTATTTAATATTAATTGATAAAATTGGTTTGGCCTAACTTGACAAGATTGCAAAATATGACTTAGGCAAATTTTCTAGGACTTGGATTAATTAATATGGTTTAAGTGAAATTTAATATTGTGTGTGTGTTTAATCATATTTCACTTGTGTTGGACTTCAAAACTTTTTCAAATTGGTATCAGAGCCGGACCGCTAATTTATCGCGTCAAAGATCCGTTTTTCGGCTTTTATAATTTTTGTGCTCCTTGCATTTTTAGGTGGTTCAATTTTTACTCACTCTCAATTTTTTTGTATCTCTTGATGGGACGCCTTAATGATAATTTGTCCATTTCTAATGATAATGAAATTTTTGCTATTCGAGAGGAATTTAATGGGCTTAATAAGAGAATTAAATTTGAGATTTGCAAAAAAAATTAAATTTCTTGAAGATGAAAATTCTTGTTTTAAAGCTAAAGTTGAATTTTTGCAAACCTCGCTATGTCAAAAAGATATTTTTCGTGAAAAGCTCATGGACATAAATCACAATTATAATATTTTAGAAATGTCCAAGAAAGAGAGTGATAATCGAGAAAAGACTCTTAGGGACAAGTTTGCTCACATTGAGGGGGAGCGTGATATCCTTCTAGATGTAATTGAAAATTTAAAGAAGGAGTACCTTAAATTTGAGGAGTCTAATTTATTACTTGAGCCCAAAATTTTAAAAATGGAAAATAATTTACAAGACTCGAGTAGTTATGATAATAGTTCTAACACATCTTGTTCAAATGCTTCCGTTGCTATGGGTAAAACCATTGTTTATTTTAGAGGGTCTACTTTATCCAAAGACTTTAGAAAAGGTCACACCTTAGGTCACATTTCTCGTGTTTTCACATGCTTGCATTGTGGTAAGAAAGGTCACCTTAGGTCATTTTGTTTTGATCTTAAAAGAAGTCCTAGGAAATCTATGTCTAGCATCCCATTTGTTTCCAAATCCCATCATTTTAAAAATACATCTATATGGGTTCGGAAATCATTCTTAGACGCGCTAGATATTAGATTTGTTGATTCTCATTTGCTTTCACATGAAACCTCCCTTGCTAAATTTAAATGTTGAATGTGTTAGTTGTTTGCATACTTTAGCGTTTGTATTTCATGCTATATCGTCGTGCTAAATGTATGCTTGTTTAGTCATTTTCTAGTCTATGCCCCATACTTAATCACATGCTAGAATAATGATTTTTGTTTATCTTTTGTATTATATTTCTAATGTTTATATTAAATGAAAAATACAAAAGTATTTTTGTTTATCATTTGGGTTTTTATCTCTTGATAATTTAAGCTTAATGAAAAATTCAAATGATTTTTGTTTGTCTTTTGAGTATATATTTATATTTTTGGTTAAAAATTTCAAAAACTCAAAAAGATTTTTTTTTTGTGTATTTTAGTTTGGCACACTTTATATGGCATATACTTTTGTTTGAATCCCATCTTTTACGCTCCCGTGTGGCTAGAACTTTTGGTTTAGATTGTCAATCCTTATTATGTTCTTTACCATGCTTACATGGAGTAGTTGGATTTTGTATTGATCTAATGGATTCTATTTTTATATGCCTCTATTCACACATGCATGATATCTTTTGAGACTTAACTTCATATGTATATTTGAGCTTTGTGAGGTGTTCTCCTACCAATTTTGTCATCTACATATTTGTGACCTAGGAGGACTAGTGCATGTCAAAACCCATTGCACGTGAGATTTGTGAGATAAAAAAAATGATAAATAAATGTGCACGGGGAAGGGCTCCGAAAGGATTTATTATCCTTTGCGATTGTAAGCCACCATTTGAATGGACCTAAAAGAAATACGTGGTCCAAAGGCCTAAAAATAGAAAATATGGCATTAAAAAGAAAAAATAATTTCCAAGGCCTATGTTTAATTGATATTATCATTCAAAAGAATAATATATGCTTATTGAAGGAGATTGGATGGTATATCAACGGTTTGCACAATGTCCGTTTATCCTAGTTGATCTTTCAATGTCGTAACTCTATTGATGTAGAATCATCAACATGCTAGGCTTGTATGCATTGTGTATGTTTGTTCATTAAGTTCAATCTATATTTGTCACATGAGGTTATAATTAAATGTGATGAATTTTGCAATCAATTGAGAACTCCGTGAACATATTTTAAGTTATTGGGTATAAATTTAATTGTTACTAGTTCACACCCCAACACTTCCGTTTCCATATGACACATTTCTACCTTACGAGTGTGAAAAGCTTATCTTATTTTGTGTCATTTGTGTGTTTATATCTATATATATGTGTGTGCTTCTTCGGTATATCTAGAGTATGTATATATATGATATTTTTGTTTAGTTTTTGCCTTGATTTTTAGTCCATCTATGCTTAAATTCATAATCGGTATCTATCTAGTTGCATTCTTTGTTGATATCACATGCTTAATACTTTATGTATCATATTGGTATCTGTTTCTTGCATCTTAGTTGGTATCCATTATTATTTGTTGGATTAGTTATGATTTTGTTGCTCATGTGCTTTAATGTTCTCATCACTTTATGCGCAATTGCATATTTTTAGCTTGTTATCCCATTCTATTTATCCCTTACTTAGTTTAGAGGGTGTATATGCTTTAATTGGGGAAGATAAGTTAATTTTTTTACTCTTAAGCCTTTGTCTATTTCGAAACAAAAAGGGAGAGAATGATAGGGGGAGAAATGGTATCTAATCCTATTGTAATCGTATCTTAGTTTGGGGGAGATTTATCTTAGGGGTAGTCGCGACCTTCTTAGGTAGATCACAGTTGATAAAGGGGGGAATCAATTTCGGGGGAGTATTTATTTAATTTCATTTTATAATTTGATATTCCCTATGCGTTTAATGTGTTTGCTTAAGTGTGCAGGAATTATTCTAAGCGGCAGCTTTCACCGGCAAAGATTTTGATCCTTTGGGTTGTTTGAGTCAAGCATTGCATTTTTATTTTGGGTGGGACTTTTTGTCAGTCTAGTAGATCTTGACGGCCCTTTAGAATTTTTGTTTGGTTTTTATCTCAGAATAGCCAAAAGGGGAGATTTGTAAGGACACAAATTTCCAATTGAGTCCTTTGTAGTTTTGGCTCAATTCCGGACAAAAATGTTTTGAGTCATAGGATAGAGTATATTGATCATCCTTCAAGCCTATGACGTGTTTGTTGAAGACGTAGCGGCCAAGTGTATAAAGATTCATCAAAATGCCGAGTTCAAGTGTCTCGTTTCTACGTCATCAACAGTGGTTCCATGCTCCCAAGGTATGAATGCATTATATATATATATATATATATATATATATATATATATATATATATATATATATATATATATATATATATTTTATAGGATCTTGGAACTGTTTATAATGGGTGTAGGTTTAATTAAAACTGTTGTTTATTTTCAGAAAGATTTCATTAAAACTTTAAATAAAGTTTATAAATTTTCTGGGCTAAAAATGAAAATTTCTAACTTTCTCATAGTTCGTTCAATATGTCGTTCGAACGAGTTTTTCGTTCGAGCCATAAGTCGTTCGAACGAGTTTGCCAACGAGTTCCCATTTAGGCCACTGGAACTTCGTTCAAAGTATCGTTCGAACGAGATATCCAACGAGGTTTCTAACGAGTTCATACTGGAACTTCGTTAGAAGCTCGTTCGAACGAGATTTTGCGGGAGCAGGTATTTGGCAGTTTTTGACAGTTTTCACCCACTTTCCCATTATATTTCCCCACTAACTTTTGATTGAATATCTAATTTCGGGAACCATCTTTGGAAAGTTAAATTTTTCATACACATCTATCTCTAATAGAGAGCTTGAGAGCAAAAGAGAAAAAGGAAAAGTTTATGTTTTAAAGTGTCTATGTTTCAAAGAAAAATTCATTTACACTTTAGTTTTCACCCATATTATTTATCCAAGCTTCCATATATATATATATACATTGCTTGGAGTATTTGGCACTGGTTTTTCATCTCTACCGTATGAAGAGACGTTTGGGTTTTCTTCTAAATCCCATAAAGAAGACGAGGTTTGCGTTGATTTACCCACTTGGAGAAAGGCTCCTAGTTCGGGTGACGGTGACCATATAAAGTCCAATCGGTGGATTCCGAGATCGCGGTGGAGCTCCGTGGTTATTCTCTAGGTAGAGGTTGATACGAGAAGACGCGTCGGGGCTTGAGACGGATCGAGTCGAGTGTTGTAAGTCATCTTGCTTGTATTTGTAAATTCCATACTTAGTGGATTTGAGGCTAGGGTCGTCCGAGATTTTTTCCCGTTATGGATCTTTCCTCGTACATCGCGGCATAGTGGATTAATTGTTTATTTTATATTTTGCAAAATCACCTAGAAAGCATGCTTAGGTAAAAAGATAAAATTGGGTTAATTCAATCACAACTTGTTTAATTTGGTGCAAATTAAATTTGGGTAATGTTTATGTTAATTTAATTCAAGTTATTTAATATTAATTGATAAAATTGGTTTGGCCTAACTTGATAAGATTGCAAAATATGACTTAGGCAAATTTTCTAGGACTTGGATTAATTAATATGGTTTAAGTGAAATTTAATATTGTGTGTGTGTTTATCATATTTCACTTATGTTGGCCTTCGGGACTTTTTCAGAGCTCGAGCCAGTACAGCAATGGAGTATGAATAAAAAATATATGTAGAAATAGATAAGAAAATGAGGAATCAATACACTGATATAAGTGGTTCAACCATCTGGCCTACTCCACTGTGTAAGGGTGAGTGAACTTCACTCTAAACTTCACTCTAAACTTGAGCTCTAAGGTCAGCAACATCCCTTCTTCATTGAGGAGGAAGATCTTTGTGTGGGTCCTGGGGTGGTCCCCTGGCGGTCAGAGTTATCAACTCATCTTTGGTGCCGGCAGGTCTAATCACAATATTCCAGCTGAATGCGGTGAGCTTTTCTTGGATCTTTTATTGGCTGATCGTTGACAAGCGCAGCGTCGCCGCCACCTCAGCCATTTCTAACTAGGGTGGGGCTTGGCTGGATCTTGGGCCAATGCCTAAAGGTAGATCGGAGGCCATACTTATGGTGAACTAGAAGAGCTAAAAATCTGGATAAAATCTTAAGAGGCTCAATAGGAGCTCTTTCAATGGTGATACAGGCCCACCTGAGTAGAGATGGATAACCACCAGAGAATTCGATGAGTACAAGATAAACAAGGAGGAAGGGAAGAAGACGTACTTCGTTCACACAAACAGTGCCAGATTGATGATGCCAAATATGGCATCGCATAGTCAATGTAAGATATGAGCTTGTAAGGACACAAATTTTCAATTGAGTCCTTTGTAGTTTTGGCTCAATTTCGGACAAAAACGTTTTAAGTAATAGGATAGAGTAGATTGATCATCCTTTAAGCCTATGACGTGTTTGTTGAAGACGTAGCGGCCAAGTGTTTAAAGCTTCATCAAAATGTCGAGTTTAAGTGCCTCATTTCTACGTCATCAACAGTGGTTCCATGCTCCAAAGTATGAATGCAAGATATATATATATATTTATAGGAGCTTGGAACTGTTTATAATGGGTGTAGATTTAATTAAAACTGTTGATTATTTTTAGAAAGATTTAATTAAAACTTTAAATAAAGTTTATAAAGTTTCTAGGCTAAAAATGAAAATTTCTAACTTTCTGGTAGTTCGTTCGATATGTCGTTCGAACGAGTTTTTCATTCGAACCATAAGTCGTTCGAACGAGTTTGTCAACGAGTTCCCATTTAGGCCACTGGAACTTCGTTCGAAGTATCGTTCGAACGAGAATGATGGTTCGAACGAGATATCCAACGAGGTTTCTAACGAGTTCATACTGGAACTTCGTTAGAAGCTCGTTCGAACGAGACTTCGTTCGAACGACAAATCTCGTTCGAACGAGATTTTGCGGGAGCAGGTATTTGACAGTTTTCACCTACTTTCCCATTATATTTCCCCACTAACTTTTGATTGAATATCTAATTTCGGGAACCATCTTTGGAAAGTTAACTTTTTCATACACATATATCTCTAAGAGAGAGCTTGAGAGCAAAAGAGAAAAAGGAAAAGTTTATGTTTGAAAGTGTCTATGTTTCAAAGAAAAATTCATTTACACTTTAGTTTTCACCCATATTATTTATCCAAGCTTCCATATATATATATACATTGCTTGGAGTGTTTGGCATTGGTTTTTCATCTCTACCGTATGAAGAGACGTTTGGGTTTGCTTCTAAATCCCATAAAGAAGAAGAGGTTTGCGTTGATTTACCCACTTGGAGAAAGGCTCCTAGTTCGGGTGATGGTGACCATATAAAGTCCGATCGGTGGATTCCGAGATCGCGGTGGAGCTCCGTGGTTATTCACTAGGCAGAGGTTGATACAAGAAGACGCGTTGAGTCTTGAGAGGGATCGAGTCGAGTGTTGTAAGTCATCTTGCATGTATTTGTAAATCCCATACTTAGTGTATTTGAGGCTAGGGCCGTTCGAGGTTTTTTCCCGTTGTGGGTTTTTTCTCGTACATCGCGGCGTAGTGGATTAACTGTTTATTTTATCTTTTGCAAAATCACCTAAAACGCATGCTTAGGTAAAAAGATGAAATTGGTTTAATTTAATCACTACTTGTTTAATTTGGTGCAAATTAAATTTGGGTAATGTTTATGTTAATTTAATTCAAGTTATTTAATATTAATTGATAAAATTGGTTTGGCCTAACTTGACAAGATTGCAAAATATGACTTAGGCAAATTTTCTAGGACTTGGATTAATTAATATGGTTTAAGTGAAATTTAATATTGTGTGTGTGTTTAATCATATTTCACTTGTGTTGGACTTCGAAACTTTTTCAAATTGGTATCAGAGCCGGACCGCTAATTTATCGCGTCAAAGATCCGTTTTTCGGCTTTTATAATTTTTGTGCTCCTTGCATTTTTAGGTGGTTCAATTTTTACTCACTCTCAATTTTTTTGTATCTCTTGATGGGACGCCTTAATGATAATTTGTCCATTTCTAATGATAATGAAATTTTTGCTATTCGAGAGGAATTTAATGGGCTTAATAAGAGAATTAAATTTGAGATTTGCAAAAAAAATTAAATTTCTTGAAGATGAAAATTCTTGTTTTAAAGCTAAAGTTGAATTTTTACAAACCTCGCTATGTCAAAAAGATATTTTTCGTGAAAAGCTCATGGACATAAATCACAATTATAATATTTTAGAAATGTCCAAGAAAGAGAGTGATAATCGAGAAAAGACTCTTAGGGACAAGTTTGCTCACATTGAGGGGGAGCGTGATATCCTTCTAGATGTAATTGAAAATTTAAAGAAGGAGTACCTTAAATTTGAGGAGTCTAATTTATTACTTGAGTCCAAAATTTTAAAAATGGAAAATAATTTACAAGACTCGAGTAGTTATGATAATAGTTCTAACACATCTTGTTCAAATGCTTCCGTTGCTATGGGTAAAACCATTGTTTATTTTAGAGGGTCTACTTTATCCAAAGACTTTAGAAAAGGTCACACCTTAGGTCACATTTCTCGTGTTTTCACATGCTTGCATTGTGGTAAGAAAGGTCACCTTAGGTCATTTTGTTTTGATCTTAAAAGAAGTCCTAGGAAATCTATGTCTAGCATCCCATTTGTTTCCAAATCCCATCATTTTAAAAATACATCTATATGGGTTCGGAAATCATTCTTAGACGCGCTCGATATTAGATTTGTTGATTCTCATTTGCTTTCACATGAAACCTCCCTTGCTAAATTTAAATGTTGAATGTGTTAGTTGTTTGCATACTTTAGCGTTTGTACTTCATGCTATATCGTCGTGCTAAATGTATGCTTGTTTAGTCATTTTCTAGTCTATGCCCCATACTTAATCACATGCTAGAATAATGATTTTTGTTTATCTTTTGTATTATATTTCTAATGTTTATATTAAATGAAAAATACAAAAGTATTTTTGTTTATCATTTGGGTTTTTATCTCTTGATAATTTAAGCTTAATGAAAAATTCAAATGATTTTTGTTTGTCTTTTGAGTATATATTTATATTTTTGGTTAAAAATTTCAAAAACTCAAAAAGATTTTTTTTGTGTGTATTTTAGTTTGGCACACTTTATATGGCATATACTTTTGTTTGAATCCCATCTTTTACGCTCCCGTGTGGCTAGAACTTTTGGTTTAGATTGTCAATCCTTATTATGTTCTTTACCATGCTTACATGGAGTAGTTGGATTTTTTATTGATCTAATGGATTCTATTTTTATATGCCTCTATTCACACATGCATGATATCTTTTGAGACTTAACTTCATATGTATATTTGAGCTTTGTGAGGTGTTCTCCTACCAATTTTGTCATCTACATATTTGTGACCTAGGAGGACTAGTGCATGTCAAAACCCATTGCACGTGAGATTTGTGAGATAAAAAAAATGATAAATAAATGTGCACGGGGAAGGGCTCCGAAAGGATTTATTATCCTTTGCGATTGTAAGCCACCATTTGAATGGACCTAAAAGAAATACGTGGTCCAAAGGCCTAAAAATAGAAAATATGGCATTAAAAAGAAAAAATAATTTCCAAGGCCTATGTTTAATTGATATTATCATTCAAAAGAATAATATATGCTTATTGAAGGAGATTGGATGGTATATCAACGGTTTGCACAATGTCCGTTTATCCTAGTTGATCTTTCAATGTCATAACTCTATTGGTGTAGAATCATCAACATGCTAGGCTTGTATGCATTGTGTATGTTTGTTCATTAAGTTCAATCTATATTTGTCACATGAGGTTATAATTAAATGTGATGAATTTTGCAATCAATTGAGAACTCCGTGAACATATTTTAAGTTATTGGGTATAAATTTAATTGTTACTAGTTCACACCCCAACACTTCCGTTTCCATATGACACATTTCTACCTTACGAGTGTGAAAAGCTTATCTTATTTTGTGTCATTTGTGTGTTTATATCTATATATATGTGTGTGTGCTTCTTCGGTATATCTAGAGTATGTATATATATGATATTTTTGTTTAGTTTTTGCCTTGATTTTTAGTCCATCTATGCTTAAATTCATAATCGGTATCTATCTAGTTGCATTCTTTGTTGATATCACATGCTTAATACTTTATGTATCATATTGGTATCTGTTTCTTGCATCTTAGTTGGTATCCATTATTATTTGTTGGATTAGTTATGATTTTGTTGCTCATGTGCTTTAATGTTCTCATCACTTTATGCGCAATTGCATATTTTTAGCTTGTTATCCCATTCTATTTATCCCTTACTTAGTTTAGAGGGTGTATATGCTTTAATTGGGGAAGATAAGTTAATTTTTTTACTCTTAAGCCTTTGTCTATTTCGAAACAAAAAGGGAGAGAATGATAGGGGGAGAAATGGTATCTAATCCTATTGTAATCGTATCTTAGTTTGGGGGAGATTTATCTTAGGGGTAGTCGCGACCTTCTTAGGTGGATCACAGTTGATAAAGGGGGGAATCAATTTCGGGGGAGTATTTATTTAATTTCATTTTATAATTTGATATTCCCTATGCGTTTAATGTGTTTGCTTAAGTGTGCAGGAATTATTCTAAGCGGCAGCTTTCACCGGCAAAGATTTTGATCCTTTGGGTTGTTTGAGTCAAGCATTGCATTTTTATTTTGGGTGGGACTTTTTGTCAGTCTAGTAGATCTTGATGGCCCTTTAGAATTTTTGTTTGGTTTTTATCTCAGAATAGCCAAAAGGGGAGATTTGTAAGGACACAAATTTCCAATTGAGTCCTTTGTAGTTTTGGCTCAATTCCGGACAAAAATGTTTTGAGTCATAGGATAGAGTATATTGATCATCCTTCAAGCCTATGACGTGTTTGTTGAAGACGTAGCGGCCAAGTGTATAAAGATTCATCAAAATGCCGAGTTCAAGTGTCTCGTTTCTACGTCATCAACAGTGGTTCCATGCTCCCAAGGTATGAATGCATTATATATATATATATATATATATATATTTATAGGATCTTGGAACTGTTTATAATGGGTGTAGGTTTAATTAAAACTGTTGTTTATTTTCAGAAAGATTTCATTAAAACTTTAAATAAAGTTTATAAATTTTCTGGGCTAAAAATGAAAATTTCTAACTTTCTCATAGTTCGTTCAATATGTCGTTCGAACGAGTTTTTCGTTCGAGCCATAAGTCGTTCGAACGAGTTTGCCAACGAGTTCGCATTTAGGCCACTGGAACTTCGTTCAAAGTATCGTTCGAACGAGATATCCAATGAGGTTTCTAACGAGTTCATACTGGAACTTCGTTAGAAGCTCGTTCGAACGAGATTTTGCGGGAGCAGGTATTTGGCAGTTTTTGACAGTTTTCACCCACTTTCCCATTATATTTCCCCACTAACTTTTGATTGAATATCTAATTTCGGGAACCATCTTTGGAAAGTTAAACTTTTCATACACATCTATCTCTAATAGAGAGCTTGAGAGCAAAAGAGAAAAAGGAAAAGTTTATTTTTTAAAGTGTCTATGTTTCAAAGAAAAATTCATTTACACTTTAGTTTTCACCCATATTATTTATCCAAGCTTCCATATATATATATATACATTGCTTGGAGTATTTGGCATTGGTTTTCATCTCTACCGTATGAAGAGACGTTTGGGTTTGCTTCTAAATCCCATAAAGAAGACGAGGTTTGCGTTGATTTACCCACTTGGAGAAAGACTCCTAGTTCGGGTGACGGTGACCATATAAAGTCCAATCGGTGGATTCCGAGATCGCGGTGGAGCTCCGTGGTTATTCTCTAGGTAGAGGTTGATACAAGAAGACGCGTCGGGGCTTGAGACGGATCGAGTCGAGTGTTGTAAGTCATCTTGCTTGTATTTGTAAATTCCATACTTAGTGGATTTGAGGCTAGGGTCGTCCGAGATTTTTTCCCGTTATGGATCTTTCCTCGTACATCGCGGCGTAGTGGATTAATTGTTTATTTTATATTTTGCAAAATCACCTAGAAAGCATGCTTAGGTAAAAAGATAAAATTGGGTTAATTCAATCACAACTTGTTTAATTTGGTGAAAATTAAATTTGGGTAATGTTTATATTAATTTAATTCAAGTTATTTAATATTAATTGATAAAATTGGTTTGGCCTAACTTGATAAGATTGCAAAATATGACTTAGGCAAATTTTCTAGGACTTGGATTAATTAATATGGTTTAAGTGAAATTTAATATTGTGTGTGTGTTTATCATATTTCACTTATGTTGGCCTTCGGGACTTTTTCAGAGCTCGAGCCAGTACAGCAATGGAGTATGAATAAAAAATATATGTAGAAATAGATAAGCAAATGAGGAATCAATACACTGATATAAGTGGTTCAACCATCTGGCCTACTCCACTGTGTAAGGGTGAGTGAACTTCACTCTAAACTTCACTCTAAACTTGAGCTCTAAGGTCAGCAACATCCCTTCTTCATTGAGGAGGAAGATCTTTGTGTGGGGCCTGGGGTGGTCCCCTGGCGGTCAGAGTTATCAACTCATCTTTGGTGCCGGCAGGTCTAATCACAATATTCCAGCTGAATGCGGTGAGCTTTTCTTGGATCTTTTATTGGCTGATCGTTAACAAGCGCAGCGTCGCCGCCACCTCAGCCATTTCTAACTAGGGTGGGGCTTGGCTGGATCTTGGGCCAATGCCTAAAGGTAGATCGGAGGCCATACTTATGGTGAACTAGAAGAGCTAAAAATCTGGATAAAATCTTAAGAGGCTCAATAGGAGCTCTTTCAATGGTGATACAGGCCCACCTGAGTAGAGATGGATAACCACCAGAGAATTCGATGAGTACAAGATAAACAAGGAGGAAGGAAAGAAGACGTACTTCGTTCACACAAACAGTGCCAGATTGATGATGCCAAATATGGCATCGCCCAGTCAATGTAAGATATGAGCTTGTAAGGACACAAATTTTCAATTGAGTCCTTTGTAGTTTTGGCTCAATTTCGGACAAAAACGTTTTAAGTAATAGGATAGAGTAGATTGATCATCCTTTAAGCCTATGACGTGTTTGTTGAAGACGTAGCGGCCAAGTGTTTAAAGCTTCATCAAAATGTCGAGTTTAAGTGCCTCATTTCTACGTCATCAACAGTGGTTCCATGCTCCAAAGTATGAATGCAAGATATATATATATATTTATAGGAGCTTGGAACTGTTTATAATGGGTGTAGATTTAATTAAAACTGTTGATTATTTTTAGAAAGATTTAATTAAAACTTTAAATAAAGTTTATAAAGTTTCTAGGCTAAAAATGAAAATTTCTAACTTTCTGGTAGTTCGTTCGATATGTCGTTCGAACGAGTTTTTCATTCGAACCATAAGTCGTTCGAACGAGTTTGTCAACGAGTTCCCATTTAGGCCACTGGAACTTCGTTCGAAGTATCGTTCGAACGAGAATGATGGTTCGAACGAGATATCCAACGAGGTTTCTAACGAGTTCATACTGGAACTTCGTTAGAAGCTCGTTCGAACGAGACTTCGTTCGAACGACAAATCTCGTTCGAACGAGATTTTGCGGGAGCAGGTATTTGACAGTTTTCACCTACTTTCCCATTATATTTCCCCACTAACTTTTGATTGAATATCTAATTTCGGGAACCATCTTTGGAAAGTTAACTTTTTCATACACATATATCTCTAAGAGAGAGCTTGAGAGCAAAAGAGAAAAAGGAAAAGTTTATGTTTGAAAGTGTCTATGTTTCAAAGAAAAATTCATTTACACTTTAGTTTTCACCCATATTATTTATCCAAGCTTCCATATATATATATACATTGCTTGGAGTGTTTGGCATTGGTTTTTCATCTCTACCGTATGAAGAGACGTTTGGGTTTGCTTCTAAATCCCATAAAGAAGAAGAGGTTTGCGTTGATTTACCCACTTGGAGAAAGGCTCCTAGTTCGGGTGATGGTGACCATATAAAGTCCGATCGGTGGATTCCGAGATCGCGGTGGAGCTCCGTGGTTATTCACTAGGCAGAGGTTGATACAAGAAGACGCGTTGAGTCTTGAGAGGGATCGAGTCGAGTGTTGTAAGTCATCTTGCATGTATTTGTAAATCCCATACTTAGTGTATTTGAGGCTAGGGCCGTTCGAGGTTTTTTCCCGTTGTGGGTTTTTTCTCGTACATCGCGGCGTAGTGGATTAACTGTTTATTTTATCTTTTGCAAAATCACCTAAAACGCATGCTTAGGTAAAAAGATGAAATTGGTTTAATTTAATCACTACTTGTTTAATTTGGTGCAAATTAAATTTGGGTAATGTTTATGTTAATTTAATTCAAGTTATTTAATATTAATTGATAAAATTGGTTTGGCCTAACTTGACAAGATTGCAAAATATGACTTAGGCAAATTTTCTAGGACTTGGATTAATTAATATGGTTTAAGTGAAATTTAATATTGTGTGTGTGTTTAATCATATTTCACTTGTGTTGGACTTCGAAACTTTTTCAAATTGGTATCAGAGCCGGACCGCTAATTTATCGCGTCAAAGATCCGTTTTTCGGCTTTTATAATTTTTGTGCTCCTTGCATTTTTAGGTGGTTCAATTTTTACTCACTCTCAATTTTTTTGTATCTCTTGATGGGACGCCTTAATGATAATTTGTCCATTTCTAATGATAATGAAATTTTTGCTATTCGAGAGGAATTTAATGGGCTTAATAAGAGAATTAAATTTGAGATTTGCAAAAAAAATTAAATTTCTTGAAGATGAAAATTCTTGTTTTAAAGCTAAAGTTGAATTTTTACAAACCTCGCTATGTCAAAAAGATATTTTTCGTGAAAAGCTCATGGACATAAATCACAATTATAATATTTTAGAAATGTCCAAGAAAGAGAGTGATAATCGAGAAAAGACTCTTAGGGACAAGTTTGCTCACATTGAGGGGGAGCGTGATATCCTTCTAGATGTAATTGAAAATTTAAAGAAGGAGTACCTTAAATTTGAGGAGTCTAATTTATTACTTGAGTCCAAAATTTTAAAAATGGAAAATAATTTACAAGACTCGAGTAGTTATGATAATAGTTCTAACACATCTTGTTCAAATGCTTCCGTTGCTATGGGTAAAACCATTGTTTATTTTAGAGGGTCTACTTTATCCAAAGACTTTAGAAAAGGTCACACCTTAGGTCACATTTCTCGTGTTTTCACATGCTTGCATTGTGGTAAGAAAGGTCACCTTAGGTCATTTTGTTTTGATCTTAAAAGAAGTCCTAGGAAATCTATGTCTAGCATCCCATTTGTTTCCAAATCCCATCATTTTAAAAATACATCTATATGGGTTCGGAAATCATTCTTAGACGCGCTCGATATTAGATTTGTTGATTCTCATTTGCTTTCACATGAAACCTCCCTTGCTAAATTTAAATGTTGAATGTGTTAGTTGTTTGCATACTTTAGCGTTTGTACTTCATGCTATATCGTCGTGCTAAATGTATGCTTGTTTAGTCATTTTCTAGTCTATGCCCCATACTTAATCACATGCTAGAATAATGATTTTTGTTTATCTTTTGTATTATATTTCTAATGTTTATATTAAATGAAAAATACAAAAGTATTTTTGTTTATCATTTGGGTTTTTATCTCTTGATAATTTAAGCTTAATGAAAAATTCAAATGATTTTTGTTTGTCTTTTGAGTATATATTTATATTTTTGGTTAAAAATTTCAAAAACTCAAAAAGATTTTTTTTGTGTGTATTTTAGTTTGGCACACTTTATATGGCATATACTTTTGTTTGAATCCCATCTTTTACGCTCCCGTGTGGCTAGAACTTTTGGTTTAGATTGTCAATCCTTATTATGTTCTTTACCATGCTTACATGGAGTAGTTGGATTTTTTATTGATCTAATGGATTCTATTTTTATATGCCTCTATTCACACATGCATGATATCTTTTGAGACTTAACTTCATATGTATATTTGAGCTTTGTGAGGTGTTCTCCTACCAATTTTGTCATCTACATATTTGTGACCTAGGAGGACTAGTGCATGTCAAAACCCATTGCACGTGAGATTTGTGAGATAAAAAAAATGATAAATAAATGTGCACGGGGAAGGGCTCCGAAAGGATTTATTATCCTTTGCGATTGTAAGCCACCATTTGAATGGACCTAAAAGAAATGCGTGGTCCAAAGGCCTAAAAATAGAAAATATGGCATTAAAAAGAAAAAATAATTTCCAAGGCCTATGTTTAATTGATATTATCATTCAAAAGAATAATATATGCTTATTGAAGGAGATTGGATGGTATATCAACGGTTTGCACAATGTCCGTTTATCCTAGTTGATCTTTCAATGTCATAACTCTATTGGTGTAGAATCATCAACATGCTAGGCTTGTATGCATTGTGTATGTTTGTTCATTAAGTTCAATCTATATTTGTCACATGAGGTTATAATTAAATGTGATGAATTTTGCAATCAATTGAGAACTCCGTGAACATATTTTAAGTTATTGGGTATAAATTTAATTGTTACTAGTTCACACCCCAACACTTTCGTTTCCATATGACACATTTCTACCTTACGAGTGTGAAAAGCTTATCTTATTTTGTGTCATTTGTGTGTTTATATCTATATATATGTGTGTGCTTCTTCGGTATATCTAGAGTATGTATATATATGATATTTTTGTTTAGTTTTTGCCTTGATTTTTAGTCCATCTATGCTTAAATTCATAATCGGTATCTATCTAGTTGCATTCTTTGTTGATATCACATGCTTAATACTTTATGTATCATATTGGTATCTGTTTCTTGCATCTTAGTTGGTATCCATTATTATTTGTTGGATTAGTTATGATTTTGTTGCTCACGTGCTTTAATGTTCTCATCACTTTATGCGCAATTGCATATTTTTAGCTTGTTATCCCATTCTATTTATCCCTTACTTAGTTTAGAGGGTGTATATGCTTTAATTGGGGAAGATAAGTTAATTTTTTTTACTCTTAAGCCTTTGTCTATTTCGAAACAAAAAGGGAGACAATGATAGGGGGAGAAATGGTATCTAATCCTATTGTAATCGTATCTTAGTTTGGGGGAGATTTATCTTAGGGGTAGTCGCGACCTTCTTAGGTAGATCACAGTTGATAAAGGGGGGAATCAATTTCGGGGGAGTATTTATTTAATTTCATTTTATAATTTGATATTCCCTATGCGTTTAATGTGTTTGCTTAAGTGTGCAGGAATTATTCTAAGCGGCAGCTTTCACCGGCAAAGATTTTGATCCTTTGGGTTGTTTGAGTCAAGCATTGCATTTTTATTTTGGGTGGGATTTTTTGTCAGTCTAGTAGATCTTGACGGCCCTTTAGAATTTTTGTTTGGTTTTTATCTCAGAATAGCCAAAAGGGGAGATTTGTAAGGACACAAATTTCCAATTGAGTCCTTTGTAGTTTTGGCTCAATTCCGGACAAAAATGTTTTGAGTCATAGGATAGAGTATATTGATCATCCTTCAAGCCTATGACGTGTTTGTTGAAGACGTAGCGGCCAAGTGTATAAAGATTCATCAAAATGTCGAGTTCAAGTGTCTCGTTTCTACGTCATCAACCGTGGTTCCATGCTCCCAAGGTATGAATACATTATATATATATATATATATATATTTATAGGATCTTGGAACTGTTTATAATGGGTGTAGGTTTAATTAAAACTTTTTTTTATTTTCAGAAAGATTTCATTAAAACTTTAAATAAAGTTTATAAATTTTCTGGGCTAAAAATGAAAATTTCTAACTTTCTCATAGTTCGTTCAATATGTCGTTCGAACGAGTTTTTCGTTCGAGCCATAAGTCGTTCGAACGAGTTTGCCAACGAGTTCCCATTTAGGCCACTGGAACTTCGTTCAAAGTATCGTTCGAACGAGATATCCAACGAGGTTTCTAACGAGTTCATACTGGAACTTCGTTAGAAGCTCGTTCGAACGAGATTTTGCGGGAGCAGGTATTTGGCAGTTTTTGACAGTTTTCACCCACTTTCCCATTATATTTCCCCACTAACTTTTGATTGAATATCTAATTTCGGGAACCATCTTTGGAAAGTTAAATTTTTCATACACATCTATCTCTAATAGAGAGCTTGAGAGCAAAAGAGAAAAAGGAAAAGTTTATGTTTTAAAGTGTCTATGTTTCAAAGAAAAATTCATTTACACTTTAGTTTTCACCCATATGATTTATCCAAGCTTCCATATATATATATACATTGCTTGGAGTATTTGGCATTGGTTTTTCATCTCTACCGTATGAAGAGACGTTTGGGTTTGCTTCTAAATCCCATAAAGAAGACGAGGTTTGCGTTGATTTACCCACTTGGAGAAAGGCTCCTAGTTCGGGTGACGGTGACCATATAAAGTCCAATCGGTGGATTCCGAGATCGCGGTGGAGCTTCGTGGTTATTCTCTAGGTAGAGGTTGATACAAGAAGACGCGCCGGGGCTTGAGACGGATCGAGTCGAGTGTTGTAAGTCGTCTTGCTTGTATTTGTAAATTCCATACTTAGTGGATTTGAGGCTAGGGTCGTCCGAGATTTTTTCCCGTTATGGATCTTTCCTCGTACATCGCGGCGTAGTGGATGAATTGTTTATTTTATATTTTGCAAAATCACCTAGAAAGCATGCTTAGGTAAAAAGATAAAATTGGGTTAATTCAATCACAACTTGTTTAATTTGGTGCAAATTAAATTTGGGTAATGTTTATGCTAATTTAATTCATGTTATTTAATATTAATTGATAAAATTGGTTGGCCTAACTTGATAAGATTGCAAAATATGACTTAGGCAAATTTTCTAGGACTTGGATTAATTAATATGGTTTAAGTGAAATTTAATATTGTGTGTGTGTTTAATCATATTTCACTTATGTTGGGCTTCAGGACTTTTTCAGAGCTCGAGCCAGTACAGCAATGGAGTATGAATAAAAAATATATGTAGAAATAGATAAGAAAATGAGGAATCAATACACTGATATAAGTGGTTCAACCATCTGGCCTACTCCACTGTGTAAGGGTGAGTGAACTTCACTCTAAACTTGAGCTCTAATGGGCTTGTGATACAAGTCACTCACCTCTCTCTCTTTATAGCAATTTTGACAGAGCTTCAGTTAGGGTTTTTAATTATCGATCATTTATAACGATGTAAAAGACAAGTATATATAGTGCCTAGGGGGTGTAGTGTACCCCCAAGCATGTAATAAGCATGCGTGGAATGTTCTAGACAATCAAGTTGAGCCATCTGTCACAGTCACATGTAGATTATGATGATGTATTATTCCCTCATATGTGAGGGAGATCTGGTTATAACGGTTTAGTACACGTGGAATCTGGCAACCCATGCGCACTCTTCCACGCTTTCTCTAATCCACGCGTCTGTCAGCTGTCATCAGTCGACCGACTAAGCCAGGCCGAGGCCGGCCTTTAAAATTAGATCCTCTGATGAGATGGGAACAATCTGTAGAGATATTTCTGGTCGGCCATCGTCCTCCAAAGTGGGGACGATGTTAAGGATATTTAATACATAAGGTTGTTGATGTTGACAATATTAATTATGTTCAGTGCCGAGGACGAGAGCTCTTGTGATGAATTCCTGGCCGAGGACGAGTCAGTTCATGCTGGGTCCACAACCGAGTCATAACTCCCAATGCTGGAAGGTTTAACGGAGGTTGGCCTTGGTCGCGGGGCTAAGTCTTAGGACGTGGCTATATATGGTATATCACTCCATATCTAGCAAGCATACTTTGAGTGTGTGTAATAAATATTTTGCCAACCAACAAAAATCTCAGTTCCTTCATTTCAACAAGTACTTTATGGAAGTAAAATTATTTGTAGATTAATTATACATATAATCGTACCAAACAAAATGGAACGACAAGGTGGGAAGAAATGGAAATTATATTTTAATATCGGGAAATCAAAATATAGCCATGGAAGTACGTCGACTACACAACCGAAACTGGTGCGTGAGAATATTCCCCACCAGGTACCACTACACCAAATCCTACGAATGGTCACAGTATGGGGGTCACGGCCCATAGTCATGACCATATCCAAAGTGGGTGTGACCAATTCCATGACTCGGTGTGGTCATGAATCGTCTTTCAGGTGGTCACGGACCCAGGTAATGACTCGTGTGGGTCATGGATATGGGTCATAACCCATGTGTGACCATTATGGCTCCAAGTTTCCCTCTAAGTGTGGTCTCGGGTGGGGTCACGATCGAAGGCCGTAACCATAAAAAAAATACACACTGAGATAGTCACGGTTGGAGACCGTAACCATTCTAGGAATCGAGTCATGACTTTGGGTCATGACCAATGTCTTATTTCCACGCTGACGTGTTAAAAATTAGGGTCACGACATGTGGTCACAGCTGAGGGTCGTGACTAGTGTCTTTATACTTAATTCCCATATGAGTTTTTCATTTCCCTAAAACATGTATAAACCCTGACAACTTTCCCTCTCTCCGGTGATTTTGGCTCTCTCTCAATCTCAATCTCAAGTTTTTCACTCAAGCTCTCTCTCAATCTCAAAGGTAATATTTTGTGCATTTGTATATACGTGCGTGTGTAGTTTTGTGTGTGTACATGTGTGTATATTGTGTATGTATGTGTGTATACTGTATATGTTTATATTGTGTATATGTATGTGTGTATATTGTATACATGTATTTGTGTGTGTGTGTGTGTTGTGTATGTACGTGTATGTGAGTGTGTATTCTAAAAAAAATACATATATATGACTAATGTTGGTTTAAGTTTGGGGATGAAATATAAAACAAATACCTCTCCTTTAATATTGATGCTAAATTCGGGCTTAATTTTAGGGGTAATGTTTGTAAGGGATTAATTTTATGACTATTGTTTGTAAGGGTTAATTTTATGATTAATGTTTGTACGAGTTAATTTTAGGGTTGATGTTAGGATTGATTTTAGGGATTGTTGGCTTAAATGACAAAAACAGGTATTCAAAACCTAATAAATTAATGGTGAGATCCAACATGCACGGGATTCACGCCCTCGTACATAATAACTAGCTAATGATTCATTAGAGCCATTATTTATATGAATAATATTAACACCATCGTTCATTTTTCTCACGAAAAATGAGTCACGGTAATAATAAATGGAAACAAGATTGTGAAAGTTGCAATTAGACCGCACTCGTACCTATTTCCTTAATGAGCCTCATTCAAAGGGTACTCCAATTTATTGGTATGGAAATAGGAAGATCAAACAATTTAACTACCTTCTGAACCATGGAATTCATCTCCAGCAAGAGTACTTGTTCAATCATATTATGTTTTACCTACCAGAATGTTGGGATGAAGTTGTATAATATATATATTTCGCGTACATAATCCTGATACAACACTGACCTTGCTTACGCTATTAGAGAAGGCAGAAAAAATTCACCCATTATGGATAAAATTACGTACAAAGAGCATTGCCGAAGACTGTGATGTCTCGCAACACATCCAGGTCAAACTCAATCTTACCAATAGGCTAAAGAGGATGAGATTTCGAGTTCATGTCGCTGACATTTATGCATCCATTATAGATACGCTTCCTCCTAATTGGTCACATGAAAAAATCTATAGGTTTTTAAAAACAAATCCTGATTGGATGGAGATCAGACATATTGAACTTTTATTAAAGTCTTACCATGAAAAGGTAAATTATAATATATGGTCAAAAAATTTATTTTGTTAGTTATAATTTCATATTGAACTTTGAAATTATGCATCTATTATTATAGATACACATTGAACTTTTATTATTTTTGTAGGTAATGTTAGGCGGTTATGGAAACAACGCTCCAATCGAGGACGTGACACCAGCACAAGGAGAATTCTCATCACCAATTGGTGAGAAATGATCAACTCCACTAATGGTTCACTCCCCTACTCTGAGTTACAGTAGGAAAGGTACTCCCATTAATCCAACAGACACACCCAATGCTCCTGAAACTGTCGGGTCAATTGAGAAGAAGTCCATTGGGTTCTCTCTATTGGGAAATAACCCCACAGGGGATAAAAATCACGTTAAACATTTTAAAGCCCAGTGTTTGTCCTTAGGAAAAATGAATGTGGGAGTGGGAGGAGTTGGCAATTGGAACAACGTAGACAAAGCTATTAAAGATGACATCTACGAGCAACTCAACAAACGGTTTTCATTTTTTGCAAACTCAAAAAATAAGGTTCTTTCTCAGGTTGCTGAACAACTCTAAACATATCAGAGAAACCTTAGGCAGAAGCATTTCCCTAAGGGAGAATCGAGCTTCGATATTTTGGCGCTCCAAGAAAAAGTCCCTTTGAACGTTGAGATGTCAGGCGGTCAATGGGATGATTTTCTGAAAAATGAGGCGAAGGACTCGAAAATGCTGCAAAGGGAGAAAAACTAGTAGAATAGGGCCAAAAAAACTGATGTCCACCGGCTTGGCTCAAAATCTTATGAAGATTTGAAGAACGAGTGGTCGAGGAAGACAAAGGCAACCTAGATGAAGGAAAGATACTGAATAGGGCCAACTTGTACCTGCATGCAAGACGAGACAAAAATAATAAATTCTCTCATCAGTTAGCTAAGAATCTAGATCAATAGAGTTTATGAGTAATTAGTCAACTTCAAGCCTATTCGACGACATTGATAATGATGCCCTCACACAGACCTTGCGAAAGGACCATAGATGGAGGACGAGAGGTTTCGGGTCGCATATGTCAAAAATAAGATTCAAACACGTCGCACCTCTCGTGGATGAGCTTTATTCTGTTAATAAGCATTTCTCGTCCAATGATGAACTTCATTCCAGGACTGAAGGGGATGTAATGGGGATTCAAAATGAATTGGGAGGCGTCAATGAGAAACTTTCACAAATTGTGTCCCTTTTAATCATTCGTATGCCCCCGAAGCCCCCAATACATCCCGATTTCCCCTTACCTCCGCAAAATTTTCCTCTTTTTCCATTCCCCTCAGAGATGTCGGTTCCTCCTTCAACATCCCCTTCTCAGCGCCTCAACATGTCACAGGCCTTGGATCATCGTCAACAACCCATGCTGACTATGGTGAGAAATACTATATGAAGGACCTGAACAGTAAATTTGTCTTTGGGGTGTGCACGTTCATCTCCACTCAAGTAGGAACTTTAGTACATAATTGGCCTTTACATGAGGGTGAGTGTTAGATCCTGGTTGAGAAAGTATAAGGCGGTTGCAAAGATGCTCTAGTGCACATCGACAGCGGAGAAGGGAATTTGTTGAAAAATAATTAAACTCTTTTACCACTTGGCTAGTTTATCGTTTGATGAAGATGTAATAATATTTTTATTATGTTGTAATAATATCACTAGACAAATTTATTTAATTTGAGTTTAAGTGGTTGTATAGTATCATTGATTGGTGTGTTCTTGTATTTAAGTTATTGCATTATTTGATTGGTTGGTGCATTGTTGACACTATATTAGTGCTTTGCTTTGACACTATATTAGTGCTTTACTATGCAATATGATATTTATGTTATCATGTTAACACATGATTGCAATTTAAAGATTATTGAATAAATTTTCCATAATACAAATAGTGGATAGGGGAGACTGACGGAATAGCTAAGAGTTATGTTAAAGGCATTTAAGAATTTATTAGCTACGCTTTTAAGAACCTTAAAAGTGAGAAGATTCCGTGTCCGTGCACCCTTTGTATTAACGAAAAATATAAATCCTTATAAGATGTTGAGTTATCTTTAATAAAGTGGGGAATTTGTCAAGATTATAACAAATGGACATACCATGGTGAAAACATGTACATTATGTTCCCAAAGAATTACATGTAACAGACCGCGTAACAGAACACCAACGATTAGAAGTGGTAAATGATTCACCAACATATCGTCCATTGACCGACCTAATTGATGATGCTTACGGAGTCCACCACGACCAAAATCATCAACCTATGGAGACAAATAATGCACACAATGAACAATTTGATACTGAACTACCAAGAGACCGAGAATATATACGGTTGAAAGCCGATGCGGATACACCGTAGTATAAAGATTGCGATGAAGATCACTCAGTATTATATGAATAATTGGTTTGCATAATTTGAAGAGCCATTTTGGTTCGTCTGGGAATAGCGTAACTGGAATTCTTAAGTGGGCTAAAGAAATTCTCCCAAAGAGAACACGTTACCAAACAATTATCCTACCATTAAAAAGAGCTTAAAGGGTTTGGTATTAAAATACAAATATATTCATGCATGCAAGTATGATTTCATATTGTACCGTAACGAGCACGGAGAGAAGGATGAATGTCTAGCATGCGATGAGCCTAGATATGCCGCTTGTCAGAAGGTAAATGACAAACCTGCGAAATATCAACCGATCTCGCAAGTCCCATAAAAGGTTTTGAAGTATTTTCCACTTGGACCACTGTCAAAACGATTTTTTACTATACCGTGGATAGCGGAGTCCATGACATGGCATGCTCAATGCGAGGTGGGTGGGAATCTGATGCGTCATCCGGTTGATTCACTTGTCTAGTGAATTTCAAACGCACAACACTATAAATTTGCAAAGGAACCACGCAACGCTCATCTTGCAATCTCAATCGATGGGTTTAACCCTTTTGGTAATTAAAGTACTAGTCAGAGTTATTGGCCAGTTCCCATGACACCTTTAAGTCTCCCTCCAACACTGTGCACGAGAAAAAATTTCACATTGTTATCTTTATTGATACTCGGGCCGAAGGCTCCAAGCGATGATATTGATATATTCTTAGCCCCATTAATCGAAGTGCATAAACGATGGAAATTGGTATATTGTTGTGCTTGTACTAAAGGTATGACTACTCAAGTGGATGATTTAAAGGCTCTAAAAGAGTTTTAGTCCGCTCTTGATAACAACCTTAATTTGAAGGATCATTTAGTTGATTTAGAGGAAGATTGAGTATCAAAATATTATTTTATCCTTGTCGTTCTTATTTGTACCCTATTATGATATTGACACTGTATTAACGCATCACTTTGATGTGTGAATGTTTATTTACTTTTACGAATGGTTAATATGATTTACTTTTATGTATGGGTGTTTAATCAAATTGACCTAGCTCGATTTCCATGTGTTTCTATACATATACATTTATTGGATAATTATTGGTTGTTGGCTTGTTGTTGGATAGTATGTTAGCAGGAGTAGGGGATAATTATTGGTTGTTGGCATGTTGTTGGATAGTAATTTATTCAGGAAAAATGAGGCACAGTGATAATCACTGGCAACAAGATTGTTATGAAGATCACTCGATATTATATGCAATGATTGGTTTGCATAATTTTAAGAGTATTCCAAACCAAACAATGTTCATGGACAATATAGGCTTTCCAGAGGAAACAGAGTTCCAAGTGCTTAGCTAGTTTGTTATAGATCCCAGCCCTTTACTTTTTGCTTTGTATACATCCTGTATACGGGATTCCATCCCCTTAGGCGGGTTTGATTTATTGAATCAATTGCTTATCAAAAGAAAAAAAAACACCTCTAAATCTAATGTAGTTATAAGAAATGTGATCATACTCCTTAATAAACTACCACATGTGTTATAATAATTGAGAGGAACCCCAAAGCACAAGGAGTAAAACGCATATGAACTCCCAAAATATAACCCACAGAAAATCAAAAGATTCATCAAATGTTGAGCATTAACAATAACCGGTAAGAATTCTTCTTTTCTTGCAGTTAGCCTTGAAGCAAGCTTGCCTAAGCTTCTTAGTTCTTTCAGTGAGATCCAAGTCTGGCACCAACTCCATCATTTTCCTGTTCTCTTCCAGTATTTTTACCTCATTCACAAAGCCCAACTCCTAATATGGCCATTAAGAATAAAATAAATAATTATACCAAAATGAACAAAATTTAAACGATACAAAAAAAAGACATTCCAAAAACGTATATCCAACATTCATGGAACTTCTAACATAATTTATAGAATAACATGCACGTAAAAGTAATTTATTTAGTTGAATGGCTACATATACCTTCACATTATCAATGAGGGTTATCAAGCTCTTAATGGCCATATTAGGAGTTGGGCTTTGTGAATGAGGTAAAATTGCTAGAAGATAATAAGAAAATTATGGAGTTGGTGCCAGAATTGGATCCCACTGAAAGAACTAAGAAGTTAAGGAACCAACACTTCACACCAACACCTCACTTGAGGCCAACGAAGCACGTAAGAACCGACTATGTGGTCATAGGGATTTGAGGGCAAAACCCAAATTTCAGAATATCTACACTTAGGCTTGAAAACGTGACATTATAGGGCGAAACCCCATAACACCCCCCAAACAGCACCGTAAGCGGCGCCAACACCACGCATGGGACCAACGTAGCTCATTTCAATCGACTGTGTGGTCACGGGTCCCCCGATTTGAAAGCACGACCCAAATTTCAGAATATCTTCACTTAGGCTTGAAAACATGTCGTTAGAGGGAAAAACCCTGAAACACCCACCAAACGGTCCCGTGAGCGGCGCCAACACCTTGCACGAGACCAACGTAGCTCGTAGGAACCGATCGCGTGGTCACGGGATCCCCGGTTTGAAATCACGGTCCAAATTTTAGAATATCTACACTTAGGCTTGAACATATTTCGTTAAAGGGCGAACCCCCGAAACACCCTATAAATGGCTCCGTGAGTGGCGCCAACACCTCGTACGGGACCAACGTAGCTCATAGGAACCGATTGCATGGTCACGGGACCCCCAGTTTGAGAGCACGGTCCAAATTTATGAATATCTACGCTTAGGCTTGAAAACATGCAGATAGAGTGGAGAAACCCCAAAAAACCCCCCAAATGGCCCAGTGAGTGGCGCCAACACCTCGCACGGGACCAACATAGCTCGTTGAAAGCCACCGCGTGGTCATGGGACCCATGATTTGAGGTCACGGCCTAAATTTCATAATATCTACACTTAGGCTTGAAAACTTGCCGTTAAAAGGTGAAACCCCGAAACACCCCCCTAAACGGCCCCGTGAGCAACACCAACACCTCACACGATACCAACGTAGATCGTAGGAAGTAACCGCCGGTCACAGGACCCCCCGTTTGAAGGCACGAACCAAATTTTAGAATATATGCACTTAGGCTTGAAAACATATCGTTAGAGGATAAAACCCTAAAACACCCCACAAACAGCCATGTGAGCGATGCCAACACCTCGTACGAGACCAATGTAGCTCGTAAAAATCGATCGCGTGGTCTCAGGACTCCCGGTATGAGAGCACGACCCAAATTTCAGAATATCTACACTTAGGCTTAAAAACATACCATTAGAGGGTGAAACCCCGAAACAGCCCTCAAACGGCCCCGTGAGCGGTGCCAACACCTCACACGGGACCAAAGAAGCTCGTACAAACCGATCGTATAGTCACAAGACCCCCGATTTGAGAGCCTAACCCAAATTTCAGAATATCTACACCTAGGCTTGAAAATATGCCATTGGAGGGAGAAACCCCAAAACACCCCCCAAACGGCCCCGTAAGTTGTGCGAACACCTCACAAGGGAGCAACGTAGCTCATAGGAACTGACCGCGTGGTCATGGGACCCTCGGTTTGAGAGCGCGGGCCAAATTTCAAAATACCTGTACTTACGATTAAAAACATGTCGTTAGATGACGAAATCTCGAAACACCCTCCAAACGACCTCGTGAGGACGCCAATACCTCGCATGGGACCTACGTAGCTCTTGGATCTGACCGCGTGATCACGGGACCCCCGATTTGAGAGCACGACCCAAATTTCATAATATCTACACTTAGGCTTGAAAACATGTCATTAGAGGGCGCAACCCTGAAACACTCCCCAAACGGCCCCTTAAGCGGCGCCAACACCTCGCACAGGACTAATGTAGCTCGTAGGAATCAACTGTATGGTCACGGGACCCCCAATTTGAGAGCACGGCCCAAATTTCAGAATATCTAAATTCATTCTTAAAAACATGTTGTTAGATGGCAAACTCCTGAAACACCCCCTAAACGGCCCCGTAAGCGGGGCCAACACCTCACACGGGACCAATGTAGCTCATAGGATCCAATCGTGTGGTCACGGGACCCAAATTTTAGACTATCATCGTGCTCTAAAACTAGGGGTCCCGTGAGCACACGGGCTTTTATAATTTATTGTTTAACATTATGGACGTGCGGGGTTTACATTACGCAGGTTTTAGAATGTCCAAAAAACAGAGTAAATTCTGCCCAAATTTTTTTTAATATAGTTTAAAATGTTTACAGCCAAAGTCCATGACCATATCTATTTTTTTGTCACGCTTAAAAAGGGTCACGACCTAGGGCCGTGACCATTTTGGGAAGGTCAAAGTATGGGTTATGGCCAAAGGCCATGACCAGAGCCTTGACCATTTAAAGGATGAGTCACGGGCCAAAGTCGTGACCAGATGTACGGGCCACGGCTATTGTCCGCGACCATCTTCCGTGACCCCTAAGATCCATGACCAGGTCAAGGATTTGGGCCGTGAACAATGAAGATGATCATGCCCGAATTGATCACGGACCAAATACGCGACCCACAGCCAATGGTCAGAGACAAAATATGTGACTAATCGCCCAGCTTGGTGTAGTGGACACCAAAATTATGTTTGTATAGTTGATTATAACACGCACATTTTAGATGGGCAAACAACAGGTTCAAAATTTTATTTCCATGTTAATTGGAACGGACCAATGCGCATTTACAAAATCTTTTTCGAAAAAAAAATGTACAATCGGAAATTAATAAACGGGGCCAGTTATATGACTAACATGCTCACACGTGTCATGACGAATCCAGATAGTTGTATAGTCGCTGCCATAATCAAGTTATGATGGGACACTACGCCTACATTTCAGTTGCCTTCGGATGAGATAGGGTTTAACCCATTTGACTTCACGGTGCTAACTGGTATGGTTACGTTGATGCGATTTTATTATTTACTGTAATGTGCCTTAAATATTTTGTTTGTTACAACTAGTGTTTCACGTAACAATATATATTCATATATTTTTAGTTACTTTTATATTTCTTGATCCACTTATAATATATTAAACTCGTGTTTATTTATTGTAAATTGGAATTCCCATAGGGAAAGGAATCTAGTTACCCGACCCCCCTAATAAACAAATATACTAATCCACGAGCAACTATTGTTGCGTTATTTCCCGGTTTTGATAGTGCAGGATATACGGGTGCGGGAATAAAGTGCTCTGAACTAAGAGTGTACCTTAAAATACAAGGAAATGATGATGATTTTCCTATAGATATGAAGTCAATAGTGGCCCGAGCATTTTGGTTTTTCACTATCTGCAATGTATTCTTCCCTAATGCAAATGCAACTTGTAGCATATAGTATTTTCATTACGTCGGGGATATATATATATGATTGCTCACTGTGACTGGGGCAGTGCAATATACGCTCGTATTATATGGCCCTGGACAACACTTCCTGTAGGTCCATGGTGAGTGTCATGTGCATGTGGAAAATAATTGAGGTAAATGTTTAAGCTTGAACTTATTTGCATTACTGATATGTTAGTTTATTAATTTTATTCCAACACTGATCATTCATCAAATTCTATTCTTGCAGTATTTTGTTTATAAATATATGGCCATGGTATGTCCGATTCTTTCGCAATCCGAAGTCAACACGTAGTCTATCATATTTAAATGTCACAAGTCGAGAATGTAGAAGGTTAGAGGGGTACAATGGCTCAATGAGTCGACAAGTCAAAATCAGATTGAGATGCGGTCACTTGAGTAGATAATATGGTAGTCATAGGAGAATTCTCAATATAGAGGTGTTGAAGTTATCGAATATGCACACTACATGTCCAAATTTCACGTTATGTTTGGTATCCACTACATCGTGGTTTTTGGTACCTTAAAGATCGTTCCAACAGGAAACTGACCGAAGATGTCAACTTACCAAACGACCATCCATCTAAGTTATCTAGTTTAAGTTGGGTGTAATATGATGAGTCACTTCAAGTTCAATGGCCTCTTGCCTCCGCATTCATTAATGTTGTGACCTAAGAGAAATACTACCATTACCGAAGTGCCATTTGACAGACATGTCAACATCGACATTTTTTTTGCTCGATGTTATTTCCCCACCAACATTTTCATACCTTAACCACCTACACCAATATTGAAACCGGTTGTGTATGACACTCATTCTCATCACATGAGCCTTCATAAATACAACCACCACGCCAAGATTGGAGTACAAAGATTGGATTACCTAATCGTGGCATGTATAGTTGTGAGATCCCTCGCCTATAGATTTCAACAAATGCACCTCCACCTCAATCACTTACACAACTTCAATGGCAATCCGCATACGTCGATGCCTATGATGTTAGTAGGGGTTTACGATGCATATTGATTAGTGAGATACATACCCACAATGAATGGATAGTGGAACTCGAGAGACAACTTGTCGAACGGACTATTGGTTATGCTCCATCCCCTGCTGGTCCCAGCACTTTCTATCCAGGTAATGCGTACATACCACAACCAGTGCCTACACCTTTTATGTACTCTCAGTGGTGCACTCCAGCATCATGGTCTAACCCCTTTGACAATGAACCGATGGTTGGTAGAAATGTAAATTTAGATGAAGAAATTAGCTTTGGTAGTGATTTTGGATTTTTCATAACCTTAAATGTGTATTTGAACTACCCGTTTATTTATAGTATTTACTTGATTTAAGACTACACATTCTATTCAAAGAATAACTTCAATGTTACACAAAATATTGAACAAAATAACTTCAACTACAAGATCTGAGTAATGTGTACATGCAACTTGTTTCTATTTATGACTAATCATCTCCTGAAAACCTATGTAAGCCTATTCCAGTAAAGGACGAAATGATGCATTATGAATTGGCATTGTTCCACGAGTTGATGTGATTTAGTTAACATTATAGACTTTAAGCCACGATTATCGAAGTGGAATACACCATAATAGCCTATTCCAAGATTAGGAATGTTTACTATTATGAATTGATGTGATTTAATTTGGCATTGAAAATAATTCATAATGCATTGAAATAATTCATAATAGTTTACTATTATTTATTCAATTATAATAGTAATAGTTTACTTCGTTATATTATTTATTCACGAGTTGATTTATTATGAATTATTTCGTTATATTACTATTAACGGAGTAAACTATTACTCACATAATAATTGAATAATAGTAATAGGCTTACATAGGTTTTCAGGAACCTAATTGTTTTCAGGAAACTATTACTATTAAACTATTACTATGTGAATTAAACTAAACTTATTACTATTACTATTAACGAAGTAAACTAATAGTTTACTATTACTATTACTATTACTATGTAAATTAAACTTATTATGAATTAAATTATTAGTAAACTTATTATGGATTACCTAATAGTTTCAATGTGAGTAATAGTAATAGTAATTGATTTATTAAACATTTTGATGTATTCCACGAGTAATAGTTTAATAGTAATAGTTTACTTCGTTAATAGTAATAGTTTCAATGTGAGTAATAGTTTAAGTAAGTAATAGTAATAGTTTCAATGAGAGTAAAGGACGAAAGGACGAAATAATTCATAATAATTGAATAATAGTAATAGTTTACTTCGTTATATTCGACGAGTAATAGTTTACTTCGAAGTGGAATAGACTTTAAACTATTATGAATTGGCATTGAAAACCTATGTAAACCTATGTAAGCCTATTCCACGAGTTGGCATTGTTCTTATTTACCATGGCATTTTTAAGTGGGGTTTCAAACTGTTATAATAAGTTTAGTGGTGAAGTACTATGTTTACATTAAATATGAAAGTAAACTCACGCATAAAATGTTAACATAAAGATATATTATTCAATAACGGAAATGTTTAAAAGATTACATTAATATGGGAAGCACAACTACTTCTAACTTGGGCGACTAATACATAAAGAATGTCTTCACACATAATTACATTGGGTTTACTCACACGACCCCAAACCAATTGATGATTCAGACACGCCAGAGTATTAGTTGGATGTTCCAGTAGCATAGGAAGTCATCGAAAGAAGTGGGGCTTCGATTCGAAAAACCATTGCTTCAATTTCGTTATATTATTTCAGTTGGAACTGGGTTTGGGCCTCATTCAACCAATACATGTCCATCTCCATGATAGTGGACTGCTCGCGCCTCAAACGAATTAATTGATCTTCCTTTTTAGTAATTCGATCTTTCCTTTTCATAGCTATAAAAGCCTCCATTTGAGAATCAAATATCTTTGCCCAGTTAGCCTTCCATTCTTTCTTTTCCTCATAACTCGCATCGAAGGTATCACATTTCTTCAAGATTGCGGCATTTGCGTCCAACCTACCATTTTGTTCTCATTGTCGTGCACGTTGTTTCTCACCCTTTTGGACAGGAGACCTGTAAGGTACCTCTCTCCCTCCAGGGCTATTAATAGTATAAAATTAAGAACAAAATTATTACATTCAATACACAGTAAATTACACAAAATACATCATGGAGTCATTTGTGTACATTTTTGTTTTTCATTTGAGTGAGAAATCAAGTGAAAATGAGGAAAATTGATCGATTTAGGATTTGGAATACAGAAAATCTTGAAAAAGTAATAATACCTGAGATTGATTAAGATACGTTTGAATGGATTAATGCCTGTTAAATTTGTTTGGAATAATATCTGAGAACGAGAATCCTTTGTTTGATCTTCGACGACTAGGATTTTGGTATGAAGGAGAGCGTTTGAGGGTTTTCTTCGCGATTGATTTTGAAAGTGTATTTGTTTGGGGTTTGGGGGTATTTATATGTTGAACCTAATTGTTTAAAATTTGTTGGGCCTGATTTTATACTCCACAATTGTTAGTCCAAGAACTGGAAACAACTCTAAATTGATGATTATTATAAAGATTAGACTCCAGTCCCCAAAAACCATTTTGCATATAAAAAACTATAATTTTCACCAAAAATATTTAGCAATTGAGCATAGTAACAACAAAAAGGACCCCCACTCCATGATGAACAATATGTACGAAAATTTACCAAAATGACTCTCTTATGCTACGTAACTACACAATGACCATTATAAGCAAACATTTACAATGCACTCGTAACACTAAAAATACTAAAATAACTCCACCCACCAAATAAAAAAGAGAAAGACTAGAGCGACTTGATCTTAGGATTTTAAAATCAAACTTCATGATGTGGCAGCTAGCACATCATTAAGAAACCCACTCATTTGTATTGTCACCCTACAGATTTATTTTCCCCCAAAATACATCTTTCAAGTTAGAAAAAAATAACAGCCAAAGCAATTCAAAGAAATTCATTTTGAACTATTTTTTTACGGATCATCTCAAATGTTTAATTACCACATAAAAAAACTCAACTCAAAAATAATCTTTTTACTATTTTAGAAAAAATGGTCAGCGCCAGGGATATGTATAGGTTGTCAAACCACCTATAAATACCGCTAGCACGGACCATTATTTTTAAAATAGTAAAAAAAAATATTTTTGAGTTGAATTCTTTTGTGGTAATTAAACAATTCAGGGGACCCATAAAAACGTATCTTATAATTTTTTTACTATTTAAAAAAATGGTTCGCACCGGCAATATATAGAGGTGGTTGGACCACCTATACATACCGTTGACGTGGATCATTTTTTTAAAATAGTAAAAAATTCATTTTGAGTAAGTTTTTTTGGTGTGGTATTTTAACACTTCAGGTGACCCATAAAAAAATCTACTCAAAATGAATTTTTTTGAATCGATTGACATATTTTTTTTAACTTGAAGATGTATTTTGGGAAAAAATGAATTTATAGGGTGACAAAGTAAATAAGTGGATTTCTTAATGAATTGGCAACTCCCACATCAGAGTTTGATTTTTAAGTCCCAAGAGCAAGTCGTTATAGTCTTTCTCAATCAAAACCCTAATGGTTTCAATGAGCTCAAAATTATCAAAATGAAACCATCACAACTTTAAATCAACCAAACGCCCAAAATATGAAAAAATGAACTTAATGCCCCAAATCATGAAAAAATAACACCACGAACGATACCCTAAGCATCTAAAAAGATGACCAATGCCCTCAACATGAAAAAAAATACCAACTTGCTCCTATGACTCATTCGAAAACTCTTACATGCTTGCTATAAACTATGTCTTTATTTTGTAATACTTGGTACAAAATCTAATTTTATAAGTTTCCAAATACTAGCATATCAAGATATTTAAAAATATACATTGTCCATGACATGCAAGTCTAACAAGTATATTTGTAATATTTTTCAATTATTTGTGTGAAACCCATTTAATATTTTTGTCAACGGATTGTGACATTTTCGAGTTCTTGTCAAAAAAATTATATCAGATAACCCTCCTTAATTAGTCTTCTTCTCTCTTTGCAAGGGTTTATTCTCACAACAGATGACAATGACACTTAATAATGTGTGTGTATATATAAACTTCGTTTTCATGTATTTCAGGTACATAGCCTAAACGCCTGAACTCCTCATGTCGGCTACCATAACATCCAGCAAACAAAGACTCAATCCACTTAGGTGCCTAATATGTTTTCAATCTAAACAGAAACCTAATTTATACCTGTGTCACAAATTAAGAGTTCATATTCATTTGCACACCACACTGGCATACAAATTTGCCAGCTTCGAATGCATGGCAGCACAGCATTGCGAATTCTACTCGGTAGTCTTTGTTAGGCAGTAGTGGGGCTCCTCCTCCAGCGGGACAAATTAGCACCAGGCCTAAATCTTCTCGGTGGGGAGGTTCAGTCTCTCAAGCCATATCTTCATAAACCAAATTATGACTCGAACTGCATCACACTACACAATCAACCCTTTGAGACAACTTCAGCAGAAGCTATTCTACACTTGAAGAGGACGGAAACGTCAATAAAAGCTACCACTAAGTTGCTCAGTCAGGTTCAATGAGGAAGGGGGTGTCTATAACATAAAGTTCAATGTGATAGTACTTGTTGGGCCTTCACCATAGATGGTGATTCAGAAGCAGCCACAGCTGGTGAACTCCAATTATGAAAATAAGGATTTTTTTTATAACGAACGAAAATAAGGGGTTTAGTTATAAGCACAAGAATTTGAGTTATCGTAGCCTAGTACAATTTTTTTATTTGTTTAGCACATAAAAAGTAAGGACGATTGAGCTTACTTGTAAAAAAGCAAACCGAAATGATAAGCAGAAACATAAATGAAATGATAAACATAAACTTTAAGCATACACTTTGAAAACCTGCATATAGATTTAGTAGCAAGAAAGAAAATAATTATTCATGAAGGAAAATAACAATGATGGAGTTGATTTCAGTTAAACTAACGAGGACTAGGAAGCATCCAAATTGGGGGAGGCCAGTTCAATATGTTATCTCCTGTGAAACCTGGTAGTCTCTCATTACTTTTGTCTTGCAAGTTCAAGACCCCAACATCTTGACCTCCTTGTACTCCTTGTCTATGACCTTCTGAATAGTTGTCCGTGTAATAAATGCAATTTCCCTTTAATACCGGAAAATCATGGGACGGAACAAGAAATGAGGAATTATAACCCAAAAATATGATCTGGTTGTGCAAACTCTAAGCTTCAGCCCAAAATTTTCATCCCCAACTTGTCTTCAACCTAGACGTTGAATTTAGTTGTTGTATACGGGTACATATTCCCTTGACGGGGAAACAATTGATGAAACCTTCCAACCAGCAGTAGTCCCTCAGCGGAAGTCCTGACAAGGTATAAAAGAAACCTATGCCACCGTTACATCAAACTTCACTTGATAAACTGATCATCTAGAGAGAGAGAGAGAGAGAGAGAGTACAATAATGGGAGATCCTCAGAAAATTCACCCTGCAGCGGAGGTGGAAGCAGTTCCACCACCAACGGCGCCTTTAGTTCCTCACGGCTCATCAAAATTCTCTAAAAGATGCAACCCAGTCGATCACAATTACCCTCCACCATTTCCATGTTGTACCATTTCGGTGATCCACTCAAAGTCACCAAAGAAGAGAAGCTGTTGCTGCAAATTCATGTGTTGGACAGTTAGCCTCCTCATCTATACCTTATATTCCAACCAAAAATCCCCCAACACTCGATTGATCGCCTCCAAATTTCTGATTTGAGACTCAACTTCGACATGAGCCTCTACGCTAATTCGTCGTAAAAATCACAGCCAAAAATCCTAACACAAAAATCAGAATCTACTACGAGAAAAGGAGTCATCTGAGCGTGTGGTACTCCAGTACTAAGCTATGCCAAAGATCACTATTCTACCAAGGTCACAGGAATGTCACTGCATTCGACGTGACCTTAACGGGTCAAAGTCAACATGGGAGAACTCTAATGGGGGAATTGCAGGAGCAACAACAGACAGGAAGAATTCCATTAGACCTTAAGGTTGATGTTCCAGTGAGGATCAAACTTGGGAGTTTGAAGAAGAGAAAGGTGAGTATAAGTGCTTGTTGATAGTGGATAGCTTAAGTGCTAATAATATGATCAGCATTAAGGCAAGTACTTGCAAGTTTAAGCTGAAGCTCTGAACATATTTTTTCGATTGATTCTCATTGTACCATGCACGGATCATTTCACACTTCTTTTTTTTGATTTTCTTATTATTATTTAAATTTTTTATTTATCTATTTTGGTTTGTCATTGAGATCAGAAGGATTTATTTCTCTTTCCCTTCAGCAGCTCTGTTATACTAGCACACATACATCGTCTCGTTTGTACTAAACAGATATATTAAAGATTTTTGTTGGGGAAATGGTTTCTTGGTTCTTGGATTTTTATTAATATATACTTCCTCCTTCAGAGATTAAGAGCCCCATTTTCTTAATATAGTATTTAAAATACCGTGAAATCCAACATGAGACGTAGAAGCTCAACATCGATTGCAGGAGACAATTGTTAATACCACCCACTAACATGACACGGAGTTAATACAGAATTAGCATATAACATGGAGGTTCAAAGGGCTCAGATCACTAACAAGTCCACCTGCCAAACACGATCAACAAATGAGTCAATGAGAACTTTATACACACGGAAACAGCTACATACAACTCATACACGGCACAAAGCTGATTATAGACAACTATAAAAAGCTTGGAGAGAGGGAGGGAGGGGGAGGAATATTATCTAATCTAAAAAGATTGTATACCTCGAGATCACGTATTCGAGTCCCAGCTCACTTCATGTGTTTGGCTTGGGCTGGTTTTACACCAAAAAGTTGGATTGTAGGTACAAGTATTCATGAGTTCGATGATTCCACATTATCAAAATGTAAAATAAAAGTGTTGCTAATGACATGTAAGAATAGTAAACATAAACCTCAACAGAAAATATTATTTCCACACTACCAAAAAGCATTAAGTCACAGTAGTCTAGAACGCAGCTCAAATTTAAAAGCCGACTTTGTTAGATCGACGGCAGAGGAATGCTCCAGCTTTGTTAAAAACTTAAAATTCATTTCATTCGCATTATGTGCATCCAACCAGGGAAATTGAAGGTCATTTCTTAACAATACTAACGAGGACTAGGAAGCATCCAAATTGGGGGAGGCCAGTTCAATATGTTATCTCCTGTGAAACCTAGTAGTCTCTCATTACTTTTGTCTTGCAAGTTGAAGACCCCAACATCATGACCTCCTCGTACTCCTTGTCTATGACCTTCTAAGTAGTTGTCCGTGTAATAAATGCAATTTCCCTTTAATACTGGAAAGTCATGAGACGGAACAAGAAACGAGGAATTATAACCCAAGAATATGATCTGGTTGTGCAAACTCTTAACTTCAGCCCAATATTTTCGTCTCCGACTCGTCTTCAACATGTAGACATTGAATTTAGTTGTTGTATACAAGCGCAGATCCCCTCGAGTGGGAAAGAACTGATGAAACCTTCCAACCAGCAGTAGTCCCCCAGCGGAAGTCCCGACAAGGTATAAAAGATGTCCAAGATGAAACCCTGGCGGTGGCACTAGGATAGTATCAAGTTGGGGCAGAGAAGCAATGTCAGAACCAACAAGCTCACCATTGCTGTGAACAGCATAAAACTTGCCATGAAGGAAAATAGCATCATGGAAAGCGCACATGATTTCATATGGGGAGGAAGCTGTCCAACGATTATCGTCGCGTTTGCAAAAAGACAATCTGCAATACTCTCCGTAAATAGCTGCTGCCATATATTTGTTACTAGTTGACAGATGATTAGGCGACATAACAATTTTTGAAATGAAGAAGTTTAGAATTTCTCTCTCACTATAACGGTAAAACATGGAGTCATTTTCCGGATGAGGTTGATGGACAGTATACTCTTGTCCAAGCCTGTGGGGCGAATATTCTGTTACGTTTGGGAGAGTTGAGAGCGGGGGTAGATGAAATTGAACCCTGGTGAGAGGATTGAGGAGTTAGTGTGGGACCTTCCTCAACAGTAGCCAACCAGCCATGAGAAGAACCGCGATACTGCTTCCCACGCGCCTCAGGTAGATCCAAGGGGTAAACCTTGTCCTCAACAAGGCTGTAAATACTTTCTTGAGAGGGTAGCATTAGCCATGGAATTTGACAAATTGGTAGTTTGGGCCTCTTTCGAATCATAGATTTCCAGTTAGTACAAACCGCACAAAACCGAATGTAATCAACATACATCAAACGTTTCCCGATTTCATCTAACAACTCGCCCGGAAGATCCGACCAGTCGCCCATACCACTGAAATAAAAACAAAATAATAATAATAATAATAATAATTTATGAAACAAAATTGGTAGTCAAGTTATAATAGCGAAGAAAGTCACACCTTTGCCCAGGGTTTCGACTCTTATCAATGAACAGCCGATGGATCCAAGGATATGAGCGTAAAGCTTCTAGTTTCAAAGCACCTTCGATGGAGATGGGAGACGTGAGGGTAAAATTGGGAGAGGTAGGTTGAGTCACAGCAGATGAGATTGGGGAGATAAGAGAGAGATAGACCGACTACGATGGGAATTCCTTTTGATTGGGCCGCATGTTTCCGTATAAGCACCGTTTTTAAATACATTTTTACAATTTAATATTTTTATCTTTTAAATATTGAAGTGTGTTTGATAAATTTATTTTTAAATATAATTTTTTTTTAAATTTAATAAAATTAATAAATATGTATATTTATATTATACGTATATATGTGTGTATATATACATAGAGAGGGGTTCAGAAATAAACATAAAAAATGAACATTTTAATGAACTTTAACAAAAAAAATACTCTAACGACACATTAATTTTACTTTCTATATTGTAATTGATCCACGTCAGCCGTAACGAATACGCGTGTCGATCGATCCCCACTCCTTACTTCCCCACCCCCACCACCACGGCAGCCCTTATGGCAACAGGTTTTGGATATTCTGGGCGGGTGGGGGGTGGGGGTGAGGTGTAATAAAATTATTCGATCGACACGTGTGTTCGTTGACGCTGGCGCGGACCAATTACAATATAGAAAGTAAAATTAATGGTTGTTGGATGTTTTTTTGTTAAGGTTCATTAAAATATTTTTATGTTCACTTTTTAACCTCTCTCTCTCTCTCTCTCTCTCTCTCTCTCTCTCTCTATATATATATATATATATATATATATATATATATATATATATATATATATATATATATATATATATATATATATATATATATATATATATATATATCTATATAATATGGGACAATGGTGTTATGAATAGTAACATCTTATCTTATCTTATCTAAATAATCAAAGACCCTACATTTGCCACGTGTACAATTGAAGGGTTAAGATTAAAGTAGTCCCTCACTAAAAAAATACATCTCACAATACCTCACGCTTGAAAACCCGATTCCAACAAACACAAACCCTAAATCTCAGCCGCTTTCCCTCAGACCTCCAATGCTGCTAACCCCCTCCCCCTCTCCCACGGTGACCCTCTTCACCATCACACCCCCTCTCCGATGCTGCTACTCCCCCACCCCTTTCCAACGCTGCTAACCCCATCTCCCCCTCTCCAACGCTACTACTCCCACGCCATTGCTACTCCCCATTCCAACGCCTTTAACCCCCTTTCCCCCTCTCCAACGCTGCTACTCCCATGCGTTGTTCTCACGCCGCTACTCCACTAGATATCCTCTGGATCGGGTATGTTTAATATTCATCATCCCCACTTTCATTTTGAGGTTGCATATCAGTGATTCGGGTTTGGGGGTTTGGCATAACAGTGATTCGGGTTTGGTTTTTTTGCATACCACTGATTTTGGATTTGGGGGTTTTGGTGCGATTTGGCATAAGATTGATTTAGGTTTGGGGGTTTTGGATAACACTGATTTCTTAATGCTTATTTGTGTGTTTATGTTTTGTTGATTTCTTGGTGTGATTTTGGCATAAGACTGATATCTTGATTTATTGGAGTGATTTTGTATAACATTGATTCAGTTGGTACCACACTGGACATCGTTATACAAATCTTCATGTTCACATTGAATATTTTGGGGTTTAATTATAATGTATTTTATTTTTTTGTCAGGTTGAAGCTCTAAGACAAGCTCCCTTTGTCGACAACAACTAATTCGTGACTGCCCAATTCTATCCAAGATCGAGCCAAAGCAAATCAAAGTTTGGATCCACTTTGGACCTTTGGGGTTTTCTTTTTTAGTTTTTGTGGTCAATTATGGGTTTTCATTTGTGTTTTTTTTGTGTTTTTTGTTTATGCAGAAGTAGGGAGTAACAACGAAAGGAGGCGTCACGTTTGCATATGATACACATCTATAATGGTTTTAATGGTGGGCTTTGCTTTTGCTTCATAATGTTTATACGGATTTTACATTATATGGATTACTTATTATTGGAGTTACTTGGGTTGTCCAAGGGCTTAATTGTTGGTTTGAATTGTGATAGAATGTTCAAATATCAAGTGTTACAATGTTACAATTAACATGCAATTAACTTTGTCATTATCTTTTATAAGAAATGTTAATTCTTGGTACTATTGAAATATCGAGTAATTATATTGTAGTGGTCTTAATGTTTAATATTGATAATCATTTATTTTAGTTTATTTCTTATATTAATATTGAAATTTTGTGCCGTTTTGCAATTACCTATTTAGGAAATGAAAGGTTCCGATTATTCCCCCATTATATCCCTTACTCTCATTTCCCAAACCCTAGACGACATCTCATTCTCTCACTCTCACTTTACCCCGCCTCCCTCCCTCTCTCTCTCTATCTCTCCCATCCCCCTCATACTCATATTCTCCCCCCCTCTGCCTACAGGTAATCTCCCTCACCTCTCTCTCGCATACACACACGCACATGCACATATCTCACACACATGCAAAAATATGTTACACATAGAGATCATTTATTTTGATACCTCACACACACATATCGGTGTTAATAAATCACACGCACAGATCTGTAATAACACGAGTTCATGTTTTTTGTTGTTGGTGCCGATCATTTATATTATATAATCAACTAATAGTTATTAATATTTTCTTCACAATAGTTTCATCTTATTGGAGTTTCATTTGCTACCTTGGCTCTCTTAGAAGCAAGAGTCATAGCCTTTTTTGTTATTTTTTTCAGATTCAGAGATAAAGTATCAAATGTATGTTTTCCATTTCGCATACCTAATTTCAGTTTATGGATCTAAATAACATTGCTGAATGTTTAAAGTTCCACAATTTTTATATATTTGGCCTCAAATTATTATTTTATTCATGTCTGGTATGATTTTGGATGAAAGTAGTGTTTATTGATATGAAAACTGCCTTTGGTGGTTCAGCAAGTCAAAGAATGTACTCACCATTTTCTCAAATGTGCAAAAGGTGAGGCCCCCAAGAAGAAAAGCTTACATGGATGAAAAATCTGACAAACTGGGAAATTGATCGAAGCAGCAGAGCACAAGTAATGCTAACACAAACAAATTTCAGCTCAGGTATATGGATGCATAGAAAAGAATTATGGATTTGACATAAAAGTATGGATTTCATTATATACTGTTATAACATGTATATACATGCTACACAACAGTCCGATTGGACATTTAAATAACATGTATATACTGTTATAGCATGATGTTGTATATACTCTTATAGCATGATGTTGTATATACTCTTATAGCATGATGTTATATACAATTATGGGTTTAGATTGCAATAAAAGATCACGAGATGAAGGCCTTGAATTGCAGTATTGAGTCCACACCCGTTCTTATCGCTAACTAACTCATCAATATTGGCTTGGAATTGTAGCAGGTACGTAGTAGTATATACAGCAAGATGATGTATATACTGTTATAGCTTGATGTTTCTTTTGGTTTGTTATTGGCTTTTTTATGATTGAAAATGGTAGATGAAAATGGCAACAATTATCGTTATGGCTCTTCACTTTTTGATATCCTAATTTGAATTTGAATTTCAATTTTAATTGACATGTTATAATCAAAGGGTAATCTGTTATTCAAACTTTGAAATCAATATCGAATTTGCAATTCTATTGTAATGACTTTCTATCCTTCATTCTTAATTTTGAATAATCATTCTGAATATTTATCTGGTTACTCTCCGTGTCTCAATGGAATAGGAGAGGAAGCCTCGAATTAGGATAAAAAAAGGGCCCTGCGCTACAGTTGGTGGTGTATCTGGTTACTTTTTCATTGTTTTTGTTTACTGCATTTGTAATGTTTTAACCCACCCACCCCATTAAATCTTCAATTTTCATCTTATTCAATAGTTGTAAATAGTCTTAACTGATACACGCATTAATATATAAATATACAAATAATATTGCATTTGATATATCAGCGTCGGTGATGCACGAAATAAACTTTCAAGATGCTATTTGACTTTATTACATGGGTTTTGGGTTATTAAATTATAGATTTAACCTATCTTAGAAGCATTGTTGAACTAAAAAATTATTGGTAATGTCCTCTGAAGTTTGGAATTACATATTTAGTAGTAGACGTGATGCAATAATTAGTAGCAGCCCTGAATAATTAGTAGCAACCCCGAATTGGTAGTAGAACGGAATTGGTAGCAACCCTCTATTTGATAAGTATGTTATTTTACCGTTTTGTTCAACCGTGTTATTTTTTACTGGAATTGGATTAGGATTATTATTCATTGTCTTTTGCGGATGGACCATTTCAAATGAATTCGAGAACTCATTTGCGAACCTTATTGTGAATATGGATCGCTTAATTATATTCTTTCTTTGTCTAGATCATCAGGTAGTTGAACTGTAATCAACTTATATTCTTTCTTTGTGGTAATCATCTTTATTTTTGACTTTTTTTGGCTCATACTTTATCTCGATTGGGCAGGTTTCAATTTTCTAACATTTTATCTTGATTGGGCAGGTTGCTAGGAAACCGTTTATGGGGTTTCATTTGTCGTACATTGTTGCTGCTAGCAAATTTATGCTGCTACCAAATTCAGACTGATGCTTCTAACAATTTCAGACCGCTGCTCGGATGTCTACAACGATGTCCTCATCTATTATTCGTCTGACAGGTATGTAGAAGATGACGATGACCGAACTGATCTATATTTCTTGGTGTAATCTGCATATATGCAGAGCATATATGCATATTGCCTATATGCAGATTGCATATATGCAGATAGCTGCATATATGCAATTTGCATATATGCATCTACATATATGCATATTGCATATACTTATAGCTACATCGGCTGAAAAATGAAAATAGATCTTGATAAATTGAAAGCGTGTCGGCTAAAAATGAAAATATAAAGCCGTGTCGGCTGAAAAATGAAAATACATGTTAAGAAGTCTTGGACTACAAACATGCATCCATTTTAATTTCACTTCCAAAATTTATGTATGTTTTTTTCGTTTGGGGTTAGATTAGTGATATTGATGAATTGAAAGCATGATTTTAGATAGTGTTATGGGAGATTTAGTTTAGGCGTAATGTAAGTGACATGCTATAGATATGCCAAGCTATCCCATGCCAAGCTATCCCACGCCAAGCTATCCCATGATAGATGCATATATGCAATCTTCATATATGCATTGCATATATGAATACGCATATATGTATATTGCATATATGCCCCACATATCACTTCTGATTTAAAACGCCAGCTTCATTTGTTCACTTAGATGCTAGGCTCAACCAAGTCTGTTACTTCAATGAATATGCATATATGCGATGGTAAAATCCCTCCCCCCTTCCCCACTCACACACGCATACACACACATACACACAACTCTCCCTCATCTTCTCCCCCTCCACCGCCCCCTCCCCCGTCCCCTACCCCTTCCCCACTCACACGCACACGCACACACAACTCTCCCTCATCTTCTGCCCCTCCCCCGCCCCTGGTAAAATCCCCCCCCCTTCCCCTCACGCGCGCGGGCACACACACACACACACACACACATGCACACATATATGCAGCCCCCGCCCCCTCCGCAACCCCCTCCCTCCCCTGGTAAAATCCCTCCCCCTCCCCCCTTCCCCACTCACACATGCACACACACACACACATATCTCCGTCATCTTCTCCCCCTCCGCCGCTCCCTGCCCCTCCCCCCTTCCTCAGTCACACGCAGAGCATATATGTGATGCATATATGCATCCCCCTCCCCTATTAAAATCTCTCCCCCTCCCCCCTTCCCCACATGCACATATAAACACACACACAACTCTCCCTCATCTTCTCCCCCTCCACCGCCCCCTACCCCATCCCCTTCCCCACTCACACACGCGCATACAAACACACAGCTCTCCCTTATCTTCTCCCCCTCCGCCGCCCCCTGCCCCAGTCACACGCACAACATATATGCGATGCATATATACAATCTGCATAAATGCATATATGCACCCCCACCCCCCGGTAAAATCTCTCCCCCTTCCTCACACACGCACACACAGACACAACTCTCCCTCATCTTCTCCCCCTCCATCGCCCCTGCTCTGTCCCCTTCCCCACTCACACACGCGCACACACACACACACAACTCTCCCTCATCTACTCCCGCCCGTCTCCCCCTGTTATACCTACTTAGTGTATATAATGTTTTTTTTCTTAAGTATAGAATCATGCTCTCTACTTGAGAGCTTTGGACGTTATTACGATGTTATTTGTAATTTTTATCGAAGCTGATACAATAGTTTGCTCTCCATTTCTGTTCGATATTGCCATAGTTTGGACTTTTTATCTAATAACATGGCTAGGAGATTACTATTAATTTTTATTGTTACCCACTTTTTAGCTTCACTACAATAATCGAATAACGTGGCTAGGAAATTACTATTAATCTTCTTTTCCTTGGATGCAAATAAGATTAGGATGAAAAAAAGCTCATGTATGTTACTGATTGTATATTTACTTATGTGATTGTATCTTTGTTCGAGAAACTTATTAATTATGTTTATTGTTTGTCAAATCATACAGAAAACCGAAAGGGAGAGTGATAATGGCGAGAGGTGGGAAGAAGGATGGGAAGACAAAAGTAGTAGCACCTAATCCAAAAGCAGACGAGTGAAAAAGACTTAAAAAGAATTGCAATTTTTAAAAACTTGCTATTCGATGCTCCCGCAAAGGCCTGCGCAATTTCTCTCACCCCATCCAAGATGGTGGTCAAACACCACGGCACACACATTTTGAGTAAGTCCCACAGAAAGAATAAATTCATATTCTCCTTTCCCGTCCTTTTAGCTCCCATCTCCGAATTTGAGATTTTTTTTTTTGTTGGATTTGTTGTTACCCC